>OX336401.1:177321169-178035920 GCA_946902985.2 Meconema thalassinum
CAGTGAAATTGAGCATAAAACAACTTATCCGTGTTCTTTATGAACAAAATAACTACGAAAAGCATTGCCAACCTAATCTTAACGAGACTGCAGTGAAATTGAGCATAAAACCACTAATCTGTGTTCTTTCTGAATACAAATAACGACGAAAAGCATTGCCAACCTAATCTTATCGAGGCTACATTGGTGTTCTTTGAAACGTTGGTAAGCGATATGGTCAGTAAAGAGGGAAGGTACGTTAAGGACACAGTGATTAAAAAGAAAAGGCATGATGGTTACTTTTGGAAATATTTGGTATATTTAAACAAATTTAGTGTACACGTTACTGGTTCTAATCGAAATAAGTGGAATAGTCCACGTGAATGATGACCTTGATATCGCCAAACCCCTGACATGAAGTATCAACAAACAAGAGTGACCCTGTCCCCTAAGCAGCAAGAAGCCCACTTGGCATTTTGAGTGCGGTGAAGGTTGTGACCTTCATCTCTTTACTGTGATGTATTGAACTGTTGGGCCAAGCGGCTTGTTTGATGTGACGGTGAACTGTTTCTAGTTTATAACCTTGTGCCGCGATCGGCAATACCAATTACATTAAATTAACATAATTAATTACCTAATTTAACGATAACGAAGTATGTACGTGTTCTTTATTGGCAGACAGAATCTACGTGAGACATTGTAGTACTACTACTAATAATAATTATAATGAACAAGAAGAACCAACACACGTACTTGATTGACATACCGGTTCCGAATAACCATAATATTCACCATAAATACAGAGAGAAGATTGATAAATAATATACTCCTCTAGCTATGGAGGTGGCTAATATCTGGAGACAAAAAAATGTGACGATCCTTCCTTTCGTCCTTTCTCTCACTGGCCTGACACATAAATCCTTTTCAGAAAATTTAGCCACACCAAATCTTCCCATATACACCCCCACTATTGGACAAAAGGCTGCAATTCTGAAGACCTTCAGCGTCGTTAGAGGATTTTGGAATGAACACTAGGATTTTCTTGGACTCTCTTGTAAAAAGGAGACGTGGAAGATATTACCCAAAGCAAACTGTCAATCGTGTATGTTATATAATTTGAAAATGTACGCTATAGGCTTTTCAAAGTGTGACTTGACTCATTTTCTTGTACGTAATGTACCAATATGAGTCATATTACCAACTGTAAGTTGAGTAAATAAAGATAATAATAACAATATTTATTATTTTAGTATTTATTTTATGCATATTTTGCCAAGTGCACAAACGAATTTTATGTTTTTAATTCAGTTAATAATAATAATAATAATAATAATAATAATGTTATTGGTTTTACGTCCCTTTTAACTACCCTGGCTTTTAGAGACGCCGGGGTGCCGGAATTTTGCCCCGAAGGGGATTTTTAACGTGCCAGTAAATGTACTGACACGGCTCCCTCGCATTTGCGCACCCTCAAATGCCAGCTGACTGCGCCAGGTTTCGAACCTGCAACCTTGGACTCAGCAAGCGAGCACGTTACCCCTGAGCCACGCAGCCAGACTTCATTCAGTTAACATGTACAGGGAAATATTTTGCAATTCTGTAAGTCTTCAATTTAATTACCAGTACGTAATGAAACAAGGAGCACTTTAAAACTCTGCATTAGTTTGATAGCAGATTCAACACTAACTTATAGTCATAATAGCATGATCATGTAATATTATTTCAGTAGTATAACTTAGATCCCTCCTGCGGCGCTCACAAGCGACCGATCGTCACAAATGAGCATTCAAATCAAAGAGAATAGACATTAGCAGTGACTTATTGCACTATAATGTCATAAATATCTATAATTTATTTTAAAAAATGTACGAAGTGTGCGATTTGCAAACACCGTTGTTGTAGGAAAATATGCTGTTTCATGTCATATTAACATTCTGAGGTCTTTTCTTTATCGTGAAATGTAAATAGTGTTCTATAATCAATCGGTTGAAATAAAAACATAACCTTTCTCTTTAAGTCTCTCATTATAAACCTATTGGGGAAAGTGTGGTTTATGAACGTCTCGCACGGGTCCGATAGTAGCATTTAATGCTCTTCTGGTGTAGAATAACGTACATTCACACTTTTTTTTTGTTATTTTCGAAATCGAGGAACTTCTTTTACCAAATGAAGGGTTTCTGCCAATAATTTCGCACTGCCTCTCAAGTGATGGTAACTGAGGTATCTTCTGCAGAGCTGTAAACATCATTTTTGTGCAAAACCTCGGACAGGTTGTAAGTTGTGGACAACAACACAGAAGTAGCTACAACAAACAAATTAACGTGCTCCACTAACGAGCCCTCATTGCTTACGGAGCCCTGTGCATTTGGCCCCCTTGCCCCCCTCGGTGGCCCTGTCAGCCACCACTGGTTATTTTACTTCTTAAGTAGCTGAAGTCTCCTACTTACTTTAACTTCTCACCACCTAATTTTACGACAACGAGGGTTTCTGATTTCTTTCGGCTACATTTTTGTTTTATATTTTTATTGATTTTTATCATCATGAATTCCTTCAAGACAGAGTCCATATCATTTAAAAACTCATTCAACTCCTCTGGCGAGTCATCTAAGGTGACAATATCATTAGCAATCTCAGATTATTTCTCCTTGAATCTTTACTCCTGTTATAAATTAATTTTTCTCTAATTTCCTTTGTTGCTTGTTCAATGTATACATGGGAGATAATTTGCAGGCGTGTCTTGCACCTTCTTGAAGACCAACTTTCCATCGCAAGTCCTTCAGCTCGAATAATGAACTACTTGTTATTTAAGTCTTACATTGGTTTGCAGATGACACTCAAACTTAAACTAGCCGATGACGCGGTGGCTGCTGATCGCGTTATCCGCTTATAAGTGAGAGTGAGCAATCTAAATTGTCCAGTGTACATTGATTCAAAGACTTGTTCTTCTTTGAAATCTGATTTTCCCCCCGTAATTTTTGTTTATTATTATAATAATTATTAATTTTTTTGTTTTTTGTTTTGTTAATTTTCGATCTTTTCATATCAAGTGTCCACCTCCAAATTCTTAAATTCATTCTAAATTTGTATACTCTAATCTATGTTAAGAGGGGCAGATGACCTCGTAGTTCCACCCCCCAATAACTAAGTCTTACATTAGGAATCTAAGGGAGAATAGTGTGAAGGTGATTTGAGGCCCACACCACACTACTGTCGACCAAAGTATTATGTGCACTGGAGTTTGAAGGTTGTTTGTGAAGTAACCAATAGACCTACATGAAATTCAATAACATCATCATTTTCGTCGTTCTATTTTAAGTTAGGTCATGTAGGTTTGGAATTTTTAATTTATATTTTAATATTTTTTATCGCAGTTAGAACACAAAAAGTGCACGTTTTTAAGCGTGTTTCAACCATGCGTCACATTTATGAATTATTATCTCAAAAACCCGTCTTCAGATCGAATCCAAATTTTAACACAATATACATTGGAATGTTGTATAACTGGTTTATTAATTTCAAAATTTTGTGTGTCCAAGAAACAAAGTTGTTATCATTTTTGTAAGGTAACTTTTTCTCGGCTCGGGGTGGTTGGAAAATGTAGTTCTTGGTTGCATTGTAATCCTTATACATCGAAATGTTATGCTGTATGACTATGAAATACGTAAATTAATTCACTTATTGTATATCGGGTTGTATTTCTACAGGGAAATAACACATGTTTCACCTGCTAGCCGCTCCGGCAAAAGCTGTACAGCGTTGCCGTAATGGTGCCCACTCGCATCATGGCGCGTCTCGCTCGGAAGTGATGGGCCCCTTCTCAGCAACCCTGTACAGCTTTTGTTGGAGCGGCTAGCTAGTGAAACATGTGTTATTTCCCCGTAGAAATACAAACCGATATAAAATAAGTGAATTAATTTACGTATTTCTCAGTCATACAGCATAACTTTTTGATAATAATAATAATAATAATAATATCGTATGGCCTCGGGTGCCTGGTGCAAGCTTTGTTAATTGACACCCAGAGGGTAGCTTGCATGTCAAATTTCGTCGTTCCTTTGAACGCTATGCAAGTCAAGGAGGTTAGATATCTAAACTCCTTGACACTACAGCGCTTTCAAGTAGAGAATGGAGGAACTTTTGTGTTGGCGGAAAATCCCGAGATTAATTTTGCCATTGAACACGGCCTACTGAATTCAAATGGGTTCTTTAGCATGCCAACAACGTATGACATGAGTATCGTGATTTTTGTCGCCTTCAAAAATCACTTACCATGGCCAGTGGCGAACCTGCAATCTTGGAACTTTTTGATATATAACGATTACAACGCAACCAAGAACTACGTTTTCCAACCACCCCGAGCCGAGAAAAAGTTACCTTACATCAATGGTAACAACTTTGTTTCTTGGACACACACAATTGTGAAATTAATAAACCAGTTATACAACATTCCAATGTATATTGTGTTAAAATTTGGATTCGATCTGATGACGTGTTTTGAGATAGTGATTCGTAAATGTGACGCATGGTTGAAACACGCTTAAAAACGTGCACTTTTTGTGTTCCAACTGCGATAAAAAATATTAAAATATAAATTAAAAATTTCAAACCTACATGAACTAACGTAGAATAGAACGTCGAAAATGTTGATGGTATTGGATTTTATGTAGGTCTATTGGTTACTTCACAAACAACCATCAAACTCGAGTACACATAATACTTTGGTCGACAGTAGTCGCGAATTAAATATGGAAACCTTATTTAGAAACCCCTGTCAGTAGGCAGCCCACCCTGCTCCAGTGTCTCAAAGCCAGTGTGATCTATCTACCCGCACGCTGCAGCTGTGGAACGTTGCACAATCTCACTGTTACACCACAGTGTCTGAACAGTGGCGAAATGAGATTGCTGCAGCTGTTTCTCCTATTTCCTTCCTTGGACTCGACAAAGCAACTCTCCTAATACATCCTGGTGGACACCAAACAGTGGCGATTGCTTCTTGAGGGCGGTGACCGGAGTCAAATCTCAACTAATTTAGTCTTTAGTTTTGTGTTTGTTGTTTTCTACTTCTTTATTTTTGCTTTGTGTTTTTGTAGTTTGATTCTGTGTTTGTTTTCTGATATTGCTTTGAGTTTTTTTGGTTTGTGGTTTTGTGTTTGGTTTCTCCTTTTGTTTTCGAATTTTGATTTGTGTTTTGATTTTTTGTTTTCTGCTTTGGCTTTTGTTTTAGAATTTTTCTTTGTGTTTTTGGTTTTGTGTTTCCTGCTTTTGCTCTTTCTTGAATTTTGCTTTCCGCTTTGGTCATGTGTTTGTTTATAATTTTAGCTTTGTGTGGGAGGCAACAAACCTACATGTTTGATCACGATAACATTTGCACCTCTCAAAGGTCGGCCTAACACCAAATGTTCTCAAATTATAAACCTACAATCATTTGTCAACAATTCAAAAATTGGCTTATTTGATAATAAAAAGTTCATCATTTTTTAAAATTATCTATAAAGGGGATACCAGAGGAGTGCGTCAGGCCTCTGCAGCCGGCACAGTTCATATCCTCGCCGCTAGATGGGGGCTTCATTCATTCCATTCCTGACCCGGTCGGAGACCGGAAGCAGGCTGTGGATTTTCATTTTTTTCATAAAGGGGATACACACCCCTAATTACCCCCCCCCCTCGGCGTAGTTATGCCACTGACGAACACGCCGCCACCCCAGAAAAGAATTGCGACAAGAATGAAAAGTGGTCTCCGCTCAAATTGATGGAATGTAGAAAATATTACGGACCATATAATCACCATGTTTGTAGTGATGGGGGACAAATAGTAACGTTACATTGTTAGTAACTTACGTAGGGTGAAGAGAGGAGTACTAATCACTATGTTAGTGTTGATGGGGGACAAATAGTAACGTTACATTGTTAGTAACTTAAGTAGGATGAAGAGAGGTACATAATCACCATGTTTGTAGTGATGGGGGACAAATAGTAACGTTACATTGTTAGTAACTTACGTAGGGTGATGAGTGGTACATAATTACCATGTTTGTAGTGATGGGGGACAAATAGTAACGTTACATTGTTAGTAACTTACGTAGGGTGATAAGAGGTACATAATCACCATGTTTGTAGTGATGGGGGACAAATAGTAACGTTACATTGTTAGTAACTTACGTAGGATGAAGAGAGGTACATAATCACCATGTTTGTAGTGATGGGGACAAATAGTAACGTTACATTGTTGGTAACTTACGTAGGGTGATGAGAGGTATATAATCACCATGTTTGTAGTGATGGGGGACAAATAGTAACGTTACATTGTTAGTAACTTACGTAGGGTGATGAGAGGTACATAATCACCATGTTTGTAGTGATGGGGGACAAATGATGAGGTTACATTGTTAGTAACTTACGTAGGGTGATGAGAGGTATATAATCACCATGTTTGTAGTGATGGGGGACAAATAGTAACGTTACATTGTTAGTAACTTACGTAGGATGAAGAGAGGTACATAATCACCATGTTTGTAGTGATGGGGGACAGATAGTAACGTTACATTGTTGGTAACTTACGTAGGGTGAAGAGAGGTACATAATCACCATGTTTGTAGTGATGGGGGACAAATGATGAGGTTACATTGTTAGTAACTTACGTAGGGTGATGAGAGGTATATAATCACCATGTTTGTAGTAATGGGGGACAAATAGTAACGTTACATTGTTAGTAACTTACGTAGGATGATGAGAGGTACATAATCACCATGTTTGTAGTGATGGGGGACAAATGATGAGGTTACATTGTTAGTAACTTACGTAGGGTGATGAGAGGTATATAATCACCATGTTTGTAGTAATGGGGGACAAATAGTAACGTTACATTGTTAGTAACTTACGTAGGGTGAAGAGAGGTACATAATCACCATGTTTGTAGTGATGGGGGACAAATGATGAGGTTACAATGTTAGTAACTTACTTAAATTGACGCGGAGAACATAATACGGTCTGAATAAGTGACACGATGAGAGCGATGTGTGTTAAGCAGCTGTTGTCACACAAAGTCCACCAAACCACAAGCACATCACTACTTCTAGGAAGTGTCACCTCTGTGGAAAGTCACACAAAAGCCTTCACTTCCGCTTGACGACATACAAAGCGGGGCGTAATGCTACAGCTGATTGTGAGCTGTGATCCCGATACGCCGAGGTCTGGCTCAAATCTTAATTGTGTATACGTGATGAGTTTACAAACTCTCAGGGATGATAGAGGAAGGGAAGTGGATCAATGTGAGGTAAGGAACCATAGTACGGTACCGTTGACAGCGCACTCACTTCAAAACAGGAAGACAATTCAGATGTGTAACACTTGGATGTGTGGGTGTAATCCATCTGATAACATGTGTCATTGTGGTGGATGTATTATAATTGAAGGTAGAATTTGGAAGGAAGTGGTCGTCCCGGCAACATTTGCTAGGTGTAGATGTGAGTAACAGACTGAAGAAAATCACTTCTACGGCAGTTTTGCCTGACGAAGCTCGGTGTCGTAGGCAAGCCGGGAATAAAACCCAGAGTCTCAATATGTACCCCGAGACCAGAGAAATGCATGATACAACGAGGCCTCAATAATGAAAGGGATAGGCGATAGTAGGTCAGTTCACTGTGACATGACACCTTGTCCAACATTAGAATTGGACCGAACTTCCGCCTTGCATAACACCAAAAACATGGTGTCAACTACGTATTGTATACAAAGGCCTCTTGCAGTGGCATAACTAGGATATGGTTCTGGAGGGGGATGTTCGGAGTCAAATTTCAACCAATTGAGTTTTTGGTTGTGTGTTTTATGCTTTTGTTTTGCTTTTTGCTTTGTGATTTTGATTTTTTATTTAGCTTTTTTTTTGCTTTTGAACTTAACTTTTTGCTTTGTGTTTTATTTTGCTTGTGTGTTCGTTTTCTGCTTTTGCTTTTGTTTTTGAATTTTGCTTTGTGTTTTAATTTGGTTTTGTGTTTGTTTTCGGCTTTTGGTTTCGTTTTTAATTTTGCTTTTTGATTTGTGTTTCATTTTGCTTGTGCGTTTGTTTTCTGCTTTTGATTTTGAATTGTGCATTTTGCTTAGTGTTTTATTTTGGTTTTGTGCGTTTTCTGCTTTTGCTTTTGTTTTCGCTTGGCGTTTCTTGTTTTTGATTTATGTTTATTTTGGTTTTGTGCTTGTGTTTTGCTTTTGCTTTGTGTTTTATTTTGGTTTTGTATTTGTTTTCTGCTTTTGCTTTTGAATTTTGCTTTGTGTTTTTTGTGTTTTTCCGTTTTGATGTGAGAATTAAAATGTTGTTTTTCTGTTTGCTTTCTGTATTTGCATTTGTTCTTGAATTTTGCTTTGTACTTTGTGCGGGGGCATAATAAGACAATGAAAGCAAATCTATATGTTTTCATGTTGGATACGTTTTATTTGTACCTCTCAAAAGCTCGGACTAACACTAAATACTTTACACAAGTCAAGATAAATGTCAAATTATAAACCTACATGATACAATCGATTGTCAACAATCCGAAAAATAGTTTCTTTAAATAAAATTCTCATGAAGTTAAGTTTAAACAAATTATTTGGCTCTGAGAGGGGGACTGTTCCTCTTAATAACTCCCGTAGTTTGGTCGCTGGCCTCTAGTCACAGGACATCATAGTGACTGTAGTTGTAAGGTGTGAAACATTGGCTTTGTCTATGTCTTATGTGCCTTGTATAGGCTGTCCATATCCGAACATCCAATTATTCGATTAGTTCGAACCATTTCAAATACAAATACTTGATTCGAACACACGCATAGTTAATAGTTCCGAGATGAGATAGGTTCGCCCATTAATGGTTTGGGTGAAAGTGAAAGATGAGATGGGAATACAATCTATAAAACTAACTACAGACTTAACTTACGTATTAGAAGAAGAAATGGTAAACAAATAAAGGACAAGGCCAATAAAGGGGAGGAAGAAAAGAAATGCCCTCAACCCCCGAAGAATGAGGATTAAGGGACTTGGGAGGAAGGCGAGCCATGAAAGGCAAATAAGGATAGGAAAAGAGGAGAGGGCCCGCCCCAAAGTCAGTGGAAAAGGGGAAATAAAAGGACCCAGCTGAGGAATCTCCTGGGATCGCCAACTCCCGAACTCACCAGCCGTGAGCCCTTGAGGGTGTAGCACTATCCAGGGTGCAATAGAAGTGGTGGGGCTACACAAACCCTGCCTCCTTGATTGCCTTGTGCAGAAAGCAGGAGATAACACGAAAAGAAAAATAAGGCTGACCCCTCGCAGAAGGAGTGTATCAGGAAAGATGAGACGAGGGCAAATTAAGGCGGGAAAGGAAGAGACTCCCTAGGCCTCGGATACCCTAATACAGTAGAGGTCTGAAGAGAACATGAGGTGACCAAGAGAGGTCGACAGGGAAGAAGACTGAGAGGAGCCCAGCACAAGTAAGTGGAAGGAATGCCGGACTAAGCTGGGGCCCCGTGGTCGCCAACCCACGTCCTACAAGTTGTGAGCCCCTGGGGGAATGAGATCTTGGGAGAAGAAGGAAAACGTCATCAAACGTCAAGTTCCAACGTGCTCTATCAATGGGCGTAACTAGAGTCCGGAAGTTAGGCAAAATGCCTTTTCTTTCTGGCTGTATATTCTAAAGAATCTCATAGAAATAAATATGTTTCCGTGCATTTGTGGACAGTAGAGCCAGTTTTTATTTTGCCTTCTTTTGCCCACTTTGGCTTTCGTTGCGTATTTTAAGTTTTAAAACATTTCCTGTTTTTTGCCAGTTTTCGATCGTTATGCATTTTTTATGCAGTTTACACATTTTAAAATCCACATAATGAATCTCCATTAATATCGAATATGAATTAGGTTACACAAATTGAATCGGTACATACTGACCTCACAAAAATATATTATTTAGAATCTTGTTCCCTGTAAATCGCTTGTTTCCAAGCACTCGAAAGATTATATTTCTTTAACTCATCAATTAGTTCTTTAGTGAAAGGAATGCACGGGTATAATGAATACCAGGAAAGAGAGAATAAGGGAAGTACCTCTCTTCCCCTTCCTCACACCCGTTTTGCTGTGACAATACGTGATTGCGTGGTAATGGGGTTCCCAATTTTGAAAAGATAGAATAATGCAGAGATAGGAAGGAAATCAATTCTGTCCAATAGGTCGAACATAAATGAAGCTGTTAGTCAGCTGTTGAACTTGTTAAAGGCAACTTGAGTGTTCGCGCTGACTTATTTATCGTGCCAAAATGTTCATCGTTGAGTGGTAAATGACATGGCTATGTTTGTGAATTCGGTTCGGACACACACAAATGCCCATTTTAATTATATCACTGCCTATTTTCAGTATTTTATTTTTGTTTTTTGCTCGCCCATTTTAACCAAAATAAATGCCTGAAGTTCCTTGCTCTAGGCATAACGCAGAAAGAATGAATGAATAAATAATACATTGCTGTTGTTTTTCGAGTCTTCAGTGTTTTGACTGGTTTGATGCTGCGCTCCAACCCCCTGTCCTGAGCTAATCGTTTCATCGCTACATAGTTACCACACCCTACATCCGAGGCAATCTGTTTAACATATTCTAACCTTGGTCTACCCCTACAGTTCTTGTCCTCCACCCTTCCTTCCATAACTAAGCTTTCTATTCTTGGGTGTCTTAGAATATGTGTCCTACCAACCTATCTCTTCTCTTCATTAGTAGTCGCCAGAAACATCTTTCCTCTCCCACTCGACTTAATAACTTCATTTGTTACCATATCTACCTATCTGATCTTCATCATTCTCCTGTAACACCACATTTCAAACGCTTCAATTCTCCTCTTTTCTGCTACACCAACAGTCCAAGTTTCACTTCCAGAGAGCGCCACGCTCCAGACAAAGACTTTCAAAAATGACTTCCTAATACCTAAATCTATATTTCTGTAGAAATTCTTTCCTTGCCTGAGCCAAGCTACTTTTTATATCCTCTTTGCCTCGTCCATCACTGGTTATTTTGCTTCCTAAGTAACAGAAATCTCCTACTTCCTTTAGCTTTTCAGCTGCCAATTTGATGTCCATACAGGTTTCTGATTTATTTCGGCTGCATTCCAATGTTTTAATTCTACATTTATTAATTTTCATCATGAATTATTTCCTCAAGACCATTCAAAAACTTATTCAAATCCTCAGGCGTGTCGGCTAAGATGACTCATCAGCAAATCTCAGAATTGAAATAATTTCTCCTTGAATCTTCACTCCCACTTTAAACTTCTCTCCAATTTCCTTCATTGCTTGTTCAATCTAGAGATTGAATAAACAAAATACGCTTGCTTTGGCCAGGCTGTGAAAGGGAACTGATCATTGTTGATCTGAAGGTAAACTGGACGACACGGAGTGGAAATAACGGGAACATGGCTGCACATTCAGTGCATCATTGTGTACGTGCCGATCGTGGGCGAGCGAGTTACTGTTCTGAGCCAGCGTTCAAGTCTCGCTGGGGACACCCACAGCTCTGGTGGATCTCCTGGTTCCACCAACAAGGTTGGAAGTAGTACAACGTCTTCTCGAAAAAGACCTCCCCTTAAACATTTCGTGATCACAAATCTCTGTTACAGATCTCACAGTAGAGCTCTTGTCGTCACTGTCAGACGGCAGATTTGTAACAGAATATCGAAATTGGAATGTAGATCGCCTGAGTGCCAGCAACTTGTCTACGGCACAGTAGCTGAGGACATAATAATAATAATAATAACTGGATTTACAAATTTTGCTCCCGAACCAAATTAAAACCCTTAGAAGATATTTCTATCAAAGAAAGGAAAACAGCATTCTCCATAAAGCCATTGTACTTGCTGATAAACACACTGTATTGAACCTTCGTACAACCTCTGATGATCATATCAGCCAGCCACTACACTTACATGAAAAAGAAAAGGCATGGGGAGAAAAGACCCTCCATGGAAAATACTACAGCAACCTATCCCAACAGAGTATTGATAAAAACGCATCGTGTATGTGGTTACAAAGTGGTCGACTGTTTGGAGAAACAGAGGGATTCGCAATTGCCATCCAAGATAAAGTCATTGCTCCAAAAAATTACAAGAAATACATCATCAAAGATGCCAGTGTAATTTCCGACAAATGCAGGCGATGAGCCATTCATCTCCAGACCATTGACCATGTCACTGCAGGTTGTCCAATACTAGCATCAGTTGAATATACAAAACGGCACAATCAGGTTGCAGGCATCATTCATCAAGCACTCGCACTGAAATATAAATTAACTGAGGAGTATATCCCTTACTACAAGTATCATCCACCATCCCTCCTCGAAAATGAATTGTGTAAAATATATTGGGACACTGGTATTATGACAGATAAAACAATAGATCACAATCGACCAGACATCATAGTGGTAAATAAGGTTGATGGCACTACATTTATAATAGACATAGCAGTCCCCAACGACACCAATATCGAACGGAAACACAATGAAAAAATCACCAAGTACAGACAGCTTGCAGAGGAAATCAAGAGGATATGGAAGATGAACTGCGTCCGGATAGTGCCTGTAATCTTGTCAGTCAACTCAACAAGAGTCTGAAGGAACTGGATCTTCCGCCGACCATCTACAAGAATATGCAGCATTCTGTGCTATTGTCCACATGCAACATTGTGCGATCCTTCCTTGCTAGTGAATGAGTGATAATGAACTCTATATTTTGTATATACATGATATGTATGTATTATAGTTTGTATTATAGTTTTTATGTATTGTTGTAAAGCACTTGGTTTAACCCGTGCTTTAGAGTAACCCATGTTTGTAATGGTGAATTGAATAAATAATAATAATAATAATAATAATAATAATAATAATAATAATAATAATAATAATAATAAGGAAAGGAAGTTCTTGATTAAGATGTTGGGGCCGTTGAGAGATGATGGTGAATACAGGAAACGGCATAACAATGAACACTACCATCATGTAGAAAGGATATCTGAAGTAATTCGGAAGAGAAGAATATCTTTCTATGGCCACTTAACTCGTATGAAACCCGAGAGAATCGCCAATTTGATATTTACCTATTTTCTTAACAAGAAAACTAAGGGCCCCTGGTTTTGTGAGGTAGATAAGGATTTGCAATAAGTAGGGATCACCCTAGCAGACATTATGGAACGTGATCTTTTGAAGGAGAAGCTTGGAGCACACCACCAATTCCAAGAAAATGCGAAATTAAAAACCGGCAAGAAGTGGTCTGATGAAAGAAAGGAGTTTCACAGGCCACGAATGCGTGAAGACTGGGCTAATATCAAGGCCCAAAGACGGAAGCAGTTGAAATGACGTGGTCCATAGCTGGCCTAAACGAAGAAAGAAGAATAAGGAAGAAAAGAAAAACTTGGACAAAAATCCAAGTAGAAATTGAGTAGTTGGATCTACTTTCACAGCAACGTAATCATAAAGCTTGTGTATATGATCACAAGATAATCATCCCAACCTCAACATTTCAATGCACCAATATATCATGAGCGCATCATTGATATTTTCCACTTCGAGCTATGTTTTCATGAGATAGATATATCTTTCGATAACATTTGTAACAGATCGGTTTTTTTTAGTATTTCATGTACGACCATGTCGAAATGTAAATATTATATGTCAGAAAACTGTATCATAATGATGGTCATTATAGTACAAGTTTTCATTATGATACAGTTTCTCCACAAATCAGAGCTCAAGGAACAGTTGTGTGACCAATTAGATAAGGATAGCATCGCACCTGCGCTCACTTCCATGGCCCCCTATTTTAAATTTCACTGCGTGGCCTAGTGTCATAGAAGGGTAATTGAGGAGGTCATGGTATTCTCTGCGTCCCATGCGCTCTGTTCAGTACATAAAACTGGCGAAATCTCGACAGATATTTATGAATATTTATGTTCGAACATACAATAGTTATAATAATTATCGTCGAACATAAACAGTCGTATGCTACTCGTCTATAATGGTAATAAAGACACTCGTATGCAAATTATTGAACTCGCATACGCCCGTTTTATAAACATACCCGTGTCTTAATTATTGCCATTATAGGCTCGTTGCATAATGTACTATACTGTTCATTTAACCAGCGGGAACTGGCGCAAGGGTATTTTTCACCCGAGGCTGAAATAACGCTCTATATTTTCGTTTTGTTCAGCCCTTATTTCCTGTCACTTACTGTGCCTTTCTTCCTAGCCTTGAACTTCACCCTGCAATGGAGACATGTCCATAGCTTTTGAATACTCAAGTTATTTTTATATTGTTACGTGCCACCCCCCCCCCCCCCCTAGTGGCTCTTTTGTTAACTGGATTACGGTGGGTTGAAGCACAACACAGATCGTTCCTTTAAAGAAATAATTAACTTTATTGTGGTCAGAAAGATACACCACTCAACAGCAAATACAAGCAATTAGAACCTTACTCCAGTTTCCTCAAGTCACTTCCTTATGGAGCGCTCTTGCCCCTTTCACTTAGTCATGCAGCTAATCCTCCACTAATGAGACCCGTGTCCTCGCTAGGAATACCTGCACCTCTTCCTTATGTACACAAACTAAAGTTACTTACGATAACCTGCTACACGCTGCTTCGCTGTCCACAAGCTGGGAAACAATGTCACTGGATTTCGTAACTCGCACGGCACTTCGCCACAATACCTCTGTCGCTCAGTTAAATCACACTCGCTCAAAACACAGGCAGTCCCCTGTATGCTTCTCACTCCCTCGCTGTCAAGAGAATCAGCTTCACTAGGGGTTTCGCAAGTCACGTCGCCAACAACTGTCGCTCAAGGTAAGCGTTCGCACTGGCTCGAAAAACACACACTCACTGCTTGACAGGTCGCTCTTATATAGCAGGCCGGTGACTCAAATGCTTCTAGACCCATCCAAGGTTCACGGCTTCTCGAGGTTTCCATCACTGGCTGGGTCAGAAATATTCTGGACCATCCCTTTGTCCTAGTAGTCCTGTTGCGTAAGGCGCACGCAATACACTGAGGCAGAGCACAGCCCAGCCCGGGGGCAGCTGTGACTCATGCGGCGAGCGATGAAACAAACTCACAGCCGTAACAATATTATTTACGGTCAATTTTCCCATGGCGCCAGTCCTCGCGTGACAATTTTCGGCTTATGTTAGACAGAACAATCTGTAAAAGATAAGGCGGAAAGTCCACTTATTGTGGTGCAGCACAATAACATAGCTCACGTTCTTCTTGATCCACGTTTAGACTATTTTTACCTGTGTATATAGTAGCCTATTTTTAGAAATAGTCATGAAATCATCCTTTTTTTTTATAAAAAATGTTAGTGAAAGACTTGCAACTTCATTTGTATTAACTACTTTTATTCAGAAGAAGGTCGCAATGTGCACTGTGCTTAATAATAATAATTTATTAAACTTTGTCAATAAGAATTTTTGGGCCGAAATGACAGTGCTAGTGTCGTTTCGCAATAATGCTAACCAAGCTAAAAAATAAGCATTTAAAAAATACAAATATTAAAATAAAACTTTAAATGAAATTAAAATAAATATAAAGGGGAATCCCGACATTTGTGACAGTTATCGTTTGTTTCGGTGTCGTAGTTGGTAGCATGCTGAGCTTCTATCCCCAAGATCGCGGGTTCAAACCCAGCCGAAGTTATCGGAATTTTTAAGAGCGTTAAAAATCCCTCAGCATGCCTTCCTTCGGAGGGGAAATAAAGCCAGTGGGCCCGTGACATAGATTTATGACATGTAAAAGAACCTTCCACTAACTTAAATTGTGTGAAGATAAATTTGTAGGTTAGATGTGATTAATGCTCTTAAGTTCCAATGTTCGTCACCAGGTACTGGTTGCGATGGCATCTAGTACCCAAGTTTGCAGCTAGGTGTCATGAACGGTAGCATTTGGTAGCAAAAGTTGGAACTACTTGAAATTGATCGCCTGCAGTCCCTTCTTGAATTAAAACAGATAACACACTAATACAGTCATCACAATTAACACCGGTTATCAGACAGATTCTACACGGTGCTACATGGCTGCGTTGTCGTAGCCCCTAACTGAGGAACCAACCAACCAACGTTTGTTTGCAAACCAAACCACATGGCAAAATAAGATAATCCAATCACACAAGGCGACGTTATAACCGCGATACTGTGAATAGCTGAGGTATCGAAGCTAAATTGTGGGATATCAACGGAAAGTGCTCCAGGCTCGCTAAAATAAACCTGTTCCCGGTAATTGCGATGCAGATCCACTGGCAACAAATTCCTTCACGGAATTATGTAAATGTATTCCATTCTAAGGTTACGTAAGTCTGTCCTGTCATTCAGAGATGTAACATCTCGCATTAAACAACACGGAGAAGCTCGAGAGGAAATTCATCGTCAGACTGACCTGATTTAACTCCCCAAGGAAATGCACAATGCGTGTAATTATAACATGCAATGTTCTATACCAATGCAGGAGGAACTAACCATCAAAAGGGGGTTTCTCCGCCAAATTATGTTTTTCACAAAATGAGAAAAACTTCTATTTCTTGGAAGAACTACGATACATGTACACTATTTTAACATTGGATTTATGTTAGCATGTATTTACATGTTGAAACAAATCTATAAGAGGAGTATTTCTTGAAATTTCATCCAAAACTCTGGAGAAAACACCTTATGATTGGAAGCAGTGGAGGAAATATCTTTAGATTGAAAGTGAAGTGGAGAAAACTCTTTTGAATTGAATGATACCAAAATTCTTGAATTCTGAGTTATGAACTTTTATTAGCCTAAATGAATAGATCTTAAAGTTTTACATAAAAATAAAAATTGTGAAATTATATAAGGCTGACTGACACCAAAACAAAGCAATATCTACACATCCATATCAAGAATTTCAGTAATTACAGGTACCTTTGTAACTGAACTAAAGCATTACCCCAATGTATTACTACAATCATAGCCGCATAACCTCCAAAGCAAAAAAGATGACCGGCCAATGAGATGTCAGCCTAGGCAGCAGATGATTGGTTGAAGGAAGATAAGACCATTTGTTCGAAAACAGGCTATGGAGTAAAACCCTTTTGATTGAAACTGTGATTTTCAACCTCCAGATTTAATGGGATATAACTTCTTATAAAGGGAAACGTTGTTAAACCATGATAGCCAGAAAGGGTGAATCTATCTTACTTTGAGCCCCATCTTAAAATAATAATTCGAATATTACGCATTACAATTCATATCTTATGCAAGAAAAATACAGACAGCGGTAGCTACACTCGCTATAGCGCAGCGCTAGGCCATGGGGCAAAGTTATCTGTGGACTCGGTACACGTGAGTTCGAGTCCCACCGTCAGCCGTCCTTGAAATGGTTTTCCGTGGTTTCCCACCCATTTTCAACTCCAGGTGAATGCTGGGACGGTACCTTCTGACAAGCCACGGCCGCTTCCTTCCACATCCTTGCCCAGTTTCATTCATTTCATCTCTCATTAACTCCTCTCGATGTTGACGTCACGAAGGGCATCCGGCCGTAAAAACACCTGCCACAAAGAATTTCATCGCATCTCATCTCCGACCCCGTTGAAAACTGTAATAATGAGAGGTAGACATACATGCTTGCAGAAAAAAATAATTCATTTTCCAAGAAACCGAGAAATATCGCTTTATTTAGCGAAAAACGAATATTTTCTCATTTTATCGTGGACTCAAATAAGAAAAGAACTCCTTTTTACTTGCGAATTGACCACTTTGGATCACGCTACAATGTCACTGTTTTAGTTGTAATTTCCTCTATCTCCAGTACTCCTTCATGCGATCGCTGTGCTGCTGCCGTTGTTCGGCCGTCCAAGCTCTTCCGGTTTTTGTAGCTCGTCTGTCGTCAAGAAACCCTTCCAAATTGTGTATCCTGTTTCGAAACGTATCCCTTTCCAACATTTGGGCCTCCTGGATGATAGATCTCTCAAGGTCTTTCCTAGTTTCTTTAATCCATGATGATGTTTTTTGTTCCAGAAGTAGTGAGACAACTGCTTGGTTAATCTGGATTTGTCCAATCTGTACATGTGTCCAAGAAATATTAGCCTCCGTTTCCTCATGGTCGCCGAGATTTTTTCTACATTCTTGTAGACTTCGGCATTGCTCCGAAGTTTCAATCCTGTTTCCGTCTGGATTGGGCCCATGATTTTCCGGAGGATTCTCCTTTCCAGAACCTCCACCGTTTCTATAGTAAAGCCATCATTACTTCCGACTTGACGTTTCAGTGTTACCCTAGAGTTATCTAGCGGTCAGAAGGAAAATCACTTTAACTAGCCAATCACAGGCAGCCATTCAAATCGATATGTCACGACAAATTGAGTTTCGTACGCGATGTCGCGATTTAGCGAACGAAACTCTAGCCTAGCACTGAAACGTCAAGTCGGAAGTAACGATGTCTTTACTATAGCCTATAGTTCATTGAAAGGCATTCACAAGCGTACAGGCATTCTGTTTTGACTACAGTGCCGCAGTGCTTTATTTTGGCGTTCCAGGATATGCATTTCTTGTTATAGATATTTTTTGAAAGCCCATACGCTCTCTCGATTTTTGAGATCCTATCGCCTACCGCGATAAATAATACTAGTTTTCCAAGGAGAAAATATAACGTTATTTAGCAAAAATGAATTATTTCTCATTTGATTGTGAATTCAAAACTGAGAAACCTGAATTTTGTTTGGAAAAGATTTAGTTTACTAAGAAACAAAACAATATCGCGTTATTTAACGAAAAATAATATTTTCGCATTTTATCATGAATTCAAAACTGAAAAGAAAAAAGCATTAATTTTGAAAAATAATGTTTTCCAAGAAGAAAGCGCGTGATTAACCGAAAAGCGAATAATATCACATTTTATCCTGGATTGGTTGGTTTCTTAGCTTAGCCCCGTGTACTTAGGTGTGGGTAGAATCTGTCTGATAACCGTTGTTAATTGTGATGGCTGTATTAGTGTGTGTTATCTGTGATACAAGTACGGACTGCAGACGATAATTTCAAGTGGTTCTTACTTTCGCTACCAAATGCTACCGTCCACGACACCTAGATTGCGGACTTGGCTACTAGATGGCATCGCAGTTAGCAACTGGTGGCGAACGTTGGAACTAATAGAGCGTTATCAATTCTAACCTACACATTTTGGCTTCACACAAGTTTAGTTAGTGGAAGGTTCTTTTTCATGCCATGAATCTATGACATGGGACAGCCGGCTTTACTTCCCCTCCGAAGGAAGGCATACCGAGGAATTTCTAACGCTCTCAAAAATCCGAAGACTTCAGCCGGGCTTGAACCCGCGATCTTGGGCATAGAAGCTCAGCATTTATCCCGGATTCAAAAATGAAAAAATCCACATCTTTTTATGATAAGTAGGCCTAATTAGTTTTCCAAGAAACAGAAAGATATGGCGTTACTTAGCGAAACCCGAATAATTTCGCATTTTATCGCGGATTCAAAATGGATAAAATCGGAACGAACAATTTATAAAACTTGAAAATATAAGTTTAAGTTCAGATGTATCGGGCCTATAAAAGTATAAAACATGCAAGCAAATATTTTTCTAAACCCTTTGGTCAATGGTTGGTGGTATTAAAATCCTTCACTGGGAAAAGTTTTGAAACTTGTCTGAAGAATAGTAACTTTTGAACTTTGAATGGTTTCGAGTTTTCACATACCAACAAAGGTATAGTTATATTTTATTACACGCAGGAAGTTATACATTTTATAGTTACCACATTTAAGAAAACGTTCCACCATTTCATTTTCCTTGTTTGAGTGTGAAAGAAACGTCACTTACGTGGCGGCCATCCGTTTGATTACCGGTTTCAAGTCGTCGCGAGGAAGCATTCATAACTGCCGAACACCGCTTGGGCAATCGCACGCACCTCTTCTGTAATCAGTGCCATTATTGTACGAGGTTAGTGGGCATAGACACGTTCCTTTAGGCACCCCCACAGGGAAAAAATAGCAACAGGATAAGTCGGGGGATCTTGACGACCAAGGGCTGCCACCTGAGTGACATTATCTTTCACACCTAAAAATGGTAAATGAAATGATGGAACGTATTCTTGTCAGTTTTCCTTGCTAATCAACCGAGTACTGTTCATTTCAAAAACATCCGGTTCCTACGTGTCACCCTGTATATAAACTTTTGAACTGACGGTGGTTTTGGGGTCTAGGGAATGTGAAACGCGAAGATTTGTCGAAATTTTCCGGAAGTCGAAACAGGGTACCCATTGCAATAGTTATTCTAATGAAATCTACCTAAAATATGACTTCTTATTAGCTTCCAAACCTTAGTTATATCAAATAATATGATGAAACTGAGCTTCTATGCCCAAGATAGCGGGTTCAAACCCAGCCGAAGCCGTCAGATTTTTTAAGAGCGTTAAAAATCCCTCAGTATGCCTTCCTTCGGAGGAGAAGTAAAGCCGGCGGTCCCATGTCATAGATTTATGGCATGTTAAAGAACCTTCCACTAACTAAACTTGTGTGAAGCCAAAATGTGTAGGTTAGAATTGATAACGCTCTATTAGTTCCAACGTTTGCCGCCAGGTGGTGACTGCGATGCCATCTAGTAGCCAAGTCCGCAATCTAGGTGTCGGTGGCGCTTGGCGGCAAAAGTAGGAACTATTTGAAAAATTCCAAGTTGCAGTCTGAACTTAAATTAAAAAACAGATAAAACACACTAATACAGTCATCACAATTAACACAAGTAATCAGACAGATTCTACACACACCCAAAGTACACGGGGCTACATGACCGCGTTGTCGCAGCCCCTAAACTTAAGAACCAACCAACCAACCAATATGATGAAATGGTTCGGTTAGCTCAAATTATAATTGCCAGCGTTTCGCTGACGAGCCCAATGGTACAGTGGGGTGAAACGCTTAAATAGAAACTATCATATCCTTCGGGGATATTTGAAACCGAATTGTATTATGAAGGTAATGTTAATATTGTTTTAGTGAAAGGGAGTGACACCCGTAGCACATTGGCATTACTCGTAATGTCAATGCTACATGCATTTTGTGTCTTGTAATGGACTTCTCAGTATGTGTTAGCCACGCACCTTGGTGAGGTGTTTCATACCAACCATACCAACTGACGAGCCCAATGATACACTGGGATAAAACTCTGGCAATTATAATTTGAGCTAACCGGATAATTTTATCATAGTATTTGATATTACATCCGCTCAAATGCACAGTGGGTCAAAATCGAAATCTAGGTGGACAAAATTATTTTACGTTTTAATCATGAATTTAGAGTGAAAGCAACGTATATAATTTGTTTACTTCATAATAAACATCAGTTAAAACCTTTTTAAGCTACGTCTACACATGTGAGAAATTGTCTACGACTAGGAGATGGATAGAGCATTCAGTTATCTCTTCAAAACAATTTTCTACCCCTAATTTTCTTTTAACAAAGTCACAAAGTTCCACTTTTGACACAATCGCCGAACCCAGTGCTTCAAACAGTTAACGTGTGAGAACTGCTTGCGCGGCATCTTCTAGAACGTAAAATAACTAAGTAAGTTTTAAAAAGATGCAAAAAATCTTATAACGTAAACTACAAGACTTTATCTACATCTTAACATTAAGTAAGAAGTGACGCAGAGTGACGCGACATACTAAAAATCTAAGTGAAAATATAATTTTAAAAATAAGAGTTAAATATTATATAATGCAAATATAGCAAAAATGACGTAACAATTACGCCCATTAATAACTGAACCACGTTACAAAGATCATACCTTCAGCTGCATGTTCCATCTTAAAGCATCACACTAACCACAAAGCAACCAAACCACAGCCACTTACTTTCACCCTCCAATTCAGACTGCTCGAACAGTGGTGACAGATTTGCGTTTATATCCCAGAATAGTGAGCGGCAATTATATGAGAATGCTGTAGAAGTAATAAATTTTGATTTTTCAATTATGAAAATAAATAATGTAGTCCTCCTAGATTTCGATTTTGACCCACTGTGAAATGGAAACTCATCATAATTATTTCCTTCGGGAATATTCGAAACCAACCCTTAGTTATTAATATATGATTTTGTACAAATTCTGCATGTATACTATTGTCAAAAACCACAAACCCGAAAAAAATACCGCCGAAAGTAATACTAAAATCTGCTACGTATGATTCATATTGCGATGTGATGTATGCTGCTGGCAGCAAGGCCCAAGGCCAGGCTAACGATAATGAGAGCTCCATAAGGCAGGGAATGGCCCATTACTGATGGACGTGCTAACGATAAGAAGATTCTAATTACCGACAGTGTTCATCAGGGCTGAACAACACTCATCAGAGCAATTGTGTTATTCTTTGGAGGAAACATGTCAGCTGTTTTTGAGCTGCCACATAGGATCGTTGTAAATCACGCTGGGGGCAGATGACTTCGTTCTTCTACTCTTTGAAAGCAACAAACCCGGCCTAAGTCATCGGATTTTTAAGAGCGTTAAAAATCCCTCAGTATGCATTCCTTCGGAGGGGAAGTAAAGTCGGCGGTCCCGTGACAAAGATTTATGGCATGTAAAAGGACCTTCCACTAACTACCCTCGCGTGAAGACAAAATTTGTAGGTTAGAATTGATAACACTATTTGTTCCAACGTTCCCCGCCAGGTGCTGACTGCGGTGCTGACTGCGATGCCACCTGAATTAAAACAGATAACACACACTAATACAGCCATCACAATTAACACCGGTTATCAGACAGATTCTACACACGCCCAAAGTACACGAGGCTACATGACCGCGTTGTCGCAACCAACCAACCAACCAACCTAACAACGGAGAAAGGTAAAAATCATTCATTGCTGGTTTGGACTAAACGGCGGATGTTCCAAAACTTCACACTTGAATTCTTTGGAGAAGTCTATCGTAACGTTGGCACAGTGCGGTCGTGAATGATTTTCACCTTTTTCAAGAACTGAAGGTATGGTTGGGCGGCAACGCCTCGCCAAAAAGGAAACACTTCAGGAGACTGTCCAGACGTCCCCACCTCAGTGGCGACAGAATATTTTTGTCGAGGACATTGGAAGCTGGTGAAACGATACGACAAATGTTTCAATTGTTTTGGCGATTATGTTGAGATATGAGAATAAAACTAGCAAACATTTAGTAGTTAAATCAGTTTGGCATGTCAATCTGTTATTCTTATACAGTCCTTCGGAACTTGAAAAATAATAAGAAGTTCCTTGACGAACTAAAGAGCCTACCTACTTTTCTTAAAATTTAAGATTCATGCCAATGATTTAATCTACATGGACCTATCTAGAATAATGACGAAATTAAGTTCGTAATATCGAAATTTCTAATTAGTTCGAAATATACCTGGCATAATGTAACCTAATAGAGCACTGCAGTTGGCAGCACTGACGTATGTTAGTTACTCCATATCAATCTAGAATGTCAGGAGCTATACATGTGCAAAGTTTAGAGCTGTTGGCTTGCATAATTTCTGATATATTGGTATTTGGATTTTAAAGAAATGGAGAGAGCATTATTAACAGTTGGCAGCCCTGGTGGCTCTTAAGAATACGAATAGTTATATTTGTTATGGTACACCTAGTACATACGAAATTTGGTTGAAATCCAAGTGATAGTGTAGAAGTAATATGCATTTAATAATTTGACATATCAGCAGGCTTAGAATCAAGTTGGCAACACTGTCATGTATGGTCTTCTGGAAATTAAACTGAAATATTACTATCTATATGTGTGCCAATTTTGGAACGCTCCCATGCACACCTTCTAAGAAAAAAATAAAGCTTGTAGTTTAACGTGACCGTTAATCTCGCAATCATGAGCCACAGGACCTCCTTTTAACGTGGAATCCGAACCACAGGACATGGCATTTCACTTCGAAAATCTCACATGCATTGACCGGGAATCGAACCCGGTCCGCCTTGGTGAGAGGCCAACAGCTCATACCTTCTAAGATATCCAACATGGAGCTCAAATTTCAATTGCGATTTTTCTGCAGTTGGTAGCACTGACATCATTTTCAAATATGGCCGTGAGATATTCAGGTATAGATCTTTACTCATACCAAATTTGGGTTTGATTGGTGCAGCCGTTTAGGAGTTGATAGGAGGGGGGGGGGACATGGACAGACAGACAGACAGACAGACATTTGCCCGGATCGTTCTCATAAGTCTACTTTTTCCTCATTTAAAAAAAATTGAAAAATAGGTTAAAAACAGCCGTCGTATATTAAAATTATTATTATTATCATTATTATTGTTATTAGGAGCCTCCGTGGCTTAGGCGGCAGCACGCCAGCCTCTCACCGCTGGGTCCGTGGTTCAAACCCCGGTCACTCCATGTGAGATCTGTGCTGGACAAAACGGTGGCAGACAGGTTTTTCTCCGGGTACTCCGGTTTTCCCTGTCAAAATTTCATTCCAGCAACACTCTCCACTATCACTTCATTTCATCTGTCATTCATTTAATCATTGCCCCGGAGGAGTGCGTCAGGCCTCGGCAGCCGGCACAGTTCATATCCTCGCCGCTAGATGGGGGCTTCATTCATTCCATTCCTGACCCGGTCGGAGACTGGAAGCAGGCTGTGGATTTTCAACGTACACTAATGACTATTCGAAGAGGACAAAGGAACAATGTCACAACTCCTACACACTAGGCGTGGCTCTTACTGGGAAATCCTCTCACAGGTCGTGACTTGTGACCAACAGATATTTGTCCACCTTTCATCGCCGACTCAGTTCTTGAGCAGGACCGCCCGCCTCTGTAGTGTCAGACCGCGCAAGGAACCACTTGTTGCCTGAGACAGAGTTGTCTACGTTTCCTACCAAAAACAAATAGTTCTCTAAAGAACTATACAGCCTATTTTCATATATCCTACTCATGTTAATTGCTTGTATCAACATACAGAATTTGAGAGTGATATCAGTAAGATTTTAAGAGATATTGAATGCCGGTGAAATATTTCGCACAGCGGCCATGTTGGATTGGTGAGACGTAATTAGATTTGAAGGTCATGGTCGGGGTCGGCCAAAATAGTACTTTGACCTTACCAAGTTTCATAGAAATCGCCCCAGCCGTCTAGAAGTTATTAGGGAAGGGGGAAAATTCGCACACACACGGACAAAAGGTGATCTCATAAGCCTATTTTTTTTATAAAATGAAAATAGGCTAAAAAGTAAGGTAGTTACTGTTACTTTCTGTGGAAAGAAACAACGTTGATTGTTGCGGCATTAAGGGGAGGAACACAGAGGTCATCTTCCCCTACTTCAATCAGGTATTTGTATTGTGCAGAACGCTGTATTGTGTAGGAGTGATCATAAGAGCCTCGTTGAGGCTGTAAATATTTGAGCATGGAATTGTTAGAATAATGTCAAACACACGAATAGTTGGACTAATCGAATACTCGCATATTGAAATCATTCGAAATTCCAACCTGCTGCAACACGCATGTGTGCAATAACCCAATTATTCAGTCTATAGTGGAATGAACAAGTTGACTCATTCAACTGTTCGAAGGTATTGTTGCTTTTAAGGGGCGGAACAGTGAGGTCATCTGCCCCTCATATGTGTGAATAATACGATAAACATAGAAAGTGAAAAGAAAACATTAACGGAAAAAGAAAGAAAGAGCAAAATAAATAAGGAAGAAAGAAAAAGAGATAGAGCGAAAGAAAGAAAGAAAGAAAGAAAGAGAAAGGAAGAGCAAAATAAAGAGAGAAAGAAGGAGCAAAACAATGAGCGAAAGACAGAAAAATAGATAGAGCGAAAGAAAAAAACAAAGAGTGAAAGAAAGAATGAAAGAAAGAAACAAAGAGCGAAAGAAAGAAACAAAGAGCGAAAGAAAGAAAAAGAGATAGAAGGAGCGAAAGAAAGAAAGAAAGAAAGAAAGAAAGAAAGAAAGAGGAAAAGGAAGAAAGAGCGAAAGAAAGAGCAAAAGAAAGAAAGAGCGAAAGAAAGACAGGTAGAAAGAGGAAAAGAAACAGAAAGAAAGAAAGAAAGAGCAAAAGAAAGACAGAGCGAAAGAAAGAAAGAAAGAAAGAAAGAGCGAAAGAAAGACAGGTAGAAAGAGGAAAAGAAACAGAGAAAGAAAGAAAGAAAGAAAGAAAGAAAGAAGGAAAGAGCGAAAGGTAGAAAGGGGAAAAGAAACAAAGAAAGAAAGAAAGAAAAAGGAAAAGAAACAGAGAAAGAAAGAAAGAAAGGTAGAAAGGGGAAAAGAAACAAAGAAAGAAAGAGCGAACGAAAGAAAGCAAAAGGAAAAGAAACAGAGAAAGAAAGAAAAGAGCGGAAGAAAGACAGATAGAAAGAGGAAAAGAAAGAAAGAAAGGTAGAAAGAGGAAAAGAAACAGAGAAAGGAAGAAAGAAAGAAAGAAAGGAAGAAAGAGCGAACGAAAGAAAGAAACAGAGAAAGAAAGAGCGAAAGGTAGAAAGGGGAAAAGAAACAAAGAAAGAAAGAAAGAAAGAAAGAAAGAGCGAAAGAAAGAAAGAAAGAAAGAAAGAAAAAGGAAAAGAAACAGAGAAAGAAAGAAAAGAGCGGAAGAAAGACAGGTAGAAAGAGGAAAAGAAAGAAAGAAAGAAAGAAAGAAAGGTAGAAAGAGGAAAAGAAACAGAGAAAGGAAGAAAGAAAGGTAGAAAGGGGAAAAGAAACTTGGAAAGAAAGTAAGAAAGGTAGAAAGGGAAAAGAAACAGAGAAAGGAAGGAAGAGCGAAAGTAAGAAAAAAGAGCGAAAGAAAGAAAGAGCGAGAGAAAACGCGAAAGAAAGAAACAAAGAAAGAAAGAAAGAAAGAGCGAAAGGAAGAAAGAACGACAGAAAGGAAGAACGAAAGAACGAAAGAAAGATAGATAGATAGATAGATAGATAGATAGATAGATAGATAGATAGATAGATAGATAGATAGATAGATAGATAGATAGATAGATAGATAGATAGATAGATAGAAAGAACGAAAGGAAGAAAGAAAGAAAGAAAGAAAGAAAGAAAGAAAGAAAGAAAGAAAGAAAGAACGAAAGAAAGAAAGAACGAAAGGAAGATAGAAAGGAAGATAGGAAGATAGAAAGGAAGATAGGAAGATAGATAGAAAGGAAGATAGATAGTAAGGAAGATAGATAGATAGAAAGGAAGATAGAAAGGAAGAACGAACGGAAGGAAGAAAGGAAGAGATAACAACTGATGCTTGTTTTGTATAATTATAAGATCTGTCAGGCGCAATGGGAAAGCGGTTAACCCCCATCCGACCTCTTGGATTCGCCCCTGCTTTCAACAACTCGTCCATTAGACAAGCTTATTTACACAGATTGCTGTACATTTCGGGTACTTAACTTGGAACAATTTAAATAAATGAATTGTTCGATATATGTTAATCAAATACTCGAGCACTTCGAATGTTCGAATGACTGGAAACACCGAACTATTCGGACATCAGCATTGTTGGAACATTCCAATAATTTATTTTAATTTCGAATTGGCAAATTTTTCAATGATACATATTACCCTACTGGACACCCTTGTTCCGGCTGAAGCCCACCGACGTAGTTCACATTACACACATCGATAGGGAACAGATCCTTGATACAGACCTTACTCAATGTATTTCAGTGACCTTGCTCCGACCCACAAATAATAGCTTATGTGGAATACATTTATTTTTTGTGAAAAAAAAAAAGACCTACAGAATATTTGCATCCTGTCATGCAAATGATCCAGGAGGAACATCCACTGCTCCTCCATATCGATCAGTATCGCAAACTCGCTGCCAGATTGCAAATGAGAGTAAGGTCTCCCATCGCGATGTCCATGTGATAGCAAACACAACAACATCCACGCACAATGTAGTTATACTGCTGATAAAACCAGAGTACTATATTATTTCAATTCCTTCGTTGGTCAAACTTTCACGCGAAACAACGCAATTTTTTGCTGTGTATAATTTCACGTGCATACATTCGCAAAACAACGCGAATAGTTTGTTGTATGAATATCAAGTGCTTAAACGCAAAATAAAGCGAATTTCTTGTTGCGTCAAATGTCAAGTCTTTACACTCGATAAATAAGCCCAAATAATGTTTGAGGTATATCACACAGTATTGTACATCCTTGTCTAGCTGAGGGCAGTCAAAACAGCCCACCCTCCCCCGAAAGGACAACTCTCGTATACATACATTCTGAGAGATGACGCCGCCTCAGGGTATAATCGACTGTCAAGTTTTAAATCAACATGACTCGACAGTTTGATGCTGGCCGAAGTTGGGGTGATAGGCTCGCTCGCTAGCTCGTAAACTCGCTCCGAAGCTAGTAATTTAAATTTCCACTGAATGGAGATTCTTGGAAGAAATGAAAACTCAAAAAGATTTTTTGTAGAACATTTAATGCTGAACAATTCTTACACTCTTAGTATATTGATATTTTTAACGGTTTACCCAGCGTAAGCCTAAAAGGCGCACGGACGGCGGATTTTTCTTCGACTCGATTTAGTGAAATCGTTAATGCTCGGCTTCCTTTGGGCATAAATGAATGTTTTTCTACAGAAACCAACCTCGAGATATCCTTTACAGAATGGTGAAAACCGCATCGAAATCCATCCAGTGGTTCTCGAGATTACCTGTTACATCCAAGAATCGGGGACTTCGTTTTATACTAAGTAGCGATATAATGGAAAATACTTTTCAATGCGTATTTCTAATCATTATGGCTCGTCAAGCGCAGAAAGAAATTGGCGGCCGACACGACATAAACTAATATAAACATAACCTTACAGCTCGTATTGTAAAAACAATAAATAAAAGCACATAAAACATACCTGTTTATTACCGCAACCAACTGAAACTAAAAATAATTTTTCCAACAATTACGATTTATCAGCCATAATCATGGATGCACCAACATGCAGCCATTTTTGAAATAGAAAACTTCTAATCGATTGTTCAGTGGACGATGTTCGTTAGTACAACGTCGATATTTTTATCACTCGAGAGCTATGCATTTGAGGACACATATCCAAGCGCCACATGATTTTTGTAAGAAGAATCGCGTTGTTTTTAAGGATTTTTTTAATATTTCAAATTAAATGTTCTAATTTCTAAATTCGCGTTTTAACGGACGAACTTCCGCTCCCAATTAGTCAGCTAAAGCAAGGGCTTACTGTGAGGACACTAGGTTGTGTCACTGGCTCATTTTACACAATGAAATCAGCAAATTTTAAAAGCAAGTTTCTGTTATTTGCGTTCGGTTAATGGTTGTTAATATTACACTAAACAAACGCCTAACCTTTCTGAGCCACCTCTAACAATAACTATGAAATTTTATTAAAAAACAAGACCACAAAACAATCCTGCAAGCTAAGAATTTAGAGATTCTCGTACCGGTACACTATTCTCAGGAACTTAAGTTACAGGCCTGGTATTTTCTAATGTGTTTGTAACCGAGTAGTTTTATAGAATGAACCGACAGATATTTAAAATAATCGTTATCTTTTCAATGTATACATTTAAGAATCATACAATTTAAGAGGAAAAATGTTTTTTTAAATTTGATTTCTGGGCTCTTTCTTCCAGGAACTGGAGTTTGTGTTTTAATATCAGCTCTTCTATAAATGTCTTTGTTCCCACCAGTTGATAAACTAATCTGGTTGGGGCGTACTTCGATATGCACAGGGATTTCTTAAGGTATCTGGCTTTGACTCTATCCAGTCCTTTGATGTGTTTGTAGTTCAAGGGTGGCCAAATTATTTCAATTGCGATTTTCAGATTGAACAGTGAAATTGCTGTTTCTAGTGCCAGGCTTGTTTTAGAACACCCTGTACAAAATCAGTCAATACTATTTCATATTTATTGTTAGCAGGTGGCTTAGAAAGGTTCGATCTTTGCTTAGTGTAAAATTTACAACCATTGATTAAACGGAAATGACTGAAATTTGTTTTTAATATTTACTCATCATATATATTATTTCAGTAGTATGCATCCTCCTGCGCGGCTTACGAGCGACCGATCGTGACAAATGAGCATTCAAATGAAAGAGAATAGACATTAGCAGTGACTTATTACATTATAATTCTATAATTTCCTTAAAAATTGGCTTTTAAAAAAATGTACGAAGTGTGCTATTTGCAAACACCATTGCTGAAGGAAAATACGCTCTATAATTGCTGTCCACGAACCGCTGTGACGCCTGTTTCATGTCATGTTAACATTCTGAGGTCTTTCCTTTGTCCTGAAATATAAATAAGCATTTGGTTGAAATAAGAACATAACTTTTCTCCTAATTCTCTCGTTATAAACCCATTGGGGAAAGTGTGATTTATGAACATGCGAGATTTCTCGCACGGGCCCGCTAGTTTGTGTAAAATAAGCCAGTGTCCTTATTGCATCTCGCGACTTTGATAGTTAATGAAATGCTCCTACATCGGATCGTTACTCCACAAGTATTAACAAGGTGGTTCCCAGCAGAGGAATAAGGCTTGGCTACCAGTAATTGCTATTATATAATCAATGAGATGGTGACCTTGACCGGATCATGACCCACATCCACAGAAATCATGACCTTCTCAATGATGCTGGCCTCTCACTGACTTCAAGTGGACACATAGCTGATGCAACATGGCGCTGGAGGCAGGCGAAATGAAAGTCTACTTCCGAACATCAGTTCCTGCTCTGATAGCTAGGTGGCTGTCTCAATTTCTCCCCTGGAGGCACTTCTCATTGTCTCTCCAACAAATAATTTAGCCACTGCAAGTGGAAGCCTTTTTCCCAATTCAATCGTATAGTCTTTCCGTTTGGCCATGATACCCAGAGGATACCGGGTGTTAGCCGTGGTCGTTACGGCGTGGCTGCTGGCAGTAGCTCACATCCGGGAGGCGAGGAGGTTCGAATCCCCCGCCGGCAACCTTGAAGATGGTCTTCTGTGGTTTCCCATCTTCCTTCCAGGCAAATGCCAGGGTTGGTCCCTAACTATAAGCCAAAGCCGCTACCTTCCAACTCCTCGCCCTTACATTCAAACGTTCCTCCCCAGACAACACTCCACACGCGACGGTACTTGTAGCTCACCCCATGGGTGTCCGCATAGAAGTAGCTACAAACTCTGGCGAACATGTCCTCGGACACTCCCGGCATTAAAAGCCGGACGCTAAATAAGAAAAAAGAAATACTCAAGAGATTTAAGGGACTCCTCGGAACTCAACTCACGTCATTCACTCACCCTCCTGACCCACTCGCCGAACTATGACTCACCTACTGGCGCTGTCACACATCACTAAAACTTATTTTATTTCAAGTTTAAATTTAAAATTTTCAAGTTTTTTGAATTCTACATGAAAATTCTAAAAAAATAAAATCGAGTCCAATCGCGACTGAAATGCTTCAAATCCACGGTCTGAACGTATGACGTATTTCGTGCCGTAATTGTTTGTAGTAAATGAGTCATAGTTATATGTTGCAATACAATAAAAAATGACATGTAATAATCGACAGTTTAAGAAGTAAGAAGTCCGAGTTTGGACTCATTTTCTTAAGAATTTTATTTAGATTTCAGAAAACTTGGAAAGTGTACATTTAAAATTGAAATAATAAAAGTGTTAGTCCTGTGGTACAGTGCCAGTCATTGTCCGCCACCGGCTGGTCCGGCGAGCGTGTCGGAAGGGTGAGTGAGTGACGAGAAGTCCCTTAATCCTCTGGGTATCATGGACAAACGGAAAGTCTATAATAGGGGGAATAACTTAAGATTACCCAAGAGTGAAATTTATACCGCATATTAAAAGTGAATGGAAATTGGTGGGGCACATCCCGAGGATGCGAGACGACAGGTGGATATGCAAAGCTACCGTGAGAGACACGAATAGGGAAGCGTTACAGAGGAAGACCAAGTCCCGACTTGTAAACAGCGCAGACAGGCCCACAGTGGACCAGATTTAACCTTTATTGACGTTGTGCGTCCAGAAAGTAAGTTCCGTTTGGTATTGAAAACAAAACTTTGAAGGCACTTGTCATACGGGGGTATCTATTAATTACGCGGGGAGATTTTGGCAATTCCCCCCCCCCCCCTCTCTCTCTCTCTCTTCCGTTGGTGAGATGTCGTCCCTCCCCATTTCTCACGCGAGATTTTCAAAATGCGTTTCTTTATGTAAATAAGTTAATCTGTGCTTGATTGCTTGCGTAGGATTTGTTTAAAAGAATAATTTGCTTAATTCTTTTTATTTAAGACTAGTTAAGACTAGGCTCGTATTTAAGACTCCTAAGAACGTAGTCTAGAATCACAGAGAGAAAATTGAACAGTAAAATACTTACGTAGGAACTACCAAAATTCGTAAAAGAACCACCAAGTTTTCCTTTTTCGAAAAGCTCCGCTTCGCTGTGTTCCATAACTGTCACTTCTTCCTGGCAGCACTTCTTCATTTCGTATATGTCTCCTTTCACGTATGCATTATAATAATAACGGTAACTCATTTTGAATAAGTAACAACATTGACTGAGCCGTCAAGTAACGAAACATTCACGGGCATAAGTAAACACAGCTGCCACTCGGCTCGTACACCACAGCGTAATGATCATGTGTACATGAAGTACAGCACCTTAATTTAACGCAGTTTTCTCGCAATTTTACTAGGTTTCTTGCGGAGAAAAAATACGTGATATTTGCCACCTCTGATGTCAAAAATTTCATTAAAATCTTGAAATTTGCAGAAAGTTCATCGAACGGTTTTCTCGACACGTTCTTTAACTGCACAAACCAAGTCTTCATTAACCAACGACGGTCGCCCACTTTGTTCGCCATCGTGCACTTGATTACGTCCTTCAGTGAACTGTCGGACCCATCACATTTTCTCCGCACACCTCGCAAATCTGTTTATGAATGCTGACTGGTTTAGTGTTCTGCGTATTCAAAAAACCTAATCTAATCTCGCAATCAACTTCGCCATTTTTAACAAGCATTATAAAGCGTAAACAGCAGACAGCGAACAGAAAATGGCGTCATCTTCTCCTTGACTCAAGAGCAACTACCGCGAACTGAGATTGCTGCGATGACTGTCAACACGAATGACTGACAGTTCGTTTAACACTACCACGAAATTTCAATTCTTTGTTTGATTGTTTTGGAAATTAATTTCAATGAATTTGCCTACTCAAAGCTCTTACACCATCTCGGACCCTAACGCTTCTCTCGTTAGACCTGCGTGGGGCCTTCAGATGCACTCTTCTTTCTCCCCCTCCCCTCAGGGGCTCTCGACTAGTGGCACGTGGGTTGGCGACCACGGGGCCCCAGCTGAGTCTGGCATTGCTTCCACTTACTTGTGCCGGGCTCCTCTATGTTATCTTTCCTCTCAGCCTTCCTTGGACAACGCTTGTTCTTTTCCGACCCCGACGGTATTAGGGTATCTGAGGCGTAGGGAGTCTTTCACTTTCCCACCTTAATTGGCCCTTGTTTCATCTTTGCTAGTCCCTCATTTTTCGAGTGGTCAGACTTCTTTTTCTCTTAATGATATCTCCTGCCTTTTGTACCAGGCCCTACAGGAGGCAGGGTGTCTCTTAGTCCCACTACTTATGGTGCACACTGGAATGTGCTACACATCTGGCGAGTTCAGGTGTTGGCGACCGCGAGGGCTTCCTGAGCTGGGTCCGGTTTTCTGCTACTTCCATTGCCTATGGGGCGAACCCCCTCCTCTTTCTCATCTGCCTTTCCTGCCTTTCCTTTCTTCCAAGTCCCTTAATTCTCATTCTTTGGGGGTTGAGGGCATTTCCTTTCATCATGTCTTTTGTTTTCCTTTAGTCTTAGGTGGGTGAGTGGTTAACGTGTCGGTCTACTAACCCCAAGCTTGCAGGTTCACTCCTGGCCGTGGTAAGTAATTTTTGAAAGGCGGCAAAAATTACGACACTATGTCATACGATGATGGCATGTCAAAGAACCCATTTGAATTCAGTAGCCCGTGTTCATAATGGCAAAATTAATCTCGAAAGTTTCCACCAACACAAGTTCCTAATTTCTCTACTAGAAAGCGCTGTCGAGTTCAAGGAGCTTAGATATCTAACCTCCTTGACTTTCATAGTGCTTCAAGGAACAACGAAATTCGACATGCAAGCTACCCTTTGGGTGTCAAATGAGAACGCTTGCACCCGGCACCCGAGGCCATACGATAAAATGTCTTAGGTTTAGTTTCATTTCATTTAAATTTACATGTTCACTATCATCCAAATCATTAGGGGCCGATAACCTAGATGTTAGGCCCTTTAAAACAACAATTATCATCTTTCTCCCCCTCTGCTCTTGATTCGTCCACCTTATCCTGTAGCTTCTATACTTCGGCAACAAAACACTACACATTGTATTCGCAGTGCCGCACAATGTTCAGTAGTTACAAACTCAATCCTAAAAAGAAGAGATGGTTATGAGTAGGGCTCGGATCGATATGCTCGATAAAATCTCATATGCTGGAAAACCATGTGTTTTATGCTCGATAGATATGCTCGAAAAACTCATATGCTCGATAGATATGCTCGAAAAACCATTACATGCGGTTAAATTTGCAGAATATACTCGAATAACACCGTTAAAAACAATAGAAAGGAAAGTGAAACGAAAAAACCAATAACATACCTTTATATACGAGCTTTATTTTCTAATTGTATGTATGATACTCTGCAATATACTCGCATTCAAGTTTTTCAAGTATATACAAGAGAAGTTTTACAGTTTAAAAATTCATTTACAAAATGTTCAGAATTAGGCGAGTCAGGTAATTAGATCTGCATTGGTCTGTTTGAAATCAAAAACATCACCAAACTCTCTCTACGAACAGCCATTCATTACGCTATTTCATGCCAAAATATCTCCAGTTATAACATACGGCATTGAACTAATATGGGAAAGACTAACCCTAACGGACCTTACCAACCTTGAGAAAATCAAATCGAGATATTTGAAGAGAGCACTTGGAGTAGCGAGAACGACCAAGTCCAGACTGGTATATGAACTGGCAAGGGAACCGTTCTACATAGAGGACCTGAAACTCAAGCTGCTCCTACCTCACACCAAGCTATCTCAATTAATAGAGCTAAGGAAACAAAAAGCAAAATAATTACCCGAAGACTTTTACGCTACAGACGCCATGATTGACAGGAGATGGGCAAAAGCGAACCAAGAACTGTGATCGGTGCTAACCAGACTTTCAGTGCACGGCTATCACCACAAGATATGTAGAAATGACAAATTTCACGAACCAAACAATGCATGTGTATGCGTACTATGCAACGAGCATTGTGAAAAACACCACCTACAAAATGTCATAAGAGGATTAAGTCAATCATTGACTATAGCAAAGACTAGATCTAAATGTATCAAACATTGTACATAGGATATAAGTCTTTATGTATGCACATTTGTGCGCATTTTATGTAATACTAATTGGTCTGTACAACAAGAATATTTTCTTTGTTTTCAGTTTTGAATGATTTTCTTAAATCAGTCCATAAAGTTTCAATGACGAGAACGAACTCACTAAAGGTTAAAAACCTGCGATTTTATTATTCGCACCAGATAGGCTTTTCAATAATTATTTCTGTTTTCGAACCTTAAGGCTGGTCAATGCCCGAATTGGGGGGGATTCGAAGAAAAACAAACTGATTTGGACGAAAACCACAAGAATATGTATGCATTTATATGCTTCTATTCTGGAAACCGCGGTTTTATACATTTATATGCTCGATAAATTTCAATTCTGTTGGTCCCAGAGAGGCGAAAATACCACCGAAAGGCTTCTTTCAATTTGTACTATTCAGGAAAAAAATATGCAAATATGCTCGAATCCGAGCCCTAGTTATGAGTAAGGACACAGCGAATTGCATGTTCTCATCACTTTCCCGGGCTGGCAGCAGTGAGAGTCCTGGGATCGTTCCCCCTCTCATGTTATCGCGGATCATCTTAACGAGTCTTTGTTCAGCTTCACTTTCCCATCCAAGTTCGTCCTTGCAGACACGTAACACATTACTAGAACCTTGAACCGAGAATTAACATTTCCACAGGGCTCCTAGTGACACCACGCCTCGACCAGAATGCGGGGCTCCCTTCCCCTAGCGTTAGGCAACACAATAACATCGCGAGCGGAACCTTCTCAAGAGTTAAGGCTACTGAATTAGAAATACAGGGAGTCAAAAATAAACTATCCAATATTTTTGGAGGTGGAATTTTGCATCATAACAAAAGTAACTTCAGTAACACGTAGTTGTGGCAAAAGTTCCGCCTAATCAATACCTTTATTTTGATAAATCATCTCTTGGTGGTCATTGGGTACATGTTTCGAGGCCTAGTTGTTTTGGCCCCTTCATCAGCCGGTATAGATTAAAATAATCAAGGAAAACAGGTGGTTGGGAAGCTTAACACTAAAAATATTCCCATATTATGGTGCAACATAATGGAAAGGTGGAAGATGCTTACCCCAAAGATACATTAAAAATAAGTAACTGAATAGAAAGAAAGAAATAGTTGAAATTTGAAAACCAAACACAATATGAACAAACTCCAAAATGTCACCCTTTTCTGCAGAACACTGTATTGTGCACTCTTCATTTGGGAAACAGTCATGTGGTCTAATCCTTCCGAAAAACATGCGACGAACAATTACAAATTTGAAGGCAAACCGTTGTATTGTGGTTTGCAGACGCCAACGAAATGGAAATGCTTCAGCTTTGTAGTAGTTCTGCCTCACTGCGGTCTGCAGAAGTTATTGACGGGATTGTTTTTAGTGTTAAGCTTTCCAACCACCTGTTTTCCTGACATTTTATTCTATATCGGCCAAAACAATTAGGCGTGCCTCGCTCGGAAGGGATGGGCTCCATCTCAGCAACGCTGTACAGCTTTTCTCGGAGCGGCTAGCTAGTGAACCATGTGTTATTTCCCCCTACAAATACAAACCGATATAAAATAAGTGAATTAATTTACGTATTTCACAATCATACAGCATAACGTTTTGATGTATAAGGATTATAACACGACCAAGAACTACATTTTCCAACGAACCCAAGCCGAGAAAAAGTTACCTTACAAAATTGATAACAACTTTGTTTCTTGGACACACAAAATTTTGAAATTAATAAACCAGTTATACAACATTCCAATGTATATTGTGTTAAAATTTGGATTCGATCTGATGACGGGTTTTTGAGATAATTCTCAAATGTGACGCATGGTTGAAACACGCTTAAAAACGGGCACTTTTTGTGTTCCAACTGCGATAAAAAATATTAAAATATAAATTAAAACTTCCAAACCTACATGATCTAACGTAAAATAGAACGACGAAAATGATTATGCTATTGGATTTTATGTAGGTCTATTGGTTACTCCACAAACAACCTTCAAACTCTAGCACACATAATACTTTAGTCGACAGTAGTTTCGTGCCGCCGTCTGTGTTATGCACACCACACACAATGCGTGTACGCAAACACACCATATTATGTTTACAGGACATGTTTTGCTTGTTGTCAGGTCCTCTATCGAGTTCCCGGAGCTTTCCCACATATTTAGGATGACGTTACAAAGTCTCGGGAATGATGGAGGATCAATGTGAGATAAGGAAACGATCGAGTCACAAGTTATAAGCAAAATGCTACTTATTAACCTGAACACGTTTCACTAGCTGCTACATTTAAAACAACTGTTCAAAATGGCGCCCCCCTGCGTCAATCCGTCAACGTACTAGTACCACTCGTCAACACAGACTGAAGCCTACAGTACAGACATCGTACTCCGATACGGTCAGTAGGCTACGCAGTGGAGTAGTTGAGTTATCCCCCTCGCCTCTTCTGCCCGTCGGGAGTGTCTACCCTAAGTCGCAGCACTTTACAGTTCAGTAAATGTATTCCACTGTCGGCGGTATCAGACCGATTTTTGCTTCAACTTTTGACTGTCGGTTGCAGTGGTGGTGTGGATACGGCGTTGGACTACTAATCCCAAGTTAGCGGGGTCAAACCCGCCTGTGGTCGGTGGCGTTAACGGGTGTTTACACGAGCTAACCCCATATGGTTGGCTTCCGGCGCGTTAAGGAACGCCTGAGGGATGAAATTCCGCCACCCCGGCGTCTGTTAAGAACTAGAATTGAGGACGGACGTTAAACAACCAACTGTTGGCTCGATCGTTTCCGGACCATGTTCCTTAACTCACATTGATTCATTTGCCTTCCTGCACCATCCCTGAAGGTTTGCAACATCATCACGGATACACTCTATGGGCGAAAGATTGATCCGTCCCATTTGAGGTCGTCAGCTTCAGCGAATTACGTTGTGAAAATGGATATCAATTTAAAGATAGTTGTGGTAGTCGAATATTTTCTCTCTTAGAAGGTCATCAATTACTATATGTTTCATTTCATTAACGCTGTTACATGAAATGAATAAAATAAGAGGCATTTTGGCGCATTCGGTGAATCAGTTACGTGGGGTTTTTACATTTGGGAAGTTGTGAATGCTGCTGGTATGCTTGAAGGCCTGTCGACGTGACCAATGTGTTGTTAGGTACCGTGACTCACTGCTACTCCGTGTCTCCAAGAGCATACCACACTTATCTGCAAATATTCAGCATTGTGTCTGAACGATCCACGAATATTTGTAGCACTTCATCACCGCCCAGTTTACCAACACCTGCTGGTAACTACAGTCTGACGTCCATCAATACGAAATGTTTGAATATCTATTCAATCGTTGGTACATGTTTCTACCTTTCATTGAAGTTTTCATCATCCAAATTGCGAAAGACGGTCCATGCAGGATCAGAGAACGTCGTGCTATACCTTTGGTCACCTCCAGACCTAAGCGGTCCCTTTGATGTTCTGGTCTGTGAAGAGAGGAAATAGTTCCACTTTTTCTGATTGGCGGAGCACATGTTGCTATATTTCATAAGGATTTCCTTTGTTAGAATCTTATGAATAAATATTTCATTTCCAGATTAATTGGAGGCTTTTCATGCGATGAATTGTTTGTGTGAATGTAGTATTTGGAACGATAGGCAGAGCAATTCAGGACCAATTTAATATTACATTACATTTTGTGTGTGTGTACAAACGTTGTAATTTTATGGCGAATCAGGTTCAATGATTGACAACACTACTACGATTTCTCAAAGTTCAACATGGTTTCCTCAAGTACACAACGTGTTCAAACTGCAGTTTTTAAGCTTGAATCACCAATAACATACTTCAAAGATAATAAAAGTGGAGAGAAGTTGAATAACGGTGCAAACAAATGATTTTAAATGTATATAGTAGATTGAGACATGACCATTCAAACCGGAAACAAGAACGGACAGATAGAGGAGATATGCTGAGGGATATTTTCCTCAGAACTTGCCCTGATGTTTGGTAGAGGTCACACGGCTCGGCAGTGTCACCGAGGACACCACGAGGCGTGCGGTGCAGTAGCGTTACCTTACAGAACGGTAGTAAGACGATGATGATGATGATAATTGTTGTTTTAAGGGGCCTAACATCTAGGTTATCGGCCCCTTATGATCTGGGTGATAGCGAAAATGACAATGAAACGGAAACCAGAACGAAAATGAAGTGAGACGGAAAATACTTACAAAAAGGAACTCAGATTGAAACAACTCACAAAATGTTCTTACAAAAGGGAATTCAGAACGAAAAGATTCACCAAAGGAATAGATTTAAAAATACCCACAAAATGAAGGCTAGGTTCAAAATACGTACAAAATGCAATGTAGAGTCGAAATACTTACAAAATGCAATTGAAATTCAAAATACTTACAAAATGCAAATGTGATCGAAATTAAGTACAAAATGCAATTGAGGTTCAAAATACTTACAAAATGCAATTGAAATTGAAAATACACGATGCAATTCAGATTGAAATATCCCAGTTCCAATCCAAATTATTCACAAAGTGCAATTGAAATTCAAAATACTTACAAAATGCAATTGAAATTGAAAATGCTTACAAAATGTACGGCAGATTCAAACGACTCATGTGGATTGACAATACTTACAAAATGCAATTTAGATTAAAAAGACTTGACAAAATGTAATTTAGATTCAAAATACCCACAAAATGCAATTAAGAATCAAAATATGTGCAAAATGCCCACCAAACAAAATGCAATTTAGATTCAAAATTCGTGCGAAATGCGGTTTTGGTTGAAAATACTTACAAAATGCAATTGAAATTCAAAATTCTCACTAAAAGGCCCGGCTACCTGCATTGAAAGACTTACCAAAAAGCAATTTAGATTGTCTATCTTTACAAAATGCAATTGAAGTTGAAAACATTCGCGAGATGTAATTTAGATCGAAAAAACTTACAAAATGCAACGTAGATTAAAAATGCCTTAAAAATCGCTAGAAGGGAATTTAGGCACACGGTGAACCAAGTAACAAAAACAGTGCGGGAATCTTAAAGAGAAAAGGTAGTAAGACGGGTTGCAGCCTTTGGAGAAGGACGGGAAGGTGTAGAGGACATGTCTCGATCTGGTCAACCACCAGTAAGTGATGAAGGTGTCCGCGTTAGCGGAGGCGGATCGGAACGTAACGCTTCGCGAATTAGCGCAAGATACGGGACTGTCGCGAACGATTGCTCACAAATACTCACTTGCACGTGACCACTCAAAACAAACGTGGCGAGGCCGGGAAAAGATGCACGTTACCAACCTTTGGTAACAAAGGCAGAGCCCAACACTGTTGTATCATAGCGCAGGAGCATGGTTGCCAAAACTAAAACACAAGTAGTTCCATGAAGAACTATACAGCCTATTTTCATATATCCTATTTATGTTAATTGTCACTATCAACATACAAAATTTCAGTTTGATTGCTGTAATAGATTCATAGATATTAAGAACCGACTAAATATTTACGATGGCCGCCATGTTGGATTTTTATATATGTAGGTCCTAGAGTTATGTACTGTTACATGAAGATTATTGTGTACTTGTAGCATTCAAACTTGAATCGCATGATTAGGACACAAGAAGTAAAAACGAGATTTTAAAAATTCGCATAGCTGCCATCTTGAGGTTATGTAAAGAACACTAAAATAGATACCAGTGGATTACAATGTTCATAAACATTTCCTGTACCAAGTTTCATTGTGTTTGGCACATTAAATCGGGAGAAAGGTCTATTTAAAATTTTCAAATTATCTTAGCCGCCATGTTCGTTTTGTAGTTAACCGGTTTTTAAAGGTCTTATAGATAAACTTCCAGTAGTGCCCTTTATCTTCGTACAAAATTTCAGGGTGATACCGCTAATAGTTTCAGAGATATACTGTAGAATGCAGGTGAAATATTTCGCACAGCCGCCATCTTGAGGTTTTGTAAACAATTGATGTCGGTGCATTACAATGTGTATAAACATATACTGTACCAAGTTTTATTGCGTTTGGCTGGTTAAATCGCGAGAAACATCTATTTAAAAGTCGCAAATTCGCGTGGCCACCATGTTGGTTTTGTAGTTACCAGGTTTTCAAAAGTCACCTAGGTGAACTTCTAGTAGCTCCCTTTATCACCGTACAAAATTTCAGGCTGATATCGAAAATAGTTTCGGAGATATTGAATGCTGGTGAAATATTTCGCACAGCCGCCATTTTGGATTGGTGAGACGTAACAAAATTTGAAAGGCACGGTCGGGGTCGTCCGGAAAAGTGCTATGAACTTACCGAGTTTCACTGAAATCACTCCAGCCGTTTAGAAGTTATTAGGGGGACACCCACACACCATCACCCACACACACGCACACACACACAGACAGACACAGGGGCAAAATGTGTTCTCATAAGCCTATTTTTTCAAAATTGAAAATAGGCTAACAACCCTCGTATTAGGTATTGATTTGTGATTACGTAATGTGGACGCCCCTTAAACGAGAAGAACGCCGACCGCTGTCAAAGCCAGCGCGTGTTAAGGTTCTGATGACAATCGCTTGACGATCCAAGATGGTCTTCAAAGTGAACTTTTTCATTAATGTCAAGTAAATGTTTATCAGGTTCAGGGAAGCACAATTGGGTACAATCATGTTTACCGACTGAAAGGCATTAATTTCCATGTTCGTATTCGTCTATTGGTGTTGTAAGTATATCGCTCGCTTTAACATGATGATGATGATAATTGTTGTTTTAAGGGGCCTAACATCTAGTTTATCGGCCCCTAATGGTCTGGGTGATAGCGAAAACGACAATGAAATGGAAACCATAACGAAAATTAAGTGGGACTGAAAATACTTACAAAATGGAACACAGATTGAAACGACGCACAAAATAGAGAGTGGAAATTTAGAAGAAAGATACTCACAAAAGGAATCGATTGAAAAATATGCACAAAATGTAGTAAAGGTTCAAAATACGTACAAAATGCAAAGTAGAGTCTAAATACTTACAGAACGTAATTGAAATTCAAAATACTTAGGAAATGCAATTGAGATTGAAAATACAAAATGCAATTGAGGTTCAAAATACAAAATGCAATCGAAATTGAAAATACACAATTCAATTTATATTGGGAAACGCGCATTTCAGATCCAAAATACTTAGAGTGCAATTGACATTCAAAATGCTCACAAAATGTATGGTAGATTCAAACTACTCATTTGGATTGACAATACTTACAAAATGCAATTTAGATTGAAAATGCTTGCAAAAAGTGGTTTAGGTTGAAAATACTTACAAAATGCAATTGAAATTCAAAATGCTCACTAAAGTCCCTGCCCCTTTATTGGAAGACTTACTGAAAATCAATTTAGATTGTCAATCCTTACAAAATGCAATTGAGATTGAAAATACTCACAAAATGAAATTAAATCGAAAAGACTTACAAAATGCAACGTAGATTGAAAATACCTACAAAATAGAGCGGAGGTGCAAAAAATCCGCTCTAGGGAATTTAGTTACAATATTCGCTAAAGGCAATTTAGATACATGGGGAGCCAATTAACAAAAACAGTGCGGGAATCGTAAAGAGAAAAGGAAATAATGAAAATAAAACAAGAGGTCTGACCCCTCGAAGAAGGAGGGATCAGGAAAGATGAGACCAGGACCAATTATGGCGGGAAAGTGGAAGACTCCATAGGCCTCTGATACCCTAATACCGTAGGGGTCAGAAAAGAACAAGAGTTGACCAACGGAGGTTGACAGGAAATAATACGGAGAGGAGCCTGGCACAAGTAAGTGGAAGCAACGCCGGACTCGGCCGGGGTCTCGTGGTCGCCAACCCACGTCCCACTAGATGTGAGCCCCTTGGGGAGTTCGCTTAAGTCTGCTTGTGCTTATTGCCATGGTAACTTATTGTCGGATTGTCCATGCAACACCCTTCAACAAGTGCGATCTAAAAGGCCCCCAATCTTAAGTGAACTCTTGAATGTGCGTCACAGGTGATTCAGTGACAAGTGCACGTGTGTAGACGCTACTTCCGGTCTATAGAGCGTCTCTACCTTAAAAGACAGTATGGGATTACATGTAGTATTGTCTCTCACTCGCACTCATATGTCCTGCAATTAGCTTCGTCCTCTTCTACCCCGGCGATGTTGCTATTTTCCAATAATGCAAAGTAATAAATCTAAGAAAATGTTTGCGTGGTCTCAGAGAATTTTCCGCTCTTTATGATGATGTAATATTAAAAGCCATTGCCCAATTTTCACAATTACGATATTTTTGTACGAATCTATTTTTATGCACATATAAAACTTATCACGCCATAGCTAATGAACTAATGATCACAACAGATTGAGAATTTATTTTTATATTGCCTGATGTTGGTAGAAGATATGCTATTTCTCAGGGCAGTTATTTGTTTCATAATAAGAAAGTTATAGCTTTTTTTTTTCTTAAACGTTACTTGATAATTAGGATGGTATCACAGAAAAGTCAGGTAGCGAGAAACGTTTTTGCTGTTGACATTACGACGGTGACTAATTTTCTGATATTATATTCGAGAAAATGTAATATTATAATATATTTATAATAATATTATATTCGTGAAAAATTGAAAATTATAAATTATAATGTGTGCATTAAAACTGCGCTCTGAGGTTTGGTGTATCATACCTAATTTTGGTTCGCTGCAAGGCATGCGGTACAGTAATAATAATAATAATAATAATAATAATAATAATAATAATAATATCGTATGGCCTCGGGTGCCTGGTGCAAGCTTTGTTATTTGACACCCAGAGGGTAGCTTGCATGTCGAATTTCGTGGTCCCTTGAAGCACTATGAAAGTCAAGGAGGTTAGATGTTCGATATCTAAGTTCCTTGAACACTATAGCGCTTTCTAGTAGAGAAATGAGGAACTTTGTGTTGTCGGAAACTCCCGAGATTAATTTTGTCATTATGAACTCGGCCTACTGAATTCAAATGGGTTCTTTGACATGCCAACATCGTATGACATGCGTATCGTATTTTTGCCGCCTTTCAAAAATCACTTACCACGGCCAGGGGCGAACCTGAAATCTTGGGGTTAGTAGACCGACACGCTATCCACTCACCCACCGTGGCAAGCTATGCGGTACAGTTATATACAACAAACAAATATTTCGGAAATGTCCAGAGATTTGCGATTGTATCGACGGCACGAATGCCTGTGCTTATGTACTCCTCTTTAGACGCCTCGCTCTTGCTCAAGAGAGAAGACCCCCCTGTGTGTACATGCGGCGCCCATCTTACCGCCTGTCGACCTGGCCGATCTGCGAAGAACACACAAACTGCCTAACACCCTCTCCTTTATACCTGCGGGGCCGTTTTCACCGTGACCAACATTTTAACCGAGTGTGTGGATCTTGCTGACTTATGAAGAAACCTTGGTTTGCAGACGACACTCAAACTTATATTAGCCGATGACGCGGTGGCTGATCTCGACATCCGCTTTATAAGTGAGAGTGGGTTAGGGCAGCAATCTAAATTTTCCAGTGTACATTGACTCAACGACTTGTTAATTTATGAATGCTGAATTTTTGTTTTTCCGTAATTTTTAGCCTACTTTTCACATTTTGCAAAAATGAGGAAAAAGTAGACATGAGATCGGGCAAATGTGTGTGTGTGTGTCTGTCTGTCTGTGTGTGTGTCCCCCCCCCCCCCCTATCAACTCCTAAACGGCTGGAGCAATCGAAACAAAATTTGGTAGGAGCCAATATCTATACCTGAATATCTCACGGCCATATTTGAAAATGATATCAGTGCTACCAACTGCTGAAAAATCGCAATTGAAATTTGAGCTCCATGTTGGAAGGTATGAATGGGAGCTATTTCAAAATTGGCACACGTATAGATAATAATATTGCAGTTTAATTTCCAGGAGGCCATACATGGCAGTGTTACCAAAATGATTAAAAGCCTGCTGATAGGTCCAAATTTTAAATGCATATAACTTCTACATTATCAATTGGATTTCAAACAAATTTCGTGTGTGCTATGTGTTCCAAAACAGATATGACTATGCCGATTCTTAAGAGTAACCAGGCCTGCCATCTGTTCATAAATACTGTCTCTATTTTTGTTACCCTAATATCAATATATCAGAAAGTATGCAAGCCAATAGCTCTAAACTTTGCACACGTATAAGACCTGGCATTCTAGATTAATTTGGAGTAACATACGTCAGTGTTGCCAAATTGATTCTAAGCCTGCTGATAGGTCCAATTTTAAAATGCATGTAACTTCTATACTAACTAATGGATTTCATTCAAAATTGGCACAACAATAGATCATATTATTTCAGATTATTTCTGACGAATACATGCATGACATTGTTGCCAACATGATTTTACGCGTGCGCTGTTAGATCCAATGTTTAACTGCATGTAACGTCCATGCTATCCATTGGACTTGAACCAAATGTTGTATTCTGTACCTTAAGAGATGGAACTAAGAATATATTCAGTCACCGGGGCTGCCAACGTTAGTGCTCTATTAGACTACTTTATGCAAAGTATTTCGAACTAATTAGAAATTTCGATATTACCAACTTAATTTCGTCATTACATAGATCCATATAGATTAATCATTGATATGAATCTTAAATTTTAAGAAAAGTAGGCTCTTTTGTTCGTCACGGAACTTCTTGTTTATATGATAGGCTATTTATTAGTTATATGTAATTTTTTGTTTTATTAATTTTCGGTCTTTTCAATTTTAGGTGTCGACCTGTAAATTTTAAATTCCAAATTTGTATACTTTAACCTGTGTTAAGAGGGGCAGATGACCTCGTAGTTCCGCCCCTTAAAACAGCAATAACTAACTTGTTCTCCGCGATGACAGGCCGTCAGCAGACTTCGTCTCCGGTTCATGAGGGAGAGTGGCTGCATTTTAAAGTTTTATTTAAGATATGCAGTTTAGTTTTATTCCATGTTATGCTTTTATTGTGATCATGTCCATGACATAGTCATCTTGGCCGACACGCCTGAGGACATGAATGAGCTTTTGAATGGCATGGACTCCGTCTTGAGGAAACAATTCGTGATGAAAATTAATAAATGTAAAACAAAAATATTGGAATGCAGCCGAAATAAGTCAGAAACCTCTATGGACATCAAATTGGTAGGTGAAAAGCTAAGGAAGTATGAGAATTCTTTTACTTAGGAAGCAAAATAACCAGTGAAGGACGAAGCAAAGAAGATATAATAAGTAGGTTAGCTCAGGCAAGGAAAGCATTTCTACAGAAAAGGAATCTGTTGACATCGAATATAGATTTAGGTATTAGGAAGTCATTTTTGAAGGCCTTTGTGGCGCTCTATGGCAGTGAAACTTGGACTGCTGGAGCAGCAGAAAAGAGGAGAATTGAAGCGTTTGAAATGTGGTGTTACAGGAGAATGATGAAGATCAGATGGGTAGATAGGGTTACAGATGAAGAGGTATTAATACGAGAGATGATTCTGGCGAATGCCAATGAAGAGAAGAGATAGGTTAGTAGGACACATACTAAGATACCCAGGAATAGCAAGCTTAGTTATGGAAGAAAGGGTCGAGGACAAGAACTGTAGGGGTAGACCAAGGTTAGAATATATTAAACAGATTGCCTTGGATGTAGGGTGTGGTAGCTATGTAGAGATGAAACGATTAGATCAGGACAGGGAGGCATGGCGTGCTGCATGAAACCAGTCAAAAGGCTGAGGAGTCAAGCACACACAACCAAATAAGGCATAACTTTGTTGTTGGGGCTCACTTTCTGTTCCATGTTCATCTCTGGTAGTGGGTTGGGTGGTTATCGTGTCGGACTACCATCCGCAACCCCAAGTTTGTAGGTTCGCTCCTGGCCGTGGTAAGTGATTTTTGAAAGCCGACAAAAATCTCGGCACGCATGTCAAGAATCAATTTGAATTCAGTAGGCAGTGTTCATAATGGCAAAATTAATCTCGGAATTTTCTGCCAACACGAAGTTCCTACTTTCTCTACTAAGCGCTATAGTATCATGGAGCTTAGATATCTAACCTCCTTGACTTTCACAGCTGTCCAAGGAACGACAACATTCGACATGATTCTTTCGAATATCCAGCCACATAGAAAAGGCATTTTGCCTACCTTCCGGGGTGGCTTCGGTGGCTAAGCTTCTATGCCCAGGATCGCGGGTTCAAACACGGCCTAAGTCATCGGATTCTTTAAGAGCGTTAAAAATCCCTCAGTATGCCTTCCTTCGGAGGGGAAGTAAAGCCGGCGGTCCCATGTCATAGATTTATGGCATGTTAAAGAAAAAGAACCTTCCACTAATTACACTCGTGGAAATAGTAATTTGTAAGCTAGTTTGATAACGCTCTATTAGTTCCAACGTTCGCCACAGGGTGGTGAGTGCGATGGCATTAAGTAGCCGCGTCCGCAGCTAGGAACTATTTGAAAAAAATAATCGTCTGCAGTCCTACCTATATCACACAATAATATAGTCATCACAATTACCGCCGGTTATCAGACAGATTCTATACACACCCAAAGTACACGGGGCTACATGACCGCGTTGTCGCAGCCCTAAACTAACGGACCATCCAACAAACCTAATTTCCGGGCTCTACTAATCATAGATAGCCCCCCCCTAGCGCTGAAACATATAAGAAAAAATTGCACACTGTTAGGCTTGAGGAACGAAGTTTTAGCGTAACTTTCTATACCTGGGGGGCTCCATCACTGACCTACTGCTAGCAGCAAGTTAGATATCCTCAGCCCTGGTCAGTGATCATTACAGCAGTTTCCACACATACTGTATACTCTGGTAATTACAGCGGAGCATTGCGTAAATCTCTTATATAAACACATCATATGGTGGCCATGTGTTGAGGCAAATAAACCAGGTTATACGACAAAATAGCACATCAGATGATATCTCTATGTTGTCTCCAAGAGGCCTGGTTCCTCTAACCCGTTGAGCGCTTCGAACGTCTATAAACGGTGCACAAGAACTTCTTCTTTTTCATATTCCCTATTCGCTTTCGAGTGCCGATCTCTGATATGTTCTGCCACCTGTTGGGCATTATAGCCTACACGGTGAATATCGAGATTTTAAGACATTGTAGTATTAAAGTTAACATAGGATTATAAATAACACATCAAATGAAAGAGCAACTCAAACAGTTTGTCCCACAAGTATTCGTACCTGTGCGCATGCGCATGAACTGGTTCCCCCGTCTTCCATTAGAAGCGCTAGTAGCCAAGACGGCGGCTAGGGAGCAGAACGTTTTTTGTGATTTAGAGTTTGCAAGGACTGAATCCGTAGTTACAGTGCAACGTGCGCTTGCTTCGCATGGCCTCCACGTTCACCCGATATGACGCCATGAGATTTTCACCTTTGGGGGTTCGTAAGAGATCATGTGCATGTGCCTCAGCTGCTGTCAGCTGACCTAAACCACTTAAGAAACAGGATTGAAGCAGTTGTTGCAACAATTACTCCAGAGACACTGAGCAAGGCCGATGTGTGGTGCTCACATCGAACACTTGCAGGACAAAGGTTTGAGTTGCTCTTTCATTTGTTGTATTATTTACTACTAAGCCTTAAAACTCCGATATTCATTTTGATACACCCAGGTACTGCTGTACTGCATGCACTGAAATGCCAATCAAAGAAAGAAAGTTAGAAAGAAAGAGAAAGAGAAACAAACCAAGTGCAATGAAATGGTAAAAGAGAGTAAACAATGATGAACTGTATGTAAATCAACGAATCTCTTAGAGAAATGGACAATTTAGTAAAGAAATGAAGCAAATTATGTCACACACGAATGAAGGGTTCCGATATGTATTTAATTGAATTCTGTCAAACGTGCACACTTAAACAACGAAAACGCATTAAACGCCACTAGATTGTGTGAAATACATTCATTTGTTGAAACTACTCGCGCGCCAACTATTGTAAAATGGATTAACTATTTCATAAACGTTCCCAGGATTGCGCAGAACAAGTCACTTAACAAAGCATCACCTTACCAGCGTATGGTTGGTTCTTGAACTTATGGGACGAGGGGACGAATGGTACCATCTCTGCATCGTCAACACTTTCAATTCCGGTTCCCAGTGGTGGCATCAGCAATGTGCTACCTTCAACATTGAAACGTATCAGGTTCTGCAGGTTGTGCTTTCTGTTCGCCATTCAACGCTCGGGGTGTCGCTGAGGAAAGCCCTCAAACTGCTACTTTTTATGGTGCTTGAAGCCATTTTTCAGTGTTGCCGTAGTAAACAAAAGTTTGGTGCTTTTCAGTCGGTCAACACGAATGTACCCAAAAGAGCTGGGTTATGCCCTAATCCTGAAATAAATTACATGAGATTAATAAATACACTTGGATGACCAGTTTCGATCGTCAAGCGATCTTCATCAGATCCATTACACTTAGGCTATAAAATCTATGTCTGTATGTATAATAAATAATATTTACAATATATATACTTATTTAGTTACAGTATTGGTCATTCAACTCGTCAGTATTTGATAGTTATAGTCTATGTGATGTTTTGTTGAGATACTGGAAGTGGTGATTGACCTCCGGAATTTGCTTGCTTTGAGTGAATATGTGGTTGTTGTAAATGGTCAATTTTGATTGTATTGTGCAGGCTACTTATATAGGTGAGTCTTGCGCGGTCCAGTCAGTCGAGTGCAAACTGACCAAGTGAACTGCTCTCAACAGGACCGCGCAAGACTCGACCAGATAAGTAGCTTGCACAATACAATCTGAATTGACCATTCACAACAACCACATATTCACCCCAAACAGGAAAATTCCGGAGGTCAATCACCACTTCCAGTATCTCAACAAAACATCACATAGACAACTATCAAATACTGACGAGTTGAATTATCTTTACTAATAATAATAATAACCCCTGGCAGTACAGCCCATGAAAGGCCTAGGGCTATCAAGCGACCACTGCCCAGGAGATATTGGGGTGAGGCGTGGTCAGCGCATCGGGTCCCCTCAGCCGTTAATCTTGGTTTTCGTGACCGGGGCGCTGCCTCACTGACAGCTACTCAATTGTCCTCACGAGGCTGAGTGCAGCCCCTTCCAGCCCTCACATCAGTTTCTAAAATCCCTGATGGAGCCGGGAATCGAGTCCGAGGCCTCGGGGTGAGAGGCAGTCGCGCTACCTTAACACCACAGGGCCGGCCTATCTTAACGAATACTGCAACTAAATAGTTGTACATTTTGTAAATATTCTCACCCATTCTTTAAGACATAGATGTTATAGCCTAAGTGTAATGGATCTGATGATCGCTTGACGATCGAAACAGGTAATCCTAGTGTATTTATTAATCTCATTATTTTTTCAGGATTAGGGCATAACCCATCTCATTTGGGTATACTCGTGTTGACCGACTGAAAAGCACCAAACTTTTGATCACCCCTAATAGGTACAGTACTTTGCTTGTTGATGAATCTAAGCTCTAGTATGCCGCATGCGACATCTCTGTAAGGCGCCATTCCATAAATGAACATATATCACAATATCGAGCACTACCAATGGTATTATTGGATACTCATACCAACTTCAAAGATAAAATCTGGGCTACTTCAATATCTTTTTTTTTTTTTTTATGTGGAACATCTTTCCACTCGGTTGCTGGATATTTTTGTGGGAGTGATTTTGAAAATAGGACGGAAATGGATCGGACGGAAGTGTGGATCGTATCCCTCCTGGACATTCATCAACACACACAAATCTTTTTTATTTACACACTAATAACACTCCTCGTCTTGCCTAGTACGCCTCACTATAGCGCTGCCTTGGGTTTTTGTGGGTATCTACTCACATAACCTAACGGCGGTACTTTTTGAGGATCCAACCAGCCTTCGGGCTGACTACCTAACAGGCAGACTAATAATACATAACAATTCCAAGACTTTCTTCTTCACTGCCTACTTGATATTTCTACTCTCGCACTGCCTTTTTGACAGTACTCGCACTGCCTTCTTGATACTCTGCTGCTAATCATATCAATATGACTCATTTTAATAGAATCCATATGAAATTACGTGTTGGTCTGTGAATCAAGAGGACCTGTTTATAAGGAATTTAAGGTTATGAGCGGTGTCGTGTCTTTACATCTAGTTGATCCATATCGTATTCTTTATTTAGGCTAGTGTTGGTGGAAGTTACAAATCACCTAATAAAATGAGCTCCGTATTATAAACTACAATATCTGTAAAACACTCCCTTTTACAATAGATTAATATTTGTGCCAATAATAGTATAAAATACCGGTGTATCAACAATTGCAAGTGAGGTTTCTTCTATGTCAGATGTTACACATCATACGAGACTACTGTAAGGCTCGTAAGTTTTTATTTTTTATTAAATTAATTTATAGTCACTTTAACTTAGAAAGTCTTATCCCGACTTTCACTGTAGATTTACATTATACAATACAATACATTAAATTGAATACACTATAAAATCATAAAATGAACACTAGAAATAAAGATAAGTCCCACTACTATTAGTTGATCAATCAGATTTTGGAATAAAGTACCGAGTCTTTGAAGAACTTGATGAGTTTTTTGAGCTGTGAAAGAGATGAGAAGGCCTCGCATATCTTCTTGGGAATGCTGGCGCCAGTGGTTGTAGAGAGCACAGTCTGAGATTATGTGCTGCACAGTCAGTACGCTGTTACATGTTGAGCAGATAGCTGTGGGTGATGTTGGTATGACCTATTCTTATTCGTGATATTACAACTTGATCTTGCCTGGAAAGTGCTGCACAGTCAGTACGCTGTTACATGTTGAGCAGCTTCTCGAGAAGATAGCTGTGGGTGATGTTGGTATGACCTATTCTTATTCGTGATATTACAACTTGATCTTGCCTGGAAAGTGCTGCACAGTCAGTACGCTGTTACATGTTGAGCAGCTTCTCGAGCAGATAGCTGTGGGTGATGTTGGTATGACCTATTCTTATTCGTGATATTACAACTTGATCTTGCCTGGAAAGTGCTGCACAGTCAGTACGCGGTTATATGTTGAGCAGCTTCTCGAGCAGATAGCTGTGGGTGATGTTGGTATGACCTATTCTTATTCGTGATATTACAACTTGATCTTGCCTGGAAAGTGCTGCACAGTCAGTACGCTGTTACATGTTGAGCAGCTTCTCGAGCAGATAGCTGTGGGTGATGTTGGTATGACCTATTCTTATTCGTGATATTACAACTTGATCTTGCCTGGAAAGTGCTGCACAGTCAGTACGCTGTTACATGTTGAGCAGCTTCTCGAGCAGATAGCTGTGGGTGATGTTGGTATGACCTATTCTTATTCGTGATATTACAACTTGATCTTGCCTGGAAAGTGCTGCACAGTCAGTACGCTGTTACATGTTGAGCAGCTTCTCGAGCAGATAGCTGTGGGTGATGTTGGTATGACCTATTCTTATTCGTGATATTACAACTTGATCTTGCCTGGAAAGTTTATGAAGGAGATATTGTTCTGTGGTTCCTGATGTTATTTCATCGAGTTTACTGGTAGAAGTTCTAAGCCAATGATTCTTCCACTGTTGGAATACTTTTCTTTTGACGTAGGAAATGATGCCTTATGAGGTGTAGCTATTGTAGGATCACATAAAGGAAGAAGTGTGGCTTCATTAGCTGCTTGATCGGCAGATTCATTGCCATGAATGCCTCTGTGAGAGGGTACCCACACTAATATGACTTGTTTACCTTGCTTCACCACTTTATGGAATATCAATTGAATTTCTTGTACAAGGACGTTTGTCGAAGTTCGATTCTCTATTTCGTTTGCTGCACTTCGTGAATCAGAGTAAATGTTTTGTTTCCGATCGTAACAGAGGAGAATTCAAACAAAAGAGAATTACCTGCAGCGATGTAGAATGCACTCTGATTTCAAAAATATCGCCAATTTGCTTAAAAACTGAGATTAAGCAGAACAGAACTGTGTCGCGTCGAGCCCGCATACCAATGAAGCCAGGTGGGTGGTTTATAAACTTAGGAGTCCTAGCTAGGATACGCTAGATGCCCTGTAATGTAAGGGCATAGTTACAACTCTTTGCCCATATGAAGGAGCGTCATTGAATATCGGTTGTAGTAGCTTGTTGAAATACAACGTGGTTTAATAATTGCTGGTTGATTTAAGGAACAGAACATTGAGGTCATCAGTTTCTGTGTTAGGCCTATATGTTATAGTATGGTTATGATTTTCCTCATTTCCAATCATTACGGTACTTCTTAAACTATTATCGACTTCTTGACTCAAGCCGGTCGAGTGTTGACATGCCTTGCGCACACCCGTATAGCCGGAGTATGAAAAAGTCAACCTTGAGTTATTTTAAAAATTTATGTTTCTTTTCTTGTTGTTTGCGACTTTGGCCAAATATGGACCGCATACAACCTATGGATGATGATGATGATAATTGTTGTTTTAAGGGGCCTAACATCTAGGTTATCGGCCCCTAATGGTCTGGGTGATAGCGAAAATATCAATCAAGTGGAAACCAGAACGAAAATTAAGAGAGAACGAAAATACTTACAAAAAGGAACTCAGATTGAAACTACTCACAAACTGGAGAGCGGTAATACTCACAAAAGGAATAGATTGAAAAATATACACAAAATGTAGGTTAGGTTCAAAATACGTACATAATGCAATGTAGAGTCGAAATACTTACAAAATGCAAGTGAAATTCAAAATACTTACAAACTGCAAATGAGATTGAAAATACGTACAAAATGCAATTGAAATTGAAAACACACAATGCAATTTGAATTGAAAAATGCACATTTCAGATTACAAATAATCACAAGGTGCAATTGATTTTCAAAATACCTACGAAATGCAATTGCGAATCAAAATACTTGCAAAATGCGCACCCTACAAAATGCAATTTAGATTGAAAAGACTTGCAAAAAGAGGTTTAGGTTGAAAATACAAAATGCAATTGAAATTCAAAATACTCACAAAAGTCCCAGCCCCTATATTGAAAGACTTACTAAAAAGCAATTTAGATTGTCAATCCTTACAAAATGCAATTGAGGTTGAAAACACTCACAAAATCCAATTTAGATCGAAAAGACTTACAAAATGCAACGGAGATTGAAAACACCTACAAAATGGAGTGTAGATGCATAAAACGCTAAATGGAATTTAGATACACGGAGGTCCAATTAACAAAAACAGTACGGGAATCTTAAAGAGCAAAGGAAATATAATGAAAAGAAATCAAGAGGTCTGACCCCTCAAAGAAGGAGGGATCAGGAAAGATGAGACATGGGCCAATTAAGGCGGGAAAGTGAAAGACTCCCTAGGCCTCGGAACCCTAATACCGTCGAGGTCGGAAGAGAACAAGAGTTGACCAAGGGAGGTCGACAGGAAAGAAGACGGAGAGGAGCCCGGCACAAGTAAGTGGAAGCAATGGCGGTCGCCAACCCACGTCCCACTAGATGTGAGCCCCTGGGAGAACATCCTAAGGCTTTCTGGTCAATCTCTTATTTTCCTCCCAGAGCCTCTTCATTCTTTCACGTCGAATCCTCCACTGCTCCGCAGAAATCACTAATTTACGCCTACATTTGGTGAATTCTCTTTAAATGTTTTAACGCTGACAACGCGACTTCGAAACATCTTCCCGTTGTGGATCACGGCGACAGCAAATCCAATTCCAACCGGATCTTTCTTAACTTCTTCTACCTATTTCGTTGTAGCCTTCAGTCTTGCAATGTACTTTCTTCGTCAAACGGTCAATTTTTATTATGTTCGTTTTTTATAATCTCAACTTGAGTATTCTTGGCACGAACAAAAATGTCCGGTCCACAGGGGATGAGACAAGTCAATGTGTTAAAGTGAGATTCTGAACACCTTTGTCAACAAGAAGTTCCGCGACGAACTAAAGAGCCTACTTTTCTTAAAATTTAATATTCATGCCAATGATTAATCTGTATGGATCTATCTAGAATAATGACGAAATTTAGTTGTAATATCGAAATTTCTAATTTGTTCGAAATACTGTATACCTGACATAATGTAGCCTAATAGAGAACTACAGTTGGCAGCCCTGGTGACTGAATGTATTCTTAGTTCCATCTCTTAAGGTACAGAATATCACATTTGGCTGAAGTCCAATGGAGAGCATGGACGTTACGTTACGTTAGTATAGAAGTTACATGCATTTTAAAAATCGACCTATCAGCAGGCTTAGAATCATGTTGGCAGCACTGGCGTAGGCCTATATTAGTTACTCCAAATTAATCTAGAATGACAGATACTATACGTGTGCAAAGTTTAAAGCTATTGGCTTGCATACAGTACTTTCTGATATATTGATATTAGGGTAACAAACATAGAGACAGTATTTAACAGTTGGCAGCCCTGGTTACCCTTAAGAATCGGCATAGTCATATCTGTTATGGTACACATAGCACACACAAAATTTGGTTGAAATCCAAATGATAGTATAGAAGTTACATGTATTTAAATTTGGACCTCTCAGCAGGCTCAGAATCATGTTGGTAGCACTGACGTATATAAGTTACTCCAAATTAATATAGAATGTCAGGTACTATACGTGTGCGAAGAACTATACTATGGGTGTTTGGATTAAAAAATTGAGAGCATTTATTAACAGTTGGCAGTCCTGGTGGCTCTTAAGAATACGCTCAGTCATATATGTTTATGTACACATAGCACATACGAAATTTGGTTGAAATCCAATTGATAGTGTAGAAGTTATATGCATTTAAAATTTGGACCTATCAGTAGGCTTATAATTATTTTGGCACCACTGCACTATTATTATCTATACGTGTGCCAATTTTTAAATGGTTCCCATTCATACCTTCCAAGATATCCAACATGAAGCTCAAATTTCAATTGCGATTTTTCAGCAGTTGGTAGCACTGACATCCTTTTCAAATACGGCCGTGAGATATTCAGGTATAGATCTTTACTCCTACCAAATTTTGTTTCGATTGCTGCAGCCGTTTAGGAGTTGATAGGACACACACACACACACACACACACACACACACACACACAGCCAGACAGCCAGAAGGACAGACACACATTTGCCCGATCTCATAAGTCTACCTTTTCCTCATTTTTGGAAAATGTGAAAAGTAGGCTAAAAATGCATTAATTGGTATTGGGAACAGCACCATCAATAATGCTCGGAATTCCAGGCACACCTCTTGCAGAATAGCATCAGTGTCCATGTAGAGGATTGCATGCAGTGGTGTGATTTCACTCAGTTGAGCGACAGTCACGATCGACTTTCTCTAGCATCATCTCGCCTCTTGGGCCATGTAATAGCTACAAATAGACCTGGTATTGCCAACTGAGGGAGACTCATTCAGGGTCCTGATGATGAGGATTGTTGTTGTTGTTGTTTTAAGGGACCTAACAACTAGGTTATCAGCCTCTAATCTTCTTAGTTTCCTTTTTCTTTTCCCACTCAAGTGTGGTCGACGTTCCTGGCAAGTCTTCTCCATTTCCTTCGGTCTGATACGTCCTCTTCCCTTAGATGTTTCTCCCTCAAGTCATCTCGTATACAGTCCCTCCATCTTCCCCGTCCTCTGTCCCCTTCCACTACCATTACTGTCATTATCGTCCCTTCTCATGACTAGGGCTAGGATTTTTAGGTAAATAAATATTTATTTATGTAAATACATATTTTAAGCATTTTTCTATGTACATAAATTCCTGCTTCTCTCTTATTAGCACATAAAAAGACAATATTTAACTTTTAAAAATCAGTATGCTAGATCATTCAGTTTATTGCATTTTTGTTCTGTGTTACTTCAACGGCTAAGAACCTGTGAGCTTTCTAATCTTCATGGGGAGCGTATGTCAGCTTGCAACTGTGTTATTCTTAACTTGTCGCCCCGTGCCACTCACTGTGGATTTCTTTGTCCATAGCCATATTGCACCACGTGCTAGACCTCCCCCTCCCCCCCAGCTACCTGGAACCAGTGTCTCTCACATGCAGTTCATTTCTGGCACTGTGAAGTGTAAGGCAGTTCTACGATGCCTAAAGTAAAAACAACTACAAGTTATCGTCTGTTGCAGAATTTAATGATGGGGGCGTTCTGTTCTGCCAACCATGTGGGAAAGCAATCACGGCTGAACAGCGATCTCAAGTTACACAACACCTCAAGGGCAAGAAACATATTGCCGCAGTTTCGAGCCTTCAGAATAAGTGTTTCGCGATAATCGTCTATCATTTTGTGATGGACAACCTGACTATGTATCTCGTTGTCTATTGTAATGCTTCAGCAGTCAGTGAGACATAGAATAAATTTCATTCGTGAGTGCTGCATATTCTTCATATTTGCAGTAATAAACTAAATTATATTAAAATATTTTTACTTTTTTTTTTGTCACATTTCAGGTATTTTGATACATTAAAAAAATATTTTCCCGACTTTTAGCACCTAAAAATCCTAGCCCTACTCACGACATGTCCATACCACTGTAGTCGTCTCTCTTGAACACTTTAACACTACCTATTAGCCTCTCATTTCTAATCCTATCGGCTCTGGTGACGCCACAAATTCTTGTTAACATTTCCATTTCAGCCACATCCATGGCCATACAATGTGCTTTAGTTGGTCCCCATGTCTCTGCTCCATACATCATTGCAGATATCACTACTGACTTATACACCATTCCTTCTATCACACAACACACCTGACGTCCGTTTCCACTTCATCCCTCCTACCAGCACTCAGCGGGCTATTGCCATCAGGTGTATTCCTTGGAATACACGGTAAGACAGAGTGAGCTTTTGCTGCTCTTTGCTTTATTTCATTCCTTCCTTTTACGCAAACACCAACAGTGATTTCCTGGTTTTTCTTTGCTTATGCACTTTGCTCATATTACCTGTGAGTCTGTTCTAGATATATATCTTCCATGACCAACCTAGCGTCATCTAGCAGCGAATCTCTGAAGTTCCTCAATTTTTCCATGTACAAGAGGACTTCCTTACCAATCTAGCCACCTGATCTCGTCGTTATCGCCAGCTATCATCTCTGTGATCAAGAGCACTTCGTCTACATTCCCATCCACCAGACTTCTCTAGTGACGCCTGCTATCAACTCTTTGAAGACCATTTCATCAAGATACTTAATTTTTGTAATGTTTGTCATTCTTATGTATATTCCTTTGTCTCCTACCCCCCACTCTTTTTCCTTCCCTGGTCCCTCCGAGCTTCGTTGAGCTGGCCTCACTTGTGCTTCAGTCGTCAAGACTTCCAGTCGGAGCTTACCTAGAGCTCGTCTCTTCTCCTCGAGAGACAAACTTTTAAATCGGACGCCATATCCAGATCTTAACTAACGGTCACCAAGAGAATCGCCGTTCATCAGAAATGAGCTAAGTACTACTTCAACGTTCTTCAACTCATTTTAATTGCTTTTAAATAGCTACATGCTTTTAACCATCATTTTACAGTGTGAAATTGCGAAATGTGGGGCAATAACCATCTTCGCGGGATTTTCGATGTTGGGCTTTGTCTATCTAAGCTAATCTTAAAATGAAGCAGCATTTCTTATGCATATTAACTGAGATATTTTCTCACAACGTGGGACATCGTTAAATTACCCACTGTCTATAGAAAACTTAGCTCGTTCCACCGCTGGACTTTTTTCCCCCCCAATTCAACAGTTATGATTGTTCTGGAATTTTCCATGCCAAACAATTCATCCACAAGCTCAACCTTCTAGTATTTTCCACTCACATATGGAAATACTTTTTCTAACCAAGGAATTTTCTTTATGAACAGCTAATCAACACCTAATTTATCTTCCTTCGTGGGAATTCGTCCACTGCATTCAACTATAACCTACAAATTTTTCAACGCAATAGACTCTTTCTAACCAAAATGCAAATAGTTATTTTACACCACCGCAATAACTTTCCTTTCTATAAACTTTCTGTGCTACAATAGTGAACTTTTCAACCACGTCAATAGACTATAGTGAAAACAGTGCTCGTTCAACTTCTCATCCGCGCCGCGCTCGTCCGAGGAAAATAATAAGGCCAAGAACTTTCTCGTAAAGTTCCTATTTCCTCTTCCTCACCACTCTTTACTAACAAATTAGGTTAATCTTTAAATTTATGTATTTTTCAATGAGGCCTCGCCAAACCATAGGCGCCCTCCCAACTTTTCTCCATTTATAACTTATTCACTCTGTTTAAACATCAGCAGTTAGAACCTGCATATTAATCTATTTTCTTTTCTTGCTAGTGCAAGAATTGTTCATGTTCTAAATACTTAACTTTTCATTAATCTTGTTGATCCAGGTTTCACGAAAGGGTAACTTGCCCTATTTTTTCTCGTGATCCTGTTTAAACATAGAAGTTCTAGAAACTTCTTCTTAATTTTTCTCTTCAGGTTTCACAATAAGTGACCTGCCCTATTTGTATAAATTTTAATAGTAATTTCTGCGTCAATGTAAGAAGTTATAGAAACTTCTACTTAATTTTTCTCTTTTTTGTTTTAATTTCATCTTTGATATTTGTTCATACTTTTAAGATTACCACACGGAAATTCTTAAAGCACTCACATTGTATCTCACTAATTCTGCGAAGCTAGAATTACTTTATAATTGTTGTTACAAACGCTAAAACTGTCTAATTTAAGCACAACTTTGAAAATCTTATTCAGATTTTTAGTGCTTACCACAAATCTTAAACTTGTACCCAATTTAACGTTGTTTATCAATTATAAACCTGTTATCGCTAGGTTTCAGATTTTCACATGTTGTAAACTTTTATAAATCACAATCGTGATCTAAATGTTGTTAATTCTTCAAAGTTTAATTCACTGTTAATAAATCTTTATTAGTTATTTAGTTATTCTTTTCCCTAGATTCACGACTAGGTAGGACCCTGTCTTCCGTAACTCTTCCTATAGGCTTACATTAAAAAAAAAACTCACAAATCAAATTAATAACGGTTCCACTATTTGTTGTATTTGAGCAAGAACTCTTAGTCACAAACTTATTAAAGCCTCTCTTTGCCTGGATAGCTAATTCTAATTGGCCAGTAAGGCAAGTATAGCTCGCTCTGCCAGCTTCCTGCTTGTTGAGTTTTTCTCTACAACTTATGGTTGGTTTTCCAAATTTAAGTTTTTCTCATTGTCTAAACCTTTAGTCGGCGCATGCTGGGTAAAAGCTTAGCCATTCTTAAATGCAACTATTGGTGCTCTCACCAAAATTATTTCCAAGGGTATAATTGCCTCATGGCTACTCTTCCTGGAGACATTCGGTCGCTCCTTATAAATTCTACAATTTCAAAAACTAAAACATCACGGCTAATTCAAATTATTTGCATTCTTCAAAATATTTGTTTAAAACCAAACTCCTTTGAAAGGATACATAGTAAACTAATCATTTCTTTCCTTGCCAGACCACCACCCTTCCACATAGTAGTCGAATCTTGGCTTGGAAGGGAAGGTACTATCCAATCTCGCCGGCAAATTGCCCAAGCTCCAGCCGCATTTCCCGTTAGCTACGGCCAGGTCCATACCCACTTTAGGTGTTTCACGGGCTTTGCGGTGATACTCGTCTCTGAACATTGTTTTTGTTTAGTGTTGGACTCTCGTCCTATTATCCACACTTGTTCCTTAGTCCGAAACCCACTTGCCTTTACTTCTCTCTTTATCTTCCCTTGTGGGTAAGGTTAATTCCTAGCAAAAACCTACCCACCATCACGGGACACTGTTGAACCTTTCTTCAAGTCCTGCCCAACCAATTGGATTGTTTCTTCTCCTTGTCCTCCTAGGCACACGTACTCAGTTTTCAGCCTCTAATGGTTTGGGTAAAAAAGAAACTGGGTGATGAAATGAACACTAAAACTAACTACAAGAGGAAAGGACAAAAGGAAAGGAATAAGGGAAATAAAAGATCGGGAAAAGATATGCCCTCGAAGAGCCCTCGAAGAATGAGAACAGGTGGACTATGAAATAAGCAGAGCCATGCAAGGCAGATAAGAAAGGGACGTACGTCAGAATAACATTGTCATAATCCACTGTCAATGAAACCCGAGAGAATCGCCAATCGGACATTTACCTATTTTCTTAACAAAAAAAAAAAAAAAAAGCCCCTGGTTTTGTGAGGTAGACAAGGATTTACACCAAGTAGGGGTCACCCACGCCGACATTATGGAACGTGACCTTTTGAAGGAAAAGCTTGGAGCACACCACCAATTCCAAGAAAAAGCGAAATTAAAAACCGACAAGAAGTGGTCTGATGAAAGAAAGAAAGAAAGAAAGAAAGAAAGAAAGAAAGGAAGAAAGAAAGGAGTTTCATAGCCAGCGAATGTGTGAACACTGGATAAGATCATGGCCCAAAGACGGAAGCGGTTGAAATGACATGGTCCATAGCTGGCCTAAACGAACAAAGAATAATAATAATAATAATAATAATAATAATAATAATAATAACAAAATTTGTTTTACGTCCCTTGTAACAACTACGGCCTTTAGAGACACCGGGATGTCGGAATTATGCCCCGAAGGGGATCATTAACATGCCGATAAATCTACTGACACAGCTCCCTCACATTAGCGCATCCTGAAATGCCAGCTGACTGCGTCAGGATTCGATCCTGCAACCTTGGGATCAGCAGGCGAGAACGTAACCGCTGAGCCACACAGCAAAACCCATTGTCAAGATCAGACGTGGATCGCCAACCTTCGTTTGGAGACGGAGCCGGCGTCTTAAGGAAAACAAGAACAGGAGAAATCCCTTCCTCCCTTTTCTTCTCTTCGTCGTCCCTTCCATTCCCATCTCATCGTTATTGTTGTTTGAGTCTGCAATCTTTGACTAATTTGATGCAGCTTTCCATGTCTCCCTGTCCTGAGCTAATCGTTTCGTCACATAGCCAACACACCTAACATCCGAGACAATCTGTTTAACATATTCTAACCTTGGTCTACCCCTACAGTTCTTGTCCTCGACCCTTCCTTCCATAACTAAGTTTGCTATTCGTGGGTGTCTTAGTATGTGTCCTACCAACCTACCTCTTCATTAGCAGTCACCAGAAACATATCTCCTCTCCCACTCGTCTTAATACCTCTTCATTCGTAACCCGTCCCATCGCTTCCCTTTTTAAAACCTCTTATCCTCCCAGCGCGGCTACTCGGCGAGTGATCATTCCTCTACTGTCTGCAAGCTCAGTAGATACAACTGGGGATGGTGACAGACGACTTGTCTAATAAAGGTCGGGTCAGGGAAGGGATTTTGGAACCTGCTGATGGAACCGTACCGGCTTTTACCTGGTGGTGAAAATGGGAAACCAAGAAAATAATTTGCAGGTCGACTGAGGTGGGATTTGAACCCACGCTCTTCTCATGCCACCGAGGCAAGAGCTACAGTGTTAGAGCTCTCGGGTCTCTGAAGCCGGGGAGGTTTATTTATGCATTTTAGTCTAGAGAAAGAAGGAAAGAGAGTAATCAAAGTCGGAGATAAGGAACTGGAAGTGGTAATATTAATAATATCGTATGGCCTCGGATGCCGGGTGCAAGCTTTGTTATTTGACACCCAGAGGGCAGCTTGCATGCCGAATTTTGTTGTTCCTTCGAGAGCTATGCAAGTCAAGGAGGTTAGATATCTAAGCTCCTTGACACTATAACGCTTTCTAGTAGAGAAATGAGGAACTTCGTGTTGGCGGAAAATCCCGAGATTAATAATTTTGCCATTATTAAAACGGCCTACTGAATTCAATAGGTTCTTTAACATGCCAACATCGTATGAAATGCGTGCCGAGATTTTTTGCCGCCTTTCAAAAAAAAAACACCTACCACGGCCAGGAGCGAACCTGCAAGCTAGGGTTTGGTAGACAGACACGTTAACCACTCACCCACCGTGGCAAATTGGGAAGTGGTGAAACACTTCAAATACTTGGGAAGTGAATTGACTGAAGATGGAAGACTAGTTTTGGAAATTAGCAGAAGAATACAACTCTGAGTGCTTTCTACCAACAGGTACGGGGATATACCAATTAAGGCTAAAGAAGTTATGTACAAAGCATATTATGTTCCTATAATGACATATGCAGCAGAAACTTGGACAATGACTGAGAGGGATGAGACCAGAGTAGAGGCAGCTGAGATGAGATACATGAGAAGCATGGTCCAAAAAAACGAGGCGAGACAGAGTGAGAAATGAAGATATACGGAAAGAACTGGGAGTACAGAAACTAAATGACAAACTGGAGCAAAACAGATCGAGATGGTTTGGATATGTCAAACGGATGAATGAAGTAAGGCTACCAAGACGAGCACTGGAACGACGGATGACAGGGAAGAGAGGACGAGGAAAACCAAGAATGCGTTGGATGGACTCGGTGGAGAATAGTATTAGAAAACGGAACCTGGATTGGAACACCGTATCGGAAGAGGAATGGTGGAACGACAGAACAAAGTGGAGAGGAACCATATTTACCCCACCCGGTGTCAGTTGGAAATGGGGAAATGAAGATGACGATGAGTCTAGATTTATCTTTGGTAATATCAAGTCACTAGACTAGAGTTTTACAGTGTATTTGTTTTTCTCGTCCCGAAAGCCAGAATAATGCAACAGCCAGCGAGGCTACTTACCATAAAGGGCAGCCTAAACGAACCCGAAGGTTAACAAACAACAAGGATGTGTGTGTTTTTCCTCCGGATGATCATTAACGCGTGGTAAACATGTGTAGTCCTCAACTACGACGTCTTGACTTCCTACCCATCCACTGTTCTCTTTTACAGCATCACGTATGCGTACCTCTAGGTCGGTGATTAAAGACTTGCGTTTCCATAGTCCAAATACTTGATATCGTCTTTCTGTATGACCATGATACCCAGAGGATTAAGGGACTTCTCGGAACTCAACTGACGTCACTCACTCACCCTCCCGACACGCTCGCCGGACCGGCCGGTGGCAAACAATGACTGGCGCTGTCCCATTTTTTCAAGTTTTATGAATTCTACATGAAATTCTAAAGAAAATGGGTCCAAACTCGGACTTCTTACTTCTTAAACTGTCGTTTATTACATGTCATAGGGCCTATATGATTGTATTGCAACTTGAACTATTACTCATTTACTACAAAGAATTGCGGCACGAAATAAGTCAAGTTTTGACAGACTATCAGACCGTGGATATGAAGCATTACAGTCGCGTTTGGACTCATTTTTGTTTGGAAATGTAGGCTATATAATTGTTGCACAAGATCTATGACAGGCACAATTTAAAACAAGTAGTTCTGTGAAGAACTATACAGCCTATTTTCATATATATATATATATATATATATCCTACTTATGTTAATTGCCTCTATCGACATACAACATTTCAGTTTGATTGCTGTAATAGATTCGTAGATATTGAGAACCGACTAAATATTTCGGATGGTCGCCATGTTGGATTTTATATATGCAGGCCCTAGAGTTATGTACTGTTACATGAAGATTATTGTGTACGCGTAGTATTCAAACTTCAATCGCATGATAGGACACAAGAAGTAAAAGAGATATTTAAATTTCGCACAGCTGCCATCTTGTGGTTATGGAAACAATTGAAATAAATTAGATGCCAGCGGATTAACATTCGTATAAGGATTTACTGTACCAAGTTTCACTGCACTCGGATGGTTAAATTGCGAGAAACGTTCATGTAAATATTTATACTTCGCGTCGCCGCCATGTTGGATTTGTGATCACCAGGTTATTGAAAGTCCTATAGATGAACTTATGTTCATAGCCCCGATGAACATTTAAAAAATTAGTTTGATTGATGTAATAGATTCTTAGATATTGAGAAGTGTCTAAATATTTCGGATGGTCGCCATGTTGGGAGTGATATATAAATAACCCATAGAGTCATGTACCATTAAAGGAAAATTATTGCGTAGGTTCATTATTCAAACTTTCACTTCGATCGGATGATTACGACACAAGAAATACATACTTAATTTTAAAATTCGCACAGCCGCCATCTTGAGGTTATGTAAACAATTGAACGAAGTTAGATGTCGGTGCATTGAAATGTGTATAAACATATACTGTACCAAGTTTCATTGTGTTTGGTTGATTAAATCGCGAGAAACGTCTATTTAAAAGTCGCAACTTCGCTTGGCTGCCATGTTGGTTTTGTAGTTACCAGGTTTTCAAATGTCACATAAGTGAACTTCTAGTAGTTCCCGTTCTCAACGTACAAAATTCCATGGTGATATCGGTAATAGTTTGGGAGATATTGAATGCTGGTGAAATATTTTGCACAGCCGCCATATTGGATTGGGGAGACGTAACAAAATTTGAAGGGCACGGCCGGGGTCGTTCGGAATAGTGCTATGATCGTACAGACTTTCATTGAAATCGCAGGCAGCGGTTTAATAGTTATTAGGACACACACACACACACACACACACGCCCACACAGACACACGGACAAAAGGTGATCTCATAAGTCTATTTTTTTCATAAATGAAAATAGGCTAAAAATCGCCATTGGTATGGATCCTTAAGCTGAACGTCCCCCCCCTTAAGTGTTTTGTACAAGGTTCACCCCTCTTGAACAGTTACCAAATATTCAAGCACATCCTGCTCCATATCCTAATTGATGTCTCTCTTTACATGCTTACATTAACAGTCCATAAACAAGTGATCAGTTTAAAGTTCCGTCCTTCGTCACGTGGCACGATGGTAGCCATGGCCTGGCTCGAGATATGCAAGCAGCAAACAATGGCCGTCGTGCAACATTTTACGACCGCTTTAACAACCGTACAGTATCCGATAAAAACAAACCGCCAGTACCAGCTCTGCCGTGGTGCGCGCTTTGCAGTTACCAGGCGGGTGACGAATAATTCACTTGCGCCAACACTGGCACAACTAAAAAAGTAGACTAGTGCCGTGAGGAAATAAATAGCCTATTTTCATATATTACTTAGGACACAAGAAATAAAAACTTAATTTTAAAATTTCGCACAACTGCCATCTCGGGGTTATCAAAACAAATTGATTTTAATTAGATGTCATTAGATTAAATTGTTTAGGAACATTCACTGCACGGATGGTTAAATCACGAGTAAATTCCATTTGAATGTTTAAATTTCGCTTGCCCGCCATGTTGGTTTCGTGATCACCGGGTTGTTAAAAGTCCCAAAGGTGAACTTAGAGTTAATAGTCAGTAACAACATATAAAATTTCGGTTTGATTGCTGCAATAGATTCGTAGATATTGAGAGCCTTCTAAACATTTCGGACGGTCGCCATATTGGATTGTTTTATATGTAGGCCACGGAGTTATATACTGTACCATTAGATGAAGATTATTGCGTAGGTTCATTATTCAAATTTTACTTCGATCGCATGATTAGGACACAAGAAAAAACCTAATTTTAAAATTTTGCACAGCCGCCAGAACAATTGAACTAAATTATAAGTCAGTGCATTACAATGTGTATAAACATTTTCTGTACCATGTTTTACTGCGCTCGGATAGTTTAATCACAAGGAAAGTCTATTTAAAAGTTTCAACTTCGCTTCGCCTTATGTTCGTTTTGTACGTAACAGGTTTATGAAAGTCACATGGATGAACTTCTAGTTGTACCCTTTATCACCGTACAAAATTTCAGAGTGATATCTGTTACTGTTGCGGAGATGTACAATGCCAGTGAAATATTTGGCACAGCCACCATGTTGGATTGGAGAAAAGTATGACAATTTGAAAGGCACGGTCGAGGTCGGACGAGGTAGTAGCGTGAACTTACCGAGTTTCATTGAAATCTCTTCGGCCATTTAGATCTTGAGGCTATTTTTTTTCTCCATAAATGAAAATAAGCTAAAAAGGTGTATTTTTTCAGCTATTTCCTCAGGTTAGTGTCAGAAAATATCCTTTGAGAATGGGTTTAATCAATACAATGCAAAACAGTTAGTCATTGTTGTATTAAGAGGGGGAACTACGAGGTCATCTGCCCATACAATGCAATACAATTGAGACATTAAGTTGGACCAACTGTACATTCACACGCACCAGCGTCCTAGTGCGTGAGCTATCTGCTGCCAGTAGAGAGTGCGTATATTGTGCGTGACATCCTCCGTCGCCAATTGTGTCATCGGCCATTTAAACTGGACGACACACTCACCACGCTGACACCATTGACGAGGGTTGTTCACAAAGTAATCGAATCATTTTCTCTACGGATCACGGTATCTACAAGCTAATGCTCAAGGCCAAGCTTTAAAAATGTATATATTTTTGGTGCTTATATTCAGCTAGTTTTTAGGCCATATTTGCTTGCGTATTTTGTACGTCTTCTGGTCTTAAACATCCGAACCCTAGTAATCCCCCATCATGTTCTCAATATATTGTCCTTGATAACATTGCTCAAAGTTCATCACGTTTTGGTGAAAACGTTCCCCTTGTTCTTCTGACAATGTCAAATATTCGCTAAGTGCAAGTGTTGGATCCAGGTTCATCACTCGCGAAGATTTACCGTACTTAATATGTCTAAGTTACATAAATAATTTATATTTTTGGGCTAATGCCGTGTGTATTTAAATTAGAACCATACGTTTCGGAGAAAACTTGTCTCCTTTTTCAATGGAATCAAACAATGTGGCCAAAGAAAGTATATCAATGAGATTACAAAAATTACAAGAAATATAGATAAATCCCTCGGTTCGTCACCAGAGAGCAGCTGCCAGAAATTACTGTATGCACCATAATTTTTGTAATCTCATTGATATAGTTTCTTCGGCCACATTGTTTGATTCCATTGAAAAAGGAGACGAAGGTTTCTCCGAAACGTATGGTTCTAATCTAAATACACACGGCATTAGCCCAAAAACATGAATTATTTATATAATCCGGGCCGTGAAAGCCTTAATATGCACGTGTCTAAGTTTATTTGGTCATACCACAAATGTGTAACTTCAGTTACGTTATTCTCAGAATTAAAATCTTGAACTTTTTATGCCTTTCAAATCAATAAAGTGAACATAAGAAAATGACGTAGGAATATTATTGAAAATCCACAGCCTGCTTCCAGGCGACCGACCGGGTCAGGGATGGAATGAATGAAGTCCCCATCTAGCGGCGAGGATATGAACTGTGCCGGCTGCCGAAGCCTGTCACACTCCTCGGAGACAATGATTAAATGAATGACAGATGAAATGAAATGATTGTGGAGAGTGTTGCTGGAATGTAATTTTTGACAGGGAAAACCGGAGTACCCGGAGAAAAACCTGACTGCCTCAGTTTTGTCCAGCACAGTCTCACATGGAGTGAACCACGTACCCAGCGGTGCTGCCGCCTAAGCCACGGAGGCTTCTAGGAATATTATTGATACATCACATTAAAGCTAATGAAAGTAGGAAAGCTGTGAACTGGAGAGTTTAGGAATCTTCGAAAACTTTAGCCACCTAGTTTATTCTAACCAATGATAAAATTGCATTTCATTTTTTGAAAGATGAATAAAATACCTCATGCACTCTGTCTGCTGCATATAACTGCACGACTCTAGATCAGAACATTCAGTACTCAGTATATCATTGAAACATAGTATATTGGCTTTCACGGTCAGGGAATTAAAACTCAGCAGTTTTTCTAGGTCTTGTGTGGGGTTTCGCCTAAGATCACCAAGCTGGCTCATCAGCGGGCTATTGGTGTCCGTGCCCGGACCCCCACAGGAGTAGCAAACTGTGCACTACCTCCCGTCTTCTTTACTGGATAGCTACGTCGATTGTTCATGTCCAATGTGCATTTCGTGAAATACAAATTAATTAAATTGTGTCTTATATTTTTGAATAACCCTGTATATAAATCTTAATCACATGTAGTTTATTTCAGGTTATTTTCCACATATTCCAGTAATTGGAATGATTCTTGTGTTGACTGACTGAATGCTATAATATTAATTGTTACTTGGTATTAGTTAACATGAATGATATTTTATAATTTCATTGCCATAAACATATTTGATATTCATATGGATAAAGGTTCGTGTGAAACTCTGAAACAAACCGCCATTTCAAGATGCACGAGGTAGAGTTCAGCTGTTTCCCCCCACTTTAACGATGCTTTAAAGAGTTGAGTGGTCAGATTTGGCCATTAAAAGTAATTGCTTGTTAGTGGTAAGTTAACGAATGATTCTGTTTGATGAAATGCTCGTGCAAAGTTAAACAACCTTTAATGATTAAATAGTTGAAACCCGTCAAAACATGACGGACAATGGACAAAATATTTACTAAAGAAGTTTCCTGTATAAGTTACATTATTTACGATTACCTTTTGGCACTATTGCAACTTTAAGGGCGTCAAAAGATTACACTCTTGGCATTACAGCATACTGCAGGCCATGACTGAAAACGTGAGGAGGTACACCTACAGTACACGTTCCAGAGTTTCTCCTTGAGCCTTATTGATTGTGATTGTGCCCTCAGCCACCCAGACAATCATGCAGTCGAGCAAAGAGCATACACCCTCAACTGCCAGTTTAAGTTCTTCAATACTTCCCTTATTATATAATTCTATTTCAAAGTATATCGTGGAAACATCATAAACAATATTTCCCTGCTTTATAATTCTTATCAATAACTATCACATAAACCGCGGTGGACATCCGCCATGTCTGTCATAAACCAAGCTGATTCTGCGCATGCGCTTGGGTCAAGCATTTTGCATTTATCTTTATTAATTAAAACATCGTAAAAATGTGTTTATTTTAAAGACTCGCTCCAAATCTACACGCCAATAGCTTTCGTTAGAATGCATTATGAAGCCGTTCTCTCAATCTCGCGGTAACAAAAATCACCTCAGTGTTTTAAATAGATAATTGGTGAACATGGCCCTAAACAGCGTTACTTAATTTGTAACGTCATCACCTCATCGTTACCGTGAAAGTAACTGTTGCTAGTAACGGCATGTTAAGTAACCCGTTACTCCGTAACTGTGGTTTCCATGATGGAGCGTTATCACCCCAGTAATAAGGGTATCTTACAACCACGTGCGTTTGATCGTGGTTTCACCTTGGAGGTTAATGAGCTGAAAAATTCCCCTAGTTAAAACTCCCGATGTGACAACACAACAAGGAACTGCGTGTTTGGATCTGATTTTGAAACGACACCTGGTCTGTTCCTAACACGGTGATTAATTGCCGACATCCGTGTCCATAACATCATCTTTATTAACGTCAACACAATATGCTGATGTATTAATTAGCATTCCTGTCCACTGACAGGATATACGTGTTAATATCCTGGTAATCGACTCTTTGTTTTGCCGGATATTCGAACATGGTCTCGGTGGAGTGCAAGACCTTCATTTCGAATCACAGTTTAAAGGGATCTACGAGGGGTGATAAGAAAGCAAGGTCGCAAAGCTTGCGGTAAACTTGTACAATTTATTTCAAATAACCAATACAGCCAACTTCTATCACATACAGTAGTGCCTCGAAAATCCGAACTAATCGGGACTAGGGTTCGGATTACAGACTTGTTAGGATTTTCGAACATAGGCCTAACCTAGAAATTCGTAGTTACACTATGTACTTACATATTATACTTCGATTTATTTGTATCTTTAAATCCAGATAAATGCACTCATCTTACAAACGTAGAAACAGCTTATCGAAGGATTAAGAATACTATTGGGGAAAAGAAGACTAAGTGCTGTAATATTAAGGACACAAATGGAAAGCCTCTAACAGATAGGGAAGAAAAGGTTGAGAGATGGAAAGCTTACATAGAGTGTTTGTATAAGGGAAAGGAGATTGAGAATCATGTAATGGAAAGGGAGGAGGAAATTGATGAGCCTGTAAAAGGAGATTTAATATTGAGATCAGAATTTGACAGAGCATTGGAGGACATAAGCAGGAACAAAGCACCAGGCATAGACGATATACCGATTGAGTTGCTACGCTGCATAAGAGATGAAGGTCTGATCAGGTTATTTCACTTGGTGTGTAGGTGTGTAGCTGAAGGACATGAGAGAGAAGCTGGTATTCAGAAAGGTGTAAGGCAAGGCTGCAACTTATCACCCATAATTTTCAATCTTTATATTGAACAAGCAATGAAGGAAATTGGAGAAAAATTTAAAGTGGGAGTGAAGATTCAAGGAGAAATAATTTCAACTCTGAGATTTGCTGATGACATAGTCATCTTGGCCGACAACCCTGAGGATTTGAATGAGTTTTTGAATGGTATTGACTCCGTCTTGAGGAAAGAATTCATGATGGAAATTAATAAATGTAAAACAAAAATATTGGAATGCAGCCGAAATAATTCAGAATTCTCTATGGACATCAAATTGGCAGGTGAAAAACTAAAGGAAGTAGGAGACTTCGGTTACTTAGGAAGCAAAATAACCCGTGATGGACGAAGCAAAGAGGATATAAAAAGTAGGTTAGCTCAGGCAAGAAAAGCATTTCTACAGAAAAGGAATCTGATGAGATCGAATATAGATTTCGGTGTTAGGAAGTCATTTTTGATGGCCTTTGTCTGGAATGTGGCGCTCTATGAAAGTGAAACTCGGACTGTTGGCTCAGCAGAAAAGAGGAGAATTGAACAGTTTGAAATGTGGTGTTACAGGAGAATGATGTAGAACAGATGGGTAGATAGGGTTACAAACGAAGAGGTATTAAGGTTAGTGGGAGAGATGAAACGATTAGCTCAGGACGAGTGAGAGAGGAGATGTTTCTGGTGACTGCTAATGAAGAGAAGAGATAGGTTGGTAGGACACATACTAAGACACATCGCCCACTATAGGTGTGTTTAGTTTACATTTCTTTCAACAATCTCCATTAAATTGCTACTTTCTGCTACAGTTTACGAGCTAGCGAGCGAGCGAGCCTATCTCCCCAGCTACAGCCAGCAGCAAACTGTCAAGTCATGTCGGGCAAATGTACCCATATTCTTTGGTGTCGAGCATAGGTGTCGAGTTAAGACTTCAGAGAAGATTCGTTATGTTTGAAGTTTCCCTTGAAGTGCAACTCTGCTTTCCTTCATATAGCCTGTCCGGACTAAAACTTCACCGTACTGTACAAAACACGGACAACAACAGGAACGATAGGAGAGAATTACGGAGCATTAAAACGGACTGCCGATAACAAGTACCTGTAAACCACAATTGCGCGACGGGTAGTATGTCACCGCCACGAGTCGGGGCAAGGTCGGATCAACCGGAGCGACGGACTAGCCGAGGGCGGACAAGAGGGGTTCTACTGTAATACATATAAATGTTCAGAAATGAACATAGATCTAATTACGCAAAAAACTAAAAATTGATGTTTTGAAAATGTTCGGCCTAGCGTCTTACCTTAATGATGAGGTAATTGACGTTGGTGGAACGGCCCAAAACCTGGCATTGAAATTCTGCTGAGTTACAATGGAAATAGCTTCTCGTCATTGACCGTTTGTTTCACAACAAGCAGGACTCAGCGCATTCCAGAACTCTACTGTTCAGCACGACTAGAAAGTATTCCTGGGGAACTTACAGCCATTTACGCTCAATTATATCAAGCAGAAAATATGAAATACTACCTGAAAAAAGTTCTTAATTCGTTTGAGGAAACGAAAGTTTGATGCTTTTCAATTAGTCAACAAGATTGTATCCAATTGAGATGGTTTATTTCCTAATCCTGAAAACATTTAATCTCGTGCATTTTTTTTTTCAGGATTAAGGAATAACCCATCTCAATTGGCTACAATCGTGTTGACCGATTGAAAAGAATCAACCTTTCGTTTACTAATGCAACACTGAAATTGGTTTCAAACACCATACTGTTCGTTTGAGGAGTTTGGGACATCTTGGTCATCAGCCCTGTGTATAGTCAAGCCATCATTACTTCCGACTTGACGTTTCAGTGTTACCCTAGAGGTATCTAGCGGTCAGAAGGGAAATCACTTTAACTAGCCAATCACAGGTAGCCATAGCTTGCCACGGTGGGCGAGTGGATAGCGTGTCAGTCTACTAACCTCAAGCTTGCAGGTTCGCTCCTGGCCGTGGTAAGTGATTTTTGAAAGGCGGCAAAAATACGACACTCATTGTCATACGATGTTGGCATGTCAAAGAACCCATTTGAATTCAGTAGGCCGTGTTCATAATTGAGAAATTAATCACGGGAATCTCCGCCAACACAAAGTTCCTCATTTCTCTACTAGAAAGCGCTATTATGTTCAAGGAGCTAAGATATCTAACCTCCTTGAAATTCAGAGTGATTCAAGGAACAACGAAATTCCACATGCAAGCTACCCTCTGGGTATCAAATTACAAAGGTTGCACCCGGCACCCGAGGCCATACGATATTATTAACATTATTATTATTATTCAGGTAGCCATTCAAATCGATATATCATGACAAGTCGAGTTTCGTTCGCGATGTCGCGATTTAGCGAACAAAACTCTAGCCTAGTACTGAATCATCAAGTCGGAAGTAATGATGGCTTTACTATAGTTGGGTGAGTATTTTTGTTGTTGTTGATTAATTTAGGGCCGTTGCGACATCGTGGTCATGTAGTCCCCTGTACTTGGGTGGGTGTGTGTGTGTGTGGATAACCTGCGTTATTGTGATGGCTGTATTAGTGTGTGTGTACTGTATTTGTAATGATGAACATCAGATGGGTAGATAGGGTTACAAACAAAGAGGTATTAAGACGAGTGGGAGAGGAGAGATGTTTCTGGAGACTGCTAATGAAGAGAAGAGATAGCGTATGGCTTTTAGTGCCGGGAGAGTCCGAGGACATGTTAGGCTCGCCTAAGTCTGTATCTGCTTCAAGCGGACACCCATGAGGTGAGCTACAAGTTCCGTTCAATTTCATGTACGGTAGTTCCAACTTTCACCACCAGATGTCACTGACACCTAGTGGTGAACGTTGGAACTATGATAGAGCGTTTCAACGAAATCTAACGTACAAATTTAGCTTCACACAAGTTTAGTTAGTGGAAGGATCATTTACATGCCATAAGTCTATTACATGGCACCGCCGGCTTTACTTCCCCTCCGAAGGAAGGCATACTGAGGGATTTTAACACTCTTAAAAAATCTGATGACTTCGGTCGGGTTTGGAACCCGTGATCTTGGGCATTGAAACTCAGCATGCTACCAACTACGCCACCGAAGCCACCTTGAATTTAAAAAAACGATTTTAGGCTGTTTTTCCGAAACCGCATTTCAGCCGGAAGTGATTTTCGAAATTTGGTTTTCTAGTTTGCTAGAGCTCTCTAAAATTCACGATTTGGAACCATTTCAGGTCCTTTAGCCCTGCAACAGTTGACACAATTTGGTTTTCTAGTTTGCTAGAGCTCTCTAAAACTCACGATTTGGAACCATTTCAGGTCCTTTAGCCCTGCAACAGTTGACACAATTTGGTTTTCTAGTTTGCTAGAGCTCTCTAAAACTCACTATTTGGAACCATTTCAGGTCCTTTAGCCCTGCAACAGTTGACACAATTTGGTTTTCTAGTTTGCTAGAGCTCTCTAAAATTCACGATTTGGAACCATTTCAGGTCCTTTAGCCCTGCAACAGTTGACACAATTTGGTTTTCTAGTTTGCTAGAGCTCTCTAAAACTCACTATTTGGAACCATTTCAGGTCCTTTAGCCCTGCAACAGTTGACACAATTTGGTTTTCTAGTTTGCTAGAGCTCTCTAAAACTCACGATTTGGAACCATTTCAGGTCCTTTAGCCCTGCAAACAGTTGACACAATTTGGTTTTCTAGTTTGCTAGAGCTCTCTAAAACTCACTATTTGGAACCATTTCAGGTCCTTTAGCCCTGCAACAGTTGACACAATTTGGTTTTCTAGTTTGCTAGAGCTCTCTAAAACTCACTATTTGGAACCATTTCAGGCCCTTTAGCCCTGCAACAGTTGACACAATTTGGTTTTCTAGTTTGCTAGAGCTCTCTAAAACTCACGATTTGGAACCATTTCAGGCCCTTTAGCCCTGCAACAGTTGACACAATTTGGTTTTCTAGTTTGCTAGAGCTCTCTAAAACTCACGATTTGGAACCATTTCAGGCCCTTTAGCCCTGCAACAGTTGACACAATTTTACGTGTTTGCTAAGATGGGGCCCACTTTGTCTGCTAAGTGATATTTCCAACATTAACAACATTATGAATGAAGTCGGAATATTAACAACTAGTTCCGTGACGAACTAAAGAACTTACTTTTCTTAAAATTTAACGTCCATGCCAATCTATATATACCTATCTAGAATAATGACGAAATCAAGTTGGTAATATTAACATTTCTAAGTAGTGCAGTTCGAAATACACCTGAAATAGTGTAGCCTAATAGAGTAACTAACTCCAGTTGGCAGGCCTGATGACTCTGAATATATTCTTAGTTCCATCTCTTAAGTTATAGAATGCACATACAAAATTTGGTTGAAGTCTAATGGATAGTATAGATGTTACATGCTGTTTGATATTGGATTTATCAGTGCGCGTAAAATCATGTTGGGAACAATGTAGTGTATGTGACGCTCAGAATTAATCTGAAATATTACGATCTATTCTAGTGCCATTTTTGGATAAAATCCATTTCTTAGTATAGAAGTAACATGCAATTGAAATTGAAACTATCAGAAAGCTTAGAATCACGTTGGCAGCACTGTGGTATATTAGTTACTCCAAATTAATCTAGAATGTCAGGTGCTATACGTGTGCAAAGTTTAGAGCTGATGGCTTGCATACTTTCTGATATATTGATATTATGATCAAACAAATAGAGCGAGCATTTATTATCAGTTGGCAGACCTGCTGGTTCTTACGAATATACATAGTCTTAACTGTTATGGTACACAAAGCACATACGACATTTGGTTGAAATCCATATGTTAGTATATAAGTTATATGCATTTAAACACTGGACCTATCAGCAGGCTTAGAATCGTGTTGGCAGCACTGATGTATATACGTTACACCAAAATAAGATAGAATGTCATGTACTATACGTGTGCGAAGTTTAGAGCTGTTGTCTTGCATACTTTCTGATATATTGATATTAGGGTTAAAACAGAGAGAGCATTTATTAACAGATGGCAGCCCTGGTGGCTCTTTAGAATACGCACAGTCATGTCTGTTTTAGTACACACAGTACATACGAAATTTGGTTGAAATAAACTCGATAGTATAGAAGTTACATGCGTTTAGAAATTTGACTTATTGCCATGCATAGAATCATGTTGGCAATACTGGAATGTATGGACTTCTGAGAATTAATCTGGAATGTTATTATCTATTTGTGTGCCCATTTTGGATTAGTTCGCATGCATACCTTCTGAGATATCCAACATAGAGCTCAAATTTTAATTGCGATTTTTAAACAGTTGGTAGCACTGACGTCAATTTAAAATATGGCCGTGAGATATTCAGATATAGATCTTTACCCTTACCAAGTTCGGTTTCTATAGCTGCGGACGTTTAGGAGTTGATAGAGGGGGACCAGACAGACAGACAGACAGACAGACAGACAGACAGACAGACAGACATTTTCCCGGATCGATCTCATAAGTCTACTTTTTCCTCATTTATGCAAAATGAGAAAAGTGGGCTAAACATTAGCTAATCTATGAAAGGAAATAGGCTAATATGAACCTTGTTTGAGATTCTGAGCGCCTCTGTTGATTTGCTCAGTGCTGTTGCCACGGTTACACGGCAGAGGAGAGACTGTGTACCCACAGCAGACATGGTCGACTGACCATCCACAAATACATTGTACAATAACAGGTCAGGGGAGGGGTTCACGTCCTACTGCTCAAACATTGTATCCTGTGTATCCTATATCACGGTGCCACGAAATGACGAGTCTACGGTCGGGATCGAACCCTGAATTCCGGGAAGGCACATTAACCACTTGCACTACTGCGACCTCTGTCACACGCCGTAATCATGTCCAAGTCCTACACAACATTAAGAAATAATTATGTTATTGGTTCGACGTCCCTTTTAATAACTGCAGGGTGCCGAAATTTTGCCCCGAAGGGGATCCTTAACGTGCCAGAAAGTCTACGGACACGGCTCCCTCGCATTTGCACACCCACCAACGCCAGCCATGGAGGAAATAAAGGAAGGAGATGCCTTCGCTGCGCTGCCTAGCGCAAGTTGTTTAAGCCAAACGGCTCGCCCACTTTGGTTAGCGAGAAAATGGCTGTCCCTATGCTTAAAGCCGTAAACCACTCCAACTAGTAATGGAATTTAGTGATATAAAACTGCAATGACAAGTCAAGAATTTTTATTGAATAGGCAGAATACACTTTGTACATCACGGTACTTGGCACAAATAAGCTGCGTTATCGTTTTAAAAGCCAATTTAAATATAAATATGAGAGCACCTTTGCGAGGCTAGTTTTGTAAGATAGACGCGGCAAAACGTAATAATACGCTGAAACACTGATTAGACTAAATTGAATACAGGTGTCTGAAGATGCGAGTTATACCAAAGAAGGAACATCTTGGGAACTATTATAATGATGCCGAACTAATTACGGCATTTACACCAAATTGATTTTTACGTTCTCATTGGTGTCGAGGCATTCATCAGTTTTCAGGCCTAATTTCGAGCACAGCCACTTTCACTCATTGGTCGTACACATTTTGATATTCAAGAATACGAACCTTAAAATTAATTAACAGAACACTTGGATGCATATTTGCACAAAAATACGGTATGGCCTATACTTTTCGGTACCGTGCGGTATTTTGTTTGTGGGGGTAGAAACTTGGCGATTAGCCTCGAATTGATTCATTACGTAGGCCTATCGTAATTATTGACCGACAGCTGTTAGATAACTTGGGATTTGCAGAGAAATGGCTTTTTTAGTATTTACATCAAATTTACACATGCTGAGATTAGAATTGAAGAGTTTTTCTTTTTTTTTCCTTTTTAAGAACTTATCACTTATCACTACTGCTCCAGCATGAGTTAAGGTGAGAAAATGCTAGAAAGACATCCTGCAAGAATAACTCAGAAAACACCATGCACAATGCCTCATGCAAGTCATGGAACACCGAATACAGGATAAGGTCTCGCCCACTTTGGACGCTGCGCTTGGCTTAGAGCATCTTTCCTCCATGATGCCAGCTGACTGCGTCAGGATTCTGTCCTGCAACCATGGGCATAACAAGCGAGAACACTGCCGCTGAGCCACGCAGCCAGCCAATAGGAAAGTAATGATTATGATCGTGTGGCCTCCTGAGAGGCCGAGTGCAGGTCTTTCTAGTTGACGCCCGTGGGCGACCTGCGCGTCGGGATGAGGATGAAGTCACATGCACCCAGTCCCCGAGCCACGGGAACCAACCACAGGAGATTAAAATCCCTAATGGCTCGGCCGGGAATCGAACCCGGGGCACTTTGGGCCAAAGCCTAGCTCACTAAACATTTAGCCACGGACCGGGACGTTATGATAGTGTTCCGAGGATTTTATTACACAAATCGCAACAAGTTTTGCATATTTCTGGCCAAGAGTCGTAGTGGTCGCAAACCCATTAGTCGTTCGTTCTTGCCAGCGTGTGTATCGCCTGTGTCAATGAGGATGGATCTGTGCGAGTGTGAAGGTAGGCACGACCGATACCAACAGGGATCAGGTGGTTGCATCATGTATGGTCGCTGAGCCCCTCTTGTGTACATCCCAGGGCGTATGACAGGGACATGTAGTGAACGAATATGCTGGGAACTACGGCCCAAACTTCACTTTCGTGGACGAAAACGCTCGCCCGCACATTGTCAATGCCTTTCTTCAGGAGTATGGTATTCATAGAATAGAATGGCCCACCTATGCTCCTGATCTCAATTGTGTAGAACAGGCGTTTAGACCATAATATTCCAGCTTAATTTTCAGGAGCGCATATATCACAGTACTGCCAACATGATTCTGTGTGTCCTGATGGTTTCAATGTGCAATTGCATGTAATGTCCATACTAAAAAAGAAATGATTTCTTTCAAAATTGTCACATTTGTAGTTCATAGTATTTAAAATTAATTTTAACAACCCGTCCATGGCAGTTTTACCGAGAGAAAATGACGTAGAATTACATTAAAAAACAAGAAGTTCCGTGACGAACTAAAGAGCCTACTTTTCTTAAAATTAAGATGCATGCCAATGATTAATCTACTGTAGGCCTATATGAACCTATCTAGAATAATGACTAAATTAAGTTCGTAATATCGAAATTTCTAATTAGTTCGAAATATACCTGGTATAATGTAGCCTAATAGAACACTACAGTTGGCAGCCCTGGAGAGTGAATATATTCTTAGTTCCATCTCTTAAGGTACAGAATACAAAATTTGGTTTAAGTTCAATGGACGTCACATGCAGTTAGATATTGGATCTATCAGCACGCGTAAATGCATGTTGGCAACATTGTCATGCAAGTGATGGTCAGAAATAATCTGAAAGAATATGATCTATTGTAGTGCCAATTTTGACTGAAATCCATTTGTTAGTATAGAAGTTACATGCAATTTAAAATTGGACCTATCAGTAGGCTTAGAATCATGTTGGCAGCACTGACGTATATTAGTTACTCCAAATTAATCTAGAATGCCAGGTACTATCCGTGTGCCAAGTTTAGAGTTATTGGCTTGCTTACTTTCTGATATATTGATATTAGGGTAACAAACATAGAGACAGCATTTATTAACAGTTGACAGCCCTGGTTGCTCTTAAGACAACGCATAGTCATATCTGTTAGCACATACGAAATTTGGTTGAAATCCAGATGATAGTATAGAAGTTACATGTATTTAAAGTTGGACCTCTCAGCAGGCTTAGAATCATGTTGGTAGCACTGACGTATATAAGTTACTACAATGTAATATAGAATGTCAGGTACTATAAGCGTGCATAGTTTAAAGCTGTCGGCTTGCATACTTTCTGATATATTGGTATTTGGATAAAAAATAGAGAGAGCAATTATTAACAGTTGGCAGCCCTGGTGGCTCTTAAGAATACGTTCAGTCATATCTGTTTATGTACATAAAGTACATACGAAATTTGGTTGCAATCCAATTGATAGTGTAGAAGTTATATGCATTTAAAAATTGGACCTATCAGAAGGTTTAAAATTATTTTGGCAACACTGTCATGTATGGCCTCCAGGAAATTAAACTGAAATAGTATTATCTACATGTGTGCCAATTTTGGAATAGCTCCCATGCATACCTTCCAAGATATCCAACATGGAGCTCAAATTGCTAGTGCGTTTTCCAGCAGTTTGTAGCACTGACATTTTCAAATATGGGCGTGTGATATTCCTGTTTACATCTTTACTCATACTGAACTTTGTTCCGATTGCTGCAGCCGTTTAGGAGTTGATAGTGGGACACACACACAGACATACAGAAGGACAGACAGACAGACAGACAGGACAGACAGACAATTTCCCGGATCGATCTCATAACTCTACTTTTTCCTCATTTTTGCAAAATGTGAAAAGTAGGCTAAAAATTAACGAAAATTGACGTAATAAATAGGCATGTGTACAATGTGGGAACTACTCAGGATTTCCGGTATAAGTTAGCATTGTTTGTGGTGAGCCAATGACAAGTCTTAACAAACCGAGTCCTTATAATCGCTATGTAGTGATGGGGGACAAGTAATAAGGTTAAATTGATAGGCACATATTTAAGGTGTCGCGTACTATATTAGTAACATCCCTTGGATGTGCTGAATCGGGTCAAACCATGATAACGCCTGTTAGAAGTGAACAGTTGTCTCGGTGACTCAGAAGTTCCTCGCGAGGATCAGACCCATCCCCACGTTGATGACTACACTAGGCTCGTTTACATTATCTCCAGAATCTTTATGGACGCAAGAGGTCCTTCCTTCCCTTGTTGTGGCACTTGAAACACTTGGCTAGGTGTGGCTCAGGAATGTCTGGGAAAGGGAATGGAGCGGATGTGTCACCAGGGGTGTCATTAGCAGACTTGGGCAGTTCAAGACGCTTCATAGTCTTTCAGAACCATACATACATTATTGTTACTGTCAGTTGCCCCAGCTGTAAGTCAAACTTTCGAACCCACCAATATATCATTTCTTTTACTGAATGCTGAAAATTGGCTTCTCTTTTTCTTTAAATACAAATTTCATCAAATTACGTTTTTTTAAATTATTTGGCTCTGAGGGATTGATCCCCCTAATCACCCCCTATCGTTACGCCACTGTTGCGCCCATGGTTTGAAATAATGCAACATGGTGGAAGAGGCACGCTACACAGCCTAGCTTTAGTCTGTCTCTTGACAGCTGTCATATAGCCAGCACGTGGGGGAAATGCCACGTTGCCACTTTGACAGGTTATCTCACGGGATAATAGTGACAGTCAGTGAAGAGCGATATGCTCGCCGCTGTCCCTGGGTATAGCGCAACACCGCTCGTTGTTACCATGGAGACACACCCCTTACCTCACTAGTTAATGGCAGCTGTCAGCGGTCTTCTTTCGTAATGGAGACTTTAGCTGGCTTTTAACAGATGTCCTTCCGGGCGCCCAATTAGGAGTGTAATAATAATAATAATAATAATAATAATAATGGATAGTTTTACGTCACTATCCAGTACTACGGTTTTTATAGACGCCGGGGTGCTGGAATTTTGTCCCGAAGGGGATCTTTAACGTACCAGTAAATCTACTGACATGACTCCCTCACATTTACACATACGTATACATACTAGGGAGAGATCTGTGGCAATATTTGATGTCAAGAATCTCAAGCATCGCTATAAAACTTATAGAAGGCAAAATTATCCCAATCTTGTGTTAAGGCTTCGAACTGGCTTGGGTAAGCCTCAGTTTATCAGATCTCAGGACATTGAAAAGAGTGAAATCACGATTTTTGAAAATTACACTTTGAATATCCAAATTTTCCCCCATCGAGGCTCGCATATGAACTAGCACGAGAAACCTTTCTAATGGAAGACCTACGTTTAATATTTTCACTCCCCATCAACAACTGGTCCAAGTTAATAGAAGAAAGAAAACAGAAGAGAGAAGCCATCTGGCCGGAATTCTACACCACACGTGTCTTCACAGACCATGTATATGGAAGCAATCTAATCAACCATTGAGATATATGGTCTCAAAGTTAGCTGTACAAGGCTATCATCATAAAATATGTGGAACTAAGACGTTTCATGAACACAGTCCTGAATGCACTTACATATTGTACTTTCTGTGGAAATTCAAAATGCACACTAAAATGCCCTGCTCCTACATTGAAAGACTTACTAAAAAGCAATTTAGATTGTCAATCCTTACAAATTGCAATTGAGGTTGAAAACAATCGCGAAATGCAATTTAGATCGGAAAAACTTACAAAATGCAACGCAGATTTAAAATACCTACAAAATGTAGTGTAGCTGCATATATATATATCGCTAGGGAATTTAGATACACGGGGAGCCAAGGAACAAAAACAGTGCGGGAATCTTAAAGAGAAAAGGAAATATAATGAAAAGAAAACAAGAGGTCTGACCCCTCGAAGAATGAGGGACCAGGGAAGATGATACAAGGGCCAATTAGGGCGGGAAAGTGAAAGACTCCCTAGATATCGGATACCCTAATACCGTCGGGGTCAGAAAAGAACAAGAGTTGACCAAGGGAGGTCGACAGGAAAGAAGACAAGTAAGTGGAAGCAATGACGGACGCAGTTGGGGTCCCGTGGTCGCCAACCCACGTCCCACAAGATGTGAGCCCCTGGGGGAGTATGCACTACCAACCACAACTACACTACTGAACAAGTGAAGCAACTGAACTGACAGGGTTAAAAAATAGACTGGGGGAAACAAACACTCCCACTCTCACAGCAGCGCCGTGCAAAATACAGTTCATATGTTTAAAGCGGGCGTTCGGATTATTGACGCTCTACTGCGCATTAATTTTCTTTTTCTTCACATTTTCCAGTGTTTGAATGATTTTTGCTATACTATTGTTAATAAGGCAACACAGAAGAATGGATTTAAGCGACTGTAACCAGCCTATAAGGTCATTACCACCGCCCGCCCGCATACAGGACTGAGATAGCAAGGGAACTCCTTACCTAATATTCACTCGCGCAGAAATAACTCTTGCAGAGACTCTCCAAGTGCGTCATTAAGGACAATACAGCATGGAAATACCAGAGATGCACAGAAGAATTGAGGCTGGTAAATGACTGGTCTCTTGACGTTCAATTGAAATGTATCATAAACGTAGTGTAATTCACAGATAATGGTAGTACTGTCCCTCTGAACAAAATGGTCCTTGATGGAGAAAGAAAAGCCTTTATTGGCAGCTTGGAATGTGGAAGAGGGTTGGAAAGGGGCGAGAGGAGAACCAACAGCTGGTGAGCAGAGGTGGGGGAGAAGCGGACTCAATTCTCAACTAAGTTTAATTGGGATTTAGGTTTGGTGTTTGATGTTTTACATATTTTTTTTGTTTGCTTTGTGTTTTTTAATTTGTGTGTTTTATGCTTTTGCTTTGAGCTCTTTCTTTTTGGTTAGTGTTCCTTTTTTATTTTAAGTTCTTTGTTTTGGTTTGGTGTTCGTTTTCTGCTTTTGCGTTTTGCTTTGAGTTCTTTGATTTTGGTTTTGTGTTTATCTTCTGCTTTTGAAGATTTGCTTTTTGATTTGTGCTTTTTATTTTGTATTTGTTTTCGAATTTTGCTTTTTGATATGTGATTTTGGTTTTTAGTTTTTCTGCTTTTGCTTTTAGTTTTGGCTTTATGTTTTGGTCATGTGTTGGCTTTTGCTTTTCGCAGGGAGGGGGCAAAGTAAGGCAATCAATGAAAGTATACTGAACCCTTTACCCTATGTTGGTTAAATGATTCTACTTTTTATTTCTTCAATTAATAAATATTTCAACCAGCATCAAGAAAGTAGCCAGACAGTGATGAGGAAATTTCAAGCATTTGTTGGAGACAGTAGGGACATACCTGCATCAGTTTAGCAAAAGGCTAACGGTCAAGCTGTATGCCTCTCACCAAGGCGGACCGGGTTCGATTCCCGGTCAATGCATGTGAGATTTTCGATGTGAAATGCCATGTCCTGTGGTTCGGATTCCACGTAAAACGGAGGTCCCGTGGCTTATGATCGCGAGATTAACGGTCACGTTAAACTACAAGCTTCCTTCCTTTCCTTTACAAAAGGCTAAGTACTTGAGCTATGAAAAGAAATAGCAGAGCGATGTATCACAGGGACAGGTGTGGCTACCTCAATTTTAGAAGCGACGCGCGGTGAGACATGGTTCTGGTATGTTCATTGTGATATTCGCGCCTAGAAGAAATATGATGCAGTAACGTGAATGGCTGATGAAGAAAATAGACACTCCCAAGACGCCAAGATCTACTAGAAACCGCCAAATTACAGAGAAATGGAGAACCAATGAGAAGAGAATGCCTACTTGCGCGCCAACTCCGGCTGGGGTACGCGGCGGCTAGTATTCACGCGGGAAATCGCCTAGACAAAATCTCTACGATCGATTCTAGGATTAATGGGCATATTCTTGACCTGTGCAATATTACGAGTTCAGTGATATTTATTTCATTCCTGTATCACAATTATTTCGAGAAATTTTTACATAAAATCCCCCTCCATCTAGACCCAAGGGCCAGTTCATTTATAAGTGTGTCGAAGAGCCAAGACATTGACTTTCATTCCGTGTGTCTAGGAGACATGACTTTTATTCCGTGTGTTGAGGACACACTACTATTATTCTGTGCGTCTACGGACGTAGATTATTATTCTGTTCGTCTGAAGAGATAGACTTGTATTTGTGTCGAGGACACAAGATATTCATTGTAAAGTGGTAAATTCAGTGATAGATAGTCATAGTACTATAGTTATAGGGACAGTAGCGTCGATAATTCGCCAACGAACAGTGACAGGGAATTTAGTACCTGAACAAGCGAATTTAGTAGTCAGGCATAAAGTGTATAATAACCTAATTTTTGTATCAGCGCAAGGATGACATCGATGAATGCAGAGGAAGTGTGGAATTCTCAACAGTCCGTCCAGATGGCTGCTATGAGATAAAGAATCATCCAGTTGGGGAATGGCGTCTGATGTTCTTTGACGGGTGACTACAACACGAGATGAGTACAAATAATATTTTATTATTTATTAAATTAACTTATGGTTTATGGGACATATTTTTGTAAATACTTCGCTTGTGTGATTTAATGTAGTATATTTAGTTTTGATCTGGCACACTTTTGTTTGGAAGCAGCTCGCACAATGGTAGTTAATGGAAGGTTCTTTTCTTTGTGTTGTGTTAACTAACGTATCTATGTGAACGGCCGTGTTCGCCTAGGTTACGAAGTGCGGTTAAAAACGTCTCTCGGAGATATGTCGTGTTTCAGAAGTAGGACTGAATTAATCTAATTATATAGTAGATTGGAGGGTAATTAAATGTTATTGAAAATTATTATTGATCAGATTCAGTGTGATTATTGCCTTTGGAGCAATGTAATTTGTGACGAAGAGTACTCAGCTCTATCGTAGGTTTTAAATATTGTGTTAAATGTTTGCGAGCTCTAATTCAGCAGACCCTTGTGAAAGGTGTTATGTCAGTCCCAGATGTGTGTACTGTGAGTATATTGTTGTGGTATTACAAGCGGGAACTTCAGCAGAGACTGATTTCTGTCAGCTTGGTACCAGATTCATATTGCATCCTTGCGAGGACAATTATGGATATGTGATTATTGTCTGACCATATGTTGAGTGGGAGGAGATGTTAGCGGCTGTTGATTCCTTGAGATAACAGTTCAGCGGGTCGGCTATTTATATACACTGGATGGGGGACATGACTGGTATTGTGGAAAGGGGTGAGTTGTTGTCACAAGGGCTGACTGAGTTTCGCAAGCAGAGCTCATTAAAGTGGAGTGCACGTCTGGCTCCCAATTACTTGAAAATAAATATAAATGTGAGAAACTGATCAATGGTAAAAGTGTTTAAATAAATGGGAGTTGCCTACGAAACACGATTACCTTCGAAGCGTTCCTTAACATGCAGTTTTGTTAATATAAAGTAATCTTAACCACTCAGGTTGTTTGTTGTTGTTGGTTTATTCTATGTTGATTTTTCCATGTCAGTGACTCGTGAGTCACGTGCGGCGCTGTGTTTCCTTGTTGTTGAGTATCTGGCCATTGTGGCAGCTCATTTGTTAAGTGTGTCACCACACTAATAAGGGTCTCAGAGAGATGCCTGTAAATAGTAGAATTGTAATATGTGTGTCAGAGTTAGATTTAAGGATTTTTATTAATGTTATGCCCATAGCCATAAAAGTTGATTTACGAGGTGATTGTTCGTGAGCACCGTGGCTGTTAACCCGTTGTGAACGAATGATCATCCAAGTACTCATTTCTCGTAGATAGTCACCACGCGAACATAAATTCACATGCAAGATAGTGGAACTGGGATCCACATTTTATTAGAAAAGGGGAGATCCATCTGACTCCTCAAAGTGATAAATATTCCTGTCAGGGAAAAATTCAGGGAGGAATTTGTTTATTATTGTTTTGTTTTATTCTTTTATGCACAAATTAGTTATTAAATCTTGTTATTATCTTACGTTTTGTCTCCTTTCTTTCTTAGTTATAGTTTTCATCCTATAACCCTTGCCTCAGAAAAGCACGTAGTTTGGCGGACGTAAGCACCACACTATGAACTGAACGCGACCCCTTGATCAAGATTCTTGCATAAAACACTGCTATTCTGAAGGGTTCAATACCTACAAGTTTTCATGTTTGATCTCGATAGCATTTGCACCTCTCAAAAGCTCGAAAAGGGTACGTGGATGCTAACTCCATTGGTCTTCCAAGGTTCCAATATGGGAAAGCATAAGCGTTAGGCACACACTCGAAACCCTTAATTAATACCCGAACCATCGTTGTCCAAGAATTACGATAATGAGAGGTTCGATTAGGATTCCCCGAATGTTACTGTATAGAAGGCTTACATAGGATTTCACCCAAATTATATTTTAAAATAGTCCTTTCCCACATGTTAACTTCTTGTGGTAGCCGTAGAAGAGACGAAAAGCTGTAGGAGCTCTCAGCACTCGCAGTAAAGAGGCGCACATTTGCTTTATATAAGTGGACGTAGAACATGGTCCTCTACCCCTATGGCGGTCTGGACACGGTAACCAGGAACCCACTGATGAGCCTGACGTGGTGCACCGAGGCGAGACCCCTACAAGATTTGCCTAGTTGTCTGCCTTGCTAACAAAGAGCTTTATGTTCGACGGTGTCGATATGTAATATTTTATGTCAGAAAACTGTATCTTAATGAGGGTCATTAAAGTACAGTACTACTTTTCATTATAACACAGTTTCTCCAACCAATCAGAGCTCAATATTTTCATTCATTGACCAATTAGGTAAGGATAGCTTCTGACATGCACTCAAAATCCAACATGTCGGACATGAATTACATGATTTGCAAGTTGACAATGTAGCCTATATTGGATCAACCATTGTACTTACAATGCATAAAGAAACTTGGCAATAATGCAGAAGAAATAGCACTGTACCTTAATATCCGCAACTCCAATTTCTACACATTCGTAAGATTTCACAGACAATTTTAGTGAATGCTGTTGTTGACATAAATATACCAGTACGTCATGGAGGAAGCAAGCGTATGACATCAGTTCCACGGAAATTATAATCCAGCTCAATAAATGGATTTCTTACGCGAAAGTTTTCCGCGAGTTGTCATAACTGTTCTATTTGGGACTCAATCAATGATTTACCTTCCATTGACATTAGACTATATACGCATCGAATTTGAAGAATAACTAGTTGATAATACGATACATTCTAATTTTAAAGCGTTTGTAACAGCCTATTTTCTGATATTTGACCAAAATAACAAAATGGCCATACATAGTACCTGTGCGCTATCTGTTGGTGCTACTTCAGGATAAACAATGTTTCAAAGCTTTTGGATTTGTTATTGGGTAGAGATCAAATGCCGAGCCCACACAATTCCCAAGAAGAATTCAACCGACAGAATGTCGACAGATATTTATGAATATTTATGTTAGAACATATAATAAAGTTACAATTATCGTCGAACATAAACATTCGTATGCTACTCGCCTATAATGGTAATGAAGACACTCGTATGGATATTATACTCGTGTCTTAATTATTGTCATAGGCTCGTTGCATAATCTACTATTATAAGATAGGGCCCAAGGGAATCATACCGTACCCACCCCTTGTTGATCAAGAAACACTGTAAAGTTATTCTCCATCAGTGACCCACACAAGAATATACTAGTGTAGCAGGTAAGTGACCCTAGAAACAAGAAAGAGATCACTCAGCACTCAGCTGATGAGCGGGCAGTTGCCTGCCCTGTTCAAGGACAACTTGTTACCGGACAGTTTCCAACATCAGGGGAGGGGTTTAACCTCACAAAATTTAAATAGTGGACTAGAAAAAGTTTCCATGCCATAATTTTCATAATAATGCTATTGGTTGTACGTCCCTTTTAACAACTGTGCCTTTTAGAGATGCCGGGGTGGCGGAATTTTGCCACGATGGCGATCTTTTACGTGACAGTAAATCTACTGGCTCCTTCGCATTTGCGCACACTCAAATGACAACTGACTGCGCCAGGATTCGATCCTACAATCTTGGGCCCAGCAAGCGAGAACGTTACTTCTGAGCCACGCAGCCACCGCATATTTTTCAGTGCTACCAACTAATGATAATTGTTTTTTAAGAGGCGGAACAACCCTCGTAACACACTTAAAATACAATTTATATATTTTATAGTTAGAGATGGTTGACTAAATAATAAATCAGGAGGTGGGTGTCTAAATAAGAAATGTAGAGCTGGGTGTCTAAACAACTTAAGCTAGGGATGAGTCATGTATAGGGCTCCGATTTATAGGTAAATAAATATTTTTAAAATTTAAAATAGTACATTATGCAACGAGCCTATAATGGCAATAATTAAGACACGAGTATGTTTATAAAACGAGCGTGAGCGAGTTTTATCATTTCCATACGAGTGTCTTAATTACCATTATAGGCGAGTTGCCTACGACTGCTTATGTTCGACGATAATTATTATAACTATTTTATGTTGGAACATAAATATTCATAAATATCTGTCGAGATTTCGCCAGTTTTATGTACTGAACAGAGCGCATGAGACGCAGAGAATGCCTTGTATTTGTCCATGGCCTCCTCGATTACCCTACTATGATACTAGGCCAGGCAGTGAAATTTAAATTAGAAGGCTGTGTAACTCAGCGCATCTAATTATCGAATTGGTCAAACAACTGTTTCTTGAGCTCTGATTGGTGGGAGAAACTGTTTCATAATGAAAAATAGTGTTATAATGAGCCTCATTATAGTGCAGTCTTCTGACAGATAATAGTCAGGGTCGAACATAAAGCATTAAGCATTTTCTATAAATACATAAATTCCTGCTTTTCACTTAGGCTATTAGCACATAAAGAGACATAATAATTTACATTCTTTAAAATCAGTATGCTAGATTTTTCAGTTTATTGCATTCTTGTTCTGTGTTACTTCAACGGGGAAGAACCTGTGAGCTATCTAATCTTCATGCACAGGGTATGTCAGCTTACAACTGTGTTATTCTTAACTTGTCGCCCCGTGCCACTCACTGTGAAAGCCAGGGATTTCCTTGTACATAGTCATATTGCACCACATGCTAGATCTCCCCCACCCTCAGCTACCTGGAACCAGTGTCACACACATGCAGTTCATTTCTGGCACTGTCAAGTGTAAGGCAGTTCTACGATTCCTTAAGTAAAAACAACTACTAGTTATCGTCTGTTGTAGAATTATACTTCTTTAGGGGGCGTTCTGTTCTGCCAACCATGTGGGAAAGTAATTAAGGCTGATCTCAAGTTACACACACCTCAAGGGCAAGAAACATATTGCCGCAGTTTCGCGCCTACAGAAGAAGTGTTTCTTGATAATCATCGGTCATTTGGGATGGAGAACCTGAAGATGTATCTCGTTGTGTATTGTAATGCTTCAGCAGGCAGTGAGACATAGCATAAATTGCATTCGTGAATACTGCGTATTAATAAACTAAATTATAATTAAATATTTTTACTCTTTTGTCACATATTTCAGGTATATTTAATACATAAAACAAATATTTCCCCAATTTTTTGCATCTACAAATCCGAGCCCTAGTTATGTATATTTATTTTTAATGCCGGGAGTGTCTGAGGACATGTTCGGCTCGCCAGTTTTGTAGCTGCTTCGAGGCGGACACCCAATGGGTGAGCTACAAGTACCGTCGCGTGTGGAGTGTTGTCTGGGGAGGAAAGTTTGAATGTAAGGACGAGGAGTTGGAAGATAACGGCTGTGGCCTATAGTTAGGGACCAACCCCGGCATTTGCCTGCAAGGAAGATGGGAAACCACAGAAGTTCATCTTCAAGGTTGCCGGCGGGGGTATTCGAACCTCCTCGCCTCACGGATGTGAGCGACTGCCAGCAGCCATGCCGTAACGACCACGGCTAACTCACCCGGTGTTATGTACTGCATATTGAATTCTTTTTACCGATTCGAGAAGAGAAAAAACACTGTAATTTAAAGTAAATTTTAGACATGGCCGAGGTGGCTCGTGCCTCGCTGGTATCGGGAGAGCGTGGGTTCGAATCCCACCTCGGCCGTCCTGAAAATGGTTTTCGTGGTTTCCCATTTTCACCACCAGGCAAATGCCGGGATGGTTCCTTTCAATAGGTCCACGGCCGATTTCCTTTCAATATCCCTTCCCTGACCCGTCCAGTACATGGCCATTGGCTGCATTAAGAAAATTAAGTAACAAGTTATGTGCAATACAGCCCTGCTTGGGCGGGGTTCTTCCTGACCGATGTGGGACTCCAATCTGCGATCTCCGGCTTTGTTTGCTGTTGCTATGGACCAATGTTTGAACACTTAACTTCTCTCGTCTGTGGAGCTGGCCTATGTCAGCCAACCACACTTGGAATTGTTTTCCGCTTGGGGCAGGAGGGAAAGACGGTTCCACATCATATTTTAAAGGCAAGCCTTTGTCGCTGCAACCACATTATTTTGTCTTTTCTCTGCTGAACGTTACATTCAGTGGCGTATGCAGGATTTCCTTTTGAGGGGGACGGGTGGCTGCAGCCTCCAGAGTCCCCCTCCCATATACGCCCCTGACTTCTTGTACGGTGTCATCAATTATCTTGAGGTTTGTTGACATTTCAATGTACTGGTATTTAGCCCCGTAGGAACCGAACCACATCTCCCAACCTCTCGACGTGGAAGGGGTAGGTCTAGTTCCAGACGGGAATGCCCTAATGGTATGCAGACCAGACCTGCCTCCAAACCACAAGGAGCTGTTTCACCGCCCTCTGAACAGTCCGTATACAAACCGATAGACCTTCCCATTCTAAGGAACTTCAGCTGCCATCACATAGCTGATTCTTTGAAGTGGCGCTCGTCAATAATGACCACCTTTCAGCTATTTCAGTAAACTCGCTACAGCTTTTAATTGGTTGATTTCAGACTTGGGTAAGTTATTTTATAGAAGTAAGTGCCTTACAGTTATGGTGATAGGCCTATATAGTCCGCGTCACCTTAAATAAGTTACTAACAATGTAACCTTACTATTTGTCCCCCATCACCACAAACATGGTGATTATATAGTCCGCGTCACCTTAAATAAGTTACTAACAATGTAACCTTACCATTTGTCCCCCATCACTACAAACACGGTGATTATGTAGTCCACGTCACCTTAAATAAGTTACTAACAATGTAACCTTACCATTTGTCCCCCATCACTACAAACACGGTGATTATGTAGTCCACGTCACCTTAAATAAGTTACTAACAATGTAACCTTACCATTTGTCCCTTCACTACAAACATGGTGGTATATTGTCCGCGTCACCTATCTGTATAAACATCAATGTTATGGTGATGGTCCGTCGGTCTGTATGTATGTCCCTTATGCGTTCATATACCATTCATCCGATTGCGATTAAATTTGGGTGAGTTGTTGTGCGCACTCCAGGGAAGGTTTTTGGCTACAAATTATTTATGTAACACAAAAGGGGGAGGGACTTAACGGGAACCGTTAAATCCCACAGTAAACCAATTGCACAATCTGTATACTTATGACACTGCAATGCAAGGTGTGAGAATAGCTTACTGATTCATCGCGAGATGACATGTCCTGACATGCTTGTCTCAGCACAGCCTAATGCATAAGGACCGGGGCACCAGGCAGAAAAACAAAGAATAATGTTTATCCAAAGGCACTTCAGTTTCTATCTTTCTTGGGCTAGCTGCGTGGCTCAGCGGTAACGTTCTCGCCTGCTGTGAGCAAGATTGCAGGATCTAATCCTGAAGCAGCCAATTGGCATTTAAAAATAATTTATTAAGGAGCGCCTACATTTACAATCTCTTTTTAAATTTGTTGTCCTTAGTTTCTAGCGTGTGACCTTTCCCTACTGTAATCACTATTGATTTTACTCTTTTCGAGCACACAGTGATATGATATATGCTACACTTTCGACCACAGACAAACGCACCCATTGTTTGGTTTGTAAAAGGTGGTATTCCCGCAGATAGTGGCATTTGAGGGTGCGCAAATGCGAGGGGGCCATATCAGTCGATTTACTGGCACGTTAAAGATCCCCTTCGGGCCAAAATTCCATCACCCTGGTGTCTCTAAAAGCCGCAGTTATTAAAAGGCAGGTAAAAACAATGACGTTATTATTATCGTCCTTCCTTTCTGCCTTTGATTGGCATTGCAATGCCTGCCGGGTATAGCTAGTATTATATAAGTAACTAACAACGTAACTTTAAAATTTGCCGCTACTAGGTTACACGACTGTTTGGGCGAAATTATTGAAGGGGTTAAAAGGACGAAGCCAACAAAACAAGGAAATGAGAGCAACTTGAAGAATTCCTGTTACCACACCTCAGGGAAAACCCGAGTTTGTTGCGACTAACTGCTGGCTCTCGCATTTCACTGTTCACCCATCTTAGGACTAACATCCATGGAACACACACCTACGAGGGTTTGGTATCAATCCTTGTCTTTGCTTGGTTAATTCTACTGACAATAATTTATAGTTGTTCCATTTAGGGGGTCCACCTCTTAGCACAGAGTACTTTGGTGTGTATGTAAGAATTGTCTGATAACCTGTGTTAATGTGATGTCTGTATTAGTAATGAAAGTGAGAACTGTATATCAAATAATAAAACAAGTATTTCCCCGATGAAGTAAATAGCCATTTTCATTTATTCTAATGACCGTTGCTCACGGTAAAATTTTCCTTCAAATTTATTGTTCAATAATTAAATTTTATAAAATTTCTGTAGCTCACGGTCAAATTCAAGTTTTATAAAACCTTTGATAAAACTTTTCATAAAATAGGACATGTCCAATTCCGTAAAATTAATTTTACGAAACGAACCAATCAGGGAAGCTGACATGAAGATGCTAGCGCCACGTGGTGAGAAGATCGTGAAGCTCGCTTGTAAACAAACACATCGAAAATGGCCGAGTAGCAGAACTATCAGTGTTTGTATGAGGTTAAAACGCCCATATACCACAATAGAAATGCAAGAAGGGAGGCAGAAATCTCAATCGTCAAATATATTTCTCAAATTCGACCGAACACAAGCCAGGCTGATGTGAAGGCGAAGAAAAACGGGCTTCGAACTCACTTGCAGTCTCATTTCAGGAGAAATGGCTTGCCTCATGTTAGTGTCCTGTCGAATAATTTTGGGACCAACAAGATCTAGGAGTTTTTAAAACTGCTTTCCTCCATTCTTAAAAAATTCCTATAAGAATTCTGATCTTCTAACCTCAACTCATTTTCGACCAAGGACAGCATTCCTCAACTCATCTCTTCTGTTTATCCATTCCCGAGTCCAATGTTGTTGTTGTTTGAGTCTTCAGTCTTTTGACTGGTTTGATGCAGCTTTCCATGCCTCCCTGTCCTGAGCTAATCGTTTCATCTCAACATAGCTACCACACCCTACATCCGAGACAATCTGTTTAACATATTCTAACCTTGGTCTACCCCTACAGTTCTAGTCCTCGACCCTTCCTTCCATAACTAAGCTTGCTATTCCTGGGTGTCTTAGTATGTGTCCTACCAACCTATCTCTTCTCTTCATTAGCAGTCGCCAGAAACATCTCTCCTCTCCCACTAGTCTTAATACCTCTTTGTTTGTAACCCTATCTGATCATCATTCTCCTGTAACACCACATTTCAAATGCTTCAATTCTCCTCTTTTCTGCTACACCAATAGTCCAAGTTTCACTTCCATAGAGCGCAATGCTCCAGACAAAGGCTTTCAAAAATGACTTCCTAATACCTAAATCTATATTCGATGTCAGCAGATTCCTTTTTTTGTAGAAATGCTTTCTTTGCCTGAGCCAACCTACTTTTTATATCCTCTTTGCTTCGTCCATCACTGGTTATTCTGCTTCCTAAGTAACAGAAGTCTCCTACTTCCTTCAGCTTTTCACCTGCCAATTTGATCTCCATAGAGGTTTCTGATTTATTTCGGCTGCATTCCAGTATTTTTGTTTTACATTTATTAATTTTCATCAAGAATTCTTTCCGTAAGACGGAGTCCATACCATTCAAAAACTCATTCAAATCCTCAGGCTTGTCGGCCAAGATGACTATGTCATCAGCAAATCTCAGAGTTGAAATTATTTCTCCTTGAATCTTCACTCCCACATGGCGATCCTGATACATCCACGGATTTTATAAAATAATTTTACCGTGAACAACACAGCTCGCTTTCGTCCAATTTTTATAAAATTAGTTGTAAAAAAAAAAAAAAAAACATTTTACCGTGAGCAACTGGCAGAATGGTCTTTTCCATTTTGAAAAGATCATATTTATTTTCAATTTTGTTTAGCGTATGACTTTTACTGTGGTGAGTGTCCGAGGCCATGTTCGGCTCGCCCGAGTATGCAGCTGCTTCAAGCGGACATAGAGCTACAAGAACCGTCGCGTGTGGACAGTTGTCTGTGAATATAAGGACGTGGATTGGAAGGTAGGGGATGTGGCCAATCGTTATGGACCAACCCCGGATAATAATAATAATATCGTATAGCCTCGGGTGCCGGGTGCAAGCTTTGTTATTTTTCACCCAGAAGGTAGCTTGCATGTCGAATTTCGTTGTTCCTTGAAGCACTATGAAAGTCAAAGAGATTAGATATCTAAGCTCCTTGAACACTATACCGCTTTGTAGTAGAGATAGTTGGTTGGTTCTCAGTTTAGGGGCTGCGACAGCGCGGTTATGTAGCCCCGTGTACTTTGGGTGTGTGTAGAAACTGTCTGATAACCGGTGTTAATTGTGATGACTGTATTAGTATGTGTATCTGTTTTAATTCAAGTAAGGACTGCAGACATTCAATTTTCCAAGTAGTTCCTACTTTTGCAGACAAACGCCACCGTCAATGACCAACTAGTTCAGAACTTAGTTACCACATGCCACCACAGTCGGCTCTTGACGAACGTAGGAACCTAAGAAAGTTAGTCAAATGTTTAACCCACATATAATTTAGCTTCACACAGGTGTAATTAGTGGAAAGTTCTTTTACATGCCATAAATCTATGACATGGGACCGCCGGCTTTACTTCCGCTCCGAAGGAAGTCATACTGAGGGATTTTTAACGCTCTTAAAAAATCCGACGACTTCGGCCGGGTTAGAACCCGCGATCTTGGGCATAGGAGCTCAGCATGCTACCTACTACGCCACCGAAGCCACTTTCTAGAAGAGAAATGAGGAACTTTGTGTTGGCGGAAACTCCCGAAATTAATTTTGCCATTATGAACACGGCCTACTGAATTCAAATGGGTTCTTTGACGTGCCAACATCGTATGACATGCTTATCTTTTAAATCTTTGCCGCCTTTCAAAAACCACTTACCACGGCCGGGAGCGAACCTGCAAGCTTGGGGTTAGTAGATCGGCCCGTTAACCACTCACCCACCGTGGCAAACTACCAACTCCGTAATTTGCCTGGAAGGAAGATGGGAAACCACAGAAGACCATCTTCAAGGTTGCTGGCGGGGGGATTCGTCTTGTGGATGTGAGCGACTGCCTGCAGCCACGCCGTAACGACCACGACTAACTCATCCGGTATATTAAATACTAAAATACAGTAATACCAACCCTCTCGTAGCTACCGTCATGAGGTAAATACCGCAGCGATGTCAATGTGTCACGTTATCAACTTTCGGCTTATTGCGCCTCTACATTGTTTCTATAAGTGTGTGCATTTGAGGTTAGGATTGGGAAGGTGTCGGCCGTGGCCTAAAGTTTGGAACTATCTGATTATGGATCTATTACTTTAAAGTACAATACCGACAGCAGTGGCTACGCTTGCTAAAGCGCAGCGTTAGGTCATGGGGACAAGCTCTCTGCTGACTGGGTAGACGCGTGGGTTCGAGCCCCACCGTCGGCCCTCCTTGAAATGGTTTTCCGTTGTTTCCCAATTTCAACACCAGGAAAATGATGGGGCGGTACCTTCTGATAGGCCACGGCCGCTTCCTTCCACATCCTTGCCCAGTTTCATTCATCTTCATCCATTCCATCTCTCATCCCGATGAGCAGGTCGCCCACGAGCGTCGACTAGAAAGACCTGTACTCGGCCTCTCAGGAGGCCACACGACAAACAAAAACTTTCAAGTAACTACCATGCCATAAAAAAGATGGAATGAATTAGTTCAAAGATGGTATATTTGCTTTCGCGGCCGGTGAATTAAAACTCAGCAATTCTGCTAGGTTTGTGCCGTGTCTTGTGTGGGGTTTCGCTTAGGTCACCAAGCTGGCTCATCAGGAGGCTCTTGGTGTCCCAACCCGGACCCCCACAGGAGTAGCGAACTGCGCGCTACCTCCCTTTTCATGAAGCGCACCTGCGCCTCTTTACTGTAAGAACTAAACACTCAAGCAGCCACAACCTCCCTATGAAGGCTTCCAAAAAGATGGTATATTGGTTTTCACGGCAATTTTTCTGGGTTTGTGCCGTGTTTTCATTCCATCTTAGGTAGTAACATATAATTCATAGAAATTTAAAAAAAGCAACAAACGTATGTCGTGGCTCTCACTCTGATATTTTTAATTAATTAATTAAATTATTAATGATATATTGTTCATTGAGGTGGAATAAATTCATCGAATTTATGCCATTTGGTACTCACTATAATTAAATTGCCAACGAGGAAACTCGACGTATCTAATAGTCTCTATGATCTGGGACAGGTTATCAATACAAAACTGCAAAGAATGCGAAATGCTTGCGTGCGCTTTGTTCTCAGTGTAAAAAGGGACTTCATAACTCCATTTTACGTCCAGATTGAATGACTAAGGTTAAAAGAACGACGACAATACGCTATGGCTCTCACTTTGATAAAGTTAAAATTCAAAATGACTTTTTACATTTACAGCACACTAACTCCCGAAAAAAATCAGAAACTTCTATCGACAGCAAAGGGGCAGGTGGAAATGTAAAGGAAGCAGGAGACTTCTTCTACACACATCAAAAAAAGTTTTGCATCACCTCGGTTCCCAGATCTCCGGCATATAGACGTTGACTGTGTATATTGTATCAAAGATACAGTCCCTTTGACTGTTCATAGATGTCACTAAAACTGCTCAAAGATGTAAACAACCATGCATGGGCAGGGCCTATTAGACGGAGGGGGTACGACAGCCGATCAGTTCCAGTCATTCCACCAGGACGAAGGTACGCTGCTCATGTTGTCTGTAGTTCTACCATGCCTAGAAGGTCAATACCGCAGTTCGATCACGTCCGCATTGTTACTTTGTGTCAAGAAGGGCTCTCAACAAGGGAAGTTTCCAGGCGTCTCAGAGTGAACCAAAGTGATGTTGTTCGGACATGGAGGAGGTACAGAGATACAGGAACTGTCGATGACAGGCCTCACTCAGGCCGCCCAAGGGCTACTACTGTAGTGGATGACCGCTACTTACGGATTGCCGCTCGGAGGAACCCTGACAGCAATGCCACCATGTTGAATAATGCGTTTCGTTCAGCCACAGGACGTCGTGTTTCAACTCAAACTGTGCGCAATAGGCTGCATGATGCGCAACTTCACTCCCGACGTCCATGGCGAGGTCCAGCTTTGCAACCCCGACACCATGCAGCGCGGTACAGATGGGCCCAACAACATGCTGAATGGACCCCACAGAATTGGCATCACGTTCTCTTCACCGATGAGTGTCGCATATGCCTTCAACCAGACAATCGTCGGAGACGTGTTTGGAGGCACCCTGGTCAGGCTGAACGTCTTAGACACACTGTCCAGCGAGTGCAGCAAGGTGGTGGTTCCCTGATGTTTTGGGGTGGCATTATGTGGGGCCGACGTACACCACTGGTGGTCATGGAAGGCTCCGAAACGGCTTTACGATACCTGAATGACATCCTCCGACCCATAGTGCAACCATATCGGCAGAATATTGGAGAGGCATTTGTCTTCATGGACGACAATTCTCGACCTCATCGTGCACATCTTGTGAATGCGTTCCTTCAAGATAACGACATCGCTCGACTACAGTGGCCAGCATGTTCGCCAGACATGAACCCTATCGAACATGCCTGGGATATGTTGAAAAGGGCTGTTTATGGACGTCTTGACCCACCAACCACTCTGAGAGATTTACGCCGAATTGTCGTTGAGGAGTGGGACAATTTGGACCAACAGTGTCTTGATGAACTTGTGGATAGTATGCCACGGCGAATACAGGCATGCATCAATGCAAGAGGACGTGCTACTGGGTATTAGAGGTAGTGGTGTGTACTGCAATCTGGACCACAAATGCTGAAAGTCTAGCTGTATGATGGTACAACATGCAATGTGTGGGTCTCATGAAGGAAAGGAAGATTGTAGTTTTACGTGACCGTGAATCTTGTGATTATGAGCCACGGGACCTCCTTTTTACGTGGAATCCGAACCACAGGACATGGCATTTCACTTCGAAAATCTCACATGCATTGACCGGGAATCGAACCCGGACTGCCTTGGTGAGAGGCATACAGCTAGACCGCTGAGCCACCACGCCCCGTGGGTCTCATGAGCAATAAAACGAGCTGAAATGTTGTTTGTGTTGATCTCTATTCCCTTTGTATTTAAAGGTTCCGGAACTCTTGGAACCGAGGTGATGCAAAACGTTTTTTGATGTGTGTACTTAAGGAAGCAACATAACCAGTGAAGGACGAAGCAAAGAGGATATAAAAAGTAGATTGGCTCAGGCAAGGAAAGCATTTCTAGAGAAAGAGATCTGTTGACATCAAATATAATTATTATATATTATTAGTCTATAACAAGAAAGTAATTTTTGAAAGCCTTTGTCTGGAGCGTGACGCTCTATGGAAGTGAAACTTGGACTGCTAACTCAGCAGAAAAACAGGAGAATAGAAGCATTTAAAATGTGGTGTTACAGGATAATGATGAATACCAGATGGGTAGATAGAGAACAAATGAAGAGTTATATGAAGCCGAGTGGGAGAGGAGAGACATTTCTGGCGCTAGCTAATGAAGACAAGAGATAGGTTGGTAGGACATATACTAAGACACCCAAAAAAGATAGGTTGGTAGGATACCGTAGCCTACAGACTAAGACATTCCGGAAAAGCAAACTTAATCATGGAAGGTAAGCGTCGAAGACCAGAACTGCAGGGGTAGACCAAGGTTTGATGTCAAGTGTGCTACCTATGTAGAGATGAAACGATTAACTCAGGACAGGAAAGCATGGAGAGCTGCATCAAACCAGTTAAAAGACCGAGGACGCAAACAACAAAAACCTGCAGTCAGTACATAACCGTACAAACAGACACACTGCACAAAAGAACCAAAAACCTTTATTTACGTAATATTACAGGGTCATTATCTATGTGCGCCAAAGCGGTTCAACCGGAGGTTGCGCGCTCCGCTGACTCATATCGTTAGTTCACATGTGTTTTGTCATGGACGTGTATCTGCAGAGCTTAGACGTTAGTGTTTCACGTTTAGTGAGTATTGTGATTACTGTGCCTAGACACCAATTCATGTCGCGCGAACGTGTGTATACATATGAGAAACAGAAAATCTTGTTGTGAAACGAGACGAAAATTTCGAATCAAGTTTCCAGGAGGACCTGTGCCTAATGCCAGTACAATTAGGAGGCTCGCTAAACGATTAATGAAACAGGCTCCGTAAATAATGAAAGAGTTGACAGACATTCTTTCATCAGAAGATGTTAGGTGAGTGTTACAAGACAGGGATGACATTCTAAGCATCGCCTATGAGCACTGTAAGTAAACATTTTTGAACATGTTTGGTAAAAGCGTGAAAGTGCGTGACAACCACCGGCTGAACCGAATACGCGCGCCCGCGATCTGCGCCAGTCACAGCCGGCTTAGCTTGCCCTGTTTATCGAAGCACATAGATAATGACACTGTACAAATATTTTCAGTGTAGCAGTGATAATGACTGTATTTTCAACTTCTAATGACTCCAGCAAAGTACCGTTTATGAATCATATTTTCAATAATCTGCCAGGTGCTGTAAAAGTCAGATTCTAGTCGAGGGAAGAATTAATAGTTAATGTTTTAGCTCCTTAAGTAGTATGTTTCCCCTTAACGGCCGAGGGGACCCGACGCGCTGACCATGCGTCACCCCGTTATCTCTAGGCAGAGCAGGGGATCATTGTAATTCCCGAGTTTGTGAGACCATGATTAATGTGTTTGCGGAATCCGTGTGATAGCCTGCATTATTGTGGTACCTGTACTATCGTGGTAAATGCCAGCGTTGAATGGGCCTCTTCAATCACACATGGGAAATTGTGGTGTCTACTTTCAATCACTCATACGAAGAAAATGCTGGGATAGTGCCCCATTTCAATCACTCACGCGAGGAATGCTTTTGTAGTTAATTCACTTACAGGCTTTGTGGCATGATGGTTCTTTAGCTTCGTGTACTTGGGTGTGTAAAGATTTTGTCTGATAACCTGTGCTTTTTTCGTGCGTGTATTTCTAATGCAGATGAGGATTGGGAAGGAGACGGCCGTGGCCTTAAGTTAGAAACCATCCCGTCAACTTCCTGGAGTAGAAGTAGAAATCCACGGAAAACTACTCTCAGGACGGCTGAGATGGGAATCGAACCCACTTCTTCTCAGTTTTGCTGAGTGTACCCCGTTCCAACCCTCAGACCAGAATTAAATTTCTTGGCAGAGCTGGGAAGCGAACCCTAGCCAAGAATGCTAGCCACTACGCAACGAGGCGGGTGAGAGATGTTTTGGCAAGGTCCTTTATTTTTAACCACTTACACCAAGCAAATGCTGAGATAGTGCCTTTCCCCAAATACTTACGAGCAGCATTCCAATCGATCACATGAGGCAAATACAGGGATAGTGCCTTATCTCGATCAATCAGAGAAGAAATGTTCTGACATACGATAGTGCCATATTCCAAACATTCGTGCAAGGCAAAATTTTAACTTTGGGGACATCTACACCCACTCTTTCAGAAGCTCATATTTTTGCGAGAACAATATGCATCAGCACGGGCTACCACAATACCAGACCGAAGCTATTTAGTAGTCTTACAGACACCAGAATGCCACAAGTTATCAAACATATACGATAATCCTCGTCCCTTAAATGACGCAACGACTCCCAAACCAACTCACCACATCAAAAATGTAGCAAGGCTTCTTTGGTAAAATAGGGTTATGGATTTGTCGCTGAAATATTGACTGACATATGATGCCTATCACAGCAGAAACATTCAACAGATTTCCACGGTCAAAGGAAAAATAACACCACATTGCACACGAGGAATGTCTATTTTAAAGATTAATGTTTACCAGTTCTTCAATCACAATTAAGAAATCATAATATCAATCAAAGCAGCTTCAATGAAAGTGCTACGTAAGATCAGCTGTGTTGATCATGTATCCATGGTGACGTGGTAAAAACAAGAATAATTGACGATCACTTACTTGTATAATATTTTCCAAAAGCAGCCAAAACTGCTACTGTTGGCGACTTCGGCAGAATACGACACGGTCATTTTCTGGAAGCACTGGAATGAAATAAAGAGAATCCTCGCACACGGTACGTTCAATCACTGGCACTATTGCATGAAGACTGAAGTCTTCAGCGGCAAAACCTGTGCTGTGCTTACCTGTTCGCCTACTACAGCGCTCCACGGCGGCGCAGAGTCCAACTGCATGTCCTTGTGACCACTGCTGGTACCTCACTGTGAAACATATTCTGTTCTGGTTTTGATATCAAAGAAACAGGGACATAAAATTACTCCCCACCCTCGTAAAAACCTTTACTACTGATAACATCTAACAGTTTCAAGGTCATCTGCCTGTAATTTGCAGTGGTGGGAAAGATTTCCAGGATCATCATTATTTTAATACTCGCGTGAAAAAAGTTACAAACAATGCTCATGGCTTTTTCTTTTTAACGTCTGAAGAGGTCACTTTTGATGTAGTTGCTGTTGATTCTTTTAGGGGCTTTGTGGCATCGTGGTGATGTAACCACGTGTACTTGGGTGTGTGTACAAGTTGTCCGATAACCCGTGTCATTGGCATGTCTGTCTTATTTTGTAATCCACGTGGGGTTTGATTAGGCAGTAGAGCTGATAATAAACGAGGTTCGAGTAATCTATTAAAACCATGAGTCGATTTATCAACCGACCGTTTATTTGACTTATCGACTGTTTTTTTTTAAATCAAGTTTATCCTCCAGGTTGGTGGAACCCACAGACTCAGCGAGGGAACTCCCACTACCGCCTCTACGGGCAGTGTTCTAGAACTGGGAACATCTGGTCGGAGTGGATACAACTGAGGAGGTGTGATCAGCACGCCTCACCTGCAAAGCAAACAGGGGCCTCATGAGGGATGGGAAGATTGGGAGAGATAGGCCAGGAAGAGGGAAGGAGGCAGCCGTGGCCTTACAGTAGGTACCATTAGCCCGAACACGAAGTGGGAAACCAAGGAAAACCACTTCGAGGATGGCTGAGGCGGGAATCGAACCCCTTCTACTCATTTGGGCCACCCGAGGCTGAGATGACCCAGTTTCCAGTCCTCATACCACTTTTCAAATTTCGTGGCAGAGCCGGGAATCGAACCCAGGACCTCCGGGACGGCAGCTAACCTAGCTGACAGCTACGCTACGGAGGCGACCTTATCCACTAGTACGGTTGATCAATGAGTAGACACGAGATAATATGAGAGTTGAGTTAAGCCTATTTTCGGAATGTTGTAAAGAAATGTATAAAAGTTACGAAGTGTCCGGTTTATGTTAAGAATAACAGTCCGTGACAAACATCAATCAAATTGGGAAGGGTTTCGAAAATGAAGAGTTTACACAAAAGATTTTGAATTCTTGTTCAATGTTTGCAAATTTAGGACAGGGACATTTTTGTTTTGCTTTGTTTTAGCCAAGTTCTCACAAAATAGTACATTGTGCAACGAGCCTATAATGGCAATAATTAAGACACGAGTATGTAGGCGAGTTCATAATTTCCATATGCGTGTCTTAGTTACCATTATAGCCGAGTTGCATACGACTGTTTATGTTCGACGATAATTACAACTTTATTATATGTTTTAACATAAATATTCATACATATCTGTGGGATTCAGTAACTTCAGTTAGTGAACAGAGCCCGCTGGGTGGTTTGCTGACTGAACAGAGCGCATGCGTGGGTCAAGGAATTTCGAGAAGCAGAGACCATTTACTTTGCTTGGCAATGCTATTGTTTACAGCCTGCATGATGTCTAGAGCCGATCACAACTAGCATTCACTAATATTGTCACCGAAGTCGTTTGAAAGCAATGCGCTACGTAGAAATCGGAGTTGGGGATATTAAGGCATAGTGCTATTTCTTGTCTCATATTCGCCTGTTTATTTACGCGAACATATGGGACGGTGCACTTTCCACGTCGGTAATTTATATAGAAGGGTGCTGTGTTGCTAACTTCTGGACGTAGATTTATACATTTCTTGCATATGTCATAGTATTTTCTTGTTACCGTAAAGGTTTGTGCTGATTTTGTCTTTGTGTTTGGGATTGTTAAGTACAATGGTTCATCCGATATCCAATTTGAACTTTCAAATCACGTAATTCATGTCCAACATGTTGGATTTTGAGCGCATACGCGAAGCTATCCTTTACCTATTGGTCAATGAATGAGCTCTGATTGGCTGGAGAAACTGTCTCTTAATGAAAAACAGTACTCTAATGACCATCATTATGATACAGTTTTCTGACGTATAATATTTACATTTCGACATCGTCGAACATAAAAGTATATTATTTGCTAATATATAATAGACTACAATATATTATAATTAATTAAATGTGCGCGAGAGTGAAGAGAAGTACATCGACAAAACAATTAATCAATTATTCGACCAATCAAATAATCGATTAAAGGCACAATTGTTATTTGTAACGTCCTGGGGCCAAGCTCTCTGCTGACTCGGTAGATGCCCCACCGTCGGCGTCCTTGAAATGGTTTTCCGTGGTTTCCCATTTTCAACACCAGGCAAATGCTGGGACAGTACCTTCTGATAGGCCACGGCCGCTTCCTTCCACATCCTTGCCCAGTTTCATTCATCCTCATACCAATGCGCAGGTCGCCCACGGGCGTCGACTATAAAGACCTGCACTCGACCTCTCAGAAGTCATACGACAAAAGAAATGAAAACCCTTGTACTTTAGGGTGAGTGTGGACATGTAACATTTTTAATGAGTTAACAAAACGTGGTGATGACTATTGTGGTTCATTAATACAAACATGATATGAATAAATAATATACACTGTGGTGTGACCTTACCTGTGATAGTGTAATATAATAAGTTGTTGAGCGCCAGATTCCTATTTAAGATAGTGAATCGAAATTTATTGATTTAACCTCGGCTATCAGCAGTAGAGTCGAGAACCACTTACCCGGGCCGTAGTGAGACAAAGTCATCTAACCAATCCGTATTTAATCAAGGAGTATGATTGCCTTAAAGTACCAACTACAATGAAAGAAATAGGCATTACGTTGAAGAGAATGAATTTATTAAATGCAAAAACAAAATATTAATAAAACAGAATAGTGATAGTCACACAATTGAATTTAAAATTACTCAATGCGGCAATTAATTATTTAAAAGAAAATGAATATTAAAATGAATTGAAAGTTAAATGAAGTTAAATTATAATAGAGACGATAGTTTTATTGAATTGTTGGCTCACCCAGTCGAAGACTCGTCATATTTAAGAAATGATCGATGATCTCGTTGTTACGTCGCTTATGTTTAAAAAAAATGATGTGATATCTCAATTACTATGAAATATCCTCATTAAGTACGTTGCCATCTGTAGAAAGACTCTTGATCAGGGATATAACCCATTATGTATTGATATAGATGTCGGCAAGACATCGTTCAGTGTCGACTCTCGGTGCTCAGTCCATTAGGACCCAGAAAGCAAGGTTACAACTTCCTTCCTTCATTAAGAGCTGTAGATCAATGCCATTCTTGTCCGATGTTGCAGGTACAAATACTAATGACTTCCTTGTCACGTGGTGTCACAGCTTCCCTCTCTATTAGCCTTCTCCATTCTTGACTCATAACTTGCAATATATATTGACGCGTATATACCGTAGAAAATGGCGTGTTGGTTACCCCATAGTGGGTTTCTTAACATCTCAGGAAAATGACGCAGTTTGCCGTGGTGAAATTCTTACTACGTCGTTCAGTTTGTGACGCACAGGGTTAGTCCATATCGCCAGTCTTGTTGCAATATATAATACTTCGTCTCTTTACAAGTAATTGTTAATAAAAATCTAATTGAATATAATAATCAAAACCGCTTACAATTATCTGATATAAAAATCATCTCATGGATGTACTAGTTAATAATAATAATAATAACATGATAATAAATGAATAACCCTTTAAATATAACAGCTATGGGATCGAATCGTTACAATCGCCCCTGATATAAATAATTTAAAATAAAATGTAACATTATTTATATCACTACACATCCTACACAAATGAATACAAATTTAAATATTAATACCCCCATAACGACAACATACAAATAATACCCTTCAACAATACATAAAAATATACAAGAACATACTCTTTTCACTTTACATATTTGTACTATCATTTCTCATTCTTCCAAATGTTCATAATGTTCATTCTTCTTTATGTATTAAACGAGCTGTAAAAAATATACATATAAAATGCCCTTCACTTTTATTTTTGACATATATGTCAACGCTGCACTCGTTTATATTTCGGTGATCGTATGCATGACATACAATTTTGGCTTCATCTCTTTTGAACGTAGTTTTTGTATATCAGTCTGGCGTAGAAGTACATTGTTGTAATACCAGCTGATTAACCCATAATAACTATTACAGCACACGATAATAGGATGCAAACAATACAATATTCCTTTCGTCTTTATAAAGGGATTACTCAAATGCAGTAAAATTTCAATAATTGAAGAAAAAAATAACTTAGCAAAATACCTAAGGCAATTCCTATTTCAGTGCATATGTCATACATGTAAATATTTCCCCAAATACATAATGACATCGAAATACCTCAAAGCAGTTATTAAACAGTTCATTTAAATATCCAAGTTACTACTCACCTGCCTTCGTGGCTTAATTCTTTCTTAGGCCACGGCCGCCTCCTTCCAAATTAATACTTCCTAAGTCTCCACGACTTCTTAACTTCTCATAAAACCATAATTCCTCTTTACTACTTCTCGAAAACAATAACTTGAATTTTCAAAATCACCAATAAACATAAAATCTGACTTCTCGTTCACTTTATAAAATTTAACTTAGCGTCAAGATATAACTTTACCGTAACGTCATTCCTTACTTACCATAACAAAATGATTAAGACTTGGACAAAATACTACTCAATACCTGAATTACGTATATCACTAAACTATTTCACAAAAACACATGACAAACTCCTCGGAATAAATATTTCGTTCCACAAAATATTAATGCTCTTATACTTTGAACTAAGTCTATTCATGATTTGACTTTTTGCTGAATGCCTAAAAACCCCCCTTAGTTTTCTCTCAAAACTCTTAATTAAGTACCGTGTCCTCCAAACACCACTTCCTACTTGTTCTGACCGCCTGGACTATAGCTCACTCTTGCTATACCAGAATCTCTCAAAACTCATCGTGACATCACACGTCACATACAAAAACCTCCCCTATTCGTGGTATAATCCCACTTCTTCTTACTGTTACAGGTCACCTCTTACTGACCAATAACACATTAAATTTCAGCTAAAAAAAAAATCTTACATGCTTCGACTAACTCCTTGGAATAATAACATCACACTTAGCTTTCCTAATTATTGTCTTCCTAAAATAATGACAGTGTTCCTGTTGATAGTCAATAACACCGACACTCTTAATTAGCAAATATTCTCCCATAATCACTTCATAAAGCAAGTTCTGAGTTCTAACACAGTTCAGATACTTTCTGCTCTACCAAATTAACTGCGTAAATTACACCTGCCTTTAATTGAAACTTCATTATTACCCCTTAGGTATACACTTATCTTACCAACTTATTCTTCCTTCAAAATATTAACTTCTCTTTACTAACTCCGTATGACATAAATAAAACTTTAATTTCTCGTCTACTAAAAAAAATGATTTATATTTTTAAAATCCTCAAAACATCGAATTATAACAAATTCCTTTCACTTCTAGAAAATATTATGCCAACCATATAATTATTACTATTATCTTTACTTTAACCTGTGTGTAGGACAACAATCTACCACATCATTAATTCGTTATTAATCATCAGTAACTTTTTACTACAAAGTGGTTTAGCTCAATAACAAGCCTTGTAATATCTTTAAAACGTGCGTAACTGTAACAAAAACTTGGACAATCTTACCTTTGTAATCTCTTATTACCTTGTGTGCATACATCCATATATACTTTAAAAAAAAAAAACTCCCTTATTAACTTCACGTAGTCCCATAGACACCATAAAAAATAATTATTGCTTAACGGAATATACCTCGCTGACCTACTTCATCTTACCAAAAACTTCCTCCAACCTACTTCATTTGGCATCTTACCAAAAACTTCCTCAAAAAACAACTTCATTTGGCATCTTACCAAAACTTTAAAAACCACATTGCTCAACGGCATTACCTTCGTTGGCTTACTTCTTCAAACTCACGTCCATTTACGTGAAAATACACACATACACACACACATATCTGTCAACAAGTATCAGATGTCCTAATTAGTTACTACTTCTTTATTTCAACCCGATGTTGGTTAATTCATACAACGCATTACCATTAACAATTCTAAACCACTTATAAATTTCTCAACATATATCCGCTGATAACCTCGCTGTCCTCAACTGAAACTTCTTTATTAAATCAATACTTAATTCTTCAACTCACTAGTTTTATTACCACTGTATCATCTTATCTTCACTCACTTTTGAATTAAATCTTTATTACCATTATTCTTAATTATGGTTGCCATAATAATTATTACTTTCTTTCGATTACTTACTTATGTAATAACCTTCCTATTTTTAAAATTTAATTCTCACTTCATCCAACTTACCTGCAGTTTAAGGACCTACATTCAACTTACCTGCATTGCTCAATAGCACGACAACCTTTGTCTTCCAAATTAAATGATTTTAGTCAATCTAAATCAATAAGCGTAGGCACTACGCGCCCCTTACCATCCTAACTTCACGACTGAATTAAAATTACACACAGCAGGTTCCTTATCTACCTCTGTTAAATCATATAAAACTTCATTACTTAATATTTAAGTCATACGGAACAGTAACTATCGGTAATATAAATTTGCATCACTACTTTCTCTGGCATATCACAGTTCTTACCATCTACTATTCTGATATTGGCCCCTGCCATTATAATTCTGCTGATTATTATCATAATAATTATTTTCAGGATTATTCTGTAATATGGGCATATCGTATGAATCTTCGAGTGCATCGAATCTGCTTAACAATCCCTCTAATTCCTGTATTGTAGTGATCATTTGCATACAAGCAGCCACGTTTACCTTGGGTGGGAAATGCCTGAGGAGAAGCCTTATCACATCCCCATCTTGATTCATTCCGTCAAGATGTTTACATATGAGTACATACTCTAGAAAGTAATCAGTCATATTACTCCCTTCCCCAGATTGATACCTGCCAGAATTAATAATCTGTCTCATTTGTGATTGGATATCCTCATTCCAATATTTTTCAATAAATTTACTTTTGAAATCTTCAAAATTTATCAAGGTATGCTTGTACACTAAAAACCATCCCTTAGTATCTCCTATAAAAGCCTGGTCCAATAGCTCTACTACCATCTTCCATTCAATTTGACCATCCTTTAGCCTTTCTTTAAATCTATCCTCCACCTGATTCATGAACTGCATAGGACACCCCTGTTTGTTTGAAAACTTAGGCAGTTCAGTCTCTCTCATACTACTTAAATACTTCATTCTATCCTTATTTCCTTCCTCCCTTATCTGCTTCTTTAATCTCGCCTCCATTTCTTGAAAATTACTCTCTTTATCCATTAATTCATTTCTCAATACCTTAATCTTATCCCCAAAATCTTCTCTCATCTGCCTAGTTTCCGCTTCTATCAATTTGCTAAAACCTTTACCTAAAATTTCCTCGGACTCAGATCTACTTTCATCTAAAATCTCCTGAAAGGCTGTCTTTACTGATTCTACTTTCTTATTAACTTCTATCTCAACTTCCTTAATTTGATTTTCTACTGCTTCTAATTGTTTATCTATTTTTTCAACCATATCTTTAGCCTTCTTCTCTACCACTTCCTTAATTTCACCTCTGATCTCCTGTTTTACCCCCTGAATACTTTCCTGTAGCATATCATACTTCTTACTCAATCCTTCATTTACCTTAACCACACTGTCTAGCTTTTTACTATTTTCTTCCAGCTTTTGGTTGATCGTTTTACTATTTCTATGCAATTGTTCAAACTTCTCATTAAATTCCTTCCTACTTTCCTGATTTTGTCTACCCATCTCTTCTCTCATTTCCTGACTATTCTTATCAAGCTTCAAATTCAACTCCTGACAATTCTTTTCTAATTTCTCAAATTTAACATTGAACTCCTGACTATGCTTATTTAATTTTTCACTCATATCTTGATTTAGCCTACCCATCTCTTCTCTCATCTCCTTACTATTTTTATTCATATCTTTATCTAATTTCTCAAATTTACCATTGAATTCCAAATAATTTCTTTTATTCTCTTCACTATTTTTATTCATACTTTCAACAAATTTCGCACTTAAATCTCTACTCATCTGCCTTATGAGCGCAGTTAATGGATCTTCAGGAATCTCTATAGACTTTTCTTTCTCTAGACTACCACTAGTCTCAGGATGTACCTCTATATTCGTCTCGATATTTTCCTCTGAATTAGTGTCAGGGTTAACCTCAGGATTATTTTCAGGATTACTCTCAGGATTATTCTCAAGATTTACCTCCGACATCTTGGTATTATTCTCTACGCTCTCAACATCGCTACCGCTATCAACCTCCTTATAATTAACTTTCTTGACTGCATCCCTACTTCTCAACTGCCTCTGTTCCTCCTCCGACATCTCGAAGTACACCGTATAACAATTGCCCTTCCAAAATTTCACTTCACTTCACTGTCCCCCAAAAGCACTGACAATTTGCACTGAAATTATACACTCCTCTGACTAAATACCGAATGGTTTTCGTGTCCTACTTTGTGGCGCCAAATGTAACATTTTTAATGAGTTAACAAAACGTGGTGATGACTATTGTGGTTCATTAATACAAACATGATATGAATAAATAATATACACTGTGGTGTGACCTTACCTGTGATAGTGTAATATAATAAGTTGTTGAGCGCCAGATTCCTATTTAAGATAGTGAATCGAAATTTATTGATTTAACCTCGGCTATCAGCAGTAGAGTCGAGAACCACTTACCCGGGCCGTAGTGAGACAAAGTCATCTAACCAATCCGTATTTAATCAAGGAGTATGATTGCCTTAAAGTACCAACTACAATGAAAGAAATAGGCATTACGTTGAAGAGAATGAATTTATTAAATGCAAAAACAAAATATTAATAAAACAGAATAGTGATAGTCACACAATTGAATTTAAAATTACTCAATGCGGCAATTAATTATTTAAAAGAAAATGAATATTAAAATGAATTGAAAGTTAAATGAAGTTAAATTATAATAGAGACGATAGTTTTATTGAATTGTTGGCTCACCCAGTCGAAGACTCGTCATATTTAAGAAATGATCGATGATCTCGTTGTTACGTCGCTTATGTTTAAAAAAAATGATGTGATATCTCAATTACTATGAAATATCCTCATTAAGTACGTTGCCATCTGTAGAAAGACTCTTGATCAGGGATATAACCCATTATGTATTGATATAGATGTCGGCAAGACATCGTTCAGTGTCGACTCTCGGTGCTCAGTCCATTAGGACCCAGAAAGCAAGGTTACAACTTCCTTCCTTCATTAAGAGCTGTAGATCAATGCCATTCTTGTCCGATGTTGCAGGTACAAATACTAATGACTTCCTTGTCACGTGGTGTCACAGCTTCCCTCTCTATTAGCCTTCTCCATTCTTGACTCATAACTTGCAATATATATTGACGCGTATATACCGTAGAAAATGGCGTGTTGGTTACCCCATAGTGGGTTTCTTAACATCTCAGGAAAATGACGCAGTTTGCCGTGGTGAAATTCTTACTACGTCGTTCAGTTTGTGACGCACAGGGTTAGTCCATATCGCCAGTCTTGTTGCAATATATAATACTTCGTCTCTTTACAAGTAATTGTTAATAAAAATCTAATTGAATATAATAATCAAAACCGCTTACAATTATCTGATATAAAAATCATCTCATGGATGTACTAGTTAATAATAATAATAATAACATGATAATAAATGAATAACCCTTTAAATATAACAGCTATGGGATCGAATCGTTACAGACATTTGTGTGATAACCTGTGTTATTGTAAATTTGGGGAAGGGATTGGGGAGGAGGAGGCTGTGGCCTTAAGCTAGTAATACTCATAATAACTAACGCAACAATGGCCGACAGTGATGAGCTGAAAGCTGAAAAGCTACCAAAAGTCAAGTGACTGATAATATCTAATGGGTCACCTACGTCAGCGGTCCTCAAAGTGGGGGGCACAGAGAGTGAGTAAGGCCATGCATCTGTGAAAATCCTAAAATCTACAATTTTCGTCCTTTTACCTTGACATTTTGACCATGAGTAATCAATACCACTGTCATACAACGTAGAAAGAGTCAAATTTCTAACAGCAACAGTTTTTGAGATATAAGTTTTTTTTTAACATATTAAAATCATTTTTTATATTTTTTTGAAATGCCTCTCATGCCAAACAGCTCATCAGATCTGACTTGAAATTGTATCTTAACTTTAAAATACTAATATAAAACAAGTGTGTGATAGGCCTATGCAGATTTTTGCTTACCACGGTGGGTGAGTGGTTAACGTGCCGGTCTACCAACCCCAAGCTTGCAGGTTGGCTCCTGGCCGTGGTAAGTGCTTTTTGAAAGGCGGCAAATATTACGACACCATGTCATACGATGTTGGCATGTCAAAGAACCCATTTGAATTCAGTAGGCCGTGTTCATAATGGCAAAATTAATCTCGGCAGTTTCCGCCAACACAAAGTTCCTCATTTCTCTACTAGAAAGTGCCCTAGTGTTCCAGGAGCTTAGATATCTAACCTCCTTGACTTGCATAGTGCTTCAATGAACAACGAAATTCGACATGCAAGCTACCCTTTGAGTGTCAAATAACAAAGCTTGCACCCGGCATCCGAGGCCATACGATATTATTATTATTATTTGTAAAATTTTAAATATACTAAATGATAGAAATTATTTCACATCGTCATGGAAAAATGTCTATATTTTATCATGATGAACTTGAGAAAATAAATATAGTTATTGAAGTATGACATATATATTGTAAACATTGCACATGGGTTTACTACTCTGTTATAAGTCAAGCTATCCTAAAGGTTGCAAGGAGATATGTTGGAAATTGTGGCACGAGGAGCTGATGTTGATCATGATAATTGCTCTTTTAAGGGGCCTCACATCTAGGTTATCGGCCCCTAAACGTTTGGGTGATCGTGAAGATGATAATGAAATGTAAACTATAACTAAAACTAACTACTAACTTATATAATATAAGAAGAAATGGAAAACAAAAGGAGAATAAGGCAAATAAAGGACAGGAGGAAAATAAATGCCCTCAACCTTCGAATAATGCGGATTAAGGTACTTGGAAGGAACGAGAGCCATAAAAGACAGATAGGAAAGTGAAAGAGGAGAGGGTCCGCTCCAGAGGTAATGGATAAAAGGGGGAAAACCGGACCCAGCTCAGGAATCACTCGGGGTCGCCAACTCCCGAACTCACCTGCCGATAGCCCCTGAGGGTGTAGCAATATCTAGGGTGCACCAGAAGTGGTGGGGCTACATACACCCTTCCTCCTTAAGGGCCTTGAGCAGAAGGCAGGAGATAACATGAAATGAAAAAGAAGGCTGACCCCTCGCAGAATGAGGGATCAGTAAAGATGAGATAAGTGCCAATTAATGGGGGAAAGGAAGAGACTCCCTAGGCTCGGATACCCTAATACCGTCGGAGTCGGAAGAGAACAAGAGTTGACCAAGTGAGGTCGACAGGAAAGAAGACGGAGAGGAGCCCGGCACAAGTAAGTGGAAGCAATGCGGGACTCAGCTGGGGCCCCGTGATCGCCAACCCACGTCCCCCCGGGGAGGGGGGGGGACGAGAAGCATTTTGAAAGCTGAAAAATGGTGGCAAAAAATAACTGAGAAAAATGAGATTGAAAATTTAGAGTTGAACAATGGGCCAGTACTAGTTGACTTAGAACATCTCAGCACCATATGTTGGATCCTCTGCTGTCTTGTTCCGGGCAGTTTTTGAGAGTTTTAGTTTTCTTCAGGCTATTTTGAACCCCTGACGCCCAGACACTTCTCTGTGGTCAAGTCTACGCTTGTCCCTCATTAAACTTATTTTCCGCCCTGAGCTGCTATCTTTAACACCCCTAACACTAGCTTTTAGTTTCTCAGTTGCTTCACAACCCATATTGAATTCAGCAATTGCTGATGTTACAGTACATTTACCCAAATTCACTAAATTTCCCCAGAGTTTCCCCAAATTCCCTACCCCCCCCCCCCCCCAAATTTACCACAATTACCTAAAATCCCCCAAATTTACCAAAGTTTCATAGGAACAAAATTTCTTACATTCAACGTGTGCGGTCAATTCAAAATCTACGAAGAGCATAGAGATCGCTGAGGATGGCCAAAATATGGGGCAACGCCCACTTGAGCTGGGTCATTTAAATGGCCGATAGGGCTTGAAATGGTCCACTTTTAACAAAAACAAGGTGCAAATGGAAAGTACTAGGTAGAATCATAATACAATTAAAAACAAGATGTTCAGTAAAGAACATATAGCCTACTTTCTCCTAAATGCATGGGTATTGTTATAACTCTTTGTCCTTTTCAAGGAGTATAATTGAATGTTGGTTGTAGTAGCTTAGTAGTATAGGCGTAGGTATGGGACAGACAATTAAGTGTGGTTAAAAGTACCATTATATTTTCTTCAAAGAAATTATGGATAAAATGACCTTAAACTTCTTGAAAAAATTTGTCCAAAGAAAATATGGTTATCTTAACCATTACATTTTTTCAGATAAAATTATGGTTAGGACTAACCATAATTTGAATTACCTTTTATGGCTAAAGATAACCATAAAAAGTACCTATAATTTCATATGAAATTATGGCTACAACCAACCATAAAACACTATCACATTTATGCTTAAAATTAACCATTTAATGTTCACCAACTTTTAAAGAAATATGGCTACTACTAACCATAAAACGTAATAAAAAAATATTGATAGTAATGATGGTTAAAACTAACCATAAAACACTATTTAATTTGTGGTTACTATTATCCATAAAAATTAACCATAAAAATAATAAAAAGTTATGGCTACGTTATCCATAACTTTCAATGTTATTTTTAATAAAATATGGTTAAAAGTAACCATAAAAATGACTCTAATATATAAATGATAAAGTTATGCTTACCTCTACCTATAAAACGTAACACAAATTTATCCTACAAACACCTAAAATAATGGCTAAAAGGAACCAGTAAATTTTTAAAAGAATTAAGGATAGAATAATGGTTAAAACATGGGTGTAAATAGCTATAAAAATGATGTGTACACTATTATATTTAGTATCCCCAAGGAAGTGTATCAATTATGTTGTCTTCTTCTTCCAGGATCATACGCTTGTCGTAGTCGACTTTAAATTCTTTGGCAATATTTTTATTTACAAGGCTTTTTGTTTTCTTATCTCTTGTTATCATGTTATTGCTTATAACAACCTTATTATTAGAACCTTGTATTAAGTCAGTCATTGTCTTCATGTTAAGTTTTTTGGCATTTTCGTGGTTGAGAGTAAATCCTTTGATCTTGGTAACCTGTTTGTCTTTATATGTTTCGTACGCATAACTCTTAGGACCTGTGCTTATCCAATCAGTACCATGATCATCTTTGCCAAATTCGTCAGTCCATTCACCAAGCATACAACCGGTCTCTACGGTGTTTGTTCCATCATCTATGTAAACAATACTATCAGTGTCATAATAAACTACTGCCTTTCCTAATCTATCAAGCATATCGTATAATCTTATTCTAGCATTGGAAGTGGTGAAAGCTGCCACAAATATGTTGGTATTTGTGCTATTTTCTACATAGAAATCATTGTAGTGGTATGTTACCTCAATTACTTCATCATTGATGTACATTACATTAGTAATTTCTATCTTATCGTCTAATAGCAATTCGTACCACCTCTTAGGGTCATCAATGAACTCTGTTTGTGACATGTTTTGCCTCTAACCGAACTTTCCCCAAAGAGAATTTAAGCATATTTTAGCAACAGCTCGCTTACCAGCGTTGGGTTTAATTTTGTCAATATCAAGCTTTATACATTGTTTTTTTTCTTATTACTCGGGCATATTCTTCTTTAGATTTGTAATCACCATCCCAAGGACTACTTTCTAGCTTAATTTTCATAAAGGTTTTAATATAGTCCTTGAAAAGCTCATTACTTTTCTCTTTAAAAGGCCATACTTCGTAAACTTTCTGTATTTTGTAGCCTTTCTCAAGAGCCTTATTAAGTTCGATTGTAGTCCAAGTTCCAAGAAGCGCCCTCTCTTCATTACTGTGGTTACAGCGGCCGACCTTTTCTTCTGCACACTTCGCGCACAGGGTAAACATTAACTTATCTAGCTTCACAGGAAGGAATGGATGATAAAGACCTCTTGGAGGAAGAACTTTACATTTAACTAAACCAAACCAGTCTTTATTGTATATTTCTGGCTTAAATATTTTAGTGGGGTGCCCTATAGTGTACATGTCGTAAAACATAACTGTTGGATATAAACTGCATATATCTATATATCTCAGTTTTTTTCCAGAAACTTTCAACTTTGTGGCATTTGTCCTACCACCGAAGAATGCGTCCCTGGGGTTTAGAGGTTCTACAACATCTTTTGTTTTATTTAGGCTTTCCTTATAAGCTTTAGAATTTTTCCATTTACAGCTCCACATCTCTACAACCTTGTACCCGGCATTTTTAAGAGCTTGTGTTCGCTCTATAGTTTTTGTAAGCAAGTCATCCATAGTTTCATTGTTGACATTGTTGATAGTATCGCCTGAGTAACAGTCGGGACAACCATGCCAAAAACAACCATGATATTGGTACACAGTTTTAGTCATATAGTCGTACCCATCGACTTTGGCTCTACAAATTGTGACCTCGCCACCGTTTAATGCGTGTCGAACATTAGGGAACGAACTTAACCATGCTATAGACTCCTTACTGAACATTTCCTTTTTTTTGCTCTTTGACTACAGCAATCGTGTCTTCTTTAAGGAATTTTGACCTGTAAATTGCCATACAAACACTGGCTATAGTTATGTATTGGAAAGGGTCTATATTTGCTATTTCTAAAAATGACTGTCTAAAGGCAAGGCAACCTCGCCGTAATATATCGACATCAGAATGGCAATACTCGGCTAATTCTTTCTTAAAGTCAAACACGTAGTTTTCTTTCACTTTCTCAGCGTGCCATTCTAAGAATACTTTTCTAGCATCAGGTTTCATTGTATCAACACCATAGTATTTAGTAGTTGGAATGGACCCTACGTAATTTTGATTTTCTTTCTTGTTGAAAAAGTGTTCTTTTAGTTCAAATGTTTTGGGAAAGGATGCGAGACCTCCTTGGATAAAGTTTATGCTGTCAATTATTCTGAGCCTTAGGGCTGGTATTTTGAGCTCCATAATTTTAGACCCTTGGTAAATAGTTTTAGGCTTAATGCCATTATTGACGCAATATTGTAAAATAAAATGCGCATCATAACCTTTTGCATTGTGTGCTATACACGTAAAACCTTTGTGGTTGTCTGATATTAGCCACTGACAAAATTCGTCATTTTTTAGGAAATCCCGCCTAACACCATTAAAGTCATAAACGGATACAAAGTTTGGGACGTGTACTCCGGTATCTTGTTCAGCTTCGTAATCGAAAAAGTAGTAGTTTTCCGTGTAAGTGCACCATTTATATCGCTTATCAGCCTTTCCATTGCAAATACAATCTTCCATACAGTATCCCCCACGGTTTTTCTTTCCTTGCATATAACATTGGTGCTCGTCTTTTTTCACGATATCATTACAATTCCAACACTTAGAGTACCCACAATTGTGCTTATCACTTCTGTTACATATCTTATTACACTTTTTGCACTTGTAAGCTACCTCACACACTCTCTCATGGTTATCAACGCAATCTTTACCAAAACAATATCTATTGCACTTTTTACAGTATACTCGGGGTCGCATACCTTCTGGGAAATCATGTTTTGGGCACAAACACAAATTACACACATTTTTATCTTTTTTACACGAGTGCTTGTCCTGATATCGTAAGGTATATCACATTCTTTGCAGTAATATGAACTTCCATAAAAACATCGTATATTATTAATGGAATCATAATGGTCGTTATGCAAGTACAAATAAATTGTTATCGCGTCATTTACACCTGAGGCCTGGATTACTTTGTCAAAATGGGCAGCCGAAACAACCTTAATCCGAACACCCATGAGATGTGCAACATCTCTAATATCGTCTAAACTAAACCCATCTTCACAGTTCATTCCGAATCTTGTGCATAACTCTTTTGCTAATTCTTCCTGCAGGCCACGTCCTTTCCTAATGTAGGTAATTTCATTATCAGTTAATTTCCTGTCAAGTATATTACTAGTTTCATACGTGAGGGCTGTGATTATTGCTCTTGCCCCGCACAGGTTATCGGTGTTGGTTATTTTGTTTATGCTTCTTTTAGCCATAACATCATTAGCAATATTGACTATTGAATATTGATTATTTTGCTCCTTTTCCTCTGGGTATTTTGTAAACCTCGAAGTGAAAAGTGGTATTGTTAATATCTACATTTTCATTAGATGTTATTATTCTTTCAATCTGGTCAAGTAGATGTGAAGCATTAACTTTTATTTTTCTTTTTGATGAAATCACATGGTTAAAATTATTATTTTCTGCAACTACTTTCATTTGATCACCTGGCTTAAAATCAGTTAGTTTTCTTACTTCTTTTATGGCTGCATGCACACCTTTTCTGACCGCTTTCATTTGTTCTATTGGTTTTCCTTGCAAATCTTTTATGTGTATAGTATAAGCTGTCTGCCATACGTTAAACTTTTTGATCAGCACAGTACGATTACCTTGATGAATTTCGAAAGGTGACTTTTTAGCTACTGTTTCATTAAATATTTTTTTCTTAAAAGGAAAAATTTGGCCCAATTTTTGCTTTACAATTTTTAAGTCCTTAGACTGAACAGGTTTTGGTTCCTTTTTAATTTCAAAGAGGTCTTGATCGAATCCAAAATGCCTGATTTTGTCCAAACGTTCCTTTTCTTTCGCTATCAAATTTAGCAACCCTTTCTTTGAATGAATTACTGAGTAGCCCTTAATTTTGTTTTCTCTGGCGACTTGTTTTAGTTCACGAACGCTCTTTTTAGGCAGCTCTGATTCTTGATACGTAAACAAAGCACTATCTCCGGCATTACTCCAAGCACTGCTTACAGCTTCAAGAAGAGCAGCCTTTTTCATCTTGTATACTCCTTTTAGTTTGAGTTCCGTTGCCAGAACCCTTAGTTCCTTTACAGTTGCACCGGTTCGGTGCTTAATATTTTGTTTTTAAATCCATTTATTATATAACTTTTTAAAATTAAAAATTTCATTTTTTAAATAAAAATAATTATAAGACATTACTCTTTTGGGCTCGAGAGAAATGATAGTAAAATATTTATATAAATAAATAAATGAACAGAATAATTACATTTTGCATTATAATTGTTACCCTAACAAAGGTTCAATTAGAAATAATATCTCATGAAAATCAGAATCAATTTGCTATCAACTATCTGCGTAATTTTGGATACTTGACTATAGACGAACAAGAAATTTCAGAAGTAAATGAAACAACTTTCCAATATGCTTTAAAATTGTTCCAAGAGTACTACAATCTCGATATCACCGGTGATTTAGATGAATGTACTTTACAATTAATGAATACATCGCGATGCGGTATCACCGATGAACATATAAATTTTACTACTCGGCGGTATAAATGGAATAATAAAAATATAAAATGGCATTATGCTTTAGCTAATCAAGCAATGCAAAGTGTAGCTAGAGCCGCTTTCGATGTTTGGAAAAAACATACAGATCTCTCATTTGAGAACTATTTGAGGAATCCAGATGTAATTATATCAAATAAACGTGGTAGCCCTCATAGAAATCACAAAATAAGTGGGCAATGTTTCAGTGGATTTGATGGAAAAGGTGGAGTTTTGGCTCATGCAAATTACCCAAATAGCATTAATTCACCTATTGAAATTCATATCGATCAAGATGAATCTTGGTATTTAAATACCGATGCTAATACTCCTCAATATCAAACAAATTTACTTTCTGTTATGATACATGAAATAGGCCATGCCTTAGGTATTTCTCATTCAAACAATCCAGATGCTATTATGTATGCATACGCTAACAATCAAATAGAGCTACATCAAGATGACATTTTAGCTATTCAAAGTTTATATGGTAAAGCCACAGAGCCTAACGTACCGGATAAAACACCGACTCCAGATACACCAAAGCCAGAGCCCAATTTATGTGATTTGAATGTCAACACTATTTTAATTGTTAATAAGTTAATGTATGTCTTTTATGAAAAATGGTTTTGGCTTTTAGATCTTGATAACTCAACAGCCTTAAAAAACAAACGACCCCAGTTTATTACAGATTGGTTAACCTTCTTACCCCAAGATTTTAAAACTATTGCAGCCGCTTATCAAAGACCCTCTGGTGAGATTGTTATGATTATTGCCAACAAAATCTACATGATGGATTATCCGAGCTTAATATTGGTAAATGGTTATCCAAAAGCCATGTCCATGTGGAACATTAGACCAGATACAATAATTCATGCTTTGTTAAACACTTACTCAGGCCACACTTATATTTTTTACAATGACGCTTTCTTTTCGGAAATAGACGAATGCAGCTTTAAACCCAAGCAACATGGCATATTATCAAGACGTTTTCCTGGTTTACCGCCTGCAATGGATTCAGCCTTTAGATATATTAACGGAATGCTGTATTTTTTAAAGGTAGACAAGTATATCAATACAATGAATTCACGAATTCTTTGGTTAAAGCTCAAAAATTTGATCTTTCAATGATTGGCATAGACTGTCCAAAAAGGTCATCTTCGTTTATGGAAGTAATAAAGAGTTTGAAAAATACTGTAGCTCAACTAGAGGAAATAAAATAATTATATTAAATATTTAAAAAAATATTTTAATTTTTTATAGGTAATAAATGGAAGTAAATCAATTTCTCAAGACGCTCAACAGCATCAACGAACAAAAGACGTTTAAAAAACTCAGTGAGTTAGAAATAGGGAACGAATACCTTATAACGAATGTAGATGGTATAAATACAAAATATGGAAATAAAACTTTTCTAGAACTTGATAGTGAATTTAAGGTTATATTGCCTGACAAATACAACAAGGTGCTAAGTTGTGGAAAGGAAAAAAAGAAAATGATAGGGTTGAAAATGGTATACCACGGCACAAAAGAAGTCTATGGTGGTTGCAAAGCGCACAATCTTGAATTCTTTTAAACATTTTCTTAAATTTTCGTAACTCCCCGACAAATTTTAAGTAGAAAATTTATGGTTTTAATGGTTAGTAACCATTAAAATCAAATACCAAAATTAACGTAAAATTAAGGATTCCTTCGTAGCTTTATGAAAATTGTAACAGCTATCTATGTCATCACCATTAAGTTCAAAAAGATAATCTATACTATCCTCAGACAACTGATTTATAAATACTTCTACATCTTCAGTAGGATGTAGTAAAAACAAGAAGAAAGAAAGGGTTATTCGCTTTACTCGGGCGTCCATTTATTATATACAAAAAATTATAATATAACATTTTCTCTATTAACCCAGCTATTGTGAGAATTATCAAAACCCAACCATTTGACATATACCCGATTTCCTTTCTTTCTTAAAACTTTTTCAACAAGATATGCCTCTGGATACTTTGTTTTCTGTAATTCATGCTCATAAAAGCTCCCCTTTATTTCTTCCGCATTTACATCTTTCAATTTGTACGTAATAGGGTCGGAATAAACGATATCTTTTATTTCAAATATTTCAGTCGACCAATTTCCTGTGTATCCTTTTTCGAATATACCTTTTAGTTTACTAATTCTGACTTGATCGCCAACTTTAAATTTCGCTTTTTCTTCCGCTCCTACGCTTACAGTGTAAACAGTTTTCAACAAATGTTCTTCATTAGCTTTGTTTACGTTTTTTGGCTTCATATTTATAGTTGTGTGCGTCGTATTATTGTAGCCATTAATTAACTTTGGTAAAATGCCAACCCAGCAGTAGTTTCCTTGAATATCAAACTGCTTCCACATTTTCTCTTTTAAGGTCCTATTGAATCGTTCTACAACTGAAGCTTTTACTTCAGTAAAAGTCGAATAATGATTGATATTAAATGTTTTCATTAATTTTGAAAATTCTTTATTGTAAAATTCTTTACCGTTGTCTGTTTGAAGATATTTGGGTTTTCTGTTTTTTAAAATATCATCAAACGCTTCAGCAACACTTTTACCCGTTTTATCTTTGACTGGTACACCCCAGGCATACTTTGAAAATACATCAATGACTGTTAACAAATACTTGTAGCCTTTATTAAGCTTCGATATCCCCTTTATTTTTCCAGAGTCCATTTCTACCAAATCCGCTTGCCAAATGTCATCAATGCAGTGAGTTGTAACCCTCCTTCTCGGAAAATTCTTCCTCATGGGCTTATGAATTTCGTTTATAATTTCCTCCCGAATGCTAACGGGTGGCTCTCTAATTTGGGTAGAACTCCCTATTTTTACACTCTCATTAACTTTTTTTTTCAAACCGGCTTTTCTTACTCCCACACTCGGAACATAAACCTTCGATTCTAGTTCGACCATTTTTTGTCGAAAGGGTGTGAGGATGCAGTGTTTGAGTAAACGTTTTGCACTTTAAACACCAAGTGTGATTATTCATTTATTAACTAATTAATTAATTAAAATTAATTATAAAATAAGCATTGGTTTACTCAGACACCCAACATTAAAGAACGCAAACTAACTTACAAGAAATAGGGTCTACCCTTTGTTGAGGAAATTAACTTTTTATATTTATATTTTAATTAATTAATTAATTAATAAATGGAATCAATTACCGATATTCTGAACAGCAAACTTGTCTATAATAGCAAACAAGTGGTTATTGCTATTGATGAAAATAACGATTCATGGTTTAAAGCTAAAGATATTGCTTTAATATTGGAGTATAGAGATACAGATAAAGCAATTCGAAAACACGTTGCAATTGAAGACAAAGGTACATTCGATACCTTAAATAACCCCGCCGTTTTGGCGGGGTTAAAAAATATTCATCCTCAAACCATATTTATTAATGAATCTGGTTTGTATTCGCTTATTTTATCATCTAAAAAAGAGGAAGCTAAAAAATTTAAGAAATGGGTAACGAAAGAAGTCCTTCCATCAATTCGAAAGTACGGAGAATACAAAATTAAAGAAGAATATAAGAACCAACTAGTTGGGTTAATGCAGAAACTTCAAATAAAGGAAGCAGAAAACGAATCTCTTACCCCATTAGCCACACCTCTTGCACTTAAAACTAGTAAAAATAATTGTCTGCTTATTATAGATAAGCATGAACCAAACGAAAAGTACAGGTACTATGCAATAAGGGCGCAGAGACAACAGGTGAATCAAGCAATCAAAAAAATATGCAGGCGGCACCCCGATTGTGAGATAGTTTATGAAAAATATAATGATCCTAATAGCGTAAGGTTGTATGTGCTTATGAAAGAACAAATAAAAATTAGCTATTCGGGAAACCATTTCAATATTCCATTTACTCCTGATCTTCTTAAAGGAACAATAGAGATGTTGTATAAAAACCTGTTACATTAGACTGTTTTTAATGGATATTTTCTCCATTAAAAACTAAAACATTTTAACATTAGTGTTATTCGACCGATTCATCAGGATGAGGTTCATATGCATCAAGTATTACTTCACCAAACATCGTCACACTAACATTTATTGGAAGTTTTAAAATTACGCTACCCATTTTATTTTTAAAGCATAAAGCATCACCAGATTTAACGTTGAAGGGCTTACTAGTATCTACCATAATTTTTTCTTCTTTGGAACGTGCAATATAAACGTCTAATACTGTTTTAATAGCGTCATCTGTATATGAAGTAAATACTTTAACTGGGTCTACGATACGAACAAATATTTTCCTAATCGTTGCGTTGTATGTAAAAATATGCTTAATTTTATCTTTCTCTGCAAAAAGGTCCTTTTGTAATATTATCCTATCAAACACCTTTCTTTCTAAGTTGTCAACCTTTTCTGTTAATGTTGCTACTGGTGCAAGACAAGTAGTGGCATATTCCGAGAACAATTTTTCTATTTCTTCTTTCGTGAAGTAGTCCCGTTCAGTAGTAAATGGTTTGAGCTTTTCTAAGAGATATTGCTTATTAACTACATCTTTATTGTTGATTGGATCTTCAATATTCGCTATCCTTTTACCTTGAAAATCAATCCATGTTTTTGAAACAAAAAAAAAGCTCACTAAGGCGTTTATTTAGAGCCGTAACTAGCCTTGAAAATCGTTTTTCTAAATCATCCTTTGTGATAGCTTTAATATTTAATGAACTACTCTCTCCGTTTATAATTTTACTTCCAAATATGTCCATTTATTAAATCTATAATTTCGTTAAAATGAGCGGGATTAGGGGAACCCAAATTCGAAAACAACTTTAAAACAATGACACATAAATGACCACATATATATTCATCAAACATTTGAATTCTTTCGGCGTTATAAAATAGGTTGCTAGCTCCCAAATAATTTACTAGTTTTTCAGGAACATCTCCACCAAATGAGTCAAAGACGAATTTTTGGTTACCCTTTTTAAAGTAACAAATCCAATGAGTACCTGCATGATCCGACGTATCCAAGTTTACAATTCCTGATTCACAATCATTAGGTTTTGTAGGCAATTCATCGATCATAAAAACATTTTGAAAATGCTTTATGTTTATTTCGTGTATTATTTTAAGTATATCGAAATTACTTAAAGGGTGCTTATAGTTGGAAAGTATATCACACAATATCGATGAAATTTCTCTTTTTTTTTAATTTTAGTTATTACCAAACAACCTTGTCCAGTCTTTTTTTCGATCACCAGATTATGTCTAATTTGTTCAGCCAATTCCGCATCTTCTTTTTGCTTTTTATGAACAGCGCTTGTAAAGGCTGCAGCGCCACCTGCCAGCGAACCAATGGCACCCAATGCAGCTAATATTAATGGCAAAAATCCTCCTTGGTGTTCATTAATTCCAGAACCTTCTTTCTTCCTACTGAGATATTCGAAGATTTTCTTTACAATTGGAATGGACAAACTTATAAGTAAGCTACCACCTTTTTGAATTTTTCTTGCTTTCTGCTTCTTTTGTGTATCTGTCAAGTACTCATCTAGATAGTCATGCTTTTTCAGATCTTCGTTGGAGAGTTTTATTTTAATAGCTTTGGGTTTTAGTTTCCCTTTTTGGGAAACGTTGTAATCAATACTAAATCCTTTCATTTATTTAATGAAAAAATTATAAACAAAAATTTTACAAATTTATACTCAGACGCCCCAACCATTTTCATCTAACCCCATTCCCATTTTTCTTTTTCCATACATTATTCCAGTAACGGCTGTAGCTGCTAGTCTCTCACTTATGTTAGCATCTTTACTGAATATTCTCTCTTTTGCAGCCTTTTGTAATTCTTTATCTGCTTGATGTCTGTGCTCTAATTTTGTATGGTCGCGGTATGCTATATCATGTAATTTACATGCTTCGTCTAATGGGTTGGAACCCTGAACACCTTCGGCTAGTTGCTTGTCTAATGGATTACCAGGACCACAAAATTTATATCCCGGGAGTGTTAAGTCAATATTATTTTCACCTATTTTATTAATCATCCAATTAACTAATCCTTTTCCATGTTTTTCAGATTCCCAGAATGTATGGGGAATGTTATTTAAAAACCTAATTAGATATGGAATACCTTTAGGTTTATTAACAATGAAGTCATTAAACTTACTCGTAAGCATCTTCGTTATTCCAACCTTTTCATTGTGATAGACGTTGTTTCCAACATTTTCTTCGCCATGAATTACCATTAATCTGTCTATTAATTCCCTTACATCATCCAGCCACACATATTCAATCGGTGCTTTTGAATATTTTTTTACAAAACCAAATCCTGATTTAGGAGGAGTGGTTAGAGATGCAGCTCTTTCTTTTCTACTAACTTTTTCTGAAAGCCATATATCCTTTATCAACGTATTATATTTTTTGCCAACACTACTTTTAGGTTTAGTGCTATTTGGGTCATTGTTTTGATACATAGCATTTGTAATTTTTAAAATAGTCTCATATGTGCTGCGGTCTTCGTCTGTATACTCATCATCGTTAGGTATATCATTTAAGGTTAAAAATAGCATTAAACCCTTTGTAGCTTTAAAATTCTTACCCTTAATAATAATATCGTCATTACTGAATTCAACTTTTGAGTCACCTATATAATAACCCTGATAGTTCTTATACCTTATTCCAAATTTAGGGTCACTAATTCTAGGTAAATATTTTGAAATTATTACCCCTAAGTGGACCGTAGAATAATCAGTTATGCCTTTCCTCTTAACATTTTCTTCACTTTTATCATACTCTTCATCGGCCTCTTGAAATAAACTCCTCCCCTTTTCTTTCTGAAGTTGCGACTCTAAATTCTTTCTGACCTTTCCTGCCGATTTTAAAGCTTCTTTTTGCTCATCAGTGATATCATATTCATCCAAGAAATGGGAACCTTCGGAATCTGAAGGAAAGTCTTCTTTATAGTCAATTCTGTAAGGAATTAATTGCTTCTCCACTTCTCTATTTTCTTCTATAGCTTTAATAACATTTTCACCGATGTCATTTAACTTGTTGCCTAAAACATTAACAGCATCAATAACAGGTTGATCTTCTTTTTTATACTTCTCGTATTCCGTTATAGGCTGCTTCTTCCATATTCGAAATTCGTCTTTTAATTCTTCAAATTTCTTCCTATTCCTTCTTGCTTGTTGAACTACCTTTTGATCGTATTTCGCAAACATCTTTATTATAGGTGAAATTTTAAAAAAATGACGTTTAATGCTAACATTGACGTTTGTTAGCCCAATCGCGAAATTTGTATGCAATAGTCGATTTTGATCTAAAAATAACCTTGGTTCATGATATAAGAAGAAAAATAAGAACTACTTATATTCATATTGAAGACTATGAAATATTTTTAGTGTCGGGGGGAGGGCCAACGGCCCTTCTTGGTCCAACAGAAACTAAACCTAAAAAAATAACTTTTTTTTACATATAATGGTCTCATGAAGTTTGACATTGACGTTTGACATTTGACGCTGACATTGACGCTGTACGTTGTACGCTGAAGTTGTACGCTAACGATGTTAGTGTTAGAATACTCAACCCAAAACCTGCCAATACCCCTAGAGTAGTTACCCAACATTTAGAAACGTTTTAATTTTATTCCTATATTTACCATCGTTAGCTTTGCGATTCATATCAATAGTAATAAAACCAAACTCCTCATTCCAACATTTGCTGCAAATATTCTTAAAGTCTTCAAATTTCATATCGCCACCAACAAATTCTTGATAAATATGATTTAAATTGGTATTATCTTGCCTAAATATATTTAAGAAGTTAAGTTATCACGAACTAATTGTTTTGGTATTTTTGAATACGTTTGAGCTAAGTAAAAACAGTCAATCCCTTTATGTCTTCCTCGTGTAAAATATTCTCGAACTATGTCTTGGTTTTCCAGTATGAAATCGTCAAAAATTACAACTGACCTATCTTCACATTTATCCAGGGGCATTATGCTTTCATCGTCATGAATAAATTGTGCAATGGACTTTCCTAACTTCTCTTCGATTTTATTACATTTTTCCATAAACTGTTGATACTTAGATTGATCTAAACTTTTAGAGAAGATGTAAAGGTTGTTTATTTTTTCCCAGTTTAACCATCCAGGTGCCAAAATATAATTGTCTATCATTAAGGTTGTTTTACCACAATTACTGGGGCCTATTATAGCACAACGAATGGAATTCGGTAATAATTTGCCATGTTTGTTCTTTACTTGCTTTTCTACAAGTCTTACTTGTGGGTCCCAATCTACAACATTTCGTTTACTCATTTTCGTTTATTTTATTAATTAATGAATGAATTAATAAATGAAGAGAATTTTTGAACTAAGTGGTAAAACTTCGGTTTTAGAGAAAAGGTTAAATGTTCCATTGCGAGATGAATTTAGAAAAGTTGGATTAATAGGGTTTTACTCAACCTTCCTAACACCAAATATTACAACAAAAAACAATAAAGTACACTATGAAAAAGTATCAGGTATGATAACTGAAATGTTTATTCCACCAGGTCAATATAATGTAGAAAATTTACAAAAAGCTATTCAAGGTCAAGAACCTAACATTAGTATTGAACAAAATAAAATTCTAAACAGATTGGAAATAATTAGTGATTATAAAATATATTTTGACCAAAAAGAAAGTATTGGTTCAGTTTTAGGTTTTAATAATCAAATTGTAGAACCAAAAACCAAAACACTTGCTCGGAACTTACCTAAAATAATTCCGTTCGAAAATATCCGCGTTCATTTCAATTTAGCGGATGGAATGTTTGTAAAAGACTCTGAGCATTTTCACCGTGAAACGAATATTATAGCATCATTTAAACCAGCCATAGAATTTAGTGCTCCAATAATTTATGAGCCGAATTATCCTGTATTTTGCCCAGTTTTCGATAAAATTCAGAATTTAAAAATTACTGTGACCAATGAGAATGACGAAGTAATAGATTTCAACGGCGCAACAGTTACTGTAATTTTAGAGATGAGTTAATTATTTCCTCTTCATTTAATTTTCTATTATTTTTCTTATAATAAATGAACAAAGTAGAAAGTTACCAGTGGCAGTCTTTTCCTGTAAATGAAAAGACTAAAAACAATTTAAATTTGCCAAACAAGGACGTGGAAATAGATATTAAAGTTGGTGATGGTTGGATTGATAATAATGCGCACCTGTATATTACTTTCGATGTAACTCATGCTGATGGAACTGATTACACTAACTATGAAGGAAAGTCAAATGTAAAGCTAATTGACAATTACCCCACTCAATTTTGGAGCACTGTAACCGTGAAAAAACGAGGACACACTATCTATCGAATTGACCATCCAAATATATCTTCAACGGTTCTGTTTAATTTAACAGCCTCTTATAGTGATAAAATGATATATTCAGGTAATTTTCTTAATAATGGTAAATTGCAGAAAAAATCAAATGAGTTAAGGTACCCTTTAAGTCTTCTTGGTGGCTTTTTTAAGGATTTTAAAGAGATTATGTGGGAAGGAGATTTAACTGTTACATTTACATGGAGTCAAAATGCGAACGATGCTCTGTATAGATGGTGGACTAAGAATCCCGATGGGGGCAATGCACCTGGAACTTTCCCGGAGGAAGGAAAAGTTACCGTAAAGTCAATGGAGATAAAAATTCCTGTTGTAAAATACGAACCAAATTATGAGCTTGAACTGAGAGAAAAAATACTGCAAGAACCACGAATACCTATATCATTCTTTGACCTTCAAACTCAAGAAATTTCAGGCCTAAGTGGGAAAAGGAATTTTGAAATAGATATTACTAATTACTACAATTCAATGGAGTTTGATCTGCCATATTTCATTTTTGTTGTGTTTCAAACTAATAAAAAAGGTAACCAAGATATGAATAGTTCCAAATTTGATCATGTTCAGCTTCAAAATATTTACATGAAAAACGGAAGAAACGAAATGTTTCCGGAAGAAATGTGGAATATCAATCCTCCTAATACTTATCTAAATGCCTATTATGCTTTTAGGGACTTTAAGCGTATAACTGAGCTGAAGTATGATGTTGTTGTAACTCCCACAGAGTTCATTGCTTCTTATCCTATTTATGTTATCAATATAAGTCGGCGTAGAAATGTAGTAACACCTCAGAAAACCAGTATGAAATTGGTAGCAACATTTAATGCTAATATACCAGAAAATACGCTTGCTTATATAATTATGTACGGTAAAAAGAATTTAACCTATGATGCTAAGCATGGAATAGTTACTGAAAACTTTTAAATGTTGAAAGTGAACCATTTTTTTCTGTTATCCATCAACTCGTCATTGATTAGACTATCAATAACAAAAGTTTTATAATGTTCTGGCGAAGTATAACCTCTATCTTTATTAAAAATTGTGACTTCGGCAAACTGAAAACTTTTAAATGTGAAAGTAGTTGTTATTCATTTTAATAAATTAGTAAGAGTTTAGTTTTTAAGTTTAATTGAACTTAAAAACTAAGAATAAAAAAGAGTTAGTTTAAATTTGTTGAATTTGAAAGGGCAATTAAGTTTGCAGTATTTTCTTATTTAAAGATTAAAAAAAAAAGCAGTTAATAAATATGGAACCCGAATATAATATAATGCCTTGCAGCCTGACAAATATTTTAAATGGGGGTTGTGTTTCAAATACACCCACCAAAGTAAATAATGTGCCTGAGTGTATTAAGAAAATATTCTTCGATTACTACCTCAAGCTGCAAAATTTGCAACTGACAATCTTAGAACGCGTTAGTAATGACAGTGATTTCATGGAAATTGGTGATGCCTTAGAGGAATTAGAAGAACAAGTGGAAAAACTAATAGTTTCGGTTAAATAACTATTGTTATTATTTAATTAGTAAGAGTTTAGTTTTTAAGTTTAATTGAACTTAAAAACTAAGAATTAAGAAAATGATATTTTAGGTGAAAAGGCAATTAAGTCTGCAAAATTTTGTTATTTATAGATATAAAAAAACAGTTAATAAATATGGAACCTGAATACGCCGTTATCGTCCGTTGCGTCGACGTAAATAATGTGCCTGAGTGTATTAAGAAAATAGTCTTCGATTACTACCTCAAGCTGCAAAATTTGCAACTAACTATCTTAGCACGCGTTAGTGATGAAAGTGACTGTGTAGAAATTGGTGAGGCATTAATGGAATTAGAAGAGCAAGTAAAGAAACTAATAGTTTCGGCTGAGCACAGTGCGAAAAAAGAAGGAAGAAGTTAAAAATAAGTTATCAGTGAACTTGACCAGGAAACTCCGTTAGCCTTGATACGCTCTTAGTCGATAAGATAACCTTGTCAGCATGCACTCTCTCTCTGTGCCATCCGCTCACTCGCATGGAAGTGATGTGCTAAATTAAATATTACTTAGCCCCCAGCTGTTAGTCTTGTTACACCGGAAGTACTAGTAGCAAAGCAAGAAACTACGTAGTATGTGCAGCGCGATCTATTAGCAAACAATAAAAGCTCTTCGTAGTGCACTTCTCGTAAGAAATTGCACCACATAAGGCGTTCAAACTAAGCTTCCCATCGCTTTCCTCGTAGCTCAGGAGGACAAGTGTTTGGTTTGTTCAGATTTGTTCGCTTAGAAACGGAGGCGCCCCGTTTTCTATGGTTCGAATCCCACTCAATCCTTTCAAAAAAATAACTGAGTCATTAATAGAGAGAGAAAAGAGGAGTAAGGAGCAAATGCTCTCCAGGGTCTGTTAGAGGCATTCTGAGAGATGCAAAGTAGATGGGAGTGGCCACTCAAAAGGAAAGGAATGAGAAGTTGGAAGGAGAAGCTGAAAAAGGAAAAAAAACTCCCTAGGGGTGTCGACGAGGAGAAATTAGAAAACCAGCGCTGGCTTAGAAACACCCCTGGGGGTTTCTCTGAAATGTCGGAGTTTTGCAAAAATTTTCACCATTATTTTTTCCATAATTCTTTAAAAAGTCACTAGTTATTTTAACCATTATTCTATCCATTGTTTCTAAAAAATTCGTCAGAATTTTTAGCCTTGTTTTAACCACTACTTTTCCCCTAATTTCTAAAAAAGTAACTGATAATTTTAGCCATGTTTTAACCATTATTCTATCCTTAATTCTTTTAAAAATTTACTGGTTCCTTTTAGCCATTATTTTAGGTGTTTGTAGGATAAATTTGTGTTACTTTTTATAGGTAGAGGTAAGCATAACTTTGTCATTTATATATTAGAGTCATTTTTATGGTTACTTTTAACCATATTTTATTAAAAATAACATTGAAAGTTATGGATAACGTAGCCATAACTTTTTATTATTTTTATGGTTAATTTTTATGGATAATAGTAACCACAAATTAAATAGTGTTTTATGGTTAGTTTTAACCATCATTACTATCAATATTTTTTTATTACGTTTTATGGTTAGTAGTAGCCATATTTCTTTAAAAGTTGGTGAACATTAAATGGTTAATTTTAAGCATAAATGTGATAGTGTTTTATGGTTGGTTGTAGCCATAATTTCATATGAAATTATAGGTACTTTTTATGGTTATCTTTAGCCATAAAAGGTAATTCAAATTATGGTTAGTCCTAACCATAATTTTATCTGAAAAAATGTAATGGTTAAGATAACCATATTTTCTTTGGACAAATTTTTTCAAGAAGTTTAAGGTCATTTTATCCATAATTTCTTTGAAGAAAATATAATGGTACTTTTAACCACACTTAATTGTCTGTCCCATACCTACGCCTATACTACTTAGCTTGTTGAAATACAACGTGCTATAGGGATATTAAACATGAATATGAGGTGCCCTTTGCCAGTGCTACCTCTGTACCAAATTACGTTCAATTCGGTTTCACCATGTTTGAATTGATAGCGGGAATCGATTTGCACACATACTTGGCCACCATCTGCAAACTATTGGGCTGATGTTCTTGCAGTTTGGTCAGAATATGTTTCCCACATAAAGATATGGTGTTGCAAAATTTGGTAGAGACTAGATTATTAGGTTGGTCGTAATTACATTTTAGCTTTTAACATTTGGGTGGCAGCGATTACGTTTCCGTCAAGATAGCGGAGATATAAAACATGACACTGAGGTGCCCTTTGCTAGTGCTACCTCTGTACCAAATTTCGTTCATTCGGTTCCACCGTGTTCGAATTAATAGGGGGAATCAATTTTGACATAAAGATGGCCGCCATCCGCAAACTATCAGGCTAATGACCTATTAGATTGGTCAAAGGATGCTCCCTCCATAAAGGAAAGTTGTTGCATAGTTTGGTAGAGATCGGATGGTTATGTTAGTCGTAATTTGATTTAAGCTTTAAACATTTGTGTGGCCGCCATTACGTTTCTGTCAACATGGCGGAGATATTAATCATGACACTGAGATGCCCTTTGCTAGTGCTATCTCTGTACCAAATTTCGTTCCATTCGGTTTCACCGTGTTTGAATTATTAGGGGGAATCGATTCTGACACAAAGATGGCCGCCATCCGCAAACTATTAGGCGAATGACCTATTAGATTGGTCAAAGGATGCTCCCTCCATAAAGGTATGCAGTTGCAAAATTTGGTAGAGATCGGATGATTAGGTTAATCGTAATTTGATTTAAGCATTGAACATTCGTGTGGCCGCCATTACCTTCAGTCAAGATGGCGGCGATATAAAACATGACACTGAGGTGCCCTTTGCTAGTGCTACCTCTGTACCAAATTTCGTTCCATTCGGTTCCACTGTGTTCGAATTAATAGGGGGAATTAATTTTGACATAAAGATGGCCGCCATCCGCAAACTATTAGGCTAATAACCTATTAGATTGGTCAAAGGATGCTCCCTCCATAAAGGTATGTTGTTGCAAAGTTTGGTAGAGATCGGATGGTTATGTTAGTCGTAATTTAACTTAAGCTTTGAACATTTGTGTGGCCGCCATTACGTTTCTGTCAATAGGGCGGCGATATAAAACATGACACTGAGATGCCCTTTGCTAGTGCTACCTCTGTACCAAATTTCGTTCCATTCGGTTTCACCGTGTTTGAATTAATCGGGGGAATTGATTTTCACACAAAGATGGCCGCCATCCACAAACTATTAGGCTAATGACCTATTCATTTGGTCAAAGGATGCTTCCTCTATAAGGGTATGTTGTTGCAAAATTTAGTAGAGATCGGATGATTAGGTTAATCGTAATTTGATTTAAGCTTTGAACATTTATGTGGCCGCCATTACGTTTCCGTCAAGATGGCGGCGATATAAAACATGACCCTGAGGTGCCTTTTGTTAGTACTACCTCTGTAACAAATTTCGTTCCATTCGGTTGCACCGTGTTCGAATTAATAGGGGGAATCGATTTTCACACAAAGATGGCCGCCATCCGCAAACTATTACGCTGATGACCTATTAGATTGGTCAAAGGATGCTCCCTCCATAAAGGTATGTAGTTGCAAAATTTGGTAGAGATCGGATGATTAGGTTAATCGTAATTTGATTTAAGCTTTGAACATTCCTGTGGCCGCCATTACGTTTCAGTCAAGATGGCGGAGATATAAAACATGACACGGAGGTGCCCTTTGCTAGTGCTACCTCTGTACCAAATTTCGTTCCATTCGGTTCCGCCGTGTTCGAATTAATAGGGGGAATCAATTTTGACATCAAGATTGCCGCCATTCGCAAACTATTAGGCTAATTACCTATTAGATTGGTCAAAGGATGCTCCCTCCATAAAGGTATTGAACCCTTGCAAAGAAGCATATGAGACTCAGATTCGGGGGGTAACAGGTCATATTCGTAAGTTGCTGTCAGGGCGCTTCATTAACTTGCAGGGTAACATATAACAAAATAACATGCAGGAAAGAGTGAAGCCAGGGTTAAAACAACTGAATTTAATAACAAATCACCATATTTACACATAAACAATTAACAACAAAAACTCCCAACTGACTCCCGCTTAATAAAATGCCAAAAACTTAGGCGATATCTCTGGAGAGATTAATTACCTGGACCAAGCGTCCTTAAATAAAAATACAAAAAATGACCATATAAGTGCGTCCGCCGTTCTACATGCATCACGATGTGTACTTTGAATGCGTGATTCGTTATCATCCAGAATGACCCTTCAAACAACGAATCCGCATTTCCTAGAGCTAGACCGACACGAGGGAACACAACTACAATACTTAAATTAAACCGACACTTCCTAAATCTACTATAAACAAACACAAAATTTCCGTGTGAAATTGGACTTAAATTGCCGTAGCAACATTTACTGCCTAAAAACTTAGGACTTCTCATACAAATCAACACAAGTACATTAACACGTGACCAATAGAAAAAATACTCAAATGACCGCTGTCAAAATTTACAAATACTCTACCACTACACCACACGGGTGTGACAAACAAAATTACGTGAAATCGAGTCATCAACAAAGCAATAGGCAAACAGCCAACATTTACGTTAATCACAATATTCTTATCCATACAAGGTACAACAATCCGTTACACACATGGCGAACTCCCCAATTAATTATGGCTTAAAAATTAGCCATCACAATGAACAGGTTTGCTACATGAAAGCTTACAGGGTTCAGTCGGTCAAATAGGACTGCCTATCAAAAATAAGTCACAGGCAAAACGGGCGGTTTGTGGAACTCTGCATGTCTGTCAACCCACGTGTCAATAACCTCGACCTCCCAGAGCATGGGGTCGAACCTCGAAGAAATGTGCCCCAAAGCACAATAATACATGTGTGTCAGAAAAACATATGGACAAGAATCAGCAGTCTCCCAAGAGCACTCTGTCTTTCCATCTAAAAATACAACAGCAGCAAAAATATATAAGGGCGGTAGGACAACTACCCCCTCCTCACGTAGAATCAACACACACTAGACACATCAACACACACTGAATCACACGTATGGGTTGTGACAGACCCTGAAATAAAAGACACAAATAATATCCACATGCTGGCGCCATCGTTCTATGCCGTGACTAGTCACCTGAAAAGGACTCAAGAAAAATCTATCAAAATTAGAACGAAGGTGTTCTACAATTACTTTTAAGTTGGTGCACTCGGCTACCCTAACATGAATAATAACCTGTTCAGCAAAAAGTTTTATAATCATTTCCTCCCATTCCTATTTCAAATATTAACGTTAATAAAGCACCATTTATCGAATGTAACGGGTTCCGCAATTGCAAGGATAAAATCACGCACGCACGCCGCGTACATTACACATGACTCAAGAAAAAAAATCAAAATATCAACAAACACTTTGGCCACGCGCCAACGGACATTTAAACATATAGTGTCTGTACAAGAAAAATAGCTAAAAAAACAAGAAAGAAAAACATGACTATTTACAAAGTTCCCCGGCCAAATCTAACTACATAATTGAAATAATCCAATTTTAGTACATCACCGCTTCTGCATGTAGGACTAAGGACATCCTCCTCAACCCATTGCCCTATGGACAATTTAGCACTCCATAGTAGTCGTCTGCGTTGATTTCTTGAAGCTCATCCCAACTTCCAACCACGTGCTGATCATCTTGGTCTCGACTCCTTGGCAGAAAAGTTCAATGTTAAATATTTGCCTATCTATAATCGCTTGCAGGCTACTCAGTTCACCCACAATTGTCCTACTGCGATTAATAGCGAAGACTGGCCCTAATTATATCGCACATACGCACTATAAAACACACATACAATACACACAATTTATACATAAAATATACATCTCGAGTCTGCGCCACTGGCTCGTTAACAAGTTCAAAATCCTGGCTGCACTCGCAGTCGCTATCTCGTCCGGTATTTCCGTCCCGTCTCGTGAACTTCGGTTCTGGTAAGCGCTAATGAGGGTGATACGATACTTCCCCCTTAAAGTTGAACTCGTCGTCTTTAAAAGAATGTTACAGTTTATCACGCGCTGGCGTGAAATATTTAGATCACACAATTTAGTTGATTTTAGAACAAAATGTATTATAGCTTATAAAATTCGATATTGCAAACGCTGCGACTTTAGCTCCCCAGAGCTCAGAAAATAAATTAGCTTCACTGATTTTAGAGCGTAAAAATCACATTTTTAAACTGGCGTGGATTATACCTCTGAAGGCTCCACACAATAAGACTTAGATAAATTCGAGCGTCAAAATCACACTTCAAACTGGCGTGGAGTATGCCTCTGAAGGCTCCACAAGATAAGTACTCAGATAAGCGTCAGGCTAGACTATTTATGAGAAACTGACAAGGGCGGTGGAGTGGGGCGGAGTCGGATAAAAACTTCCAGAGTTTTTGTCTCACAAAGATGGGGCTAGTGTCATTCTTCTCCAAATGAATCCAACGTCTCAAATTACTCGAGCGGAGATTAATCCGTTCGGCGGTTCCTTAGATACACACTTCCGCGCGCTTTTTACTACTGACGCCGTCCACCTCGTGGTCACGGCTTGGTCTCTTGCGATTGGCTGATTCAATCGTATGTTCGTTGAGAGGACCTCGTGATTCCTCCTTTTATGTCTCCAATTTTGGTACAGTAGTTGCACAATTTGGCCTTGAACTCGACTAATTCTGGCCGTCCCCAGGAACAGCTACCAACTCAGCTTCTGTTGCAATCATTACGACATGCTGGCCTCCCTAATATCCAAGTCGACTTCCTTATGTGCTGCCTGGGCCGTAGTAATAATAATAATAAATATGAATACTTATTTATCGAAGATCAATAAGGGTTCATTTATCCTCAGCAAGGTTTTGAAATTTGAAACAATTTATTGGTTTGGATTTCAAAAACAAAATCCACTGTAGTAACAACACATCTCTTTAAATCTCACTTAGCTACTCGAGTGTATGCCCCTCTGACTCACTTAGTGTGCTCCCTTCTCGCTGGAATGTCATTCATATTTTCATTAGGTCTCCCCCTTCTCCTCACGTAGTTGCCACTCCCGTCGTCTCAGCTGCTCGTTGTTTACAAACAAAGTGCGTACTCACGCGCTCCCCGTGGATTTGAGTGTTTGCTTTCAAAAAAAAAAAAATTTCTGGCAATACAGATTCTGCATAATCATCTTTCCTAATCATCAAATGGTTCCCTTCTGTAGTACGGTTTCAAATTGGCGCTATTAAAAACAGGTTTTGCACCAGTGCTCACTTCTTCTAATCTGTAGGCATTGTTACCCAGATTCTTAATTACCCGGAACGGGCCAATGAATTTCGGACAGAACTTGGCGAAGACTTTGTTCTTAGGGTCGGAGATCGGTGGTCTACGAACCAGCACTAATTCTTGTTCTTGTAACTCTCGGTGAAACTTCTTTCCTCGGTACCGTCTCAGCCTTCGGTCCGCTTGGTTCCTCATGTGCTCCCTCGTTCGCTGGATTCGCAAATCATGCGCTAATAATGGATCCCTTGGGCAAGGAATGATCTTGTCCCAAGTTCTTTCCGGCAATATGTTGTGGTGTACAATCAGTGGGACTTGACCCGTCGACTCGTGCTTAGTAGTGTTCATGCACATCTCAATTTCCCCTACTTTGTCTACCCATTTATTGTGTTCGTTAGGAATCATTACTCTGTAGTATTTAGCGACACAGCGAATTGTTCTTTCGCTCGGATTTCCACATGGATGACGAATACTTGAAAATATGTGTTTGATTCCTAGGCTCTCCAAACCTTGCCTAAAAACATTGCTTGTGAAATAGGTACCGTGATCTGATAGAATGGATTCCGGCTTCCCAAGCATCGGAATGACTTTGTTCTTAATTCGACTAAGGACTTGTCTTGATGTCGTCTTCTGAATAGGACATAGCACGACCATCTTCGAAAATACATCGACACATACCAAGAGGTGTCGGCATCCACGCTTTCCTTTTACTAAAGGACCAAAGCAATCAATCGCGAGCATCTCGCATGGTTTCTGCGGTAATAGTGGTCTTGGAGGTTGTTTCAGAATAAAGTTGTTCGGCTTTGTGCGCTGACAAGCGTCACACGTTCTAATTACTTCAACAATGGTGAATCTCATCTTGGGCCAAGTAAAGGTCTCCCCTATCGTAGCTTCAGTCTTATCCGTGCCGATATGTGCTAGGCTCTCGTGAACATGCCAAGTTAATCCCCTCTGTAGTGATGCTGGAACTAAGATCCGCAGTTTAGTATGATGCTCATCCACGTACTTATGTAACAAGTTATTCAAGTAGTGAAATCTCGCTTGTTTAGCACTGGCTTCCCGGTACTCCGGTGAAATTGGTTGTAACTCCTTCCTATAGAATTTTAACATCATCATCATCCATGGGTCAGTTTCTTGCTCCTTCCGAATATCCTTCAATCTTGCCAAAAACTCACGAGCCTTAGGTGTCAAGGTAATATTGTGAACTTCCGCTGTTACTTCGTTTCCGTCCTCAGGGTTTCTACTCAAGGCATCTGGTATGACGTTCAATTTCCCAGGACAATGCTCTATTGTGATGTCAAACTGCTGTATGTAGATGGACCAGCGCGTAACTCTCTCACTCGCTATTGTTGTCTTAAATAAAAATGTCAGTGCATGGTGGTCGGTTCTAACAATGATGGAATAACCGTAGATCATCTTGCGCCACTGTTGGAGAGAATATAGAATTGCTAGTAGCTCAAGTTCCGTAACTGTGTAGTTCCTCTCATGTTTCCGTAATTTACGACTCGTGAATGCCAAATAGGATTTCTTCTTGGGTTCTTCAGCGTCCTCTTGGTACAGCATAGCACCAATCCCAATTAACGAAGCATCTGCTTGAATGATAAATTGTTTCTCAAAATCCGGATATCCAAGTTTCACACAGTTTTCCAATAAATCCTTCGTTGCTTTAAAAGACCTGTCGCACTCCTCGTTCCACGACCATCGATTCGCTTTCTTCAACATCTCCTGCATAGGCGCTACTGTTTCTGTGTAACCAGGGCAATTTTCTTTGAAGAAACCTGTCACTCCCAAAAATGCTCTAACATGTTTGACTTTGGTAGGTGTGGGAAATTTCTTAATAGCATCAATCTTGGCTGGATTAGGCCGCACGCCCTCGACATCAATTATATGTCCCAAATATAAAATTTCGCTCTGGCAAAAATGTGACTTTTTTAAGTTGATCTTGAAGTTCATGGTTCTCAGGTTGTCCAGCAGTTTATTTAAATTTATCAAGTGTTCTTCCATTGTCTCAGAAGCGATTAATATGTCATCAACATATCTCGTGGTGAAGTTCTTGACCTCCTCAGTCAGATTTCTATCGAGTGCTCTAATGAGTGCACATCCCGCAGTTTTCACGCCAAAGGGCATTCGACACCAGATATAACTTTGATTATCGAATAAAAATCCCGTCAACAGTTGGGATTTTTCTTCAAGTTCAAGATGGTGGAAACTATTCGTCAAATCAACACTTGAGTATATCTTCTTCCCACGGAAGCCTTTCAAAACATCTTTGATCCTCGGTGCTTGGTCGTGCTCAACTAGCAGTTTGTTATTTAAAACTCGCGCGTCTAGGCACAGCCTAATTGATCCGTTTGGCTTGGTCACAGCCAATATTGCGTTCAGATAAGGAGTTGCAGCTTTCCTTATCATGCCAGAATCTAATAAGTTGGTAATGATATCCCTCACCTGAGAAAAATGCTTCTCTGGGATCGGGTACAATTTACTTTTAAATGGGGTCCAATCTGTTACCTGCATCGCATATTGAAAATTTAAAACTTTCCCAGGTACGGTGTCAAACGCTCCTTTATGTAATCTTAAAATTTCTTCCAATCTTCTTCTATCAGATTCCCCTACGATGGCTTCCTTAAGTCGCTCCTGAAGTAGAATTTCGAATTTGGTTCCGCCCATTTCTTCTTCCGCCAAATGCACCCAAAGTTCCTGCGAAATATCTCGGCTATCCATCTCTAGCACTGCTGTCTGGTTAACTTGCTCTCCCCTCAAGATCTTATCTCCGGCCTCATTAGTGCATTCCTCAACAACCCAAGTATTTGCCTCTCTCTCCAGCGGATTCTCTTCCATATTTAAACCCACATGATCCAATCCTTCTACTTGTTTGAAGCTTACAGTGTTGTTATGTAAATCAATTACAGCATGAAAATCGCAGATGAAGTTGGCTCCTAAAATTATATTGTAGTTCATCTTTGGAATAACAATGAATGTTTGTGAAAAAGTATGGTTCAATATTTCCAGATCTAGAAATGCTTGCTGTTTACAATTCATAGTTTTGTCAGGAATGACACCTCTGACTTTCATTAGCGGTACCGGCATAATAGGAACAGTCTGTTTTCTTGCTATTTCTTTTATCAAAATTTCAGTGACTAAGCTCACCTGGCTACCTGTATCAATCAAACATCTCACCCTCATACCTCCAATATGCGCGTAAATAATTGGTAGCTGTCTGATAACATTTTCACGGTTCTTCACCACTTCCTCCAGGCAGTCGTCTGGGAATGCTACCCACTCTTCTATATTGGCCACTATCATCTCTTCTTGCTCCCTGGCGATCTCCGTTTCTAGCCTGTCTCCTTTCAGTTCATTTTTTTTTTTTTTTTTTATCCCGGGCCCCATTAGATGTGTTTCGCCGGTTATCATTCTGTCGCTCCTGTTGCCTCAGTAAACTCTCTGCCCCCTCTCCTTGATGGTTGTCTGGGCTCTGTCTGTTCGCCATGGCACGCCCCCACTTCTCCTTCTCCGCTTCTTCATTACTTAATTGATCCAAGTATTTACGGGATTCAATATATCGTTCGTCCCAGTTATTCCTATAATCCCCTCTGTTTTCTTGGCGATAGTCCCTGCCGTAACTCCATCTACCATCTCCATTTCTTTGGTAAGGTCTACCTTGTCTCTGGTTTCCCCTCCAATTCGTGTATTCCCGCTGGTACGTCCACTGATTATTTTGATTTTGGTTATTCTGATGATATCTCCCGCGGTTATTCCGATAATTCTGATTGTTGTTATGGAACTGGTTTCGGCCGTCAAAATCTTGTGTTCTTGGCGTGAACTGTGTCCCTGTGGACTGTGTCTTACTTTGGTTCCCCTGGCCGTGGTTATTTTGGAGTCCCTGAACTACCTCTGCCGTGTTGACACATTCCAAATTCCTTCTTCCTGTCTGTGGGCTTACCATACTCGTCTCATCTAAGTGTCTGAGTAATTCTTCGGCTTGGACTGCGGTCTGAATATTTCCTGCGACTAATAATTGTTGGATATGCATTGGGAGTTGTTTTCCGATGGTTAGAACCATATTCGGCTCGCTAGGCGGGTCATCAAAATCCCTGAATTTTACCAATTGCTGACTGAAGAATTCTGAAAAACGGGTTGGATGTGTACTGTGGTATTTGCGCGTGTACAGGTCCATTCTTAACCCCTGCTGTAACGAAGGACTCCAAAACTTCTTCAAAAACGCCTCGCGGAATTGAGTCATGTCTGTAAACGTGTACTTGAAACTTAAAAACCAGGTCAGGCTAGGTCCTTCTAAAAATTTCTCCACCATTCTTAATTGTTTCTCCGGGCCGATGTGTTGGTCATTAAAGTAGTCAGTTAATTGCCGTAGAAATGCTTTGGGAGTAGTTCCTGAATGTTCTTTAAACTTATCGGGCTTAAAATCATTACCCCGAATGACTTGGATGACTTGGGCTGGTGCCAAGTTCGGTTGCGGAGTTGAAGTCTCCCCCCTGTACTGCTGGAATGCATTAGTCGTTAGTCTGGGACTTTGACCCCGACTCGTGTCCTCAGCCAACTTCGAACCTGCCGGACTTCCAATACTTGTTTGCTTTTCCGGAATATTTTCGTTTGAAAATAATGTCGCATTCTCTAACGATCTAATCTCGTTTTTTATGATTAATTCTGAGTGTTCCTGTAATTTCGACTTCATATTTTCCTCCAGTGCCTGCATTCGCTTTAAAACTGCCAGCCTGTCTTCCTTATTCGCATGAGCCTGCTGGTCCCAATCTCGCCGGATCCTACTTTTTAAGCTATTTATTTTCTCCTCGTTCCTCTCCTGATTTTTCTCTAGCTCTTCACTTATCCGTTCCTGCGTTTTCACTAGTTGTTCTTCCAAATTATCCTGAGTTTTGACGAGCTGCTCCCCTACTTCTTGTCTTATGACCTCTTGTGTGTTTATCAGCTGGCCTTCCATCTCTTTTCTTATGATCTCTTGTGTTCTGCCTAATTGCTCCTCTAAATTTTCCCGCAAGTGTATCCGCTCGGTTTCAGCCTTAACTTCGACTTTATCTATTTCCTTTATTAATTCCAGCACGTTGTTATCTACCGAATTAATTTGCTGCTGTAGTTTCTCTTGGGTTTTCTTCACTCCCGCGGTGTTACTGACACATGCTGCCTCTATCTGCTTGAGTTTATCTGCCACCATCTCGTCAAATTGTACTAATTTGTTATCAAATTTCGCCTCCAATTTCTTCATTTCGCCTAACTGTTTGATGTTATTTTCCGCAACCTCGCCTGCCAGTTTCTCTACTTTTTGAACGCTCTGATTAATATCATTCGTGATTTTTCCTAACTGTTCGGTTTGTGTTACCGCCTGTTGTGACAATTTGTGGTTTAGTTCATTGAATTGTTTGTCAGTGTCTAATTTCTGGACTTCTAACTGGACCGAAATGTTACCGCTCATATCAAGTAATTGTTTTTCGCAGTTCTTTAATTGTTTATCTGTTTTCGCGGACATTTGTTCTAATTGTTTTTCACTATGCTCACGCTGAGCTTCTAATTGTTCTTTTAATTGTTCTTCCGTTTTTACGGACATTTGGATCGACATCTGTTCTAATTGTTCTTCCGTTTTCGCGGACATTTGGATCGACATCTGTTCTAATTGTTCTTCCGTTTTCGCGGACATTTGTTCTAATTGTTTTTCACTTTTCGCGGACATTTGGATCGACATCTGTTCTAACAATGCCTTTATCTCATCAACACTCGCCATATCACACACAAAATATATTCAGAGAAAAACAGGGTTATGGGCTAAGGTTTCAGCCCTATACGCACATACATGTCACACATTTAAATATTACTGGCTCTAATTTAATGAAAATTTCAGTAACAAAATTTACTGAATACAATGACATTTATTCCCAAACAACAAAATAACCCCTAGTGATCTGCTTTTAAATTCCTAACCAACAGAATTTACGCAACACCAATTAACCGAAGTCAATTAAATGTCAAATATAAGGCAACATCTTCCTGCTTTGACTGAGTTCATTAATAATGCAAATTTCTAATTTTAATGTGGGCGCCAGAACAAGTTTATAACAAATACCAAACCAAATTCTAACCTTGTTCAATATTTCTAACTTTAGGAACTCAGTGATTTTACTAATGCACATGGCGGTACAACATCGCCTCCATTTACTGAATTTACATGTCCGCTTGACCTGGCATCATTTCTCAACGAAATAAATATGAGATCAGCGAAGCAACAACAACAACAATCCCCACTTGGGCAGCCATTTTTGTTTTATGAACCCTTGCAAAGAAGCATATGAGACTCAGATTCGGGGGGTAACAGGTCATATTCGTAAGTTGCTGTCAGGGCGCTTCATTAACTTGCAGGGTAACATATAACAAAATAACATGCAGGAAAGAGTGAAGCCAGGGTTAAAACAACTGAATTTAATAACAAATCACCATATTTACACATAAACAATTAACAACAAAAACTCCCAACTGACTCCCGCTTAATAAAATGCCAAAAACTTAGGCGATATCTCTGGAGAGATTAATTACCTGGACCAAGCGTCCTTAAATAAAAATACAAAAAATGACCATATAAGTGCGTCCGCCGTTCTACATGCATCACGATGTGTACTTTGAATGCGTGATTCGTTATCATCCAGAATGACCCTTCAAACAACGAATCCGCATTTCCTAGAGCTAGACCGACACGAGGGAACACAACTACAATACTTAAATTAAACCGACACTTCCTAAATCTACTATAAACAAACACAAAATTTCCGTGTGAAATTGGACTTAAATTGCCGTAGCAACATTTACTGCCTAAAAACTTAGGACTTCTCATACAAATCAACACAAGTACATTAACACGTGACCAATAGAAAAAATACTCAAATGACCGCTGTCAAAATTTACAAATACTCTACCACTACACCACACGGGTGTGACAAACAAAATTACGTGAAATCGAGTCATCAACAAAGCAATAGGCAAACAGCCAACATTTACGTTAATCACAATATTCTTATCCATACAAGGTACAACAATCCGTTACACACATGGCGAACTCCCCAATTAATTATGGCTTAAAAATTAGCCATCACAATGAACAGGTTTGCTACATGAAAGCTTACAGGGTTCAGTCGGTCAAATAGGACTGCCTATCAAAAATAAGTCACAGGCAAAACGGGCGGTTTGTGGAACTCTGCATGTCTGTCAACCCACGTGTCAATAACCTCGACCTCCCAGAGCATGGGGTCGAACCTCGAAGAAATGTGCCCCAAAGCACAATAATACATGTGTGTCAGAAAAACATATGGACAAGAATCAGCAGTCTCCCAAGAGCACTCTGTCTTTCCATCTAAAAATACAACAGCAGCAAAAATATATAAGGGCGGTAGGACAACTACCCCCTCCTCACGTAGAATCAACACACACTAGACACATCAACACACACTGAATCACACGTATGGGTTGTGACAGACCCTGAAATAAAAGACACAAATAATATCCACATGCTGGCGCCATCGTTCTATGCCGTGACTAGTCACCTGAAAAGGACTCAAGAAAAATCTATCAAAATTAGAACGAAGGTGTTCTACAATTACTTTTAAGTTGGTGCACTCGGCTACCCTAACATGAATAATAACCTGTTCAGCAAAAAGTTTTATAATCATTTCCTCCCATTCCTATTTCAAATATTAACGTTAATAAAGCACCATTTATCGAATGTAACGGGTTCCGCAATTGCAAGGATAAAATCACGCACGCACGCCGCGTACATTACACATGACTCAAGAAAAAAAATCAAAATATCAACAAACACTTTGGCCACGCGCCAACGGACATTTAAACATATAGTGTCTGTACAAGAAAAATAGCTAAAAAAACAAGAAAGAAAAACATGACTATTTACAAAGTTCCCCGGCCAAATCTAACTACATAATTGAAATAATCCAATTTTAGTACATCACCGCTTCTGCATGTAGGACTAAGGACATCCTCCTCAACCCATTGCCCTATGGACAATTTAGCACTCCATAGTAGTCGTCTGCGTTGATTTCTTGAAGCTCATCCCAACTTCCAACCACGTGCTGATCATCTTGGTCTCGACTCCTTGGCAGAAAAGTTCAATGTTAAATATTTGCCTATCTATAATCGCTTGCAGGCTACTCAGTTCACCCACAATTGTCCTACTGCGATTAATAGCGAAGACTGGCCCTAATTATATCGCACATACGCACTATAAAAACACACATACAATACACACAATTTATACATAAAATATACATCTCGAGTCTGCGCCACTGGCTCGTTAACAAGTTCAAAATCCTGGCTGCACTCGCAGTCGCTATCTCGTCCGGTATTTCCGTCCCGTCTCGTGAACTTCGGTTCTGGTAAGCGCTAATGAGGGTGATACGATACTTCCCCCTTAAAGTTGAACTCGTCGTCTTTAAAAGAATGTTACAGTTTATCACGCGCTGGCGTGAAATATTTAGATCACACAATTTAGTTGATTTTAGAACAAAATGTATTATAGCTTATAAAATTCGATATTGCAAACGCTGCGACTTTAGCTCCCCAGAGCTCAGAAAATAAATTAGCTTCACTGATTTTAGAGCGTAAAAATCACATTTTTAAACTGGCGTGGATTATACCTCTGAAGGCTCCACACAATAAGACTTAGATAAATTCGAGCGTCAAAATCACACTTCAAACTGGCGTGGAGTATGCCTCTGAAGGCTCCACAAGATAAGTACTCAGATAAGCGTCAGGCTAGACTATTTATGAGAAACTGACAAGGGCGGTGGAGTGGGGCGGAGTCGGATAAAAACTTCCAGAGTTTTTGTCTCACAAAGATGGGGCTAGTGTCATTCTTCTCCAAATGAATCCAACGTCTCAAATTACTCGAGCGGAGATTAATCCGTTCGGCGGTTCCTTAGATACACACTTCCGCGCGCTTTTTACTACTGACGCCGTCCACCTCGTGGTCACGGCTTGGTCTCTTGCGATTGGCTGATTCAATCGTATGTTCGTTGAGAGGACCTCGTGATTCCTCCTTTTATGTCTCCAATTTTGGTACAGTAGTTGCACAATTTGGCCTTGAACTCGACTAATTCTGGCCGTCCCCAGGAACAGCTACCAACTCAGCTTCTGTTGCAATCATTACGACATGCTGGCCTCCCTAATATCCAAGTCGACTTCCTTATGTGCTGCCTGGGCCGTAGTAATAATAATAATAAATATGAATACTTATTTATCGAAGATCAATAAGGGTTCAGTATGTTGTTGAAAAATTTGGTAGAGATCGGATGGTTATGTTAGTCGTAATTTAACTTAAGCTTTGAACATTTGTGTGGCCGCCATTACGTTTCTGTCAATATGGCGGCGATATAAAACATGTCACTGAGATGCCCTTTGCTAGTGCTACATCTGTACCAAATTTCGTTCCATTCGGTTTCACCGTGTTTGAATTAATAGGGGGAATTACTTTTCACACAAAGATGGCCACCTTCCGCAAACTATTAGGATAATGACCTATTCATTTGGTCAAAGGATGTTTCCTCTATAAGGGTATGTTGTTGCAAAATTTGGTAGAGATCGGATGATTAGGTTAATCGTAATTTGATTTAAGCTTTGAACATTTGTGTGGCCGCCATTACGTTTCCGTCAAGATGGCGGCGATATAAAACATGACACTGAGGTGCCTTTTGTTAGTACTACCTCTGTAACAAATTTCGTTCCATTCGGTTGCACCGTGTTCGAATTAATAGGGGGAATCGATTTTCACACAAAGATGGCCGCCATCCGCAAACTATTACGCTGATGACCTATTAGTTTTGTCAAAGGATGCTCCCCCCATAAAGGTAAGCTGTTGCAATGTTTGGTAGAGATCGGATGATTAGGTTAGTCGTAATTTGATTTAAGCTTTGAACATTTGTGTGGCCGCCATTAGGTTTCCGTCAAGATGGCGGCGATATAAAACATGACACTGAGGTGTCCTTTGCTAGTGCTACCTTTGTACCAAATTTCGTTCAATTCGCATTCACCGTGTTCGAATTGATAGGGGGGGACAGACATTCAGAGTACACACACTCACACACACACAGACACACACACACACACACAGACTCACACACACACATACACACACACACACACAGACTCACACACACACACATACACACACACAGACAGACACACTTTTTTCGCCCTGTGTTGATCTCATAAGTCTACTTTCATTTTTTGCAAAAATCGAAAGTAGGCTAATAAGAAAAAGCGTTTTTTCCCCACAATTTTCGCAATATTTCTCCGTCGCATTCCCTTAAGGGGAGCGCCGGCTCTGATAGAAATATTTATTTTTAGCCTATTTTCATTTTATGAAAAAATAGGCTTATGAGATCACCTTTTGTCCGTATGTGTGTGCGTGTGTGATGGTGTGTGTGTCCCCCTAATAACTTCTAAACGGCTGGGGCGATTACAATGAAACTCGGTAAGATCATAGCACCATACTGGCCGACCCCGACCGTGCCCTTCAAATGTTATTGTGTCTCACCAATCCAACATGGCGGCTGTGCGAAATATTTCACTAGCATTCAGTATCTCCGAAACTATTATAGATATCACCTGAAATTTTATACGGTGATAAAGGGCACTGCTACAAGTTTATCTATGTAACTTTCAAACACCTGTAAAGTACAAAACGAACATGGCGGCCAAGCGAATTTGAAACATTTTAATATAGCCTACGTTTCTCGTGATTTAACTCTCTGAGCACAGTGAAATGTGGTACAGTAAATGACCATACATATTGTAATGCACTGCCATCTAATTTAGTTCAATTGTTTACATAACCTCAAGATGGCGGCTGTGCGTAATTTTAAAATTAAGTTTTTATTTCTTGTGTCGTAATCATGCAATCGAAGTGAAAGTTTGAATAATGAAGCTACGCAATAATTTCCCTTAATGGTACATAACTCAATGGCCTATACATATAACAATCCAAAATGGCGAGCATCCGAAATATTTAGACGGTATTCAATATCTACGAATCTTTTACAGCAATCAAAATGATTTTTTTTAATGTTCGTAGAGGCTCTGAACATAAGTTCACCTACTTTATAGGACTTTCAATAACCTGGTGAGCACAAATCCAACATGGCGGCGACCCAAGGTATACATATTTAAATGGAAGTTTCTCGCGATTTTACCATCCGAGTGCAGTGGAACTTTGTACAGTAAATGCTTATACAAATGTTAATCCACTGGCTTCTAGTTTATTTCAATTATTTTCATAACCACAATATGGCAGCTGTGCGAAATTTTAAAATCTCGTTTTTACTTCATGTGTCCTAATCATTCGATTGAAGTTTGAATACCACATGTACACAGTAATCTTCATGTAATAGGACATAAATAAAAATCCAACATGGCGACCATCTGACATATTTTGGCGGTTCTCAATATCTACGAATCTATCACATTCCTGAAACTGAAATTTTGTATGTTGATAGAGGCAATTAACATGAGTAGGATATATGAAAATAGGCTGTATAGTTCTTCACGGAACTACTTATTTATATTGTGTAACAAATATCGCGATCCTCAAATCACAGACAGGAAGCGCCCAATACTAATAAACTCGTACTTTTGCTGTCTTAATTCACAAGAACTGACCAGTAGATCCTGCCAGAGTAACATTTCCCACACAGCACTCTTCCTTCTTACCAAACACTTAACAATGTGAATAGATTCAGATTCTTCAATTTCTACCATTGTTGACTTGAATACAGCCAGGCCTTTGCAGTCAGTTCAAAGACAGTGAGTGAACAGGTGAATTCTAGTGCATGTTCAGTGGAAATGGTTAACCTTATTTAGAATAAACTAATACAAGTGACGCCATTACCCCTGGATAAGTGGCTTATTAGCAGAGGTGAGAAGAGACTCCATGGAAGTGATAGTCCTTGTCCTCCTTCGGAAATACTCAGTCCTAATAAAGCACAAGATTCGAATTAAAACAAACTGCATTGTTCTTCCGCGTCTACTTCTGCTCAATGCGTTCTTTGTTTGGAGATTTTAGCAAACGATAGTTTGGAGCATGTGAAACTTAAGAGACACTTAGAGGCTAAACATCCAAACTGTGTAAGTAAACCTATAGCATTTCTTAAGCGTCATGAGCAAGAACTATAACAAAATGTGCCAGTAGCCTATGAGAAGTGCTAACGAGGGACGTATCAGGCAAGACAGGTCGAAACCTAGGTTGGTTGGTTCCTCAGTTTAGGGGCTGCGACAACGCGATCATGTAGCCCCGTGTACTTTGGATGTGTGTAGAATCAGTCTGATAACCGGTGTTAATAGTGATGAGTGTATTAGTCAGTAATTCAGGTAAGGACTACAGACGATCAGTTTCAAGTACTTCCTACTTTTTCTACCAACTGCTACAGTCAACGACATCTAGTTGCGAACTTGGCTACTACATGCTGCCGAAACCGACACCTGGCGGCGAACGTTGGAACTCAATAGAGCGTTAATCAAATCTAACCTACAAATTTAGCTTCACACAAGTGTAGTTAGTGGAAGGTTCTTTTACATGCCATGAATTTATCACATGAGCCCGCCGGCTTTACTTCCCCTCTGAAGGAAGGCATACTGAGGGATTTTTAACGCTCTTAAGAAATCCGACGACTTCGGCCGGGTTTGAACCCGTGATCTTGGGGATTGAAACTCAGCATGCTACCGACTACGCCACCGAAGCCGCCTGTCCGAAATCGTACCTGATATCCTGGTACGCAGGCATGACGGCTGGCGGAGCTGGACATCCCTGTGGACTCGGAGTAGTAGTGAAGCGGGGCGTATATGCTGACTGGAGCGTGCGGCTGCTTCCCACCGACCTTGAGCGCTTAGGTGGTCAGGGCTGTCCCTTCCAACATGTACGATACTCGCTACTTCTAATTGATTTATATAAGAGATTCGCCACATGATTTCGGAGCCTTGCAATTCAATCTGGTGGCTGATTTTCCGCACGTTGTTCTCTTATAGTACAACGGTTGCGTCGACAAAGTTTCAAGACAAGGTTCGATCTGTCTTACCTCATACTTGCGTTGTAAGAAAAGAAAGATCAATAGGGCGGAGGGGGGGGGGGGGGGCGAGGGTGACAGAAAAAGTTTGATATCCCCTGGCCTAGGTTACAAGTATTCCAAATCCCCCAATTTATAGATATAAATCATCCTTCACATATTACTGTAAAACTCTTGCCAGGCAATAGAAAGAAGATACATTTCCACTGCAGTCATACAGATATTTACCTACGAGTAGGCGTATCTTAATCCTAAATATAATGCTGCTGTAATTCAGTCTATAAACAACCCCTATAAACAGCCCATGAAGGGTCTAGGCCTACCAAGCGACCGCTACTAATTGCTACTAATTGTCCTCACGAGGCTGATTGCACCCCGTTCCAGCCCTCATGGCAGTTTCTAAAATCCCTGACGCAGCCGGGAATCGAACGCAGGGCATCTGGATGAGAGACAGGTACGCTACCCCAACACCACGGGGCTTGGTGGATTGTTTGGCGGCTGCTATATTGATGAAATCTTAAGCCTTTCTATCATTTTGTTGTTGTTACGCGTTTCCTGGTTTCAACTGTCAGACGGTAGCGACCCCTGTCATTTATTGTGTCTTGCTGAATATTAAGATCCTTCTCAATTTGTTTGATCCAATTAATATTATAACTTTCAGTCGGTCAATACACAATTACTATGCTGAGCTTCTATGCCCAAGATCGCGGGTTCAAACCCGGCCGAAGCTGTCGGATTTTTAAGAGCGTTAAAAATCCCTCAGTATGCCTTCCTTCGGAGGGGAAGTAAAGCCGGTGGTCGCATGTCATAGATTTATGGCATGTTAAAGAACCTTCCACTAATTACACCAGTCTGAAGATAAATTGTATATGTTAGAAATGTAAACAACGCTCTTAGGTTTCTAAGTTCGTTGCCAAGAGCCAACTGCGGTGGCGTCTAGTAGGTAAGTTCTTAACTAGGCCTAGTAGTCGTTGACGGTGGCGTTTGGCGGCAAAAGTAGAAAATATTTGAAAATTTCAAAGTTGCAGTACTTACTTGAATTAAAAAACAGATAACACACACTAATACGGCCATCACAATTAACACCGGTTATCAGACAGATTCGGGTGTTGGCGAATTGAGCCAGCTAATCTTCTGAGTGGATCTTTCTTATCTTGTCATTCCATCACACAGTCCTTTCTGGCCAATTGCCCCAGGCCAAGTTCTGGTTCTTCCGCTGAAACCCTTTTCCCTTCGGTCCCCCACCACTACCCTTGTGAAAACTCAAAGGTAAGATAACTTACTTGATCTTGCAGAATGACCCACTGGCTCTGGAATTTCCCGTAAACACACTTCCATGTAGGGTTATACAAAATTGGATCTAACACAATTTCAGTGAAACAAACATTATGCCTTTATTCTTTTAAAAGGCTACAACAGTTAAAAGGTACCTTAAACCCCTTACATTATTATTATTATTATTATTATTATTATTATTATTATTATTATTATTATTATTATTGTCCCTCGTGGTGTATGGATAGCACGCTTTTCTCTTACCGAGGAGGCTCTGGATTAGATTCCAGCCAGAAATTTAAGATCTATATAATGATATTGGTTTTACGTCCCTTTTAATTACTGTGGCCGGGGTGCCGGAATTTTGTCCCGAAGATCTTTAACGTGCCAGTAAACCTACTGACACAGCTCCATCGCAATTATGCACCCACAAATGCCAAGCGACTGCGCCAGGATTCAATCCTGCAGCCTTGGGATCAGTAGGCAAGAACGTTACCGCTGAGCAACGCAGCCAGTCACACTTAACATCTAATTTGAGGGCTAGAAACAATTGTCGTTTATTCATTTTGAAGGCTTGGCGATCATGCAGTGCTGTTTACTTTGGTGTGTGTGGAATCTGTCTGATAATCTGTGTTATTGTACCTCCTGTAGCGTACTATTGTGTACTTGTAATTTGGCTAGGATATGGTTAGAAGGGCGCCATGACCTTAATTTAGGTACAATCTAGGCATCTGCCTGGAATACAAATGAGAAACCATGAAAAACCACTTCCAGCATGGCTGAGGTAGGAATCAAACCCGCCTATTCTCAATTCTGCATCAGGAGAAGGAAAACCTCGCGAGGACAATTAAGTACCTGCTTGATATGAGGAGTAGTGGTCCATGATCTAAAATCAAAGTGATGTGGCTAAGGGTGTCGTCGCGCAGGTTATTCGTCCCCCACAATCTGTAGCCTATGAACTGGGTTGCAGTCGGCTTGATGCTTGGGTGCTCCAAACCACGGGTTTGTTAGACCATTATTGTTGATTCATTGAGGGGCTTTGCGACATCGTCGTCATGTAATCCCGTGTACTTGGTTGTGTGTGTGGAATTTGTCTGATACCTTGTCTTATTGTGATGGCTGTATTATTGCGTGTAGTTGTAATTAAGATGAGGATTGGGAAGGAGGCAGCCGTGGCCTTCAGTCAGTACTCAATCCGGCATTTGCCTGGAGTAGAAGTGGGAAACCACGGAAAACTACTTCCAGGATGGCGGAGGTGGGACAAACCCTCCTCCTCCTCTCAGTTTTACCTCACGAGGCTGAGTGTAACCCGTTCCAGCCCTCAAATCAGAATTAAATTTCTTGGCAGAGCCGGTAATCGAACCCGGGCCTCCGCGGTGATAGCCACTACGTAACGAGGCGGACATATAATGCTCAGTGAAATGCCATCTAAAAAACCTACTAAAATGAATGAAAATTACTTTAAAAAAACTATTCCATCAAACTGAAATATGGCGACAGTTTTACAGAGGATTCATAGAAGGAATCCTGTTTTATTCACTACACAAATACCTACTCTCATTAAAATATACTTGAATTTAACAAGGAAATGGCAGTTAAAATGTTATTCTTAATCTTAGTGTCTTTTTGAACCATATTAATTAAAATCTCAATAAAACAAACTTCCGGGATAGACTATAAAGAAAAAACTACTAACTTTCATTAAATAAACTTGAACTTAACAAGGAAATGGTAGTTAAAATGTCATTCGAATTAATGAACTAGAGAAGGAAGCAGCCGTGGCCTATTCGAAGGGACAGTTCCTGGATTTGTATAGAGTTGAAAATAGAAAAAAACGGAAAACCATTTCAGGCTGGCTGCATGGTCGAAATATAATTGCTAAATAATATTGTGACCCTTGGTTAGTATATAAATATAATTTACACCAATTAAAAATTCAGTTCACCGGGCTGATTGCCAAGCTACCACAGCCCTTAAAATGAATCTCCAACTATTAATTATGGTACTGGTATTAAGTATGTTTTAATTTCATCTAATAGGTTAGGGTATTCAATGAAAATTGTTCACTTGGTTTATTAAAATTTAATTTTGTTCATTTATTATTGTATGCAAAGAAGATCGGGTAAAATGTTAGAGCTTGCACTTACAGTAGGTTATATTAACGCTGTCAGTTTATCGAACACAATCTCATGGATGTCCGTATTTGTGAAACTATTGAGGACATATCGTATTCTTTGTATAAAGCTCCTCCACAGACAGTAGTTGTCACCATATCCAGAATGCTAGGTCATATATATGCGAATTTATAGTAATTGACACCCCTGGGACCGTCAAACTGAGAGTCACCTCCCCTCCAACAGTTTAATGACAAAATGTTGGAAAATGTGAACAGTATGGTATGTGTTGGCTGCAGAGTGGGGGAAGGTAGGGGAGGTTGCTAATGAGCTATCGCTGGCCGAATTGGACTATCAATTATCAAAGGGGCAGATAATGGTGGCCAGAAAAGTCTGTCCGATTTTATCAGTGTAATTAACTGGCCGAATTGGACTGCGCCCACAGATTCTACACACACCCAAAGTTCCCCGCCGGCTTTACTTCCGCTCCGAAGAAAGGCTTGCTGAGGGATTTTTAACGCTCTTATAGAAACCCATGACTTCGGCCGGGTTTGAACCCGCGATCTTGAGCATGGAAGCTCAGCATGCTTCCAACTGAATCTGTGTGAGAAGCGCACAGCGAATAAAGCGCACATACAGGTATTTGCGAAGAAAGCGCACAAGGGCCAATGTGACAGTTTAGGGTAGGGGTTACGTTACCAGGAAATGAATACTTGGAGCTGGTTGGAGGTGAGTCATCACGCAATACAATAGCTCAGGTTCATTCCTCCCGAGCAGCCGCCTCACCTCACCGACCCCTTCTTTGTCATTCCTGTTCTGATGGTCCTTCAAGTCACTTCGTAAGCAGCAATAATCTCTTTTAGTGTTTTAAACTTACTTGTGTTAAAGTTATTTTACTAGTATACCTAGTGTTTTGAACGTTTTCTTTCTTTTTAGTATTTATACATGGTTTAGTTATATTATGGAAGTCTTAACTACTAACAAGGGTAAGCCTGCAGCACATTATAACGGATACGCATATAGGGAGTTTAGGAAGAATATAGATGGGTTAATAGTTTGGCGATGTCAGAAGGAAAGGTCAAGTAGGTGCCGTGGAATGTTAAAAAGTAAAAATGGCGAAGTTTTAGAAGTTACTGATCACTCATGTGCAGCACCGGACACAGCCAGATTGGAAGTTATGAAGAGCATCAACGTTGCAAAGAAGAGAGCCCGTGAAGAAGACACGTCCATTTCAAAGATCTACAGAGAAGAACTGGGAGAACTCCACAACAAGGGCTACAATTTTGTAACAGAAATGCCGCAACAACTCACCACAAAAAGAAGTATGTACATACAGAGAAACAGTGCGCGTGGAACCCAAAAGGAGCCCAAGACTAGAGAAGAAGTAATTTTAGACGAAGAATTGCTACAGATGAACGACGGATCAAAATTTATGTTAGTGGACGAAGGCTCAGAGGAACGGATGATCATTTTTTGTTCAGAAAAAGGAAAAGAGTGCTTGAGGAACCTACAAGGCTTTTTCATGGATGGAACGTTTAAAAGTTGTAGTAAACAGTTCGGTCAAATTTACACCATCCATGCTGATTATGGAAGCTCCGACACAGAAACTAACGTTTATCCAGTTGTGTTTGGCCTACTTCCAAACAAGAAGAAAACTACATACGTTCGTTTTTTTCGTCATGTACTGCAAGCAGTCCCAGAATGGAATCCAAGACACATCCACGTTGATTTCGAGGCGAGTGCAATAGCTGCAATTAGAGAAGTTCTGCCATCAGTTGAAATCCATGGGTGCTACTTTCATTTGAAAAAATGTCTGTGGAGAAAAATACAAGAAATTGGACTGACATGTGAATATAGAGAAAATGAAGAAATCCGACTGTCCACTCAAATGTGTGCTGCATTAGCCTTCTTGAAAACTGAAGATGTCCAAGATGGCTGGGTCGAAATTCACTCACAGGCTCTTGAAAACCCGAAATTAACTCGCTTCTTCGACTACTTCGTCGAACAGTGGCTGCATAATGACGAAATTCCTATTGAATTGTGGAATTGCTATGCTAGGCGACACAGGACTACGAACGCGGTGGAAGGTTGGCACAACAAAATCAACAATCTTCTTGGACGACCCAACCCCAAAATCAGAGATGTCATACTTTGTTTCAAGAGTGAAGCGGAGGAATCTTCTTGTATGTACATGAGGATAGAACTGAATTTAGCTGGGAAAAAGAGGAAGAAAACTTACATCGAGTTGGATAAGAAACTGGAAAGAACTGTGAAGAAGTATGAAGAAAATGGTGACATCACAGCGTGTTTAAAGACAGTTTCATATCTACAAAAACTTGGCTAGACCTTCTTTCTAGAAGAAAAGCAAGACCCGAAAAGAATGTAAATAGTAAACAGTTAATATTGACGAAGCTACATTCATGCTGATTTAAAGCAAGCCTAAGTATACTTTAAAACTGTAAATATATTTAAAAAGTTAACATTGACGAAGCTATACTCAAGCTGATTTTAAACACGCCTAAATGATTAAAAATATTTAGTAATTAATCATTTAGCCAGTCCACAGCCTGGATAAAGTGTGATGGGAATCAGAAACTAATTAATTCAACTTTTATTTTCTGTGTAACACTCCTTATTTCTAAGAAGATAGGGGCGGGATTCCTTCTGTAACTCCAAAAGGGTTGACTGTGCGCTTTCTTCGCAGTGCGCTTTTCTCGCAGTGCGCTTTTTTCGCGACACCTTCCAACTACGCCACCGAAGCCACCGGAATTCAGGAGAGGGAATTATATCCATAAGCTATTGGCAACAGTGTGCTATGGGACAACGATATGGGGCCAGGTTATCTCCAATCCCCGGTAGAAAACTTGGGGGTTGCTTGGTTTCCCACTTTCAATGAAAAACCTCTCCACATTAGAGATAGTAAAAGCAGTATACATTAAGAAAGCAATTGGAGTTTCAAAGACAACACGATCCAGGTTAGTTTATCTCGTGGCAAGAGAATCCTTCCTCATACAAGATCTTAGGACAGATACATCTACCCAACACAAATGCATCACAGAACCTATTGGCACCACTCATCCAAAAGCGAGAAGACGAAGCCTATATCCGGACTTTTTTGCATCTGGCGCCATGATTGAGCGATCATGAACGAAAGCAAACTTTGAAATGCGTCACGTCTATACAAGAATGGCAGTACACGGCTTCCATCACATCATTTGTCACAACAAGACGTATCATGAGCGTTCAATTACATGCATGCGATCACTATGACCACTTGGAAATCTGTACAAAAAGAACAAGGACAATCAATGATTATGCGAATCAATAAAAATCAAGTTTATATAAATATTATTTTTGTAAACCTATGGCATTTGGCTGCATTAAATGTTTAAAAAATGTAGACAACATGGTACCATCTAAAAGGCCACGGTCGCTTCCTTCCAGCACTTTATCCTGTTTCATTCATTTCAGCTCTAATCGGCTCCTCTAAAGAGGTCCGTGACAGGAAGAGCATCCCACTGTAAAACCATCTACCATGTTGAATTTGATGTCATTTCATCGGGTGGAACAATACAGTAAAACAACTACAGTAATGTATTTTACCCTGCGCAAACGCCGGACAACTTTTATCGCCTGATGGATAGGCATTTCACAACGCAGTCAAGCCACGAAGGTAACAGATCTTTCAGGCACCACACTGGCAGGGCGTAGAGAGAATACTGAAATATGACAGATCGAACGACCTTGAAGAAACCAGGATATCATTCCAGTTGTCCTATTGCTTTAAAGATTATAATGGTGGTTATAATAATAATATCATCACTTGGAACAGGTATAATAAAAAATCAATATCTTGGAAAGCGAAACTTTGACACTATAATAAAGTAATCAGTAGTATGCATCAGAAACCGTAATCATTAGTGGTGGACATAGAGAAACAAGAAACAAACATTTTACGAAACATTTTTGGCCCAGCTTGTAAAGAGGGGATATGGAGGAAAAAAGAAAAACATCCCAGGAAATATATTGTCATTCTGAAGAAAATCTGTCACACTCTTCGAAAAAGACGATTGAAATTTGACGGACACACTATCAGAATGAACAATACAGGCTAACTAAAAGAATTCTCCACCTTGCCCTTTCATTAAAAACCAAGAACAGCAGGCTTCGTGAAATTGAAACAGATCTCCTGGAAATCAACATCTCAGAAGATATTCTACGGGACAGATGTAAATTGCAGGTGTCAGAATTTATCACCTCAACACTCTTTGAGTGCTGTCTAAGTGGTGCGCTTGGACTTGTTTCCATGGCAACCAGGTGTCGGGAATTCGTCACTTCAACACGCTTTGAGAGCGAACTAAGTGTTGCCATGGTAACCAAATGTGGATGGCAGAGATCCGCTTCCTACTTCAGTGTGTAGTTCGTTCATTTTGAAACTCTGGAATGGACTATGAAAGGCCGGTCTATAGCAATACGTTAGCTTGCCACGGTGGGTGAGTGGATAGCGTGTCGGTCTACTAACCCCAAGATTGCAGGTTCGCCCCTGACCGTGGTAAGTGATTTTTGAAAGGCGGCAAAAATACGATACGCATGTCATACGATGTTGGCATGTCAAAGAACCCATTTGAATTCAGTAGGCCGAGTTCATAATGGCAAAATTAATCTCGGCAGTTTCCTCATTTCTCTACTAGAAAGCGCTATTGTGTTCAAGGAGATTAGATATCTAACATCTAACCTCCTTGACTTTCATAGTCAAGGAACTACGAAATTCGACATGCAAGCTACCCTCTGGGTGTCAAATAGCAAAGCTTGCACCAGGCACCCGAGGCCATACGATATTATTATTATTATTATTATTATTATTATTATTAGCAATACGTTCGTGGAGATCCACTTTGCTGTGTAACGGACTTGGGAAAGTAAATTTCTCCGTCTTGCGGAGCATTACACGATCATAGAGGGATAAGTTGCGGTGACTTTCGCTCTCCCAGAGCTGGTCCGGTGTTAGTGGCTAGCCTAACTGCAGCAGAGGTCAAGTTCCCCGTTTATCTTCTAATTTATTAGTGTAGCGGCTAGTATTCTTGGAGGTCCGAGTTTGTTTCCTGGGTCTGACAAGAAGTTTAATTCTGGTCTGAGTTCTGGGACGGAGTGCACTTGTGAGACAAAACTGAGAATTGGTGGGATCGATTCTCACGTCAGGCATCCTGGAAGTGGATTTTGTTCGTGGTTTCCCACTTCTACTCCAGGAAAACAGTGGGATGATACCTACCTTGAGGTCAGGGCTGTCTTCTGCCCAATCCGTATACGCTCACTCCGTTATAAGAAGCCATCGAAGCGACCAGCCTTCCATTTCCGCGCATTGACTATTTGTTTCGCGTCTTTTCAATTACATTAAATAGAGGCTTACTGATTTACTGACTATATTTACCACCATCGTATAGATCAAGGGTTTCCAAACACCTTCTGAAACATGAAATATCTACCCCTCCCCCTCCATTATTCTTCTTTCCTTTTCTTAGCACTTCTCACAGGCTACACCGCACAAAGAAGAAGAAAATGATCACAAGATCTACCGTATGTGCTTGTGTCTAATTACTGCAATTACCAGTTACTATAATAATAATAATAATAATAATAATAATAATAATAACACACAATCTGCTATTCTTAGAGCACATTCGTATAATCTGCATGCATATGAGAATTCACATCGTGCATTACACAAGACATACCTCAGCAAGAACCCCTTGAACACGCACTACAATTCACTTACCCACCAAACCTGAAAATCCCAACTTCCCACTCAGAATGTCCCTTTTCACTACAAAATGCCCTACATACAAATTATTTTGTTGAAAACTAATTCACAATGAATTAAAGAACGTGCTCTAGACTCTAGAGCCTCGATAATGTGTTTCTAATTGCAGTAGGCTAGCATATGCGCTAAAATTGATATTAACGAAACACAAATAGCCCAGGCATTTAAGTCAAAATATCGCATTAACCTCAAAAAATAATTTTTTAAAGCTAATTGTTTCAGAATCCATTACTTCGACCCTAGGGAACAACATATCAAAATACTCGGCCGTACATGTGCCGGCTTCCTTGATTTCCAGGCCTAGAAACCTGGAATTCCAGGAAGTTTTCATCGCTGTCCTGGAACGCCCATAAAAACAGAACCACTCGGCATAGGTAGACAAAGGTGGTGTCAAATGAAAGAAAAAAGCATGCAAACTCCATATATACGGCTTTAGGCAATGTTTTCTCATTTATGGGTAGATTGTAACAACAAAAAAAACGCTCAAAATTCAAAATTTTTGTCCGTTTGAATTCATTTGCACGTTTATTAGAGACTAAGACGACAGTTCATGCAAAAATGCACCTGAAATAAGAAAGAGCATCGTTTTAGCTTTACATATGTTGTCTTATTTTTGTTTTACGTCTAATAATTCAACAGTTACAGACGAAACAAATTTAACCCGAAGGTAAGTTGATATTACCGGACGGGAGTAAACACCAAACAACTCTGCGTAGGTAAACAAAAGTGGTATCAAATGAACGATAAAAGCATGCAGATTCCATTTCAAGATTGGCTTGAAATGCATTCCCCATTCCTAGCTTCAGAAAATCTCCATTCTCTCGGTACTGGCGTCGTTGCAGATAACAAAGTAAATTGCGACAAGGCGCTTGAAATCGGCGAAACAGGAGTTAGCAACATGATTGGCAAGTCTTTCGCTGAAGTGAAAATTTCCTGAAAGTCAGCTATGAACGGTACTGTGACGACCAGAAATAAACTAAAGCCCGTAAGCTCGAGTCAGTTATTTATGAGAATAGTGTGTGTTTTTAAAAACGAAACTTAAAAAGCTGAGTACTTTCATTATGAGCTGGCGCCAACTCAACCCTCTCTTTTTGACGGATGTTCAATGCGAAACACGGACAAGTCAGCGTTTGCGTCTCTCTTTAAGCACTCAGAAAAAGACGATTAACTTTGTCCAGAGACCACGTATGTCATTGACGGAGGCTATCTCATGTACGCTGTTAGTTGGCCTCGACTGGCAACATACGGAGACATTTGCGATCTTTACGTCAGACACGTTATGACTCGATACCCATCTGCAGTTGTTGTTTCCGACGGATACAATGGACAGCCAACTACGAAAGAAGCGGAGCAAAGGCGACGCGCTGTATGAAGGACCTGTTTTGATATCGACTTTACCGAACATTCGACATCGACAGCATCACGGGTGGACTTTCTGACGAACAGGAGAAACAAATCTCGACTTATTGATGTACTTGTTTCAATATTTGAAGCAACTGGGGACGCCGATCCTCTCATCGTGCACACTGCTTAGGAGATAGAGAGCTTGGGGAAGTCTGTAGTTGTAGTCGGCAACGATACCGATCTTCTGGCAATGCTGATTGCTAGGCGTCAGACGGGAGATGTCTTCATGCTGCACCCAGGGACTTCCAAGAGCCCCGGAAAGCTGTACGATATTGGTGCTATTCAAGATGAAATAGGTGACATGAAGAACTGTGTGCAGTACTCCCATGCTGTCTTAGGTGGTGATAAAACATCTGCAACCTATGGGAAGGGGAAGAAGAAGGCTTGCAAATTGCTTGAAAAAAGTGTGGATCTTCGGGAAGAAATTGTCAAAACGTACACAAATCCATCTCCGAGTCGCCAAGAAGGTTGCACTGTTGGAGAAAAGTTCATAAGGACACTGTATCCTGGAGGAAATGAATTGGAGAATAACGATTATCTTCGACATCGTCTGTACCAGATGACCATTGCGCGCCAAGCTCTGACTTCTCAGTTTGAACTTGCGACTCTTCCTCCAACTAGGGAAGCCCTACGGCAGCACTCAATGCGGACTTACTTGCAGGCAACTTTCATTGTTTTCCTTTACACTACACGTATACAATATTTTTCTAGTATTTCTCAGGAGAGTTAAATATGTTGAGTTTGATTTTAGGTTCAAGAATGGCTGGGAAGAAACCTCAATCCAACAGAGTGGGGCTGTCATGCCATTGACAACTCTCTTTTGCCCATTCCCACAATCCTGCTACCAGCTCCTGACTCTCTGCGATTGTAAGACGGACTGCGGAGTGCGTTGTGGATGTAGACGATCCGGCCAAAAGTGCTCAGTTATGTGCTACAATGTCACGGACAAAATTGTGATAACGCAGTACATCGTTATGAAACAGATCAGTATCTAGATACACCCGAAGTCACTTAAACTATCAGTTTCCTGTATTACACCTTTTCATCCAATGCCTTCTTCCTATGATTTCGAAGGCTTAACTCATACTTAATTATTATGTGTGTAAGTAGAAATTTCATCTTGTGTTGCTTCCGTAGAAAAGAAATCATTAGCTCAACCTTTACTTTCCAGGTGCTAACCGAATAGGCTAAACCCCCGACGACACAACGCAATCCTGCACTGTCAACTGTCAGCTACTACACGTTTAATTTTCGCTATAACTTTTCAATAATAAACGTAAAGCAAATATGAAAGATGGTCTGAAAAGCTAAAAATGTGGTCATTGTTATATCACGCATGATTGTTTGGTATATACTTCATTTTCAGTCCTTGCTGTACCTGCAGCAAAAATCAAACCTCAAACATTTTGAATTTCACGCGTTTGTTTTGTTATAATCTACCCCGAAAGGAGAAAAACATTGCCTAAAGTCTCTTACATGGAATCAGCATGCTTTTGTCTTTCATTTGATACTCTTTTTGTCTACCTACGCCGAGTCGTTCGGTTTTAACGGGTGTTCCAGGACGGCGATGAAGAATTCCTGGAATTCCATGTTTCCAGGCCTGGAAATCAAGGATGCCGGCACATGTACGCACGAGTATTTGGATATGTTGTTCCCTAGGGTCGAGTTAATAGGTTCTGAAAAAATTAACTTTATAACATTTTTTTGGACCTAAAAACCTTATTTTCCTGGGCTAAAAACTGTCTTGTAAACTACCATCTCTACTTGGTATAAAACCTAGTCCCCGATTTTTGGATGTTACGGGTAAACTCGAGAACCACGGGATGGATTTTGATACGATTTTCACCATTCTGTAAAGGATATCTCGAGGATGATTTCTGTAGAAAATAATTTATTTATGATCAAAGGAAGCCGAGTAGTAACGATTTCAGTGGAAAAGTCGAAAAGAAACTTGGCGTCCAAGTGCTTTGTGAGCTTACGCTGGGCGAACAGTTAAACATATCTAAATACTATGATTGTAAGAATTGTTCAGCATGAAAAGTTCTACAAAAAGTCCGCGAGAGCATAAGTCTATCTTCAATACATCGCCCACTATAAGGGTTTTTATGTTTTAATTTCTTCCAACCATGTTCATTCAACTACTGAGGCGACAGTTTACGAGCTAGCTAAGGGCGAGTCTATCATCCCTGTTACAGCCTAGCTATCGGGCGAACCTATTGCCGTAGATACAGCCAGCAGCAAACCGTCCAGTCGTGTTGAGTTAATACTCCTGAGAAGGGTGGTTGTGTTTGGAGTTTCCCTGGAAGTGCAACTCGGCTTTTCTTCATTTCGCCTGTGAACTTTTCCTTCCGCAAAATTCACAGTCAAGTTAAGATTGGACGGAAGGGGGATTTGTGTTTCATGCACCTCGCCATTCTTAAATTATGTCTTGACAAGAATTTGTTGCACATGCATCTCCATGATAATATAATCCAGTCAGTGATTTTAACCCATCATGCCGAGACGTAAAACGGATATTGGTCGTTGTTTATTGACATTGGAAAAATAGCGCTTATCACGTAATACAGTCATAACTGTTCCCGGGCGAAGCCGGGTCGGGTTGCTAGTTATCATATTCACTTAATACACGTTTATATTCATTTAAAGGTTGGGATGTTTATATTTTCCTGTATAAGTCTTTGAAAAAGATTTCACAAAAGCACAAAACATAAGTTTTAATCTCCAAAAACACACAATACTGTCTGTTATCGCACAAGCCGCAGTTGGCGATTGTAATGTAATGCTCTACTTCCGGGACAGGTTTATTGTTATTCTATCGGCATGCATGAATCATACCTATTGTGCACGTTTGCTGTGGAAACGAAGTTTTATGTATTAATGGCTCAGCTGGTGATATATGACATTGGCCAAATATCCCAAAGTTACCTCACGTTTTACAAGCAAATAGTCCCTGTATCCCTTTCTTAAAAATATTTGTTTAAATGTGCCAGAATTTGGGACAAATCCCACGGGTTGGCATCACTGCAGCCCACCACTGTCTTTGTACTGACTGCAAAGGCCTGGCAGAATTTGAGTCGACTATGGCAGGAAAAGAAGAAGCTATTCTTGTAAGGAAGTGGCGGTCACATTGTCATAATTTGTTTTTAAGTAAAACTCAGCTTTTTTTTTTCTAGGTTTGTGCCGTGCCTTGTGTGGAGTTTCGCCTAGGACACCAAGCTGGCTCATCAGCGGGTTCTTGGTGTCCCCGTCCGGACCCCCACAGGAGTAGTGAACTGTGCACTACCTCCCTTCTTATAAAGCGCATGCGCGCTTCTTAACTGCGAGAGCACGGCATACACCTAGAATAGTTGATGAGTTTTATTTCACTGGCCGTGTTAGCCAATATACCATCTTTTTTGGGAGCCTTCATAGGGAGGTGAAAGGCTGCTTGAGCTTTTAGCTCAAGGAGATGTATTGTGGAAGTGTGAGTTGTGTGAAAGAACAGACTGGTTCAGACAAATGAGTGGCCTGAAACAGGGTAGTGCACTGTCACCCCTTCTCTTTATTGTGGTAATGGACGAGGTAATGACACGGGTAGCAGGAAAGATAGGAGAAGATAAGATGAAAGCAATGGTGTTTGCAGATGATCTCATGGTCTGGGGAAACAAGGAGGAGGAAATTCAGGAGCAACTGAAGGCTTGGGAAGAAACAGTGGGAGAGTACGGATGGAAGTTCAACATCAGTAAATGTGAGATCCGGTTAACGACCAGGAAAAGGTACAGACCAATGAGTGGGATAACACTTGGAGGTGGACAGCTGAAGAAGGTGGAAAGTCTCAACTACTTGGGCTGTATAGTGGAGGAAAATGGGAGAAATGACAAAGAGATTTCGGAACGTGGCAGACAGGCAAGAGCATTTCTGAGAAGCATTAGGAGCTTAGTGTGGAATAAAGATGTCCCACAAAAAAGCAAGGAAGTGTTATACAGAAGCTACTATATCCCGATACTGACCTATGCATCAGAAACGTGGATAATGAAGAAAAGAGACATAAGCAGAATACAGGCAGGTGAAATGAAGTTCCTACAAAGTAGGATCGGAGTAACAAGAAGAGACAGGGTGAGGAATGAAAAGGTCAGGGAAATGGTGAAAGAGGAGCCCTTGCAAGGTAGGATTGAGACCTCAAGACTGAGGTGGTATGGACCCTTAAAGAGAATGGAAGAGAAGAAGATTCGCAAGAGGATACATGAGATGCAGATGCAGAAGAAACGACCAAGGGGAAGACCAAGAGAAAGGCTGAAAGGAGTGGAGGAATGTGTCGAGAAGAGAGGCTAGGACTGGACTAGAGTGACAGCGGAGAGGTGGTGGGAAGAAAGGACTAAGTGGCGAGGCTTATGTTCCAAACAGACCCAGCCTGGGGCTGGAAACTGTACAAGATGATGATGATGATGATGATGGTAAGAAGAAAGAGTGCTGTGTGGGGAATGTTACTCGAGCAGGATCTACTGGTCAGTTGTTATGAATTAAGACACAAAAGTACGACTTGATTAGTCTTGGAGCTTCCTGTCTATGATAGCTTCATGGATATGAGGATAGCGATATGTGTTACACAATATGGAATATAAATATTGTATCAGAGCCGGTGGCCCCCTTGATCACTCTCTGCGCCCCCTCTGGTATAGAGTGACCTTCCAAGGGTATCCTGTGGCCATCACTGAGTTCCCTTGTTAGTTATGGCCGGAAAGGTCGAGGTCAAGAATTGTAGGGGTAGGCCAAAGTTAGAATTTATTAAACAGACTAGCAGAAGTACCCATTCTTCGAACGGTCTTTGGTATTAATAACCAGATGTTATCAATTGAGCTACTGTTGCAATGTTTAGGGGCTTGGAACCTGTTTGTTGGCAAAGAAACATGATTAGTTAAAATGTGCTCTCCAACTAAATTTACCTAACGTGTTCTTCCTGGCGTGAAAATAAAATTGAAAACCTCGTAGACGAATCGCAATACACGTCACATACAAACTGACCATAACCGTTGTGTCAAGTGCCCAACTACAGGAAGACCCCTTTTATAAATTATAAAGGCTTGTGGTGCATGAAAATTCAGTTTTTTTTAGCCTCCAATGGCCCAAATTCCTAAAATCAGCAAAAAACAGTCTACTATTTCAAATCAGGAATTTTTGAAAATAATGTTGCTGTTTGGAGATATAATAGACCTTCTGTACGACATATCGCACGTGTAAGTCGTGTGAAAAAAATCTAGTGTACTCCTTGAACCCCTTAAGCGCATTGATGAATTTTACAGTTTTATTTGGTTCCGTGATAACCTTATAGCCATTTGCAAACTTTGACAGAAATGTAATAAATGGTGTGTCATTACTTATTCCAGAAATAGATGGAAAGTTGGATGCCACTTTTTGAGATACTGTTGTTATGGTTAGTGGCTTGCATTCCTTCTTTAGTTTATTAAATGAAATTAGTTTTCTGGGAATATCTAAGAAACTGTTGGGTTTAGAGCCTTAAAATATAGTTTTCGGGGACCCTTTATGGGTCTTGAGGGGCCCCGAGTTTTGTTTCTGTCACCAAGGGCTTGAAAATGAGCTTTGTCTCGTCGTTGTACGCCATAATAATGATAATAATTAAAAGAATAGTAATAATAATAATAATAATATAACAATATAGGGATAGGGATATAATAGACCTTCCGTACCATACCCGCACGTGTAAATTGCGTTCAAAAATTCTAGATTACCCCTTGACCCTTAAGCGCATTACATGTATTGATGAATATTTCAGCTTAATTTGGATCCGTTATAACCTTATTGCCGTTTGCAAACCTTCACAGTAATGTAATAAATGGAATTGCATTGCGTCTTACAGAAATAGATGGACCTCTGAGATTCAGTTGCCATGGTTACCGGCATGCATTCCTTCATTAATTTATTAAGTGAAATTAGTTTTTTGGGAATATCTCAAAAACTGTTGGTTTTAGGGCCTTAAAATATAGTTTTCGGGTTCCTTTTAGGGCCCCCGAGTTTCGTTTCTCACATTGAGGGACTGAAAATGCTTATTTCAGCATGTATTTTAATGGGGTAGGCCCCCTGTTATGAGAGGTACGGAGAAGAGTTACATCAATGATTAGTGTCGTGCCTCTGATGGATATCTGTATCAAATTTTACGTTAATCCACCCAGCCGTTGTCGAGTTATAAGGACACAAAAAATTGTCCACAGACAAACAGACAGACAGACAGACAGACAGACAGACAAAAAAAAATATTTTTGCGTGCATCCGTCACAAAACAGTCTGAAACGGGCAAATATGTCAAATTTCCGTGGAAATGCAGAAAAAACAGCAAACATTAATTTTTATATAATAGAGAAGGGATATAATTGACCTTCCGTACCACACCCGGACGTGTAAATCGCGTGAAAAAATTCTAGAGTGCCCCTTGAGCCCTTAAGCGCATTACATGTATTGATGAATATTTCAGCTTAATTTGGATCCGTTATAACTAGGGCTCGGATCGATATGCTCGATAAAATCTCTAGATATGCTCGAAAACCATGTGTTTTATGCTACCCATTATATGCTCGATAGATATGCTCGAAACCCCCATTATATGCGGTTAAATATGCAGAATATGCTCGAAAAACACCGTTAAAAACTATAGAAAAGAAAGTGAAACGAAAAAACCAATAACATACCTTTATATACGAGCTTTATTTTCTAATTGTATGTATGATACACTGCAATATACTCGCATTCAAGTTTTACAAGTATATATAAGAGAAGTGCTCTTATAAAATATACAGTTTAAAAGTTCATTTACAAAATGTTCATAATTAGGCGAATCAATGAAGTAGATCTGCATTGGTCAGTACAACAAGAAATTTTCTATGTTTTCTGTTTTGAATGATTTTTCTTAAATCTGTCAATGAAAGTTTCAATGACGAGAACGACCTCACAAAAGGATGAAAGCCTGCGGTTCTATTATTCGCACCAGATAGGCTTTTCAATAATTATTTCTGTTTTCGAAACTTAAGGATTGTCAGGGCCCGAATTCGGGGGAGAATTCGAAGAAAAACAAACTATTTAGACGAAAACCACAAGAATATGAATTTATATGCTTCTATTCTGAAAACCGCGGTTTTATGCATTTATATGCTCGATAAATTTCAATTCTGTTGGTCCCAGAGAGGTGAAAATACCACCGAAAGGCTTCTTTCAATGTGTACTATTCAGGGGAAAAAAATGCAAATATGCTCGAATCCGAGCGCTAGTTATAACCTTATAGCCGTTTGCAAACCTTCACAGTAATGTAATAAATGCGTCTTACAGAAATAGATGGACCTCTGAGATTCAGTTGCCATGGTTACCGGCATGCATTCTTTCATTAATTTATTAAGTGAAATTAGTTTTCTGGGAATATCTCAAAAACTGTTGGTTTTAGAGCCTTAAAATGTGGTTTTAGGGCCCCCGAGTTTCGTTTCTCACATTGATGGGCTGAAAATGAGCTTTGTTTCACCCTTCTACGCCTATTTCAGCATGTATTTTAAGGGGGTAGGCCCCCTGTTATGAGAGGTACGGAGAAGAGTTACATGAATGATTGGTGTCGTGCCTCTGAAGGATATCTGTATCAAATTTCTCGAGTTCTCGAGTTATAAGGACACAAAAAATTGTCCACAGACAAACAAACAAACAAACAAACAAACAGACATACAGACAGACAGACAGACAGACAAAAAAATTATTTTTACGCGCATCCATCATAAAACAGTCTGAAACGCGCAAATATCGCAAATTTCCTTGGAAATTCAGGAAAAACAGACAAACTTTCATTTTTAGCCTACTTTCGGTTTTTGCAAAAAATTAAAGTAGACTTATGAGATCACTACAGGGCGAAAAAAAGTGTGTCTGTCTGTGTGTGTGTATGTGTGTGTGTGTGAGTCTGTGTGTGTGTGTGAGTGAGTGTGTGTACTCTGAATGTCTGTCCCCCCCTATCAATTCGAACACGGTGAGCGCAAATTGAACGAAATTTGGTACAAAGGTAGCACTAGCAAATGACACCTCAGTGTCATGTTTTATATCGCCGCCATCTTGACGGAAACGTAATGGCGGCCACACAAATGTTCAAAGCTTAAATCAAATTACGACTAACCTAATAATCCTATCTCTACCAAATTTTGCAACAACATACCTTTATGAAGGGAGCATCCTTTGACAAATATAATAGGTCATTAGCCTAATAGTTTGCGGATGGCGGCCATCTTTGTGTCAAAATCGATTACCCCTATTAATTCGAACACGGTGAAACCGAATGGAATGAAATTTGGTACAGAGGTAACAATTGCAAAGGGCACCTCAGTGTCATGTTTTATATCACCGCCATCTTGACGGAAACGTAATGGCGGCCACACAAATGTTCAAAGCTTAAATCAAATTACGACTAACCTAATCATCCGATCTCTACCAAATTTTGCAACAACATACCTTTATGGAGGAAGCATCCTTTGACAAATCTAATAGGTCATTAAACTAATAGTTCGCGGATGGCGGCCATCTTTGTGTCAAAATCGATTACCCCTATTAATTCGAACACGGTGAAACCGAATGGAATGAAATTTGGTACAGAGGTAGCACTAGCAAAGGGCACCTTAGTGTCATGTTTTATATCGCCGCCATCTTGACGGAAACGTAATGGCGGCCACACAAATATTCAAAGCTTAAATCAAATTACGATTAACCTAATCATCCGATCTCTACCAAATTTTGCATCATACCATTATGGAGGGAGCATCCTTTGACAAATATAATTGGTCATTAGCCTAATAGTTTGCGGATGGCGGCCACCTTTGTGTCAAAATCGATTACCCCTATTAATTCGAACACGGTGAAACCGAATGGAATGAAATTTGGTACAGAGGTAGTACTAGCAAAGGGCACCTCAGTGTCATGTTTTATATCGCCGCCATCTTGACGGAAACGTAATGGCGGCCACCCAAATGTTCAAAGCTTAAATCAAATTACGACTAACCTAATCATCCGATCTCTACCAAATTTTTCAACAACATACCTTTATGAAGGGAGCATCCTTTGACAAATATAATAGGTCATTAGCCTAATAGTTTGCGGATGGCGGCCATCTTTGTGTCAAAATCGATTACCCCTATTAATTCGAACACGGTGAAACCGATGGAATGAAATTTGGTACAGAGGTAGCACTAGCAGAGGGCACCCCAGTGTCATGTTTTATATCGCCGCCATCTTGACGGAAACGTAATGGCGGCCACCCAAATGTTCAAAGCTTAAATCAAATTACGACTAACCTAATAATCCTATCTCTACCAAATTTTGCAACAACATACCTTTATGAAGGGAGCATCCTTTGACAAATATAATAGGTCATTAGCCTAATAGTTTGCGGATGGCGGCCATCTTTGTGTCAAAATCGATTACCCCTATTAATTCGAACACGGTGAAACCGAATGGAATGAAATTTGGTACAGAGGTAACACTTGCAAAGGGCACCTCAGTGGCATGTTTTATATCACCGCCATCTTGACGGAAACGTAATGGCGGCCACACAAATGTTCAAAGCTTAAATCAAATTACGACTAACCTAATCATCCGATCTCTACCAAATTTTGCAACAACATACCTTTATGGAGGAAGCATCCATTGACAAATCTAATAGGTCATTAGCCTAATAGTTTGCGGATGGCGGCCATCTTTGTGTCAAAATCAATTACCCGTATTAATTCGAACACGGTGAAACCGAATGGAACGAAATTTGGTACAGAGGTAGCACTAGAAAAGGCCACCTCAGTGTCATGTTTTATATCACCGCCATCTTGACGGAAACGTAATCGCGGCCACCCAAATGTTAAAGGCTAAAATGTAATTACGACCAACCTAATAATCTAGTCTCTACCAAATTTTGCAACAACAAATCTTTATGTGGGAAGCATATTCTGACCAAACTGCTAGATCATCAGCCCAATAGTTTGCAGATGGTGGCCAAGTATGTGTGCAAATCGATTCCCCCTATCAATTCAAACACGGTGAAACCGAATTGAACGAAATTTGGTACAGAGGTAGCACTAGCAAAAGGCACCTCAGTGTCATGTTTTATATCGCCGCCATCTTGACGGAAACGGAATGACAGCCACCCAAATGTTAAAAGCTTAAATCAAATTTCGACCATCCTAATAATTTGATCTCTACCGGATTTTGCAACATGCCTTTTTGTGGAAAGCATCTTATGACTGACTACAAGGTCATCAGCCCAATAGTTTGCAAATAGCGGCCTTGTATGTGTGCAAATCCATTCCCCAGATCAATTCAAACACGGTGAAACCGAATTGAATGAATTTTTTTTACAGAGGTAGCACTAGCAAAGGGCACCTCATATTCATGTTTAATATCCCTATAGCACGTTGTATTTCAACAAGCTACTACAACCAACATTCAATTATACTCCTTGAAAAGGACAAAGAGTTATAATAATACCCATGCATTTAGGAGAAAGTAGGCTATATGTTCTTTACTGAACATCTTGTTATATATAGAGAGATTATAAGGTGTGGTAGCTCGGAAGAGATAAAACGGTTAGCTTAGGACAAGGAATCATGGACACGTCCAAAGACTGAAACCTCAAACACACGTATTGTACGTTAATGTTCAGAATTGAGTTGACCACGATGACCTTTCTCCAGTAATCGCAGCGACACGTGGTATCAAATACTGTAACTCGCAGGACTCTCTTTACAAGTAACAAGACCCTATAAATCTGTCTGGAAATGTGAGTAGGCGAGGTTATGACTGTCCTTGGTTCAAGTGACGACTCAAACATGCATGATCCCTATCAGGAGTTGCTCCCTCCTACACGACATGTTTATTGCTCTCAGCAGTGGCGTAATTATGGTTTGTTTCCGGAGGGGGATGAGTGGAGTCAAGTATATATCGGGGGAAGAGGGCCGGGGGGGGGGGGGGGAGGGGGGTGGAGATGGGAAGGGGAAGAGGTTCGCTCAGAAAGTTTATAACTTCGTACTCAGTGGTGTATTAACCGACTGAAAGTCAGAACATCAATTCTTAATATTTGACTCTGGAAAAATAACCTGAAATAAATTACATGTGATTAAGATGTATAAGGTGCGTTCAAAAAGTAATGCGTCGGAGGCATAATTACAGAAACCAGTACCTGTATGTTAGAAGTATTGGCCCTGGCTGTTGAGGCACTTGTCCCACTGTGACACGAGGCGGTGATTGGCTGCAATATGAACCAGTTCCGTACGTACAGATGGACGTCGGCGCCCGAGGTGAATCGTTGGCCCCACAGGGGACCAAACATGGCGTAATCACAGGGAGAGAGGTCTGGACTGTATGGAGGGTGGTCAAGAACCTCCCATTTGAATTTCTGCAGGAGTGCCGCGACTGTGTTGGCCGTATGAGGTCGTGCATTGTCGTGGAGCGACCACGGCGGCTATGGCGTTCACTGTCACTCGGTGGTCCTGGGTAATGAGTGCATCAACCAGCTGGACGTTGTCATCGGTAATGCAGGGGGTGCCCCAGACCGGGCATCATCGGCTAACGACACCCGTCCTTCCCTGAAGCGCTTGTGCCACGCCTTGACCCTTGCAAGGGACATGCAGTGTTCGCCGTACACTTGTGACATTCGGCGATGAATGTCCGTTCCCCCTACTCCTTCCGCTGTCAGAAACCGAACAACACCTCTTTGCTCTTCGTTTGACGCCTCCATGTCACTGTTTGCAATGCGACTGGCAGCGTTGGACGATTGATGCATGCTGCTGCTCGCTTTGTATCGTCACGTGACGTGCACGCGTGTCCTCTAGCGATGGGCTGTGACCTTCCACGCTCTGGTCGGAAACACACCTCGTTACACACGCCACGATTAGCCCATGTCGTCACCGGTTTGCGCATTTCAGCCTCCGGCTCGTTAGTTTTTGAACGTTCCTTATATAAATTGTTATGGACTATTGAAGAGCGTGAAAACTAAGGGATGCCATATTTCGATCGTCAAGCGAGTATCATCAGGTGCAACACAAAGAGCTCAACCAAACCTACAGTATTTTATTTATTTATCGTATGGCTGCAACCAAGTCAAACAATGTAAAAGCTATCCTGGGGCGGATGTTGCGAGTGACCACAACCTTGTTTTAATGAAGTCTAAGTTGATCCTCAAAAAGAAAAGACCGATTATTCAAGGCCGTAAAATGTTCGATGTCGGCAAGTTTAAACATGCCAGCATTAAGTTGCAATTCCAAGACCAGATACAGGAAATAATAAAGGATATATCCGCTAGTACAGTGAATGAAAAATGGATTGGCTTCAAACAAACAATTCTTGAAGTGGCTGATGAAACAGTTGGAAAGATGAAAGCATCACCTCAGAAACCCTGGATCACTGATCGACTACTTGAGCTTATAGAGGAGAGAAGAAAGTATAAAAACTCTAGAAGTGATGAAGGAATTCGTCATTACAAGAGCCTTCGAAATATCGTAAACAGGGAAGCTAAGAATGCAAAGGAGGATTATATAATGAGATAATGCTTATAAATTGAAGATAGTTTGAAAAATGGACAAGTAGAGAAAGCTTACGACTTGATTAATAAGCAATTTAAAAGGAGAAAGGGTCGTAGTGTGTGCATAGTGGATGAATATGGGAAGCTAATGATTGAGAGCAAGGACGTAGTGATGAGGTGGAAGAATTATTTGGAAAATCTGTATGCAGACCCCACACAATTGACTGAGCTGGAAATTGGAGATACTATTTCGCATGATAACTTAGGACCATCCATTCTTGAATCAGAATATTTTCATGCTGTGAATGAGCTGAAATCACATAAAGCCCCAGGATATGATAAAATAACAGCAGAAATGTTACAAGCATTGAATTCTAGGACACACAAATAACTGTTTGGGTTGATCAGTGAAATATATAAAAATGGAGAAGTCCCAGACGACTTTACAAAGAGTCTCATGATACCAATACCAAAGAAACAGGGAACACTGAAATGTGAGGAACATCGTACCCTTAGCATCGTATCGCATGGATCAAAAATATTGACTAAAATAATTTACAGACGAATAAAAAACAAAATAGAGCAAAATCTGAATGAAGATCAATTTTGCTTTAGGCAGAACAGAGGAACAAGGGAAGCCATATTACTAATTCAAGAAATAATTGATAAAATGATGGATATAAGGAAACCACTTTACATTGCTTTTGTGGACCTTGAAAGAGCATTCGATAACGTGAATTGGAATATTCTCATGGAAATTATGACTAATATTGGCTTGGATTACAGAGATAGGCGGATAATCTACGAACTTTATAAAAACCAAAAAGGCATTGTGGACATATGCGGAGTAGTGCAAGAAGTTTGTATTCACAAAGGAGTTAGACAGGGATGCAGCTTATCGCCTGCACTTTTCAACTTATATATTGTGAAAGGCATTGAGGATTTTTTTTTATTAATGCAGCCAATGGCCATGTACTTTTCTTTTCAGGACGGGTCAGGGAAGGGATATTGGAAGGAAATCGGCCGTGGACCTCTTGAAAGGAACCGTCCCGGCATTTGCCTGGTGGTGAAAATGGGAAACCACGAAAACCATTTTCAGGACGGCCGAGGTGGGAATCGAACCCACGCTCTCCCGATGCCAGCGACGCACGAGGTAGCGCGGTAGCACTCTCGGCCACCGCGGCCGGTAAGGCATTAAGGAATGTAAGACAGTTATGAGAGGAGTTAAGATCAACGGAGTAGCAGTCAAGACAATAAGGTTTGCAGACGACATAGGAGTCCTGGAACCAGTGAAGAGAAACTGCAACATGCACTCACGGAAATGAACAGGATTCTACATGAAAAATATAATCTGAAAATCAATATTAAAAAGACGGAAATAATGGTATGCGCTAGAGAACAACTTAATGCAGCTATTCACATAGCTGGTGCTCCCCTTAAGCAAGTTAACACTTTCACCTATCTAGGGAGTAACAATACTTCCACTGGAAAAAGTTCAACAGATATTCAAGCTAGAATTGACCAAGCCAAAATTGCATTTAACAGCAAAAAATCCCTTCTGACTTCAAATAATATATCTATTGAGACCAGGACTAAATTTATAAAATGTTATGTGTGGAGTGTAGCCTTGTATGGCTCAGAAGCTTGAACATTGGGATGTGCTGATAAAAGAAGACTTTCAGCTTTTGAAATGTGGTGTTGGCGGCGGATGGGAAAAATTCCATGGACCGCAAGAGTGACGAATGACGAAGTGCTCAAAAACATTAACGGAAAGAGAGCATTTCTCAAAACAATACGGAAAAGACGAGACCAACTGATAGGACATCTCTATCGCCACAATGACTTTATGGTAACTGTGTTAGATGGCAAAATTCGGGGCAAGAGGGGAAGAGGGCGACCGAGACTGCAATACATCAAGCAGATCATAACAGATTCATACAGAGACATGAAGAGACTGACTGATAGGACATCTCTATCGCCACAATGACTTTATGGTAACTGTGTTAGGTGGCAAAATTCGGGGCAAGAGGGGAAGAGGGCGACCGAGACTACAATACATCAAGCAGATCATAACAGATTCATACAGAGACATGAAGAGACTGACTGATAGGACATCTCTATCGCCACAATGACTTTATGGTAACTGTGTTAGGTGGCAAAATTCGGGGCAAGAGGGGAAGAGGGCGACCGAGACTGCAATACATCAAGCAGATCATAACAGAGACATGAAGAGACTGACTGGCGACAGGATTGCTGCCGACCAATCTACGGATTGAGAACATGAATGAATGGCTTTTAGTGCCGGGAGTGTCCGAGGACATGTTCGGCTCGCCAGGGGCTGTAGCTGCGTCAAGCGGACACCCATAGGGTGAGCTACAAGTTCCGTTCAATTTCAAGTAATTCCAACTTTTGCTACCCAAATGTCACTGACACCAAGTGGTGAACGTTTGAACTTTAATAGAACGATCCTACGAAATCTAACCTAGAAATTTAGCTTCCAAAGTTTGGTCTGTGGAATGATCTCTATCATACCATAAATCTATGACATGGACCCGCCGGCTTTACTTCCGTTCCGAAGGAAGCAGTAGCGTAGCCAGGATTTTAGTTTGGGGGGGGGGGGCATTAGGTCCACATCTATTACTGCAGGAGTTCATATACACACATCAAAAAAAGTTTTGCATCACCTCGGTTCCCAGATCTCCGGCATATAGACGTTGACTGTGTATATTGTATCAAAGATACAGTCCCTTTGACTGTTCATAGATGTCACTAAAACTGCTCAAAGATGTAAACAACCATGCATGAGCAGGGCCTATTAGACGGAGGGGGTACGACAGCCGATCAGTTCCAGTCATTCCACCAGGACGAAGGTACGCTGCTCATGTTGTCTGTAGTTCTACCATGCCTAGAAGGTCAATACCGCAGTTCGATCGCGTCCGCATTGTTACTTTGTGTCAAGAAGGGCTCTCAACAAGGGAAGTTTCCAGGCGTCTCAGAGTGAACCAAAGCGATGTTGTTCGGACATGGAGGAGGTACAGAGATACAGGAACTGTCGATGACAGGCCTCGCTCAGGCCGCCCAAGGGCTACTACTGTAGTGGATGACCGCTACTTACGGATTGCCGCTCGGAGGAACCCTGACAGCAATGCCACCATGTTGAATAATGCGTTTCGTTCAGCCACAGGACGTCGTGTTTCAACTCAAACTGTGCGCAATAGGCTGCATGATGCGCAACTTCACTCCCGACGTCCATGGCGAGGTCCAGCTTTGCAACCCCGACACCATGCAGCGCGGTACAGATGGGCCCAACAACATGCTGAATGGACCCCACAGAATTGGCATCACGTTCTCTTCACCGATGAGTGTCGCATATGCCTTCAACCAGACAATCGTCGGAGACGTGTTTGGAGGCACCCTGGTTAGGCTGAACGTCTTAGACACACTGTCCAGCGAGTGCAGCAAGGTGGTGGTTCCCTGATGTTTTGGGGTGGCATTATGTGGGGCCGACGTACGCCACTGGTGGTCATGGAAGGCTCCGAAACGGCTTTACGATACCTGAATGACATCCTCCGACCCATAGTGCACCCATATCGGCAGAATATTGGAGAGGCATTTGTCTTCATGGACGACAATTCTCGACCTCATCGTGCACATCTTGTGAATGCGTTCCTTCAAGATAACGACATCGCTCGACTACAGTGGCCAGCATGTTCGCCAGACATGAACCCTATCGAACATGCCTGGGATATGTTGAAAAGGGCTGTTTATGGACGTCTTGACCCACCAACCACTCTGAGAGATTTACGCCGAATTGTCGTTGAGGAGTGGGACAATTTGGACCAACAGTGTCTTGATGAACTTGTGGATAGTATGCCACGACGAATACAGGCAGGCATCAATGCAAGAGGACGTGCTACTGGGTATTAGAGGTAGTGGTGTGTACTGCAATCTGGACCACAAATGCTGAAAGTCTAGCTGTATGATGGTACAACATGCAATGTGTGGGTCTCATGAGCAATAAAACGAGCTGAAATGTTGTTTGTGTTGATCTCTATTCCCTTTGTATTTAAAGGTTCCGGAACTCTTGGAACCGAGGTGATGCAAAACTTTTTTTGATGTGTGTACTTTAGCCTACTTTCATGTGTGTACGTTTGTCTGCCCCCCCCCCCCCCTCCTCCCCCCCACCTACTCTTAATAAAATCTAAAGGACCGGAGCGATTTCAATGAAATTCGGTACTACTACCTCGTCCAACCTCGACCGTGCCTTTCAAATTTTGATACATATCACCAATTCAACATGCGGACCATGCGAAATATTTCACTGGCATTCTAGGCCTCTATCTCCTGAACGGTAACATATATCACCCTGAAATTTTGTACAGTGATAAAGGGTACTACTATAAGTTTACCTATGTGACTTTACAAAACCTGTTAAGTACAAACCACACATGGCGGCCAAGCGAATTCGAACCATTTTAATGGATATTTCGCGCGATTTAACCATCCGAGCGCAGTGGAACTTGAAACGGTAAATGTTTATACAAATTCTAATCTACTGACATCTAATTTTGTTCAATTGTTTACATAACTTAAAGATGGCGGCTGTGGGAAATTATAAATTAAGTTTTTATTTCGTGTGTCCTAATCATGCGATCGAAGTGGAAGTTTGAATAATGAACCTACGCAATAATTTTCATCTAATGGTACATAATTTTATGGCCTACATATATACTCATCCAACATGGCAACCATCCGAAATATTTAGATGGTTCTCAATATCTACGAATCTATTGCAGCATCAAACTGACATTTTGTATGCTGATAGAGGCTATTAATATAAGTTCACCTATTGGACTTTCAATAACATGGTGAGCACAACACAAACATGGCGGCCAAGCGAAGTTAACGCATTTAAATGGAATTGACTCGCGATTTAATTATCCGAGTGCAGTGCGACTTGGCACGGTAAATGTTCATACAAAAGCTACTGGCATCTAATTAAATTCAATTGTTTCATAACCCCAAGATGGTCGTGAGAAATTTTAAAATTGACTTTTTATTTCATGTATCCTAATCATGCGATCGAAGTGAACGTTTGATTTTTTTTAACCTTCTGAGAGGCCGATTGCAGGTGTTTCTAGTCGAGTTCCGTGGGCGACCTGCGCGTCGTGATGAGAGATGGAATGATGATGAATGAAACTGGGCAAGGATGTGGAAGGAAGCGGCCGCGTCCTAGCAGAAGGTACCTTCCCAGCAAATTCCTGGTGTTGAATATGGGAAACCATGGGAAACCATTTCAAGGGGCTTGAACCAATCCGTCTATCGAGTCAGCAGAGAGTTTGGCCCCATGGCCTAACGATGCGCCTTAGTGAGCGTAGCTACCACTGTCGGTTGTTTGAATAAACCTACGCAATAATCTTCATCTAATGGTGCATAACTCTATGACCTACATACAGAACAATCCAACATGGCGTTCCTTTTCATAGGCGCGAGAATTTTTTAATAAAGAAGACCAATAAGATATATGAAAATCTATATATATAAAGCTCAATGTTTGTCTGTCTGTCTGTCTGTCTGTTTGTCTGTTATGTATACAAATCCACACCGTTTCACCGATCCGAACCAAAATTTGTATACTTACCCTTCGGAACCCTGCGGGTAACCCTGTCCACTTGAAATTTCTGACAGACCACCCCATTCCCTGCAATTAGGCCCATTGGCCCAAATCTACACCGTTTCACCGATTTCAACCAAAATTTGTATACTTACCCTATGTAACCCTGTGAATAACACTGTCCACTTAAAATTTCGGATAGACCACCCCATTTCCTGCATTTAGGCCCTTTGGCAAACATCTACACCGTTTCACCGATCCTAACCAAAATTTGTATACTTACCCTTTGCAACCCTGCGGGTAACCCTGTCCACTTGAAATTTCGGACAGCCCACCCCATTCTCTGCATTTAGGCCCTTTGGACCAAATCCACACCGTTTCACCGATCAGAACCAAAATGTGTATACTTACCCTTTGGTACCCTGCGAGTAACACTGTCTGCTTGAAATTGCGGACAGACCACTCCATTCCCTGCATTTAGGCCCTTTGGCCCAAATCCACACCGTTTCACAGATCTCAACCAAAATTTGTTCTTTACCGTCTGGAACCCTGCGAGTAACACTGTCTGCTTGAAATTTCGGACAGACCACTCCATTCCCTGCATTTAGGCCCTTTGGCACAAATCTACACCGTTTCACCGATCAGAACCAAAATTTGTATACTTACCGTTTGGTACCATGCCAGTAACCCTGTTTGCTTGAAATTGCGGACAGACCACTCCATTCCCTGCATTTAGGCCCCTTGGCTCAAATCTACACCGTTTCACTGATCTGAACCAAAATGTGTATACTTACCCTTTGTAACCCTGTGAATATCACTGTCCACCTAAAATTTCGGACAGACCACCCCATTTCCTGCATTTAGGCCCTTTGGCAAAAATCTATATCGTTTCACCGATCCGGACCAAAATTTTTATACTTACCCTTTCGAACCCTGCGGGTAACCCTGTCCACTTGAAATTGCGGACAGATCACCCCATTCCCTGCATTTAGGCCCTTTGGCACAAATCTACACCGTTTCACCGATCAGAACCAAAATTTGTATACTTACCCTTTGGTACCCTGCGAGTAACACTGTCTGCTTGAAATTGCGGACAGACCACTCCATTCCCGGAAAGAGGACAGGGTCCGTCAGAAAGGCAATGGTAAAAAGGGGTAAAACCGGACCCGCTCAGTAAACCCTCAGGGTTGCCAGCTCCCGAACTCACCAGCCATGAGCCCTTGAGGATGTAGCACTATCCAGGGTGCACCAGAAGTGGTGGGGCTACACACACCCTGCCTCCTTGAGGGTCTTGAGCAGAAGACATGAGATATTAAGAAAAGAAAAAGAAGGCTGACACCTCGAAGAATGAGGCTATCAGGAATGATTAGACAAGGGCCAATTAAGGCGGGAAAGTTAAAGAGTCGCTAGGCCTCGGATACCCCGATACCATCGGGGTCGGAAGAGAACAAGAGTTTGACCAAGGGAGGCTGACAGGAAAGAGGACTGAAAGGAGCCCGGCACCAGTAAGTAGAAGCAATGCCGGATTCAGCTGGGGTCCCGTGGTCGCACACCCACGTCCCACAAGTTGTGAGACCCTGGTGGGTGGAGGGGGGAAGAGGGGGCAGGTGTGAGAATAGCTTGCTGATTCATCGCGAGGTGGCATGAGAGAAATGTCCAGATCCCGCCGTGTTACCTGGTATTGCTGACTATGCTGATGTTCATACAGGGTCTTTGCTCAAACCACTGTAGTGTTACGAAACAATGAGTGATTCACCGGTCAATGTGAATAGGACTGGGAACCCCCCCGAACGTCTGTCATCATATATCGTCATCATCTGCGATATTCTCAGGTTCGCGCAGCTTGGACCCTAGCAGTACTCGATAAGCTCTTTCACTACACGCATCGAGTATAGGCCTAAGCCAGAAAATAACGTTCAGACTTTGGAAGACATCGAAGGTAGAAATCTGAATTACCTATATCAGATTTAAAATTACACTGTTCGTTTAGTAGTAATTTTTCATTACCTTATTATTATCATAAGGGCAAATGACCTAGATGTTACGCCCATTATACCACTAATCACCAACACATAAAGTCTTCTACGACTGAGATGTCACGAATTCTGGGTCTGCTAACGACTCGAATCGGACTGAAGACAAATATCACGAGAATGATAATTATTTTACAGAGCCTTCCCATAGTGACTTAAGTATAAACATTGTCACTGGGATTGATAATGTAAGAAATGAATACATAAATAAATATAATTTATGACGTTGAGTGTTAAGGAGACTGGAATATTATCATCATTCCTCCGGGCGAAGCCGGGTACTACTGCTAGTAGGCTATATAGTTCTTCACGGAAGTACTTGTTCTGATTATAAGTACTTTAGGGTTCACTTTTAGCTTCGGACAAAAATCTTCGGTTTGTTCATGTCTGTCTGAATTCTACCCTTCGTTGCTTTGTTTTGAGGCAGCTCACAGCTGTGTCAGTATCTATATTTGTCTCTAATGCTCCAATTTTCAATTATCAGTTATCAGAATACTACTATTATGGCATATTCACACGTTTCAGTTCAGAATGTTCTTTACATTAATACCGCACTATGTCTTGGTGTTTTTAAATAGTTTATTTACCAGAAATATTTTTTGTCAATTGAATGAATATGTCCAAAACAAAACCCATCAGGAGTAGATAACAGGAAGAAGGGACACTCATAAAGGCATCAAACAAAGAAGGTAGGTTGCAAAACATTTAGGTCTATTATTGTTAGTGTAATTTATACAGTGCTGTTTAAAGGTAAGCCTAACGGTCCCCGTGGACCTCATTCTGGTTTATTATTATTATTATTCAGAGGAAACTGTAACACCCTTTAAATAATAATAAATAAATAAGAACCATTTAAAAAGATCAAATAACTTAACATTTTATCAGTGAACAATGCGTCTTTCTCGTGCTGTGCTTATATAATGAAATGGGGCCTCGATTTTCTACACCTACGATAAAAACTTTTCATAACTTACCGAACATGTATCCAGTTTTGCCTTCTTTACGACAAAGCGGTCGATCTTCTGAACACTCGCTAATGTGACAAAAAGAAGAAAGAAAAGAGCAACTATCAAATAACTCCCGACTCTTCCAAAATACGAACTGTATATCTCCTCTCGCACAGACAAACAACCACCGTATATCACGACAGTGGCGCGACAATCAACCACGCTGCGTCAGTATTGCAGAGTGGGACATTTAAACACTGCTATTCCCAGGAAATGGAAATTAAAAGCTGACAAGACAGTATAAGCTGACAAGCTGGCCCCCTCCAGATAGGTCTCTTGCTAATTGGCAATCTCCTAATTTCTTGGTAGACTTTTTCATCATCACCTGGTTGTATTCCCAGTACTGAGGCACCTACTATTCTTTTCGTTGTAGGTTCTAAATTTGATTGAGCCGTAAGAAAATATCTGGATTTTTTGTGGGGGGGGGGGGGGTTGGCCCCACTGCCCCCCCCCCCTCTGGCTACGCCACTGGAAGGAAGGCATACTGAAGGATTTTAACACTCTTAAAAAGTCCAAAGACTTAGCCGGGTTTGAACCCGCAATCTTGGGCACAGCAGTTCGGCATGCTACCAACTACAGTGACACCCACAAACTGTCTCTGTCTTCCAAAAACAAAAGCAAAAATTAAAAAAAAAACTGTCAGAAGACATAGTAAGTGTGGTTGTCCTAGCAGCCTGTAGACTTTCCACAAATTCAGATAAGTCTCCCTATCAATACATTAACACTGGACAAACTATAGTTTGCCTGTTGTAGTTATAGTTGTTTACCATCCTCACAGCAGAGTTCTTTTAGGTGCCATGGTCAGCTCGGCGAGAGGATCGAGTTGGTTCCATGGAACTGTCGCCGCAGTCATGGACGCGATTCAGTTGGGCCCACTCACAAAACATCCATAAGTTAGGTTAGTTAACCTTACACTATTTAATGTTTGTTTACGTTCGACCCTGACTCTTATTATGTCACAAAACTGTACCATAATGAGGCTCATTATAACACTATTTTTCATTATGAAACAGTTTCTCCCACCAATCAGAGCTCAAGAAACAGTTGTTTGACTAATTAGATAAGGATAGCATCGCACCTGCGCTAAGTTCCAAGGCCTTCTAATTTAAATTCCACTGCCTGGCAATCGAGAAGGCCATGGTCAAATACAAGGTATTCTCTGCGTCTCATGCGCTCTGTTCAGTACATAAAACTGGCGAAATCTCGACAGATATTTATGAATATTTATGTTAGAACATATAATAAAGTTATAATTATCGTGGAACATAAACAGTCTATAATGGTAATTAAGACACTCGTATGGAAATTATAAAACTCGCTACGCTCGATTTACAAACATACTCGTGTCTTAATTATTGCCATTATACAGTAGGCTAGTTGCATAATGCACTATTATGTTCGACGATGTCGAAATGTAAATATTATACTGTGTGTCAGAAAACTGTATCATAATGGACACTATTTTTCATTATGAAACAGTTTCTCCCACCAATCAGAGCTCAAGAAACAGTTGTGTGACCAATTAGGTGAGGATAGCATCGCACCTGCACTGACTTCCACGGCCTCCTATTTTAAATTTCACTGCGTGTTAGTGTCATATTGGGGTAGGCTGTTTGAGGAGGCCATGGTCAAATACAAGGTATTCTCTGCGTCCCATGCGCTCTGTTGAGTACATAAAACTGGCGAAATCTCGACAGATATTTATAAATATTTATGTTCAAACATGAAAGTTATACAGGGTGTTTTGAAAAAAAAAGTGTCCGATATTGCGACAGGGGTTGTGATTGGTCAAAACGAGAAGAATTGTTCCTATAAACTATGTCCGGAAACAAATGCCTGTAATCATCGTCGACCATAAACAGTCGTATGCAACTCGCCTATAATGGTCATTAAGACACTCGTATCGAAGTTATAAACATACTCGTGTCTTAAATATTGCCATTATAGGCTCGTTACATAATGTACTATTATAAAATAACACTTTATAATAGTAATCATTAAAACATTCCGATATTGAAATGTAATGTTGTTACTTCTTAATATCACGAAGGATACTCAAATAAAGACGGGTGCCTAACATTAACGAATGAAGAGAACCCTGCTGACCAGGAGCCCAACTCACACGTTTCCAACGATGTAATCTCGGAATTTTGCTGATACGACTGAAAACATATCATTAAATATAGCCATGTAAGAATATGAATTACAAGACGGGGAATCACATGCACAACGGTTTGTAATGGAGTGAATCCCCAAGTAACTTGATGAAAGTGTCGAGGTGTTCTTGGCGAACAATTAGCTAGTGTCTGGGAACCTTCTCAGCGGTCTGGAACGACCTTCACAGCCCCCGGATCCTGGTCTCATGTACCACCATACTCAAAGTTTATTCAATAAATAAGAAATAAATAAATAAATACATAAATAAATAATCGAACAATTAAATAAATAAGCAAATAAAAAATAAAGAATTGATAGATAAATAAATAAATAAACAAATTAACAAATAAATATACAAACAACTAACTCCACCTGCAGCAACTACTGGGTGGATTAAGTAGCTCAGTCGTTGCTGTTGCTGGTCCCAAGTCTGGGTAAAGGAGGAGGGTTGGCTCGAAGCCGTAAAATAATATTCAGCCCAGAACACCAAGAGGCACCAGTAAACCACAGCATAACATCAGCTGCCGTATGAACTAACAATCCTTACGATGAGAGTGAATTTTATGGATTATCAGCGATCCACTCACCCTGGGCTCACGCCCACCAGCTAAAATCAACCACGAACTTAGCATGATGGAAGCACAAGCAAAAAAGCAACTACCTCAGGCCAGAGCTAAGAAGAGCGAAGGCGAACCTGGTCATTCGGCTTCTGGGGGACCAGGACGTCATGCCGGGAAGGATCGGAGCTTCCCAAAACTCCTCAAACCTAAGCGAACGCAATTCATTGGTACACTAAACGTACAGACGCTGACCAAAACTGGGAAACTCAAGACACTGACGGACACCAGCGACAGATTCGGAATTCTCATACTTGCAGTACAAGAAACACGATTCCGTGATTGTGATCACTTCGACTCCGGTGGATACCGTATCTATAAGGGAAAACCAGCAACTAAGCTAAGAAATAGTAATTTACATGTGTTCGGAACAGCATTCCTTGTGCACAACAGTATCCAGAACTCAGTGATAGACTTCACATCACCTTCGAATCGTCTCTCTCTACTCACAGTTAAATGCGCCAATAAGGCCTATACATTGATAAACTCACATGCTCCAGTTAACAATGATCCTGACAAAAACAAAGTTGAGAAGTTCTGGTCTCAACTTGAACGGACACTTACTAAGATTCCTCAACACCACATTAAGATCCTCCTCGGAGATTTCAATGCGCAAATTGGCAGAGAACGGGAACACAGACATATCATTGGGAATTTCTCGGCACACAAAAAGACGAATGCGAATGGGCTTCGCTTAATCAACATATGTGGAATGGCCAACCTACAACTAATGTCCACACATTTCAAGAAACCACCACGAAAAATGACTTCATGGAAATCTCCCATAAACCACATCGGGGAGTATCAAATAGATCATGTAGCAATAACCAGACAATTCTCTCCAGAAATCATGAACGTGAGGGTACGCAAAGGTTACGTAGAGTCCGACCATCATCTCTCGCAGATCAAAGTCCGCTTCATACCCAATCGTAAAAAGCGTCCAAATTCCAAACTCCCACGCATAGATCCGGAATACCTAAAAGAACACGCACAGGAGTTTACACAATCATTACAGACTAACACGGAAACATGGGATGAACTTCTCAAGGCCATCCAAGAATCAACAAGAAAACTCGGCAAACCACCAAGGAAACGAAAACACAGATGGTGGAGCATAGACTGTGATACAGCCCTAGAGTCCCGAATCCGAGCCTGGAAGACATGGAATAGCAACCGAACACCAGAACATTGGCAGAACTTTTTAGAAACGCAGAAGCAAACATCCAAAACAATCAGACGAGTTAAACGCATGTACCACCTCAAACGATTGGAAGAAATCGATAATGACTTTAAGAGGAACAACACACGAAATTTCCACAGGACCTTTAGGGAAGAACTGACGAACTACAAGCCGCCCAGTCTTTGTTTTCGCCGCCCTGATGGCACACTTGAGACAAACACAAAGGCCAATTGTGATATCCTGAAACAGTTCTTCGAGGAGCTTCACAATTGTGAACCACCTGCAGAGAATCTCCAACTCCACTTTACTGCCCCAAACCAGGACTCAGTACCACCAACATATGATGAGATACAAAACATCATATTACATCTCAAAAACAACAAGGCACCAGGAGAAGACGGTGTAATCGCCGAAGTGCTCAAGATTGGAGGTGAACTCTTGACTGAAAGACTACAAAACATCATTGCTAATATATGGGAGAGTGACACCATACCGGTTGAATGGAAAACTGCTTTGATTCACCCACTACACAAAAAGGGCGACAAGACAGATCCGAATAATTACCGAGGCATTTCACTCCTGCCAATCGCCTACAAGGTACTCTCACGTGCCCTCCTCACCAGATTGGAGCAACAGACAGAGCACATGATCGGTGAATATCAGGCGGGATTTCGACCGCGTCGATCGTGTGCAGAACAGATCTGGAACCTCAAGATTGTACTCCAACATCGCCAGTCAAATCGCACAGTTGTCACCTTCGTAGATTTTAAGAAATCATATGATTCAATCGACCGCGCAACTCTGTTTAATATACTTCGTGAATATGGTGTGGACAACAAAACAACTACATTAATCCAACAGACCTTGACAGATACAACTTCTAAAGTTAAATTTATGGGTGAAGTGTCCGAACCTTTTCACATTAGAACATTAGAACATGGGTTGTCCCCACTCCTATTCAACCTGGTACTAGATAAGATCATCAGAACATGGGAGAAAGAAATACCTGGAATAAGTATGGGAACAAAAGAACAACGAATCAACATAAAATGCTTCGCCTTTGCTGACGACCTAGCAATAATTACTCGGACTCCAGAAGAAGCCAGACAAGCCATCGAGAAGCTTCATGAGATATCAATCAGAACCGGCCTCCATATCTCTTACGAGAAAACACAGTACATGGATTCCAAGAGCACAAACCTGGCATCAATTACAACCAAATATGGCGACATCACACAAGTTAAGCACTTCAAGTACCTAGGTGAAATTATCGGGAACACTGGTAACGAAAGAATGGCTAACAAAACTCGTGCAGAAAAATTACGCAAAGCTTACACAATCACTTGGAATATTTACAACAAGAAATCACTTTCCACTAAAGCCAAACTCCATCACTACTACACAGTCATCCTCCCAGAGGCACTCTATGCGATTGAGACGTCATCGTTAACCATCAACATCAAATACATTGAGAAGATAGAACGACAAATACTGAGAAAAATCTTTGGACCAAAGCTTCAGGACGGTATCTGGATGAGGAAAAGCTCAGACGAACTGTATTCACGGACTGAACGATTCGCCTCACTCGCACGTAAAAGACGCATGAAATTCTACGGACATATAGCTCGAATGGACAACTCCCGACTGACCAAGAAAATCTTCCTCATAGTCAATGGAAACCGACAAACCAAAGTACGCTGGCTAGCAGACACCCAAAAGGACCTCAGTGAAATCAATATTGACCCACTGACAACGACGCGGACTGCATATAGACAAAAAGTAAATTCGTATAAGTTTCCACCCAAGATCCCTACGGGACAGAATTTGAAACTTAAAGCTGCTTGGACACAAGAAAGAAGACAGGCACATAGCGAAAGGATGAAGAAGTTTTGGGAAGATAAGAAGAACAAGAAGACCAATGTTAACTAATGGTTCTACGTGCTCCTTAGAGGGCCAAACGCATTATATATATATATATATATATATATATAAACAAACAACTAAATAAACAAATCTACTATATAAAGCTCAAATACCACTCACTGATCCATTCATCACAAAATCTCAGAAACCACCGAACGGATTGGAATGAAATTTGGTATGCAGCTTCCTCAAGGGCCGCAAACGCCCACTAAGAAAGAATTTTTGGGTATTCAGGTTGTAAAGGGGTGTTAAGGGGGGTAGACCTGCATTTCATTGAATAGCAATATCTCCCGATTGGTTTCATTGGGGGATGTGATACTCGGCATATAAACTCACCATTAAAAATAAGAAGACACGTGTCTGACGGTTTTTCGACGTGGTGTATTATGAGGTGAAAGGGGTGAAAAGTGGGGGTTGAGGGATTCCTAACGGAGCGTGTATCTCTTAAACGATATAGGCGAGGAGTTTGGAACTCGGGCGAAAAAAAAATCAGCATTAAAAATAACTAAACAGATGTTTGACCGTTTTTTCATAAATCCAATATAAGGGGCCCATGGGGAGGGGTGAAAATATAGGGGGGGGGGGACGTAATATGTCTGAGTGTAAAATTATACATGGCCTATGTTCTAGACAATAGCACATTACATCTTTTTTGTCTCTTGCTATTTCATCATACGACGAATACTTAGGGAGTTATTAATGATTTTGTACTTTTTGGCCGGAATTTTCTAAGTCCCAGGAATGACATAAAAATTGATTCGAATGAAATTTCAAAAAATTTTTTTTTTTAATACTTTTATTATATTTTTCACGTCTTTTAGGGTCGGAAACCAACATGATATTTTGATGTTTTTTTCGCCCCATGCTATTTGGTTTCAGGACCCAAACAAATAAATAAACAAATAAACAAATAAATAAACAAATAAATAAATAAACAAAAAATAAATAAATAAACAAATAAATAAATAAATATAGAAATAAACAAATAAATAAATAAACAAATAAACAAATAAACAAATAGGCCTAAATAAATAAACAAATAAATAAATAAACAAATAAATAAACAAATAAATAAATAAACAAATAAACAAATAAACAAATAGGCCTAAATAAATAAACAAATAAATAAATAAACAAATAAATAAACAAACAAATAAATAAACAAGCAAATAAATAAACAGATAAAGAAACAAAAAAATAATAAAAATAAATAAACAAATAAATAAATAATGATGATGATGATAATTGTTGTTTTAAGGGGCCTAACATCTAGGTTATCGGCCCCTCAAAATAATAAATAAATAAATAAATAAATAAATAAATAAATAAATAAATAAACAAATAAATAAACAAATAAACAAATAAACAGATAAATAAATAAACAAAAGATAAACAAGTAAACAGATAAATAACCAAGCTTGTCCCGTACATGTGACGGGTACACACGTGTCACCCTGGGGCACCACGTCGTTTATTATCTTATTTTGGCCAACACAGAAGCTATGTAATTTGGAAATAATGACAGTCTTAATACGTGGGAGTACATTTCAAAAGAATTCTTCCGAGGACCGAGTCATTTATAATAGTGATTATGCATTTCAAATTGTCCATGATTTATCGCTTTACGCTATACAATGGGAACTTATTAATCACTTTAAAACTCCGGAAGGACACTGTGACGTCATCGCCAGCAGCACAATAATTGAATCGGCCGGACCTAAGTCAGTTTTCAGGAGACAGATAAACTTCATAGACAGAACAGAACTTAACAAACACACTATATTAGTCATATATGTTTTAAAGTAACTATTTGTGTTAGCGGAATATCAATTTTAATTTAATAAACATATTTTTCAAATCAATTTTGGAAACGTGACTTAATGCCTTTCAGCTCCGTGGTCAGTTTAGTGCGGCTTGAAGCCATCCAGAATGGATATTGCACATGATACTTTATTTTGAAATGGGTTTGTAACATAGAAACCTCCTAAACCCTGTACAAATGTAATTTACAATAGCACTGTAACACGCGGGAATCTTGCAGTGCAGCCAACATTAAGCACGGAATACGGCGCTGAAAGGCAGCAAGCCATTGACTTAATGCTTCTTTCCGCTGATGGCACTAAATGTAGCAGTGGTTTCTGGCTTAAACAGAAGGCTGACTTAATTCTTTCTTATGCCGTTCCTAGGCCCTTGGGTAAATACTTCACAATACTAAAGAGACCATACTTTCCAGCTCCGACCGATTCAATTGTTGTATTCTGCGATGTTCGGCTACTCAGGATTACAAGTAACACTTGAATGAAATTACTGTGATGGTGAAGCTGTTTTTCTAATTCCAGTAGAACCCCAAATCATCATCATCATCTGGGGATCCTTCCAGTGGGCCGGGTAAGATTTGAGTGGACGATATGCCTCCATCTAATATCCTGTAACGTCAGTCCTCTAGTTAGGAGATCTTCTCTAACTTGGTCTTCCCACCTTATTCTGGGACGTCCTTCTTCTGGGTCTCTTCCCCGGTACCTTCGTTTATGGCTATACGTGTCTCCGGCATCCTTTGTACATGACCAAACCACTTCAACCTTGCAATATGCAGGCATCTTCCATTGTCAAGGTTATCTGCCTATCTTTCCTAATACAGTCATTTCTGATTCTGTCTTTGCTCGCTTTCTGCAGAGCTGATCTCAAAACTTTCATTTCACATGACTATAATTTCCTGATGTCTCTATTCAATACACAAATCTCTAAGCTGTTTTTCAAGATTGGCAGGAGGTATGCTTAGCTCTTAAAGGGACTGCCTTATCCCAGACTACGTTTCACACTTGGTAGACGAAAATAGAACCCATTGATACTCGATTTTGGACTTCCACCATACCACTCCCCTGATTTGAAATTGTGCTTCCAAGATAACCCCAAATATCCGGATGAATTGGGACCGGAACCGAATCAAATATCCGGATAAGTGGTTAAATCATGAAAAAGGTAAATTTCCCTACAAGTCTTCGGAGACTGACTATGAACAGACGGGGACTAATCGACCAGTTAGTCAAAAGAGAACGCAGGGTAGTGAGAAAAATTTTAGGCAACAGATGGGTTGACGGACACTTACGTTTGAAGTCAAACGAAGAGTTATATAGAAAGATAGAACCAGTCACGTCAACTATAAAAAAGAAAAAGTTGTTGTTTTATGGACACATTTTCAGAATGTCCAACGATCGATCAACGAAGAAAATTTGGAATTTCATGAAACCAAAGAGGAAAAAATTGCCATGGTTCGAAGAATGTAACAAAGACCTTATAGAAATTGGTATTCCGGACTGCAAAATTATGAACAGGTGTGAATTCAGACACCTAGTCAAAAATGACCAGGGATTTAAGGTAGGAACAGAACCCAAAAGACGGAGGGGACCTCTTTCAGAAGATCGGAAGAAGGCGCTGAGTGATGGGCTCAAGAGATACTGGCAGGACATCAGAGCTGGCGACGATCTAGAACGAAATATTGATTTTGATTGTTACTCCGTAGTCCATAGTGGCTCAATTCGAATCAAAAAAAATAAAAAATAATAACCTTAGCAAAATCTGAATGAGTACATAAAGAAATAAGAAATAAATGCAGTAAATGCAGTAAATAAATAAATAATAATGAAAACAAGATTTATTTATTTAAATTAATGTGTTAAGGTTTCAACAATCAATCATTAATCACACACTATGGGAATATCACTCAAGCAGACACATTTAAATATTTATATATTGTTGCCTTTATTGGGGCGAAGTTAGGGCTCTAGGCCCTCTCTTACACTAAACCACACACAATACTCACATATGATATTCTTAACCTAGCAAACGTAAATACTAGGAAAACTTAAGTACTATAATTAATTATCTTATTTAGGTGAAATCATTGAACCAGCAGGGGTAAATCAGCAAGATAACAGAGAAAGAACTAAAAAACCACAAAGAGCATACAAAATTACTTGGAACACATACAATAAGAGAACTGCATCAGTACATTAGTAGTGCCGATTGTAAGCCACCCATTTTATTTGTACCCGACTGTACATGTTAAAATAATTAATATCTGGCGAACCCATGGTCGGATGTTAACAAATGAGGTGTCGTTGGACTCGAGCTGACGGGGGCTTTGCTATGGACTACGTATTATATATATATATTTTTTGAAAATGTTTGTTTTCGAAAATAGGCCATAGTTTGAAAACTAAACATGATAGAACGTTGTGCAATGGCTCAAACGAATGGCCTTTATGACCTTAATTTTACATAATAAAACTTTTTAATTTTTTATGTTTTTTTGAAAACACTCGAATTTTGAAAATCATATATTTTGGAAACTAGGAATTATACAAAAATGTTTGTATGACATAAATGAAAGGTCCATACCCCTTCTACTCTCACAATAAATTTGAAGTCTCTAGGACAAAAAATTGTGTTTTGTAAGTAGTGTCATGAGGGGGAAGCTGCTTACGAAAGGAAGTTGTGAGCCCCTGGCGACCTTGGACGTGCTTGGATTCGTTTTTTTTCGTCTCGTTGCACTCTTTACGGGAATGTAGGTGTCGAACAGGTGAAAAGCTGGAAAAATGTTTTTTTGGGGTAAAACCGTGATTTTTCAATCTTTACATTGAACAAGCAATGAAGGAAATTGGAGAAAAATTTAAAGCGCGAATGAAGATTCAAGGAGAAATAATTTCAACTCTGAGATTTGCTGATGACATAGTCATCTTGGCCGACACGCCTGAGGATTTGAATGAGTATTTGAATGGTATGGTCTCCGTCTTACGGAAAGAATACATGATGAAAATTAATAAATGTAAAACAAAAATACTGGAATGTAGCCGAAATAAATCAGAAACCTCTATGGAGATCAAATTGGCAGGTGAAAAGCTGAAGGAAGTAGGAGACTTCTGTTACTTAGGAAGCAGAATAACCAGTGATGGACAAACCAAAGAGGATATAAAAAGTAGGTTGGCTCAGGCAAGGAAAGCATTTCTACAAAAAAGAAATCTGTTGACATTGAATATAGATTTAGGTATTAGGAAGCCAATTTTTAAAGCCTTTGTCTGGAGCGTGGCGCTCTATGGAAGTGAAACTTGGACTATTGGTGCAGCAGAAAAGAGGAGAATTGAAGCATTTGAAATGTGGTGTTACAGGAGAATGATGAAGATCAGATGGGTAGATAGGGTTACAAACGAAGGGGTATTAAGACGAGTGGGAGAGGAGAGATGTTTCTGGTGACTGCTAATGAAGAGAAGAGACACATGGTAGGACACATACTAAGACACGCAGGAATAGCAAGCTTAGTTATGGAAGGAAGGGTCGAGGACAAGAATTGTAGGGGTAGACCAAGGTTAGAATATATTAAACAGATTACCTCGGATGTAGGCTGTGGTAGCTATGTAGAGATGAAACGATTAGCTCAGGACAGGGAGGCATGGAGGGCTGCATCAAACCAGTCAAAAGACTGAAGACTCAAACAACAACAACAACCGTGATTTTAAACTTTTTGTTATATCTCGCGAACCAATCATGCTAGAGGCGTGTACGAGAGGTCCAAGGACTCGCAGTGACGTCCTCTTTGCTATGGACCACTCGTTATATTAAAAAAAAAATGGTAACTCCATTTTGGGATAAACAAGTTTTTTTGGTGATTTTTGCTGATATCTCACGAACCAATAAGCCTAGAGACTTGTACGAGGTGTCATAGGACTCGGGCTAACGCCCCCTGTTTGAAACTATTTTTGAAATTTTGACAAAGGGCCTAACGACACTTTTGTTGAAAAAAAAATTCTTTACCTTTTTAAAATGTTCATGAAGCGTGGTTGTTGAGAGAGACGATACTGCTGTGTGTGTGTTTCAACGAACCTGTCGCTGACCACGGTGGCTGTGCTCAATAGAACAATCGATATTTCGACGGGTCGGTTTATGACGGAGCGAGGGTTCGTCTTTTCTGATATTTTAACCCCGTAGGAGATCTTTAACGTGTAAACGGTTATGAGAACTTGGTTCTATGTTGGTTGAAGCGAGTACAGAAAACAAACTTGCTGGAGAGGGGGACAGACTAGCAGGATGTGAATGTCATTTGAGCTTATTGGAATGCGCTGATCTGACTTGACAGCAGGTGCAATGGAAAATTACAAAGACGCGGAGGACAATTGAAGGTTAAATAATCTGACAATCGTGGTGGCAGGGAAGAGCGAAATGCATGTGAACACGTGTGAGATGACATGTAAGCTAAACAAGTGACATCCTGTTTTGCTTCGTACGTGACAAAATGCAAGTTCATGTGAAATTTGACCTGGCACAGGTGTTCACCTTGGGCGTTAGCTGTCCACGTGCACGATAACAGAATGTTTAAGCGTGGGAAAAAATGATTATACATGCAACGTAGCATATATAAAGACATGTCGTTATCATTTCCACTCTCACTTACGTGACTACCTTTGATCACACTGCGTTGCGTGAAACACATGGTCTTGTATGACAGTTTTGGTGTTGGTGGAAAATACTTAACCTTGTTGTGGGGTAGGTATTTATTTATATATTTATTCATTTATATATTTATTAATTTATAAATATTTACATGCAATTATTTATTGATTGTTAAAGTTATAAATAATTATTTATTTATTTGTTTGCAGATAACCGGTATAGCTTACATGTCTGAAATACAAGAAACCATTGCTCTTTTGACCCCACAAGAAGGAAACAGCAACAAGCCAGAGCAAGTAAAGGTGAGATTATGTTTTTTAAACTAACTTGTTTCATTTGTTTGTTTAATATTATTTTATTTTATTTTATTTTATGAAATGCATGTATTAACCTGAATTTAGGTATTTATAGCGGTTTATTTTATTTGTTTATTTATTTATTTATTTATTTATTTATTTTTAGAAACCTGGAAAGGAAAGCTTTACCGCCGTAGCAGTGACTGAAAACCCGAGACGCAGTATAGTGCAACCATTGTTTCCAGGCAGTGAACTATTGAAAACTCAGGTAAGTCTAACTTAAAAATGCTATTCCAATTTACCACTAATGAAAAACCCCTAGACAAAAAAATCATTACCTGTACATGACTGGGACAATGATTGCTTTCTTGATTAATGGCTATGTTGTTGCTGACTGTGAAAAGTACAAGGCCATATTGGATTTTCTAAAAACAAAAATTTAAATTTAATTTATGGGCGGTTCCCTATGGACTCAACGAATATCCACAGGTTTGAACAAGATAATTTGGACAAAGCGACATGACATTCATTTTTTGTTTATATATTGGTTAAAGGGGGATGTAAATGACTGCAGCTTTATAAAAAAAACTCTTCATTATATCATTAAACCGCGTAGGCAGAAATGCCTCAAAATTTTCGCATACACAAAGTACACGATCACCATATGTTGTTTTCAATTTCCGAATCTTGATAATCCGAAATGGAATATGCGTTGGCAATTCGCTGAGCTTCTTTGTCTCTAAGCCACATGCTTGTCCAACAGCATTCAAAACATTCATTGTAGTAGTCTATATACAAAAGAAAAGCATATCTATTACACTATTTAACAGCTTGTAATAATATTGTGCAATTAGGGATGTTGCACTATGCATGGCTAATAAATTATACTAGTTATGCAAGAAATGCCCTAACTGTAGCAGATACTGCTTTTCTGCATATAGCACAAGTGTTTAGTTCTAATGCACACTTGACACATGTTATCATGTGTCCACAAGGCAAAAATACAACACGTAGTTCATCTTGATAACAAATTTTACATAATTGTTGGTCACAATTTTGTATCTGTTCGTGAGACAAGTCTTTTTTTTTAGCCTCATGTATTTGCTCCACGTGTTCTAACCCTAAAGGCACTTTTAAGACTTGTGCTGCAATCACTTTTTCTTTACGAATAGTGTTCACAAATTCCTGACCTTTAAGCAACACCATGTATCTACAGTTAGGTAACCAACGATCGTGTTGCACAAAAGGGTCATCAGTCAGTTGCCAATCCTTTAAAGCAAATCCACAATAAAAACATATTGTTTTATCCCCTTCACCAGTATAAAAAGATCCAGCTTCACTTAGCTGTTTGGTAAGGTGTTTAAATATTAATGGCCAAACATTTTTATAAGATTCTAAACGTAATTCAACAGAGCTGTACTCTGGGTGTGCTAGTGCTTTAGTCTTGCAAACTCCCAATTTTTCAAAAGCACACGCCAATTCAACACTGTCTATGGCATATGGACCACATATATCGGCACTACCGTTGGCTGGTAATACATTATTATTATTATTATTATTATTATTATTATTTATTTGTGATTCAGCGACGTAAGTAATAGTGGTTCGGTAAAATGGATACACTGGTAGGTTACCCACTTGTTTTCCAAGCATTTAAGGACAACAAGGAGATCACCCCAAATGGTCTCTAACGGGATCATCCCCTTCATCCCAGTGTGAAAGTTCAATACGACAAAACACACAGCGCACCACATCTTCTCGGTTCAAGTAAAAAAAACCTGCTTTTGCAAGTTTATGTGTTGACAAAAAGCCTACAGGCCAGGATTCAAATGTTAACCAACGATCATGTTCTGATTTTAAATCTAACCCACGTGGTAAACCAACTTGTTCACTTGTTGTATTTGGTACTGACGCCATGTGTTATAACAAAACTTTTTCTTATTGTAAGTTATTAACGTTGCACAGAGTACTTTAAAGCACAATATTGTGGTGTTTGAAGCCATATTTTCAGTGTTGCCTTAGTAAACAAGAGTTTAGTGCTTTTCAGTCGGTCAACACTTATGTACCCAAAACAGATGGGTTATGCCCTAATCCTGAAATAAATTACATGAGAATAATAAATATACTACTCATGCAATTTATTTCAGGATTAGGGCATAACCCATCTCTTTTGGGTACATTCGTGTTGACCGACAGAAAAGCACTAAACTCTTGTTTAAAGCACAATGTATGTTTTTTCACTGTCTGTTCACTATGTTAATGGCGTATGACCACACCTATAAAGAACAAACAAAATAACCCATCACTCAATCAATACTTGTAAATAAAACGTTAACGTTATTTGGCATTAATATATTAAAACACCATTACAAAAATAAACTGTATGTCGACACTAACAGTAACCCATGTACTTTTTTTTATAAAGCTGCAGTCATTTACATCCCCCTTTAACCAATATATAAACAACAAAAAATGAATGTCATGTCGTTTTGTCCAAATTATCTTGTTCAAACCTGTGGATATTCGTTGAGTCCATAGGGAACCGCCCATAAATTAAATTTAAATGTTTGTTTTTAGAAAATCCAATATGGCCTTGTACTTTTCACAGTCAACAACAACATAGCCATTAATCAAGAAAGCAATCATTGTCCCAGTCTTGTACAGGTAATGCATACTTTTTGTCTAGAGGTTTTTCATTAGTGGTAAAATGGAATAGCATTTTTAAGTTAGACTTACCTGAGTTTTCAATAGTTCACTGCCTGGAAACAATAGTTGCTCTCTACTGCGTCTCGGGTTTTCAGTCACTGCTACGGTGGTAAAGCTTTCCTTTCCAAGTTTCTAAAAATATGAAAATAAAATAAACCGCTATAAATACCTAAATTCAGGTTAATACATGCATTTCATAAAATAAAATAAAATAAAATAATATCAAACAAACAAATGAAACAAGTTAGTTTAAAAAAATAGTCTCATCTTCACTTGCACTGGCTTGTTGCTGTTTCCTTCTAGTGGGGTCAAAAGTTTCTTGTATTTCAGACATGTAAGCTATACCTGTTATCTGCAAACAAATAAATAAACATTTATTTATTACTTTAACAATCAATAAATAATTGCATGTAAATATATATAAATGAATAAATATATAAATGAATAAATATATAAATAAATACCTACCCCACAACAAGGTTAAGTATTTTCCACCAACACCAAAACTGTTAAACAAGATCATGTGTTTCACGCAACGCAGTGTTTTCAAAGGTAGTCTCATAAGTGAGAGTGGAAATGATAACGACATGTCTTTATATATGTTACTGCCCCCGTAAATTGAATTATTTAGGGACAAAATGAGAGTATTTTCCGTCCCCATGATACAATTTAACTAGCAAATATAATTTCTGGAAGTGTGACACGAGTGTGTAGTGTTGTAAGCTCGAGACTGTGGGAGAGCCCGATCACGTGATATGTTGCACAATGGACGCTTCTAGAAGGCTATATTTAGCATAGCAACAGCGAGTTTGGAGATTAATATTATAAATATTGTTATAAATTATGCTATTGGATCCCAGCGCTAATGAGAACAGGTCTCATTGAAGACGGGATCAACTTTAATTACACAACATGACGACATTATTCATTCAGGCCCTTAGAAGAAGATTTTCTTATTTGGTTATGAAGAGAATATTAAGAGAAAATATGTCTGATACTTTAAAACCCGCAGATCGGTTAATCAACGCAGTAATAAGCGTTAGTAATCTACGCGCTAAAATTATGGTGGGAGATTGATATGGCCGCCAAAAATTCGACTTGGAGAGGGAGATCCAAGTATCGATGTTCTTATTCCAGCAGACTTTGAAGAGTGAGGAAGTGTTTTTACTGGGTTAACCGAGATTCCAAAGCTTAGTCCGAGTGCGACGACTGTCGACTTGTGGAGACGCGAGGATAGCTAGGTGGAACGGTAGAGATCACCGCACTTCCATTCTACGAGAAGTTGCGAGGAACATTGTATTGATTATATCTCTTATATAATTGAGATTTGAAGTTAAATAAATGAACATTTATCAAGTACAGGTCGCCTACTATATATTTTGAAAAGTCGAGCGCTTTAATATTCATCGTTTCGACAATATCAGCCTGTCAAGTTAGATTTCCAAATGTGTTGGAAACAAAGCTGAATATCATTATAAATTGCAACGTGAAGTTGACGAACGCAGTTCAAGTGAACAGTGGCGGAGAACTTTTAATATTGGCGCAACACATAAACATTAATAGAATGACTATAATTATTCTTCAGACATTATCATTCAGCATAATTAACATTGTTGATATGATGAAGTAGATAGTCATGCGCCAGAGACATATTCAATAACAGGAGTTAAGATACAACGATGGAGCTTCGTTAGACAACGTATTCTTGAATACAGACGTAGTGTACGGTCCATCTTGTGCATTTTCGTCAGTCTACGAACACTAATATAACATCAATTAGCAATGGAAATATTTCATTCACCATTTATATGAATATTTACATAATTATATTCCAATGATGAAGCTGATACATATTTACGACGGAGAATGAAGACTTTACAGAAGAGATTTGTCAAGATGCTAGGGTAGCCCAGCAACACAGAAGAACTTGCCAGAAGGATGTCGTTCGAGCCCAGGCGAATGTTGGTGAATTCCAGAGAAGGACGTTTTCTTATCTCTGAGGTCGCAGATCCGAGGTTCAAATGCAGATCCATCTCAGTGTCTTGTACTGAGGATACATCTAAAGTATAGGGGCAATACTTACATTGATCTTCAAGTTTTCGTCCAAATAAGGTATTAGTGTATCTCAATTGTTATATAGAGCTTGATTAGTAACATTCTGAGCCAGCGATCTTATTCCATATTTCTATATTTTCACATTCCATGTATTTCAGTGCTTTTATGTATTTTACACTTCAGATGTGTGTTGAGATTTTTATACTTAAAGATTATTTAGAAGATGATTGCATTTCATCTATTTTTCAATTTTATTCAATGGATCAGTTGTGGAACTGACATTAAATATTTTGTTTGAGGAATCATAATGCCTCATAGGAGACTAGTCGTTTCGACTCTCGAATTTTTAATATTTTCATTTAAACCAAGTATTCTGAAATTGTGTCATAGCTTCAAATTAAATTCTTATTAAATTTAATTTGAGCACTTTAATGCAACGACATATAACTTCAAGAACAGAAGAAACATCAAATGATATTAGTAGGTAATATAAGCCGATCCTGGCGCAGGGGCTAATGGGCAAGATGGCCGCCGCGCGCAACCAGCACTATGCTATTATTATGGAGGGGTCAGTCAGAACTGGCGCAGTGGCTAATGGGCAAGATGGCCGACACGCCTGAGACCGTGCATGACGTTACAGAGAGAGGTCGGCCGTGTAGTTGCTAAATGGAATATTTATTATTATTATTATTATTATTATTATTAGGTAATTATTGATTGATCGTGTACAATCAAGACCAGCCTTATATTGTCCACCTCTTGGTGTAGTGGCAAGGATTCTTGGCGGTCATTCCTGAGGTTCGAATCCCGGCTCTGCCAAGAAATTTAATTTCTGGTCTCAGGAGTGGAACGGGGTACACTCAGCCTTTGGAGGCAAAACTGACAGGAGCTGGCTTTTGATTCATACCTCAACGATTCTGCCTAACCCAACTTCACCTAACCTAACTTCAAAGTCAGAGAAAATATGAGAGCAAATGTGAGAGCACGCATAAAAAACTAAGTTATAACCTAACCTAACCTAACTTAAACTAACCTAACCTAAACTAACTTCAAAGTCAGAGCAAATATGAGAGCAAATGTGAGCGCACACATAAAAAACTAAGTTATAACCTAACCTAACCTAACTTAACCTAACCTAACCTAACCTAACTTCAATGTCAGAGTAAATATGAGAGCAAATGTGAGAGCACACATAATAAACTAAGTTATAACCTAATCTAACCTAACCTAACTTAACCTAACCTAACCTAACTTAAAATTGCGACCAAAAAAAACAAACAAGTGAGACCAAAATGTGTGAGAAAAAAAGTGAGAGCAAATGTGAGAGCACAAATAATAAACTTAGTTATAACCTTACCACACCTAACCTAACCTAACTTTACCTAACCTAACCTAACATAACCTAACTTCAAAGTGAGAGCAAATATGGGAGCAAAAAGTAGGAGCAAAAAGTGTGAGCAAAAAGTGGGAGCAAAAAAGTGGGAGCAAAAAGTGAGAGAAAAAAAGTGGGAGCAAAAAGTGGGAGCAAAAAAGTGGGAGCAAAAAGGTGGGAGCAAAAAGTGGGGGCAAAATAGTGGGAGCAAAATAGTGGGAGCAAAATGTGGGAGCAAAAGGTGGGGGCAAAAAAGTGGGAGCAAAAAGGTGGGAGCAAAATGTGAGAGCAAAAAAGTGGGAGCATAAAAGTGGGAGCAAAAAGTGGGACCAAAAAAGTGAGAGCAAAAAGTGGTAGCAAAAAAGTGAGAGCAAAAAGTGAGAGCAAGAAATTGGGAGCAAAAAAGTGGAAGCAAAAAATGGGAGCAAAAAAGTGAGAGCAAAAAGTGGGAGCAAGAAAGTGGGAGCAAAAAGTGGGAGCAAAAAAGTGAGAGCAAAAAGTGAGAGCAAAAAGGTGGGGAGCAAAAAGTAAGAGCAAATGGGAGAGCACAAATAATAAACTTAGTTATAACCTAACCTAACCCAGAGAAACCTCATTTAAAGATTTTAGATTTTACATTTTAACATTTTACAATTTTACATTTTAGATTTTTGATTTTTCATTTTACATTTTTCAGATTTTACATTTTACATTTTTGAATGTTTTGTATTATAGATTTTAGTTTTTTTTTTAAGATTTTACATTTTAAATTTAAGATTTTTTGATTTTAGATTTTACATTTTCCGAAAAGAGTAAACTACAAGGTCACATACCTTACCTCACCAAACCTAACATTACCAAACCTAAATTAAGCTAATCCAAAGGCTAATGCACATACACAAAGTATATAAGGGCACATGCAACTATCCTTATGCTAGTCTTATAGGCTACTGTACAACATGATCACTACCCCAACCGTTTTTTTTTTCATTTTGTTGTTTACACATTTGTCAATTTTCCAATTTCCCATTTTCAGTTTTTTTTCATGTCAGTTTTAAGTTTTTCAATTTCATAATATGGAAACATGGATTTTGCATTTTGTTGTTTACACATTTATCAATTACACAATTTCCCTTTTACAGTTTTTAAATTGTCAGTTTAAAGTTTTTCAATTTCATGATATAGAAACATGGATTTTCCAATTTGTTGTTTACACATTTGTCAATTTACCAAATTCCCATTTACAGTTTTTAAAATTTCAGTTTAATGTTTTTTCTATTTTGTCTATATGGAAACATGGATTTTCCAATTCGTGTATTACATGTTCATTTTGCATTAGAGGTGGAGAGAGGTGGGTAGTAATTAGAAATGTACAAGCAGTGTCCATACAATATTTTTTATTCTTAATACATGTACACTATTTACACATAATACATTTATATTATATTCCTTTTTAGTTATAAATTGTACAGTTGTTTTATTTTGTTTTCTATTTTATTTATTTTTTGATTATGAATCCCAGTTTTTTTAAATTTTTTAGTGCTATTGTTTTATTTCCTAAATTGTTTTGTTTTATGTATTTGCTAGTTGCAGGCAGAAGATTTTGATATTCATAACTTAACTCTTTAAGCATGGTCTATGATTGAGTGATGACCATAGGCATGTGTAACTATACCATCAGCATCAATCACTCTTTTATCATCACCAGGACACAAAGCAATTTTGTTTAGTCTTATAGATGATATTTCATGTTGTTTAGAAGCGATAATGTTCATTGGTATTCTTTTTACATTGTTGTTCATGACACAATCCTTATAATCTTGAAAGCTTATACAATTTTTGACAACACCTCTGTTAATACCTTTAATCTTTTTGATTTCTTTACCATTTATGTCTAAAGCGAACATTTTAGCTCTAAGTCCAACAAATGCTTTTTATAATTTGTCCACAAGTCTCGTCTTTAAATATCCCCAACGTTTTCTTGTTTGATGTAGAGTAACATATGTGATTAGTAGTATAATCTGATGTGTCCAGGTGTTCTAGGAAATCCAACTTGTCTTCATATACATCTTGGGTGTTAACCAAATAAATGAACGAGTCAGTATCCATATACATGAGTTTAAGATTGTTCATTCCATAATAGGGTAGCAGGACATCATAGTGGTGAGAATACATGAGAGTTTTTGAAATAAGGTATTAAATTCAATAATGCCTACAATGGACGTCGTCATGAAGAATGTTGTAATCTTGTGTCAGCAGCTAAAAGACAAAAAACTGAGCCTACAAAACATTACCTGCATTCAATGGTTCCTGACAAAAATTGACTTACTGAATATGAAACGTCTTTTCAGGGTCGACTTAAATCCTATTTCAGTCGTTGCGATACGTGCAAGGATTTAAATTCATACCTTAAAGAGTCCAAACAGCAAATAATACAACCTATGGAGAAAGAACTGGCAATGCAAAGTTAATCTTGTGGCTAAATGTAGATTCATTCATACGTCTACGAATGAAATTACAGATCGTGCTTTTAAAACACGAAATGAGGCCCTACTTTTGGAAACAGACTTAAGTAGTTTCTTGGAAACACAATTTACAAAGTTAACTACGGAAATGGAAGAATCTGAGCCTGAAGGCAGTAATTGGGCTTTGTTAGCAGTGGAAGGAGTGCGATTGAAAATAAATAAGTACAATCCCTTGCGTGGTAGCACATATATTCCATTACAAGCAGCTATACAAGAAAGAAAAGCCTGCATTAATCCTGAAAATTTGAAAGATGAAAAGTGTTTTATTTATGCCATTTTAGCAAAACTGGTTAAAAAGGATGCCCAACGCATTAGTAAATACAAGGATCTGGAAAACAATTATGATTTTTCAGTAATATCATTTCCTACATATTCCCAAATTCGAGAAAGCCAACGACATATCCATCAATGTATTTGGACTGGAAAAAGACAACAAACTGTTTCCTCTAAAGGTTGTGAATCAAGTATTACAAGACCATCGTGACCTCCTTCTGCTAAGTTCTTCATCCGGCCAGAACCACTACGTCTTTATCAAAGATTTTGATAAACTAGTAGGACATCAGATTACCCGCAATGGACATAAGATATATACGTGTAAACGGTGTTTTACTCACTTTGATAATCAATATGGGCAACAAGGAATGGAAAAATTAAAAGAACATAGAGCTTTGTGTGTCCAGCATGACATTGCTAGGGTTGAAATGCCTATTAAAAACCCAATTGTGAAATTCGTAAATGTGGAAAAAATGCTTAGAATACCTTACGTTATCTATGCAGATTTTGAAAGTATACTGTTACCCTATCAAACATGTCTACCTAATCCTGAGGCAAGTTATACAGTTCCATACCAGAGTCATGTTCCTATGAGCTTTGGTATATATGATAAACCCTCACCAGCTGTGGAACACATAAAGACAAACCTTCCGAGCAAACCTATTATTTATCTTGGACCTGACGCTGCAGAAAAGTTTATGGACTGTTTGATCTCAATAGCTAATGAAATTGATCGTCTTTACAGCTTAAATGTTCCAAAGGCTTTAACTGAGCATCAAAAAGCAGAGTTCCAATCTTCTGAAACCTGTTATTTGTGTCATAAACCATTTACCAAAGAGGACCGGAAAGTTCGAGACCATTGTCATATTACTGGGGAATACCGTGGAAATGCTCACAATAACTGTAATTTGAAGTGTAAAACACGTAACCCCGTTCCTGTATTTCTACGTAATATGAGTGGCTACGACACAAATTTCATTGTAAAGCAATTGGGGTGTACTACTGAGAGAGTGGACGTTATCCCTAACTCCAAAGAAAAGTACATCTCTTTCACCAAATATGTTGGAAATGTTAAGCTTCGATTTGTGGACACGTTTCGGTTAATGCCAAGTAGTTTGGAAAACTTAGTTTCCAACTTAACATTATACCCTGAAACAGACAAGTACTTTGGAAAAGAAAATGCAATGCTCATGACTCGTAAAGGGGTATTTTGTTATGACTACATTGACTCATGGGAAAAGTTAAGTGAAACGTGTTTACCTCCAAAAGAGGTATTCTTTAACAAATTAAGTCAAGAAGATGTTAGTCAAGAAGACTATGAACATGCCAAAAATGTGTGGAATCAGTTCAACATTAAAACCCTAGGGGAATATAGTGACCTCTACCTAACTTCAGATGTACTCCTTCTTGCAGACAGCTTTGAAACGTTTAGAAACAAAACACTAGAAACACACCGAGTGGATGCTGCACACTTTTTCACTTTGCCTGGTTTAAGTTTCGAGGCAATGCTCCTTTACACAGGCATTGAACTGGAATTGCTACAGGATTACGATCAGTTTCTTTTAATCGAGTCTGTAATACGTGGAGGCATATGCCAGGTGTCCCATGGGTATGCTGAAGCTAACAATAAATGCATGGAAACCTATGATTCTGAGAAACCATCGCAGTTTATTACCTATGATGATGCCAACAACCAATACGGGAGGGCTATGTGTCACTCTCTTCCTTATGGCGGATTTCAGTGGGTTTCCCCAGATACCGTTGATCTAGAAAAACTGAAGAAAGACGATCCTGTGGGATACATTCTAGACGTTGATGTTGATTACCCATCTGACCTTCATGATCTACACAACGATTTACCTTTCCTACCAGAGTGTACACAACCTAAGGATTAGTCTCTGAAAAAACTAATTCCTCATCTTGGAAATCGAAGGCGATATGTTGTTCACTACATGGCATTAAAACAGGCTTCAGATCATGGAATAAAATTGATATAAATTCATCGTGTGTTAAAGTTTAAACAAAGACCTTGGTTAAAGGCATACGTTGATTTTAATAACAACCTTCGAAAACAAGCCAAAAATGATTTTGAGAAAAATCTGTACAAATTATTCAACAATGCCATTTTTGGAAAAACAATGGAAAATATCCGTAAAAGAATAGACATACGTCTTGTGACTGACAGCAAAAAGGCAGAAAAGCTAATAGCAAAGCCGACATTAATTGACAGAACAATTTATGGTCCTAACCTAGCTGCTTTCCTCATGGCTAAACGTAAAATTGTATTCAATAAGCCTATTTATATTGGAATGTGTATACTGGATATTTCAAAAACTCTCATGTATTCTCACCACTATGATGTCCTGCTACTCTATTATGGAATGAACAATCTTAAACTCATGAATATGGATACCGACTCGTTCATTTATTTGGTTAACACCCAAGATGTATATGAAGACAAGTTAGATTTCCTAGAACACCTGGACACATCAGATTATCCTACTAATCACATATGTTACTCTACATCAAATAAGAAAACGTTGGGGAAATTTAAAGTCGAGGCTTGTGGACAAATTATAAAAAGCATTTGTTGGACTTAGAGCTAAAATGTTCGCTTTAGACACAAATGGTAAAGAAATCAAAAAGATTAAAGGTATTAACAGAGGTGTTGTCAAAAATTGTATAAGCTTTCAAGATTATAAGGATTGTGTCATGAACAACAATGTAAAAAGAATACCAATGAACATTATCGCTTCTAAACAACATGAAATATCATCTATAAGACTAAACAAAATTGCTTTGTGTCCTGGTGATGATAAAAGAGTGATTGATGCTGATGGTATAGGTACACATGCCTATGGTCATCTCTCAATCATTGACCATGCTTAAAGAGTTAAGTTATGAATATCAAAATCTTCTGCCTGCAACTAGCAAATACATAAAACAAAACAATTTAGGAAATAAAACAATAGCACTACAAAAATTTAAAAAAACTGGTATTCATAATAAAAAAATAAATACAATAGAAAACAAAATAAAACAACTGTACAATTTATAACTAAAAAGGAATATATTATAAATGTATTATGTGTAAATAGTGTACATGTATTTAAAATAAAAAATATTGTGTGGACACTGCTTGTACATTTCTAATTACTACCCACCTCTCTCCACTCCTAATGCAAAATAAACATGTAAAACACGAATTGGAAAATCCATGTTTCCATATTGACAAAATAGAAAAAACATTTAACTGAAATTTTAAAAACTGTAAATGGGAATTTGGTAAATTGACAAATGTGTAAACAACAAATTGGAAAATCCATGTTTCTATATCATGAAATTGAAAAACTTTAAACTGACAATTTAAAAACTGTAAAAGGGAAATTGTGTAATTGATATATGTGTAAACAACAAAATGTAAAATCCATGTTTCCATATTATGAAATTGAAAAACTTAAAACTGACATAAAAAAACTGAAAATGGGAAATTGGAAAATTGACAAATGTGTAAACAACAAAATGAAAAAAAAAACGGTTGGGATAGTGATCATGTTGTACAGTAGCCTATAAGACTAGCATAAGGATAGTTGCATGTGCCCTTATATACTTTGTGTATGTGCATTAGCCTTTGGATTAGCTTAATTTAGGTTTGGTAATGTTAGGTTTGGTGAGGTAAGGTATGTGACCTTGTAGTTTACTCTTTTCGGAAAATGTAAAATCTAAAATCAAAAAATCTTAAATTTAAAATGTAAAATCTAAAAAAAAAACTAAAATCTATAATACAAAACAATCAGAAATGTAAAATGTAAAATCTGAAAAATGTAAAATGAAAAATCAAAAATCTAAAATGTTAAATTGTAAAATGTTAAAATGTAAAATCTAAAATCTTTAAATGAGGTTTCTCTGGGTTAGGTTAGGTTATAACTAAGTTTATTATTTGTGCTCTCCCATTTGCTCCCACTTTTTGCTCCCCACCTTTTTGCTCTCACTTTTTGCTCTCACTTTTTTGCTCCCACTTTTTGCTCCCACTATCTTGCTCCCACTTTTTGCTCTCACTTTTTTGCTCCCACTTTTTTGCTCCCACTTTCTTGCTCTCACTTTTTGCTCTCACTTTTTAGCTCCCACTTTTTGCTCCCACTTTTTTGCTCCCACTTTTTGCTCTCACTTTTTTGCTCCCACTTTTTGCTCCCACTTTTTTGCTCCCACTTTTTTGCTCTCACTTTTTGCTCCCACCTTTTTGCTCCCACTTTTTTGTCCCCACTTTTTGCTCTCACCTTTTTGCTCCCACTTTTTTGCTCCCACTTTTTTGCTCCCACTTTTTGCTCCCACTTTTTTGCTCTCACTTTTTTGCTCCCACTTTTTTGCTCCCACTTTTTGCTCCTACTTTTTGCTCCCATATTTGCTCTCACTTTGAAGTTAGGTTATGTTAGGTTAGGTTAGGTGAAGTTAGGTTAGGTTAGGTGTGGTTAGGTTATAACTAAGTTTATTATTTGTGCTCTCACATTTGCTCTCACTTTTTTGCTCACACATTTTGGTCTGACTTTTTTTTGCTCGCAATTTTAAGTTAGGTTAGGTTAGGTTAAGTTAGGTCAGGTTATATTAGGTTATAACTTAGTTTATTATGTGTGCTCTCACATTTGCTCTCATATTTACTCTGACTTTGAAGTTAGGTTAGGTTAGGTTAAGTTAGGTTAGGTTAGATCAGGTTAGGTTATAACTTAGTTTTTTATGTGTGCTCTCACATTTGCTCTCATATTTGCTCTGACTTTGAAGTTAGGTTAGGTTAGGTTAGTTTAAGTTAGGTTAGGTTAGGATATAACTTAGTTTGTTATGCGTGCTCTCACATTTGCTCTCATATTTGCTCTGACTTTGAAGTTAGGTTAGGTGAAGTTGGGTTAGGCAGAATCGTTGAGGTATGAATCAAAAGCCAGCTCCTGTCAGTTTTGCCTCACAAGGCTGAGTGTACCCCGTTCCACTCCTGAGACCAGAAATTAAATTTCTTGGCAGAGCCGGGATTCGAACCTCAGGAATGACCGCCAAGAAAGCTTGCCACTACACCAAGAGGTGGACAATATAAGGCTGGTATTGATTGTACACGATCAATCAATAATTACCTAATAATAATAATAATAATAAATATTCCATTTAGCAACTACACGGCCGACCTCTCTCTGTGACGTCATGCACGGTCTCAGGCGTGTCGGCCATCTTGCCCATTAGCCACTGCGCCAGCTCTGACTGACCCCTCCATAATAATAGCATAGTGCTGGTTGCGCGCGGCGACCATCTTGCCCATTAGCCTCTGTGCCAGGATCGGCTTATATTACCTACTGATATTGTTATATCAGGATGAATCCATTGATATCCAATATTATGGATGTTGCACTACGTATTACGAAAGTGAAACTGATTTTGCCACATTACCAGGAGAATGTAATCGAGCTAATCCGGCAAACTGTTGACTTAATTACAGGCATAAATACACATTTCTAGTGAAATGAGGTTGCAAACTTGTTAGCAGTGAATAAGATCGGAGCCAATATTAAGTGAATACGTGGTGATTTGTGAAATGCTTGTTTAAACCGAGTGTTATTATAATATTAGATAGTGATAACATATAAAATTATATGTTGGTTGAGCGACACGACGAGTGAATTTATCAATTGCAGTGTACTAAATAGAATTGTTGTTTTCGACAAGGGGAACGCCATTTTGGAAATTCTCCGTTGCAGAATAACGGCAATCAGTGAAGTATAACGGCAACTAGACTCCATGCCTGATATAAGCATTCAGCACGTCCCCATGCTGGACGAGAAAGACTGCTGCCCCATCTGTGAACGGCATGTAGAAGACGAGGTTGCCGTACAATGCGATGGCTTATGCCAGAAATGGCACCATCTGAATTGTGCCGAATTACAACAAGGACAATTCAACGCTTTGAAAGCGTCAAATAAAAAAAAGTCGAAACTTTCGTGGCTCTGCTACGAATGCGAACAAGACTTTGTGTTATATAAAGCAGGTAAAACTCTTCAAAAAGAAATTGACAATATCCGATCAGATATGAATAAGAAATTAGACTCTCTCACAGAATCAATACTGGTGATTAAACGTCACACAATGAATAGTATGCAAGCATCAGCTACTAGTAAGTCAATGCCAAAGAATATGCAGGAGCCTTCACCGGGGAACCTTGAGAAGCATGACGCACTTCCACAACCTAAACAATCATCCTCAACAAAAGTAGATTTAGACCATACATATAGATCGCTTGAAGAAGACCCTCAAAGGAAAAGAGAAGACAATAGAAAAAGGACGACAATAGAAGATAGAGTCGCAGGAAAACATCCCAGTGATGATGTAAAACAACAGAAAAAACCAGCACCCAGAACACCAGTACAAGACAACGTGAATAAAACGGAAAGAAACACGGTACACAATAATCCGGGGTCAGGAACGTACGTTGCTGACGAAGAGTCAGAAACACTGATGTCCGAAAAACCGGAGGAAGGAGATTGGACATACCACACTTCAAGGAGAAGAAAAAGTCAACGACAAGACATTATCATCGGTACCAAACAAGGAATTGACATAGACTTACAAGCGGCAGACAAGACAGCCTGGTTGTACGTGGGCAAGGTGAAACATAGGACTACCGAAGAAGCAATTAGAACCTTCTTGCTAAGAAACAATATAACCGAGGGAGTAGTTTGCGAAAAGCTCCCCACAATAGGAACTAAGGAAGCTTTTAAGGTCGGCTTTCCCTTCAATCATCTCACTGAAACAGAGAAACCGGAGTTTTGGCCTGAAGGAGTTCTTGTCAGAAGATACCGTTTTCGAGGCCTCAGAAGCAACAACGGAGCATCCTTCGACTAACCAAACACTAAGCCTTCTTTTATGGAATGCGGAAGGACTCAGAAACGCGCTGCAATTCACCCCTCAAGATCTAACAATACATTATGACGTAGTGATCATGACAGAGACTTTTCTACAGGAACCAGTAGACCTACCAGGTTTCTACGGAATACATGCATACGCAAGTGCCACAGGAGGCAGACCAGCGGGCGGAGTGTCTTGTTTCCTCAAACCATCAGTAGGAAGCATCCTGTCGTACAGGAAAGAGACAAACGCCACAATAATCAAGACCACAAGGCTCACAATAATAGGAGTATATATATCTCCAGATGCGGCACCGGAAGACGTTATAGACACTCTTTTAAGGTTATTAAGCCACGCCGCACATCAAGCGAATGTAATATTAGCAGGCGATATCAACTGCAGAACTGATAAGACAAGTACTAAAACTGACCTGGTTTTGGAAGCACTAGAAGAAGAAGGGTTCACGCTAGTTAATGACAAAACTTTCCAAACCTATTTCGCTCCCAACGGGGCAAGCGCCATCGATCAAGTGTTTTACAGGGGAACAGATATACGAATATTGAAACAAGAGGGTTTATGGGCCTCAGGAGCTGCCCCAATTAGAAAACACATCCCCGTGTCCACAGTGATAAAAATAGCACCCCAGACAAAATTAGTGAAATCATCTCCAGAGCAAAAACCTTCCAGGAATCTCGATCTGACAAAATTGCAGAACACAACAGGTATAGAAAAAGCAAGTGTCCTCATCGCTCAGGACCAACTAGATGACGCGGTACAGTGTGTTAACAATCTGATCAGTAAAGCATTCGTCCCGAGAAGAAAGAGATACGCACAAAAATGGTTCGATACAGAGTGCTACCATACTCGGAAGGAAACCCTGCGTGCACTATACAGAGCAAAGTGTACACACGACAGAGAAGACTTTGAAACATATGCTACGATGAGGAAACAGTATAAACTGCTACTGAAAACTAAAAGAACTAAGTTCGTTGAGGCCGAAGCAATGGGATCAGCAGAAGCAGCGAGGACAGATCCTTTCTTAGCCCTAAGGAAGAATCAAACTCCCAAGGCGAGGGAGATACCGATAGAGATTTGGGAGAAACATTTCTCCGAGACCCTCAATAAGAATGGAACTGCAACAGCCTACCAAGTCACATATACAAATAGTATTGATACAGTAGTCACTCAAATTACTTCAGAGGAAATACAGGGCACTATCATAACGGCTAAGAAGGGCCAGGCGGCAGGGCTGGACAAGATATTCATGGAACATATAAAAGAGACACACGAACTACTATTACCAATATGGACAGAACTGTTTAATAGGTGATTGAGAACAGGAACGATTCCAGTCAGCTGGAGAACAGCCCAAATGACAATACTATATAAAGGGAAAGGGCACACTGCAGACCCGAACTCTTACAGGGGTATAGCTCTAGAATCTACGATATTCAAACTTTTCTCCAAAATTTTGACGAAAAGACTAATCACGGAAGTGGATAAGTTCATACCAGATTGTCAATTCGGCTTCCGAGAAGGAAGGAGTACTTTACAAGCAGTAAAAGTACTACAAGAAGAAGCGGAACAGGCACTAAGGCACAAGAAGGGGAAATACCATGTGGTCTTCATTGACTATAGAAAAGCTTTTGACTTAATCAATCGGAATATCCTCATAAATAAACTAAAAGGGATGCTGGGATACGCCCATCCACTAGCAAGAATAGTTGAGGCAATTCTAACATACAATTATATCGTTATTAATGACGGTGTAATCCTGTCAAAGAAGATCATACAGACAAACGGCGTACTTCAGGGCGACCCCATGAGTCCTCTATTGTTTAATGTCCTAACAGCTGACATTTTCAACATCGTTCAGGACCACCCAACGGTGAAACTAATAATGTACGCTGATGATATGGCACTAGGATCGCACAGCAAAAGAGACCTGCAAATCGCACTCCAGAAGCTCGCACTGGGGGCTGGTGAAAATAGCCTCGAGATCAACGAAGAAAAAACCTTCTACATGATTCTCAGAAAAGGAGGTAAACTGGCAACAGATGATCATTTAACCCTGCAAGGTGTTAAGCTAACAACAGTGAATAAATTTCAATACTTAGGAGTGTATTTACAAACAACCATGTCTTCATACAGGATCCACATTCAAGAGAGAGTCTCAGCAGCTATAAAAGCCATTCACAGAATAAAGAATATCAGCAAACTATCATTGTCTACTGCAATGACCTTATTTAAGGCAGTCGTTTCACCAATAGCCTCATATGGAATAGAATTAATATGGCCGCATTTAACAAACAGCGATCTCACAAGATTGGAAAGTGTGAAAGCAAGATACCTGAAGAGAGTTCTCGGAGTTGGGATTTATGCACCCTCAAGGATAGTATATGAATTGGCAAGGGAAAGTTTCTTCGTGGAGGACTTAAGACTTCAGTTCATGCTACCATCTACAGGCCCATTCCAAGCGCTACTCGAATCACGATGGATGAAGAGGAAGGATATTGATCCCGATTTCTATGGCACAAACGCAATGATAGACCGACAATGGACAACGTCTGGGCAAGACCAAAGGCATGTGGTAACCAGACTTGCTACCCATGGCTTCCACCATAAAATCTGCCGAACTCAAAGGTTTCACCAACCTGGTGAAGACTGTATATGCTCATTGTGCAACAGGAAGTGCGACCGTTACCATATAATACTCTGTGGCAAAAGAACAAAGACAATAAGACAATATAGTGAAAACTAAATATCAATGTATTAGATTTAGGTTTAATGCTCTTTCGAGCGCGTCTTAATAAATTAATTATATCATTATCGTACATAAACTATCGACGATCTAAGAAATACTTGTGGTTTGATAAGACCGAAGTCTTAAGCCATATGGACATTCTTTGTGTAGAGTGGAAAATTATTACGACATTGACAAACCTTTCTTATTATTTGTAAAGCTAAGAGCTTTGTTCATTTAATATGCTAGAGCAAATACCTTTTTATAGAAGATTATTCAAATCTTTGGCTAGGAATTCAAAGCTAGTTTATCCCGGTCAGGATTGAATTCTATCTGACACTATAAATAACATGTGTGTTATTTTATCATATTGTGTAACATCACGTCATTTGTGGACATGATATTACAACGATAAACAATTTAAAGCTTGACAAGTGAGATGAAACAGGAGTATTATTTTTATTACATGTATTTGCGACAGACGAGTTAACAGTTAATTATCTTGTTGTGGAGTAAACTTTAGGAGGTTAATCACGACTGTCTAATATCGTTCATTACAATTGGAAGTCTCGTTTGAAGAATTTACGCATGTATAATTGTAGTCCAGTAGTCATATGCAATGATACTGAGGGTCATGCCATTATTTGAGAAAGTTCCTACATAAGATATGTTAATAACAATTAATCCCTTTTGGTTATTGTTTAACATAGTAGATGATAATTGTTTATGCCATATATACTGTTATATGAGGTTTTGTAGAGCTATGGTGTGCTCGTGCGAGGGAATTCCGCATTTTAAGGAAGTCAAAATATTGTTGTTCTTTGATAAAAGGCATGTATCATGATAAGAGCCGTTGTATACAAGTAGTTCAGTTCTTGTGAATTAACGATTTAGCTGTGTTAACAGGAGGGTTTCAGCGGAAACGCCACATGAGAAAGATTGTCTACTCACGTCTATAATACTATTATTAAATTTTATTAAACCCGAATTTATGTAATTACGTACAGTTTACCTTAATTAGTCGACTGTATTATACCGATAATGTAATGAAACCTATATAAGACGATGTGTATGCAGTATATTAAAACTACAGAACGTTAGAGAAGGATGGTTATGTGAAAAACCAGTGTATATATTTAGTTAAGAATTATATTCTAACCGAGAAGTTAGAATCTCGAAAGTGTCGCGTTAGCAACACTAGATAATGGATATTATTATAAACAAATTACATGAAAATAATTTTGTGGAAATGATTTAATTAGTTAAATAAATTAGTAGGATGTATTAATCAATTGTTTTGGAACAGTGTGTGTTTATGAGCGGATGTTTTTGGTGTGAATGATTTTTCGTTGTTAAGAGAAGATGTGGAACCGTATTGGTCTAGAACAATGACGGAGTGCGAATGAAAGTGTGTATAAACATTTTTAGTATGATTGTTTAAGAAACAAAGTAGCTATGTGAACTTTTGTAAGATCTAAATGTTAATTTTTACGTGTTTTATAAATGCGCACACAAGCAGTTTCTCTGTGGACTAGCGAGCATGATTCACCGTTAGCATTGGAGAGCGATGACATAATATAACCAGGTGTAGACTCACAGCCTTGTATTTATTGTATAAACCAGTTTCGAGTTCGGCGTGGTGCCGATGTTTCATTGATGAAACATAGATTCTGCACGTGCGATCTACAACGATGGCTTGTGAATGAAACCATGTGTCTGGAATGCCATTGAGAGGCTTCACTAAACGTTTTTATTTTTACGCTGTGTAGGCCTAGAACAAGCCAAGATTTTATACTCATAATTTTTAATACAGCATTGTAGTAAGATGTAGAGTTGAAAGGAGGTGTGAATGACTGCGTGTTTTTAATTTAATGTCAATTGTTAAATTCGTTAATTGTTATTTTGTTTATAGTAGATTAGTTTACCCTTTTGTCAATAAATTTGTTCCGATTGTTTTCCATTGTTGTTGGAGTGTGATTCATTTTAAATATAAGGAGCAGAGTATTGTGGATGTAGTGCAGGCGAAGCTGAGTCCCAGTCCCCGAGAGGTAAGTAAAGGTGAGTGCTCCGTGTAGTTGGTTGTTGATCCACAATATTCTGGTAACTGCTGTCTGTAAATCCCTAAAGACCATGTTGGAAGCGATTTCTAATGTAGTATTTGCCGGAGCAGTTAGAAATAGGCAATCCAGCGGGGGCACTGGATATTCCAACAGGATCCTTTCCGGATTATCGGGTATAGTAGGAATGGCGCCCTATGAACTTTGGGGCTACGAAATTAGCTTCGTAGTTTATCTAAAGAAAGTTGGTTTGAACATTTCTAGTGAAAGAAATAATTACCAGACTTGTGGGATGTCTTATCCATTTCGGATGGATGTGAGTGTAATTATATAGGCTTAATTTAAATTAATATTAGAAAGGTTACACTCAGATAAAGATCAGATCTTAGAAACCTGAGAGAGGTGTAGTAGGTAGACAGTCTCGAAAAACGACCTACGATCTGATATCTATTTCATTTTACCGGTACATGACGATTGCTAAGGTCATGTTAATCTAAGGCTAACTTGTTTTGATGATTGTAATGGTAGAATTTTCTTTTGTGGTAGTATATTTAAAGTGAATCACAGGATAACAAACATTTTGAGTAAGTTTATTCAACATAGGGTGTACTTTATATTAATGCTAAGGTAATTTTAAGTTACTTTTAGACATTAATGTGCTGAAAAATATATATGGAATAGGACGTTGCTCAGATGTTGTTATTTTGCTCTGTTGTTGTTTATGTCTCTACAGCATTATATAAAGGGTTATTGCAATGGCAAGTGAGGATGTGAAGAGGATGTTGGAGGAATTGAAGGAGCAACTGCAGAGCAGTTTATATGTTGTCAAAGGTGAGATAAAAGAGAATTTATCTGCGAATATGGTAGATATGGAAGGTAAATTTCATGAGGCGAAGCAGGACCTTCAACAACTGAAGCGGGAACGAAAGGAGGACCTTAACACAGTGATTGTTAAAGTTGTTGATTGTCTTACAGATAAAGTTGCTGAAAGTGTTAAAGAGAGTTTCAAAACCGAAATTCAGGAAGTTCAGACTTCTTTAGAGGGTTTGCATACTAGTGCCTCTAAAATGGTTGCAAATGTCACGCGATTACAGGCCAGCCCAAAGCAGATACAGGACGATGTAAGAGGTGTACGGACAGATGTCGGAGATGTCCGAACTGATGTTAGTAATGTTAGGTCAGATGTATCCCATGTTCAATCTAAAGTAGATACAGTCCAAGCCGATGTCACTAATGTTCAGGTTGACATAAATAATATGCAGTCAGATGTCACTGATGTACAGTCTGACATAGGTAAAATACAGACAGAAGTCAATACGGTATTTGTAGTTGTAACGAAAGTCCAGGTGGACATTAATAAGATTAGACAAGAAGTAGAGGCGTCTAAAGAATTGTGTACACAGAATATAACTGCTTTAACGACACGTTTTGTTAACGATGCGATTAAAACTACAGCTTCTCTGGTCGAATTAAGAGGTAACGTAGAAACTTTACGAACACAGGTTATTGACCATAATAAAATTCTTAAGGCAGATATTGAAGAGGACATAGCTGCAATGTTAAAAGCTAATGTAGTTGTATGGAAAGACGAGTGGAACAAATCTAGTGGGGAACATGTTAAGCAAATCCAAGATAACATAGAAAAGAAATTAGCCAGTACCCAAGTAGAAATTAATAGAGAGGTTATTGAAGTAAGAACAGATCTAGGTAAAAGGATTGATACGCTCACTGAAAAGCAAGTAGAGGATAGAACTCAGTCTAGTCAGGATGTGCAAGCTTTGAAAAAATCGTTAGAGAGTAAGACTAAAACGATACAGGAACGATTGAACAAGGTTGTTGATGTATTCTTGGAATACACGGCAAGAGAGTATTCTTTTTAATGCTCTTTGCATGTTCATTTTTTCCTTTTTATCAAACACCAACAGCGATCTTCTAGTTTCTCTTTGGTGGTCATGTCTCTTATGTCATTTTGAGTCTGTTCTAGATATATATCTTCCATGACCCACCTAGCGTCATCTAGCAGCGAATCTCAGAAGCTCCTCAATTCTTCCCTGTACAAGAGGACTTACTTATCAATTTGGCCATCAGATCTCGTCGCCATCGCCAGCTATCATCTCCGTGATCAAGAGAACTTCGTCTACTTTTTCACTCACCATGCTGCGCTAGTATCGCCTACTATCAACTCTTTGAAGACCATTCATCAAGAAGAACATTTATTTTTGATAAGTTGTCTATTCTGTTATGTTCTCCTTTTGTCTCCTACCCCCACTCTTTTTCCTTCCTTGGTCCCTCCGCGCTTCGCTGAGTGTGTCTCACTTGCACGTCGGCAGTTGACTCAGTCAGTCAAGGCTCAACTAGAGCCAGTCTCCTCAAACCAAGAGGCACTCTCTACATTCTACGCCATGTTGACACATTAAGTATCCGTCAAAGGGAACTTCACCTTCGGCATGCAACAAAGATAAGTACAAACTTCTGGTTTTAACCTCATCTTCATCAGTTTTATTATCTCCATGCTTTTATCGATCATTTATAGCAGTGTGAGATTAATCAGTTTTGGCAATAATCATCCTTCGTGGGATTCTCCATGTTGGGCTTTTGTCTAATTAAGCCAATCTTTGTGAAAAGCAGCATTTCTTATGCTTATTAAATGAGAGAGCTTCTCACAACGGGGGATATCATAGAATACCCACTGTCTATAAATATTAAGCTTGTTCCACCGCTGGAGTAACTTTGGCCCTATTCATCCATTAGGATCGTTCTGGAACTTTCCAGAATCTGCACTTTATCTACAAGTCACGCCGTCATGTATCTTTCACTCACTTGTGGGAATGCCATTTCAAACTAAGGAATCTACCTTATAAATTAATGCTCAATAGCTAAACTTTCTTCCACCGTTGGGATTTTTTCTGGCGCATTTAATTGTAATCCACAACTTTCTCAAGTAATAGACTTTCGCCTATCTAGTGCAACCAGTCATTTTCCACGATTGCAATAACTTTCTTTGCCATAAACTTTTGCGGTACTACAGTGAACTTTTCATCCATTTCAACGAACTATAGTGATAAACAGTGTTCTTTCAGTATTTCTTCCGCGTCGCGCTCGTCCGATTATTATAAACACGGCCATGAACATTTACCTTTCATCCCAATTGCTTTTTCCTAAACCTCTTACTAACAACCCATAATAAATTGTTAATTTAGGTTTGTTTCAACGAGGTGTCAATCTAAAGATGTGCCCTCCCATTTTTTCTTATGTGTAATTAATTAACTTCTGCATAACTACGTGTCTTGTACACGGTTCAAATTATCTTGTTTCTCCCTTCTAATTTAGGGGATACCATTTTTTCAACTTATAAGTGAGTTATTTCAAGGTTTCACGAAAGGGAAACTTGCCCCATTTGTCTCGTGATTCCTATCTAAACATAGGAGGTCTAGAACCTTCCTTTTGACTTTCTCTTCAGGTTTCACAGTAAGTGACCTGCCCTATTTGTGTAACTACTAAAAGTAATGCTGCTTCAATACAGGAAGTTATAGGAACTTCTCTTTCATTCTACCTGCTTTCTTTTTTGTTAATTTCGAAGTTGTAACTTTCTTTAAGATAGGTACCTGGAAATTTTTGAAAGTACACACCTTGTACTCGATTTAATGTCCAAACTTAATCACTTCATTTGTCTTTTTTAAATCTTACAAAGATTTTAGTACATATAAAGGTTTGAAACCTAAAGAATTGTTAATTGCCTGGAGCAAACGTCAAATGTTTTCTGAGGTCTGTGACCCCAAAATTGTTAACCAAATTGAATATATATATTTGTTAAAGTTATCAACTTCTTTTGAATTGTTAAATAAATTAAGCGTTTCTTTTCGCTTTTTCATTTTTCTAGTACAACAGTTAGGCAAGATCCTGTCTTCCTTGGCTCTTCCTACTCAATGCCATTAAATCTATTGATAGGGCTTTCACCACTCGTTGCATTTGAGCAAGAACTCTTAGTGTTAATCTCGTTAAAGTTTCTCTTAGCTTTAATAGCTAATTCTAACTGGCCAGTAAGGCAAGTACAGCTCGCTACGCCAGCTACCTGCTTGTGGAGATCCTCTCCGAAAACTTATGGTTGGTTTTCCAAAAGATAAGTGTTTCTCTTTGTCTAAACTTTTAGTCGGCTCCTTCCTGAGTAAAAGCTTAGCCATTTCCAAATGCAACTATTGGTTCACTTACCAAAATTACTCCCCAAGGTTTTTTTTTATCACTATCCTTCTTGGAAGCACTTGGTCGCTTTTTCAGGAACTCTATAACTTCGAAAACTGGAAATACCAAACCTGATTCAAATTATTGGCATTCTCCGAATTACTTTTGCAAAAAAGAATTTCTTTGAACAGACATACGATAAATCTGTTTCTCTCTGCCTTGCCAGACCATCACCCTTCCCCATAATAGGCAGATGCATGCTTGAGAGGGAATATACTAAAGCCATTCTCTTGCAAACCGCCCAAGTCTTTGCTGCGTTTCCCGTCAGCTTCGACCAGGTTCTTACCCACTTTAGGTATCAGAGAACGGATTTGCAGAGGCAACCGCCTCTAAGTGCATTTAAAGTTAAATTCATAACTTTTGTGGGACTCTCCTCCTATTTCTCCATCCTTTTTCTCCAGTCCGAAACCCACCTCCTTTTCTTTATCATCTTCCCTTGGTGGTTAGGTTGTTCCTCAGCAAATAATCTACCCATTTGTCACTAACGTTAATGCCATGAGTGAGGAGAAAACTAATGAACTAGAAGAATACGTACCCAAGAAGTTACAAAATCTTAATCAAGGTGATGTTGCCAAACTTGAGACGTAAAGGAAGATTTAAAGACTGAAGTAGGACAACAGCTGAAGAAGATTATCGCTGAGATAGAAGAAAAGGAAAGGGAGAAGACAGAATTCGAAGATTCGAGTAATCAGACTAGAAGAAATAGCCTAGAAGTGGAAGAAAGGGAAATTAGGCCGGAAGAAAGATTATTAAGGTTTACGGAAGGTTTATAGGAGAGGAGTAAAGAGCCCGAAAGTTACAATAGAGATTTTCGACAAAACCTTCAGGATTCATATCCGAGAAACGTGACAGTCATAAGGAACTTTGAAGACAAACCGCGCAAGTTCAGCAACCTAGATAGTTTCACACCGATAGAGTACATCAGAAATCTCAAAGATTACTTTTTCGAAGCGCATATTCCAGAAGAGAGGGAAATGAAGATCGTAGAACGCTATTTATCAGATGGGCCCCTTGAATGGTTTAGAGCCTTTAGTTATACCTTCATGGACTTCGATGAATTCGCAGAAGCACTAATAAAGCGTTTTTGGTCTATTGAAGCACAAAACTCACTACGTTCAGAAGTATACTCACGGAAATATTCAGGAACTCTTCCTACACGCTACTCAGACTTCTTCACGAGTCAGTTAGCCAGGCTCAGATTTCTTCAACCCCCGTTATCTACAACTCAGTTGATAGACGCGATAGCCAGGATGCTCCCTGTTGAAGTCAGACGTCTAATTATCTCGTCAGGGATCAACGATCTAGCAAGCATGGACGAATTGCTCAGAAAACTCAATTACACGAGCCCTATGCCAAACGTTGTTGCGAAGAACCAAAGGCAAGAGTACAAAGACATTAACACAGTATATCTTGACCAAACACAACTGACAGACAATCCGAAAGAACCAGAAAAGGGAAATATTGGTCCTGAAAGGAATAATTATTTCCGAGTTCGTAGACCAGAACCCAGATACAGGAGATTACGTGGAGGTCGTCCATACCAGCAACAGCAAGGACGTAATAACGATAATAGCAATGGCAACCGTAGAAGTGGTTATTATCACAATAATAATAACTACCGATACAATATTAATGGTTATTATAACAGGAATAACAATAGGAAAAACCAGAACGATAATCGTAACAGAAACTCCCAAGATGAAATTATGACGAAGGAGAAGTATGATGAACGTCATAAGGAAGGACAAGAATATCTTAAAGATTTAAGAGACAAGTAAAATGGGAATGGTGATAAAAAGGATTTGAGTCTTGATTCCAATCCAGGCACCAATAAAGGAGAAGGTAATGGAAATGGTTCTCATAGACGATATGGAGGGACCATTTACGATGACCAAAAGAAGTAGAAGAGAGAAGAGGATATACTGCTACACAGTACCTAGAAGCAGAAGAAGAAGACGTTGAAGAACCAAGAAAAAGGAGAAGAAGAAGAAGACGTTGAAGAAGAGAAGAATAGAAGAAGAGGAACGGGTCAGATGAAGATAACTGCAGTAAAACCAAGAAGAAAGAGCTTTCCGCATAACTAATGCTTATGGGAGTAACTGTTATGAGTAACTGTTATTCTAGGAAAATTCAACGCTAAAAATTTGAAAAAGTATCATAAGAAAATAGGCTAAAATAATTCAATATACGAGTTCAAGTGACATATCAAAAGTCTTGAATTAGTATGATTAAAACAATTTGCAACTGTTTTTAACTTGAGATGACGGAGGAATGCCCCCGTAAATTGAATTATTTAGGGACAAAATGAGAGTATATTCTGTCCCCATGATAAATTTTAACTAGCATATATAATTTCTGGAAGTGTGATACGAGAGTGTAGTGTTACAAGCTCGAGACTGTGGGAGAGCCCGATCACGTGATATGTTGCACAATGGACGCTTCTAGAAGGCTATATTTAGCATAGCAACAGCGAGTTTGGAGATAAATATTATAAATATTGTTATAAATTGTTATAAATGCTATTGGATCCCAGCCCAGAGCCAATGAGAACAGGCCTTATTGAAGACGGGATCAACTTTAATTACACAACATGATGAAATTATGCATTTAGGCCCTTAGAAGAAGATTTTCTTATTTGGTAATGAAGAGAATATTAAGAGAAAATATGTCTGATACTTTAAAAACCGCAGATCGGTTAATCTACGCAGTAATAAGCATTAGTAATCTACGCGCTAAAATTATGGTGGGAGATTGATATGGCCGCCAAAAATTCGACTTGGAGAGGGAGATCCAAGGATCGATGTTCTTATTCCAGCAGACTTTGAAGAGTGAGGAAGTGTTTTTACTGGGTTAACCGAGATCCCAAAGCTTAGTCCGAGTGCAACGACTGTCGACTTGTGGAGACGAAAGGATAGCTAGGTGGAACGTAGGAGGTCACCGCACTTCCATTCTACGTGAAGTTGCGAGGAACATTGTATTGATTATATCTCTTATATAATTGAGATTTGAAGTTAAATAAGTGAACATTTATCAAGAACAGGTCGCCTACTATATATTTTGAAAAGTCGAGCGCTTTAATATTCACCGTTTCGACAATATTAGCCTGTCAAGTTAGATTTCCAAATGTGTTGGAAACAAAGCTGAATATCAGTATAAATTGCAACGTGAAGTTGACGAACGCAGTTCAAGTGAACAGTGGCGGAGAACTTTTAATATTGGCGCAACACATAAACATTAATAGAATGACTATAATTATTCTTCAAACATTATCATTCAGCATAATTAACATTGTTGATATGATGAAGTAGATAGTCATGCGCCAGAGACATATTCAATAACAGGAGTTAAGATACAACGATGGAGCTTCGTTAGACAACGTATTCTTGAATACAGACGTAGTGTACGGTCCATCTTGTGCATTTTCGTCAGTCTACGAACACTAATATAACATCAATTAGCAATGGAAATATTTCATTCACCATTTATATGAATACTAGCAGAAGTACCCGTTCTTCGAACGGTGTTATATATTAACACCAGACATTATCAATTGAGCTTCTGTTGCAATGGTTAGCGGCTTGTCATTCCTTCATAAGTTTATCAGAACGAAGTAAGTTTTCTGGGAATATCACACACACTGTTAATTTAAGGGCCTTAAAATGTGGTTTTCGGAGACCACTTATAGACTCGCGAATTTTGTGTCTCACAATGAGAAGCGCAATATATGCTTTGATCGTCCTTCTAGGATAATTTTTATATTTCGCCTATTTTAGCATGTATTTTGAGAAGTTTTTCCCTATATCCACCCTTCTACTGTATGAAAAGTACGGCGAGGAGTTTTATAAATGATTGGTGTATTGACTCATGTTTACCATACCTAATTTTACGATGCACCAAGCATCCGAAGACGATTTATAGGCGTACATAAAGATACACAGACAGACAGACAATTCTATTGTCTACAACATATCACTCAGATATCCAAATATGCGTATATCGACCATACGTATCAAACAAAATTATCCTTACGATGAACCCGTATGTCGACAAAAAAAAAAAAGATTAGTTAAAATGTGCTCTCAAACTAAATTCACCTAACGTGTACTTCCGTACGTGAAATAGAATTGAAAGCCTTGTAGACGAAACGCAATACACGTCATATAAAAACTGACCCTCTACGTTGTGTTAGGTCCCCATACACAGGAAGACCCATTTCATAAATGAAAATTCTGGTTGTTCAGCCGCAAAAAATGCTGATTCAATTCAGGAATTTTTAAAAATAATGTTTCTGTTTGTAGATATAATAGACTTTCTGTACTATATGTCGGACGTGAAATTGCATGAAAAAATTCTAGGTTACCCATTGACCCCCTTAATTGCATTGACGAATTAACCTTATAGCCATTTGCAAACTTTCACAGAAATGTAATAAATGGAGTGTCATTGCTTCTTACAGAAATAGATGGAAAGTTTTATGCCACCCCATGAGATAATGTTCTCATGGTTACCGTTTTGCCCCCGAGTTTTTTTGCTGGCACCGAGGGGCTTTGTCTCTTCGTTGTACGCCATAATATAATACTAATAATAATATAATATAGGGAGAAATTATAACACCTATTTTTTATTATTTTTTATTCAGCCAATGGCCATGTACTTTTCTTTTCAGGACGGGTCAGGGAAGGGATATTATCAGAGAAAGAAGCATTCACATCGCGCTTGAGCAAAATGGAAATGGCCTAACATTTAACTAAGGACATCTATATGAAAAGGTCAATATCCTTGAACGCACAACTAAAACATTACTGCAGTGTCATCCGTCCGGAAGTCTTGCATGCTTCTGAATGCCTCACGATGAACAAAAAAGGCTTGGTCGAGAAACTGGAGGCCAAAGAAAGAAAAATTTTGAGAAAGATATTGGGTTCCATCAAAGATAATGGGGAATACAGAAAACGGCATAACCATGACCTATATACCCATGTGGAGAAGATAAGCAACTTCATCCGGAAGAGAAGGTTACCATTTGTTGGGCATGTGAAACGAATGAGCCCAGCGAGACTGACCAACCGCAACATAACTTACTTTCAGGAGAGGAAAACAAAATGGGCCTGGTTCATTGAACTGGATAAAGATCTGAAAGAAGTGGGGATTACACCAACAGACATTCAGGAGTGCGTCCCACTCAAAGGGAAACTTCAAGCTTGTAAAGGTTTCCAAGAAAAACCGAAGCTGAAAACTGGAAAGATTTGGACCCAGGAACGGAAGGAAGTCCACCGAGAACGAATGCGGGCGTACAGGGCAAACATCAAAGACAGTAGGAGACGGTTAGAATGACGCGGTCCATAGATGGCCTATACGAAATGAATGAATGAATGAATGAATGAATAATATGGGGATAGGAATATAATAGACCTGCCGTACCACACCCACAGGTGTAAATCGCGTGAAAAAATTCTAGAGTACCCCTTGATCCCCTTAAGCGCGTTAAACGTATTGAAGAATTTTACGGCTTTGGTTCCGTGATAACCTTCTAGCCGTTTGCAAACTTTCACACCAATGTAATTAATGGAATTGCATTGCGTCTTTCAGCAATAGATGGGACCTCTGAAAATCCGTTGGCATGGTTACTGGCTTGCATTCGTTCATTAGTTTATTAAATTAAATTAGTTTTCTGGGAATATCTAAAAAACGGTTGGTCTTCGGTCCTTAAAATGTGGTTTTCGGGGACCCGAGTTTTGTCTCTCACATTGAGGGGCTGAAAATGAGTTTTGTCTCGTCCTTCTACGCCTATTTCAGCATGTATTTTAAGGGGGTAGGCCCCCTTTTATGAGAGGTACGGAGAACAGTTACATCAATGATTGGTGTCGTGCCTCTGATGGATATCTGTACCAAATTTTACGTTGATACACCCAGCCGTTCTCAAGTTATAAGGGAACAAATTTGTCCACAGACAAACAAACAAACAGACAGACAAACAAAAAATATATTTTCGCGCGCTTCCATCATAAAACAGTCTGAAACGTGTAAGCATCTCAAATTTCCGTAGAAATTCAGAGATAAACACACACATTTTCATTTTTATATATAGAGAGATATACTGCACCGATCGGTGTTGACCGTGTTATATTGCACAGATTCTGGTTTTACTCGCTAACCGTTGGAGATATACGAAAAGTGATAAGGACCCTTCGGATAGAAAATTAAATGTTAAAGCTCATGTATACCATCAAAAGTTTGCTATTTCTTAGCGTTCTCTGTTTATTTGAAAAGGAAATATGAAATTTTGAAACCAAAGGGTGTAGTGACGTCACAAATGTCGGTTTTACTCGCTAACTGTTGGAGATACACGAAAAGAGATAAGGACCTTTCGGATAGGAAATTAAATTTCAATGCTCAATGTGCCATCGCAAGTTTGCTATTTCCTACCGTTCTCTTTTTATTTGATATGGAAATATGAAATTTTGAAACTAGAGGGTCTAATGACGTCACTAAAATAGTCGCCATTTTTTAATAGTGCAAAATTTCGAAATCAAAAGTATCCTATATGTAAACCTGGTAAATCAGCTACATCCATGCAAAATTTTATTTAAATCGGACCAGTGGTTCTTGAGTTATTGAGTAACAGACAGACAGACAGACAGACAGAAAGACAGACACACACCATCTCATTTTTATATATTAGTATGATTTACATAATTATATTCCAATGATGAAGCTGATCCATATTTACGACGGAGAATGATGACTTTACAGAAGAGATTTGTCAAGATGCTAGGGTAGCCCAGCAACACAGAAGAACTTGCCAGAAGGATGTCTTTCGAGCCCAGGCGAATGTTGGTGAATCCCAGAGAAGGACGTTTTCTTATCTCTGAGGTCGCAGATCCGAGGTTCGAATGCAGATCCATCTCAGTGTCATGTACTGAGGAAACATCTAAAGTATAGTGGCAATACTTACATTGATCTTCAAGTTTTCGTCCAAATAAGGTATTAGTGTATCTCGATTGTTATATAGAGCTTGATTAGTAACATTCTGAGCCAGCGATCTTATTCCATATTTCTATATTTTCACATTCCATGTATTTCAGTGCTTTTATGTATTTTACACTTCAGATGTGTGTTGAGATTTTTATACTTCAAGATTATTTAGAGGATGATTGCATTTAATCTATTTTTCAATTTTATTCAATGGATCAGTTGTGGAACAGACATTAAATATTTTGTTTGAGGAATCATATTGCCTCATAGGAGACTAGTCGTTTCGACTCTCGAATTTTTAATATTTTCATTTAAACCAAGTATTCTCACATTGTTTCATAGTTTCAAATTAAATTCTTATTATATTTAATTTGAGCACTTTAATGTAACGACATATAACTTCAAGAACAGAAGAAACAGAAAATGATATTGTTATATCATTATCGTACATAAACTATCGACGATCTAAGAAATACTAGTCGTTTGATAAGACCGAAGTCTTAAGCCTTATGAACTTTCTTTGTGTAGAGTGGAAAAACATTATGACATTGACAAACCTTTCTTATTATTTGTAAAGCTAAGAGCTTTGTTCATTTAATATGCTAGAGGAAATACCTTTTGATAGAAGATTGTTCAAATCTTTGGCTAGGAATTCAAAGCTAGTTTATCCCGGTCAGGATTGAATTCTATCTGACACTATAAATAACATGTGTGTTATTTTATCATATTGTGTAACATCACGTCATTTGTGGACATGATATTACAACGATAAACAATTTAAAGCTTGAAAAGTGAGATGAAACAGGAGTATTATTTTTATTACATGTATTTGCGACAGACGAGTTAACAGTTAATTATCTTGTTGTGGAGTAAACTTTAGGAGGTTAATCACGACTGTCTAATATCGTTCATTACAATTGGACGTTTCGTTTGAAGAATGTACGCATGTATAATTGTAGTCCATTAGTCATGTGCAATGATACTGAGGGTCATGCCATTATTTGAGAAAGTTCCTACATAAGATATGTTAATAACAATTAATCCCTTTTGGTTATTGTTTAACATAGTAGATGATAATTGTTTTTGCCATATATACTGTTATATGAGGTTTTGTAGAGCTATGGTGTGCCTGTGCGAGGGAATTCCGCATTTTAAGGAAGTCAAAGTATTGTTGTTCTTTGATAAAAGGCATGTATCATGATCAGAGCCGTTGTATACAAGTAGTTCAGTTCTTGTGAATTAACGATTTAGCTGTGTTAACAGGAGGGTTTCAGCGGAAACGCAACATGAGAAAGATTGTCTACTCACGTCTATAATACTATTATTAAATTTTATTAAACCTGAATTTATGTAATTACGTACAGTTTACCTAAATTAGTCGACTGTATTATACCGATAATGTAATGAAACCTATATAAGACGATGTATATGCAGTATATTTAAACTACAGAACGTTAGAGAAGGATGGTTATGTGAAAAACCAGTGTATATATTTAGTTAAGAATTATATTCTAACCGAGAAGTTAGAATCTCGAAAGTGTCGCGTTAGCAACACTAGATAATGGATATTATTATAAACATATTACACGTAAATAATTGTGTGGAAATGATTTAATTAGTTAAATAATTTAGTAGGATTTATTAATCAATTGTTTTGGAACAGTGTGTGTTTATGAGCGGATGTTTTTGGTGTGAATGATTGTTCATTGTTAAGAGAAGATGTGGAACCGTATTGGTCTAGAACAATGAAGGAGTGCGAATGAAAGTGTGTATAAACATTTTTAGTATGATTGTTTAAGAAACAAAGTAGTTATGTGAACTTTTGTAAGATCTAAATGTTAATTTTTACGTGTTTTATAAATGCACACACAAGCAGTCTCTCGGAGGACTAGCGAGCATGATTCACCGTTAGCATTGGAGAGCGATGACATAATATAACCAGGTGTAGACTCACAGCCTTGTATTTATTGTATAAACCAGTTTCGAGTTCGGCGTGGTGCCGATGTTTCATTGATGAAACATAGATTCTGCACGTGCGATCTACAACGATGGCTTGTGAATGAAACCATGTGTCTGGAATGCCATTGAGAGGCTTCACTAAACGTTTTTATTTTTACGCTGTGTAGGCCTAGAACAAGCCAAGATTTTATACTCATAATTTTTAATACAGCATTGTAGTAAGGTGTAGAGTTGAAAGGAGGTGTGAATGAGTGCGTGTTTTAATTTAATGTCAATTGTTAAATTTGTTAATTGTTATTTTGTTTATAGTTAGTTTACCCTTTTGTCAATAAATTTGTTCAGATTGTTTTCCATTGTTGTTGGAGTGTGATTCATTTTAAATATCAGGAACAGAGTATTGTGGATGTAGTGTAGGCGAAGCTGAGTCCCAGTCCCCGAGAGGTAAGTAAAGGTGAGTGCCCCGTGTAGTTGGTTGTTGATCCACAATATTCTGGTAACTGCTGTCTGTAAATCCCTAAAGATCATGTTGGAAGCGATTTCTAATGTAGTATTTGCCGGAGCAGTTAGAAATAGGCAATCCAGTGGGGGCACTGGATATTCCAACAGGATCCTTTCCGGAATATTGGGTACAATACGTTGCATGTATAATAATTTTTTTCTCACGCTTGAACATTCTGTTATCGTGCACGTGGACAGCTAACGTCCAAGGTGAACTACTGTGCCAGGTCAAATTTCACATGAACTTGTATTTTGTGACGTACGATGCAAAACAGGATGTAACTTGTTTAGCTTACAAGTCATCTCACACGTGTTCACATGCATTTCGCTCTTCCCTGCCACCACGATTGTCAGATTATTTAACCTTCAAACGTCCTCCGCGTCTTTGTAATTTTCCATTGCACCTTCTGTCAAGTCAGATCAGCGCATTCCAATAAGCTCAAATGACATTCACATCCTGCTAGTCTGTCCCCCTCTCCAGTAAGTTTGTTTTCTGTACTCGCTTCAACCAACATAGAACCAAGTTCTCATAACCGTTTACACGTTACAGATCCCCTTCGGGGGTAAAATATCAGAAAAGACGAATCCTCGCTCTGTCATAAACCGACCCGTCAAAATATCGATTGTTCTATTGAGCACAGCCACCGTGGTCAGTGACAGGTTCGTTGAAACACACACACAGCAGTATCGTCTCTCTCAACAACCACGCTTCATGAACTTATTAAACAGGTAAATAATTTTTTTTCAACAAAAGTGTCGTTAGGCCCTTATAGTTTCAAACAGAGGGCGTTAGCCCGAGTCCTATGACACCTCGTACACGTCTCTAGCGTTATTGGTTAACGAGTTATAGCAAAAAGTCTCTAATCACGGTTTTACCTCAAAATGGGTTGTCATTCCTGCTCAACACGAACATCCTCGGCAGGAGAGCAACGCGGCGAAAAAAATGTCACATCGTACAAGTCTCAAGCCTTATTGGTTCGTGAGATATCAGCAATAAATCACAAAAAACACTTGTTTACCCCAAAATCGAGTTTCCATTAAAAAAATAACGAGTGGTCCATAGCAAAGAGGACGTCACTGCGAGTCCTTGGACCTCTCGTACACGCTTCTAGTATGATTGGTTCGCGAGATATAACAAAAAGTTTAAAATCACGGTTTTACCCCAATTTTTTTTCCAGCTTTTCACCTTTTCGACACCTACATTCCCGTAAAGAGTGCAACGAGACGAAAAAAAACGAATCCAAGCACGCCCTCCTAGCATTACTCCTTCCTTCCCAAGGTCGCCAGGGGCTCACAACTTCCTTTCGTAAGCAGCTTCCCCATCATGACACTACTTACAAAACACAAATGTTTGCCCTAGAGACTTGAAATTTATTGTGGGGGTAGAGGGGGTAAGGGCCTTTTATTTATGTCATACAAACGTTTTTGTATAATTCCTACTTTCCAAAATATATGATTTTCAAAATTCGAGTGTTTTCAAAATAACATAAAAAATTAAGAAGTTTTATTATGGAAAATAATGGTCATAAAGACCATTCGTTTGAGCCATTGCACAACGTTGTATCATGTTTGGTTTTCAAACTATCGCCTATTTTCGAAAACAAACATTTTCAAAAAAAAAAAGAAAAATATAATACGTAGTCCATAGCAAAGCCCCCGTCAGCTCGAGTCCAACGACACCTCATTTGTTAACATCCGACCATGGGTTCGCCAGATATTAGTTATTTTAACATGTACAGTCGGGTACAAATAAAATGGGTGGCTTAGAATCGGCACTACTGAACCCATGTGCTATTGGTTCAAGGGTCGAATCCATAATTTATTGGCAAAAGAAGAGAGGAAACATTACAGTCTTTAGAATGACTTAGAAAGAGGCAAGGATTGGGCTGTTATAATATGGTGCAAGAATAGTTGACTACGAGTCATACGGATATGATATCATGCTTGACGCAGCGATAAGAGCTGGCTCATGATTATTAATAGAACGATAAAAACTTTCCACGCGTGTAAGAGAGAAGAGGTTTCGGAAATCGACCTTACTCAGCTATAAAATAACAACCTCGCAATTGCTCAAGAAGAGGAATAATTAGAATTAAGCCATTTGCGAGCATTTAATTTATAAAAGAAATACATCATTGTGGATCATTTTGGAATAGAGATTTTTGTGTGGGAAAAAAGTTTATAATATTTGCACAGGAAAGAAGTGCCGACACAGCATGACGTAATTAAAAATTCCCCGAGACCAGAGTTGGTAGGGAGAGAAAATTAAACCGCAACACCCACGTATCTGAAGAGCAAAATTATTTAATATCTTGGAATTGTGCGATCGATTTTCATGATCAATGAAACCAGTTGACGTTTAGAACACGAGCTTTCCAGAGATATATTTTTCAAAATTATGCGACTATTACGTCAAAAGTTAGTGCTGGAGAAGATGCGGATTTTATCTTTTTGTCGCTGATTTGTATAAAAACTCTGGCTGAACCAGGGAGAGCATGCAGTCTTTACCAGACCTAGAGAGGTCGTGATACGCTGTATCACCAACGAGCACCCCGTATGGGTGTGGCCGAGCAGTATCGTCATTTGTATCGCCATGTTGAGACATATAAAAATCCAAGTAAAGGAATAATATCGGCAAGCTTCAGACAATTATCGTTAAAGTTCATCGGTATAGTCAAAGTTAGGCTGTGAACTTGAAGAAATAATAAGCGATAGGTACTCGAAAAATAGTTCAGTGAAAGAAACAACGCATCATAAAGTTTCGAAGTACCCAAGGAAGTGAAATAAACAGTTATATCAACGTTAAGGAACCCGATCAGGGTAGAACGAAGTAAGTAACGCCTAGTGTTCCGGAAAGGTAGGGACTAGAGCGCAGGACGATAAGAATTAGGAATTGTAGTTCCAGGCTTTGTCTAATTAGACAAACGAACAGTAAACATTGGGGAGGACTCCAGTAAGCTACGAATTAAAGAAATAGCAGTTAATGCTAGGAAATTATTAGGTCACCGATTAACTATTCGAGAGGCCGTAACCAGGACAGACTTTATCTAGACGAACTAGCTAGCGTCTAGTAAGAAACGACATCGTGCAAGTAAATTATAGAAGCCGATAGTCAAAACCCGGATTTGAAGATCAGCCGTTCCAGGGAGGTGTAGTTCGATCGAGACTTTCCATCATCTCGTCAGATTAGGGAGCCGACGTTCTAAAAGTGTCACCCTTGGAAACGGGGAAGAAAAGAAATCACGTGTGTAAGGCGAAAATTAACGCCCAAGTGATCAAAAGCTATGTAATGTAAATATAGTGATAATTTTTGAGTGTAATATTTTTAGTGAATTTATATTGTGTTAAGGTAAACGAATACAAAATGGTATTCATTATATTACAAGTGATTAAGGTAAATATTTTATGTGTTGCTAAAGAAGTGTCATTGAGTGTAAGTGTATCCATGGAGATGGCTTAAAAAGCAGTGAGTGGGCGAAAATGTTCCATCGCTGGAGGATTCGGTCGCTGACCGTACAATCATGTGAGTAACTATTTCATTATGTTGTGTGTTTGGGAAGATTTGCGTATAATCCTCATGAAAGAGAGAGAATAGGGGTGTTGAATAACAAATAAAAGAATAATAGCGCGATCTGAACGATTAATTTGAGAAAATATATAAGAAATATGTGAAATGTAAATGATTCCCTTGGGGAATGTATTAAGTAAAATATCAGTATAATTGATAAATGATATAAATATGAGAAAGCAAGCGTAATAATAATAATTATAATTAGATAAATGAATGAATATTATGATGAATTATATATGAAAGGTAGTAGCTTCCGAGCTCCTTTAAATGAATTAATACATGTTATGAATGCATGTTCTTATGGTAAAAATGATTATTGTCAAGGGAGAAGAGTAATATATAATTGAGATGTAGATCAAACGTTGATTTTGAATTTATTAGTTCTCTGAAGGCAACTTGGCTAATTAATGTATAAGCGCCATGTAGCGCATTGAAGTAATTTGTCACGCTAGGGATGCGTTGAAATGCTCGGTAAAACTAATTATGAGGGGTAATTGAACTATGGTAAGTCCTCAAAAGTTGTAATGTAATCACGAGGCAGTGTGTTGCATGGTAAAAAGGGTGCTAATTATGTTGTATTATGAGCGCTGGTATAAGGCAAGGCCTGCCCTAAGTCGCCAATGTATAAGTCCTCCAATTTGGGATATTGCTCCCGAGGCATTTGAAAGGATCGAACTCAGAGTCGTCCGTGTTGAAGCCCCTAAATATTTGTTGTATTATTGAATTATTCTTACCCGCCAATGAGGACACTTCATAATTACTATATGACGAAGCCAAGAGAATAGGTTTGTTGAGCCTAAATATGTTGTTTTAAGAATCAGTATGAAAGCCTTTTCTTTCGGGGAATTGCATTTAAGAACAGCTGTAGGAAAGCTGAGGGTAGCCCGTCTCTTGTAGAAGCGAGACTGTGAAGTCTCTGTCTCCCTGCAATAAATCACCCTAAGTAGTTAAGACCAGACCCTTACCATTGATGTATCACGGCAGGTCGGGAAACGGTCTGTTTGAGTTATAATACACAGGAGTGTTTAGTTTGTTTTAACGACCCGGTCTTTGAACCGAGGTTCCTTTAGATAAATGATTATCGCTTGCAGAGTTCAGATCGTTGCTTTCTTATAATATAATGGTCTTTTAAGACCGAAATGATAAATCCCTAACTTAATGATTATATGATTCAGTGATTCACGAGTTTTAGTGAAGACAATTAGATTCCGGGAGTGATCTTAATTTTTGACTTGTTCAAGTAGTCTTCTGTAGCTCGGGAGTACGCAAGTTTTTCCCAATCAAGTAGTGAGTTCTCGACTGGAGAGAGAGGGATGGTAACATATGAACATTGTGAAAGCCCAAAATTAAATGAGGATTAACAATACTTTGGTGAATTTTGATATTTTTATTAAAAGATATACTCATGTAGTAGGACGTGATGTGTATTTAATTGATAACACAGTGTATATAACATTACCGAGCCGTTTGGAGCTCTTGATTTGTTAATGAATTTAAAAAGGACACTATATGGAAGTGAAACTTAGTAGAAGTTTGTTGCTTTTTGGGAAACCAAATTATTATGATTTTATTTGTTTAATATGAATTCCTTTTTCAACTTTGAACAAGTATGAATTGAAGGGTCAGTATTTTATTTGTTTAATTTTTGTAGCGCCATATATTTGGAAAATTAAATGTTTTATTAGTAGGAGTTGATTTTTGTTTATGTTTGGAAGTGTATCCTCTATTTAATCCAAAGTGTGTAAGTCACAGAGTGAGAGAACAAACCATGAATCCCGATACTCCCGATTGAGCATTGCTGGCAAACTGTGATTTGCATATTTCATGGTTGAATGGGCACACTACTAACCTACTTGCATCGACAAAGGCAAAATTAAGACATTATAACACAATCGTTAAAACAGAAGCTATATATGCATGAGAAACTGTTATAATTGGTGACAAATATCGAATAAAAATAATCGAAAAACAAGAAAAGAAATTTCTCAAAAAAATCTTAGGACCAAAGTGTGAAAATGGAATTTGGATGAAAGAGAATTCACATGATATTCATCAGAAATTATCACAGTTACCATAAAGAAACGGAGGTTACAGTTTTACAGACACCCTGTATACAGTAGAATGGATAAAAACAGGCTCACAACCTATCCTCATCAATGTAAAACAACAGGCTGGAGGAATCAGTGAAGACATTAATGCAATTGGCTGTCATGAAGAAACCATTCAAGACAGAACAACATTCAGAACTTTAATTTACAAACATAAATTTTCTGAGAAGCTCACCCTACAAAATACAGGATGGACAGAGCAGCGTAAAAGGGAGAGGATGAAGAGATATTGGGAACGCGCTCAATAGTTAGGAACAAAGAGTAAAAATAATAATGAATGTATGAATAACGAAATGACAATTAATAAATTAATAATGAATAAATTATGCAGGTTATTAACGGCTGGTCACATTAACGTCACTGGGCAGTGTACAGACGAATAATTTGCATGAGGATGGATCTGTAAACCGGGTTATGTATAACGTTGACACAAAGTTAGTCAGTTTTGCACTGAAGTTGTGAGAACAAGTACAAATCAAGAACAAGACAAGTGTTATAATATACTCGCGACCACGGCGCGCGGTTGACCATCACACTTACTTGTATAACGCAAAGTTTAGGATGATCTTCACCCACCAATAACGTAGCTTTGTAGGATATCAAGAATACTGAAAATCTTCAAAATGTGAAAAAAAAAAGTTATTAAAATCGAAAACAGGCACAGAAATACAACCAACAGCCGGGGAATGTTCTCCGCAGTGGCTACGTGGTTGCGTCATCAGTTTAGTTGGCAGCACATTGTCCTTGATAGGGTGAAGGCCACATGTGTGAGTAGGAAATATAAGGTGGTTCTGGCGCAGGGGCTAATGCGTAAGATGGCCGCCGCGCGCAATAAGCCCTATGTTATTCTTATGGAGGGGTCAGTCAGAGCTAGCGCAGTGGCTAATGCGCAAGATGGCCGCCATACTCTGAGACCGTGAATAACGTCACAGGGGGAGGTCGGCCGTGTAGTCGTTAAATGGAATATTTATTGTTATTATTATTATTATTATTATTATTATTATTATGTAATTATTGATTAATCATGTACAATCAAGACCAGTCAATATATCATTCACTTGATGATTAAGTGGTAGAATTCTTGGATGTCACTGTGGAGTCCTCGGTCTGAGTCCTAGCTTTGCCAAGAAATTTATTTTCTGGTCTGATAGTTGGAATGGGGTACACTCAACCTTGTGAAGCAAAACTGACAGGAGTTGGCTTTTGATTCATACCTAACCTAACCAAATCCCACTTTACCTAACCTAGTCTAACCTAACTTCAAAGTCAGAATGTACAATACATTTATTGTTTTTTATACCCTCATAAATTAGATATAGAGAATGTCCACCACGATTTAGATCCTCGAGCACACTTTCTGACCTATCATTAAAACGTGTAGAAAGGAATGTCTGAAAATGTTCACTAACACATACAGTAGTACACGTTCACCATACATTGTATCCACTTTTTGAATGTTAATGATACGGAAAAGAGTATGCATTGGTAATTCAGTGAGCTTTTTTTCTCTCTCTAATCAACAGTTCTGCCCCCCATAGCATTGAGAATATTTATTGTAGTAGCCTATAAAGAAACAAAAAAATCATATTTATTACAGTTTAGCTATAAGTGACCAGAACCACTATAACATTTTATTCTAATAAGGAGATTTCCATAATGATAAGAAAAAAATGCTTACCATAATGATGGATTGTGTAAGTAAACGTCTTTTGCTGCTTGACGCCACTACTAAACTGATAGTCATACAACAGACAAGTGAGTTCATGTTTAGATGACGTAATCGTATGTTCCCACGCACTTCCTGTGTATTGCACGCCCCGTAGTGGCTAAATTTGAAACTAGATGAGATGGTTTGCTGATGTAATCGTATGTTCACCTGCACGCACACGCAGGCCCCTGTGAATGGGTCCCTGTGGACGAGTCCCTGTGGACGGGACCCTGTGGACGGGTCATTGTTGACGGGTCATTGTTGACGGGTCCTTGTTGACGGGTCCTTGTTGACGAGCCCCCTGTGGACGGGTCCTTGTTCTTTTTGACTCTGAGAGTCCTTTTTGACTAATCCCTTTAGACCGGTTCCTTTTGACTGGGTCATGACCCCTAATGCTATAATGAAATTAAAACGTTGTTCCACATGATACGCAAGCAAAGAGCCGATCGCTACTATGAATTAACATTTATGTTTTTGTTTTGTTTTTACGCATGTGCACTTGGGGTTTTTGTAAGAGGGCGGGCTTTTTGAATACAGATTTATAAATGAGTTATTTATTTTTAAATTACCAAAAGATCCAAAACTAATAGGTAATTAGCTTTTTAACATTTCATGAACCAATAAGGCTATGGGACTTGTATTAGAGGTCGTTGGAGTTGAGGTGACATTTTGTTTTTGAATCTATTATTATTTTTGTTAAAAGGGTCTAACTACACTTTTGTTAATATCTCGCTAACTAATAATCAGAGAGGGTCAAGTGAGGTGTCATGGGACTCAGGATGGTCAACCCTTTTCCGTGACCAACGAACTTACCCAAAATATTCAAAACAGCAAGGTCATTGACCTAGGATTTTATAAACTAATAATTGAATATTAACATGTGAGGTGTCATAGGACTTAGAATGGTCAACCCTTTCCCATGGCCAATGCATTTACCAAAGGTACCCAATACATCAAGGTCATTGACCTGAGAGTTTATAAACTAATAATCGGGTACGAACATGTGAGATGTTTACCATGTGTGATGAAACATAGCTAGGTAGAGAAAGAATTAGTGTAGGCTACATGTATTGTGACTGACAAGTCTTTTACCATTGAAACTTGTTTTCAGATCAAACTGTAGTATAGAGAGAGTATAGGTTGCAGGTATGGGTTAATAAATGAGAAACGGTGTACGCAAACTCTGATTTATCAAGAATTAAGAGTAGACTATCTTTATTTGATTGGTTAAAGAGGATAGCTAAAACACAAAAATGCTCAGTGGTTACCGAGACAAAATGATCGCTACTCACAACAAGCTTTAAATACTCGAGGCTAATAATCAATACACACACACACTCGCTTGTTCTAAACTAAACTGTGTTGCTGTCAGTGCTCAGACAGTAGGCTGATGACGAAATGCATTGCTAACAGAAATATAATCATTTCCGGTTGTCTAATGTTACCAGCTATCCATTTATTTATTTTTTGTGTTGCAGTGGTAAGCACTTTTAGCTCTTGTATTGGTAGTCTTAACTCGATTTCCAGGTCTGAGGCCTAGAACAAGTTGAACTAAGAAACAAGGGCATGGTGGTGCAGTGGTTAAGCTGTTAGCCTTTTCACCAGAGGGTTCGATTTTAGGTTAATATGCATGTCATAAACATATTAAACAAAACAAAAACAGAGATAAGGTTTAAAACTGATTACATTTGTGACTTTTCAAATTATTACTTGGATTACAAATACAAAAGGTGAACTGGGTTTGATATACAGTTAATGCTGTCTATCACACACTCGACTGTAAGAAAGCCAAAAGAGCAAAAGGCTTAGGTAGAGCAGTGGTAAAATTGCTATATGTAGAGAACTACCTGGCAAAGCTATATCGCATAAACAGTGCAGGATACAATCCAGCAATCAAATTTGTATCTTGTGGAACAGAGAAATGCACTTACGTGAGAAAATGCAAGTTCATGTGTAATATGACCTAACACAAAAGTGTTCACCTGTGCACGTGCACAATAAGAGCTAACAAGTCACATTCTGTTTAGTTCGTACGTAACGTTAGGTTAGGGCTAATGCACACACCCTAGTACACGAGGCACATGCCATTTGAGAGCAGGTCAAGGGATCTAACTTGGAGGATGAATGTGTTCTAACGAGTCATTTGTAGTTGAAAGAGAATAATACTTGTTCTTAAGATGTTAAAACTGAGGAGATGGTATGTACAGTAAGACGTCTTGTTATTTCCTGTGTAATATTACAGACATGGCAGAGAGCACACAGTTCTGTTGCTATGACTACGCTGCAGTAATTTGAAACCCTACGTGTTCATTAAGACAATGGGTGATGATTATACAAAGTTAGCAGTCATTGGATATTACACAGGTGTTCCTTCCGGTGTCATGTTGCTGACATGTGAGAGCAGGTCAAGGGATCTAACTTGGTGGATGGATGTGTTCTAACGAGTCATTTGTAGTTGAAAGAGAATAATACTTGTTCTTAAGTGATGATTATACAAAGTTAGCAGTCATTGGATATTACACAGGTGTTCCTTCCGGTGTCATGTTGCTGACATGTGAGAGCAGGTCAAGGGATCTAACTTGGTGGATGGATGTGTTCTAACGAGTCATTTGTAGTTGAAAGAGAATAATACTTGTTCTTAAGATGTTAAAACTGAGGAGATGGTATGTACAGTAAGACGTCTTGTTATTTCCTGTGTAATATTACAGACATGGCAGAGAGCACACAGTTCTGTTGCTATGACTACGCTGCAGTAATTTGAAACCCTACGTGTTCATTAAGACAATGGGTGATGATTATACAAAGTTAGCAGTCATTGGATATTACACAGGTGTTCCTTCCGGTGTCATGTGGCTGACATGGCAGAGAGCGCACAGTTCTATTGCTACGACGAACGCTGCAGTAATTTGAAACCCAAGGTGTTGATCAAGACAATGGGTAATGATCATGCAAAGTCAGCAGTAATTGGATACCACACATCAACATTGACTAAATCATAAACGTGTTGTCATAACCAGCAGAAACCTCATTTAAAGATTTTAGATTTTACATTTTAAATTTAAGATTTTTTTGATTTTTTAGATTTTACTTTTTACATTTTCCTAAAAGAGTAAACAACAAGGTCACATACCTAACCTCAGTTTTTAATGTCAGTTTTTAGTTTTTTTTTTCAATTTGATAATATGGAAAACATGGAGTTTTGCATTTTGTTGTTTACACATTTATTAATTTCACAATTTCCCATTTTCAGTTCTTAAAATGTTAGTTTAAAGCTTTTCAATTTCATGATATTGAAACATGGATTTTCCAATTTGTTGTTTTCACATTTGTCAATTTACCAAATTCACATTTACAGTTTTTTTTTTAAATTTCAGTTTAATGTTTTTTGTTCTATTTGTTAATATGGAAACATGGATTTTTTTACAATTTGTGTTTTTTACATGTCATGCAATTTTTCTTATGCTAGTCTTATAGGTTACTGTACAACATGATCACTACCCCACTGGTTTTTTTTTCATTTGGTTGTTTACACATATGCCAATTTTCCAATTCCCCATTTACATTTTTTTTTTAAATATCAGTTTTAAGTTTTTCAATTTCTTAACTTGGAAACATGGATTTTGCATTTTGTTGTTTACACATTTATTAATTTCACAATTTCTCATTTACAGTTCTTAAAATGTCAGTTTAAAGTTTTTCAATTTCATGACATAGAAACATGGATTTTCCAATTTGTTGTTTTCACATTTATTAATTTACCAAATTCCCATTTACAGTTTTTAAAATTTCAGTTTAATGTTGTTGTTTTTTTTTCTATTTGCTAATATGGAAACATGGATTTTTCCAATTTTGTATTTTACATGTTCATTTTGCATTAGGAGTGGAGAGAGGTGGGTAGTAATTAAAAATGTGCAAGCAGTGTCCCATGTTGACAGGTCATTGTTGACGAGTCCTTTTCTTACAACAGAAAAGTGAGTTCATGATTCGCATGCATTACCTAAAATGTAATACCATGCAAGTGTTTAACATTTTACAACTAACCTGTTAGTATGATTTGCACACTACAAAGGTTATATCTGTTCTGGTAATAGAATTATTTAGCGTTGGCTTTTATGTTTAATATGTACAGTTTAAAGTGATAGAAAAGTGGTAGAAATGTGGTAGCAAAGTGGTAGACAAGTGGTAGACAATTGGTAACAAAGTGGTAGAAAAGTGGTAGAAAAGTGGTAGCAAAGTGGTAGAAAAGTGGTAGAAAAGTGGTAGCAAACTAGAAAAGTGGTAGAAAAGTGGTAGCAAAGTGGTAGAAAATATTACATGTATTGTTAAGAAATAGTTTAAGCGGTTACATGGATTCATTACACAATAAATTTAGCATGAAAAAGCTCATTTTCTATATCCAATAGTTCTTCCTCATATTTAGTATGAACAGTTTACACATTTATCAATTTCACAATTTCCCATTTTCAGCTCTTAAAATGTCAGTTTTAAGGTTTTCAATTTCATGATATAGAAACATGGATTTTCCAATTTTTTTTTCATTTATCAATTTACCAAATTCCCATTAACAGTTTTTTAAATTTCAGTTTAATGTATTTTTTTCTATTTGTCAATATGGAAACATGGATTTTTCCAATTTGTGTTTTACATGTTTATTTTGCATTAGGAGTGGAGAGAGGTTGGTAGTAATTAAAAATGTGCAAGCAGTGTCCATTGTTGACAGGTCATTGTTGACGAGTCCTTTTCATACTACAGACAAGTGAGTTCATGTTTAACATGCATTACCTAAAATGGAATACCATGCAAGTGTTTAACATTTTACAAATTAGCTTATGTGTTAGTTTATGTGTGGGGTCTTATGTTGGGCATTTTGTGTTGGCTTATTTGACAAGTTATTTTGTCAATGCATTTAGTGGATTTTTCTCTTGGTCTTGGAAAGTAAATCAGTCCATTTTATCACAACATAATGCTTACTGCCATGTTTGTAAGCAACAACAACACACTAAACTTTCAAAAAAAATCTAAAGTACTCTAAGGTACTCTCAACTCGTACTCTTACCTCTATCCCATGCCAAGTCAAGAACATAAAAAAAAAAAAAAAGAAGGTGATTGGGGGAAAGTAGACTATATGTTTAAACTAAAAAAAATCATTTAAAGTCATATGTTAACTCTAACACCTACTTTTATCCCATTCTTAGTCGAAAAATATTATATTTTTTTAATTTTTTCTAAGAAATATTTGGAAAGTAGGCTATATTTTTGAAAACTAATCATTCTATAAAGTCATATATAGACTCAACCAATGGCTTTTATATCCTTAATCGTTAGAATAAAATATGGAATTTTTGACATTTTTTCCAAAAATGTTCATTTTTTTAAAATGGACTATATTTTGGAAACTTGGAATTTTACAAAAAAGTGTGTTTGACATAAACCCACAAACCAAGTCCCAGATCTCTGGGACAAAATCCAAAAATGTTTAATTGTGAAAGTAGGCGATATTTTGAAAACTTATCATTCTAAAAAGTCATATATAGACTCAAACAAATGTTCTTTAAGTTATTTAACGTTAAAACAAAACTTAACATTTTTTCATTTTTCCGAAAAAAGTCCAATTTTCAAAATTGTCTAGATTTTGGAAACTAAGAATTTTATAAGAATGTTTGTTTAACGTAAATGAAAGGTCTTTACCCCCTATACCCCAAAAATAAATTTCAGGACCCTAGGACAAAAACTGTGCAGTAGTGTGTTTTGATCGGTTCAAAACCCACCTCCACCTCCCCACCTCCAAGATGGCGGCCGTAGCTTAACTTAACCTAGCCTAACCTAACAAAATGGCGGCCGTAGCTTAACTTAACCTAGCCTAACCTAACAAGATGGCGGCCGTAGCCTAACCTAACCTAACCTAACCTACGGGGTGTGATCAAAAAGTTCCAAAATGGCGGCCGTAGCTTAACTTAACCTAGTCTAACTTAACCTAAACTACAAGGTGTGGTCAAAAAGTTTCAAAATGGCGGCCGTAGCTTTACTTAACCTAACCTAACTTAACCTAAACCTACGAGGTGTGATCAAAACATTTTCAAAATAGTGGTCATAGCTTAACTGAACCTAGCCTAACCTAACCTAACCTAAACCTACGAGGTGTGATCAAAAAGTTCCAAAATCGCGGTCGTAGCTTAACTCAACCTAACCTAACCCTACGAGGTGTGATCAAAAAGTTCCAAAAATGGCTGCCGTAGCTTAACTTAACCTTTGAGTCATTTTTTTAACGGGTCCCGGAGGACGGGTCCTTGTTGACGGGTCCCTGTGGGCGGGTCCCCTTTGACATAATTTGGATAAAATGCAAGGGCCAGTCCATAGGGATCAGTCCAAAGGACCCGCCACAGGGACCCGTCAACAAGGACCCGTCCTCCAGACCCGTTAAAAAAATGACTCAAAGGTTAAGTTAAGCTACGGCAGCCATTTTTGGAACTTTTTGATCACACCTCGTAGGGTTAGGTTAGGTTGAGTTAAGCTACGACCGCCATTTTGGAACTTTTTGATCACACCTCGTAGGTTAGGTTAGGTTAGGTTAGGCTACGGCCGCCATCTTGTTAGGTTAGGCTAGGTTAAGTTAATCTACGGCCGCCATTTTGTTAGGTTAGGCTAGGTTAAGTTAAGCTACGGCCGCCATCTTGGAGGTGGGGAGGTGGAGGTGGGTTTTGAACCGATCAAAACACACTACTGCACAGTTTTTGTCCTAGGGTCCTGAAATTTATTTTTGGGGTATAGGGGGTAAAGACCTTTAATTTACGTTAAACAAACATTCTTATAAAATTCTTAGTTTCCAAAATATAGACAATTTTGAAAATTGGACTTTTTTCGGAAAAATGAAAAAAATGTTAAGTTTTGTTTTAACGTTAAATAACTTAAAGAACATTTGTTTGAGTCTATATATGACTTTTTAGAATGATACGTTTTCAAAATATCGCCTACTTTCACAATTAAACATTTTTGGATTTTGTCCCAGAGATCTGGGACTTGGTTTGTCGGTAGAGGGGGTAAATACCTGTCATTTATGTCAAACACACTTTTTTGTAAAATTCCTAGTTTCCAAAATATAGTCCATTTTTAAAAATTGAACATTTTTGGAAAAAATGTCAAAAATTCCATATTTTATTCTAACGATTAAGGATATAAAAGCCATTGGTTGAGTCTATATATGACTTTATAGAATGATTAGTTTTCAAAAATATAGCCTACTTTCCAAATATTTCTTAGAAAAAATTAAAAAAATATAATATTTTTCGACTAAGAATGGGATAAAAGTAGGTGTTAGAGTTAACATATGACTTTATATGATTTTTTTTAGTTTAAACATATAGTCTACTTTCCCCCAATCACTTTTTTTTTTTAAATGTTCTTGACTTGGCATGGGATAGAGGTAAGAGTACGAGTTGAGAGTACCTTAGAGTACTTTAGATTTTTTTGAAAAATTAGTGTGTTGTTGTTGCTTACAAACATGGCAGTAAGCATTATGTTGTGATAAAATGGACTGATTTACTTTCCAAGACCAAGAGAAAAATCCACTAAATGCATTGACAAAATAACTTGTCAAATAAGCCAACACAAAATGCCCAACATAAGACCCCACACATAAACTAACACATAAGCTAATTTGTAAAATGTTAAACACTTGCATGGTATTCCATTTTAGGTAATGCATGTTAAACATGAACTCACTTGTCTGTTGTATGAAAAGGACTCGTCAACAATGACCTGTCAACAATGGACACTGCTTGCACATTTTTAATTACTACCAACCTCTCTCCACTCCTAATGCAAAATAAACATGTAAAACACAAATTGGAAAAATCCATGTTTCCATATTGACAAATAGAAAAAAATACATTAAACTGAAATTTAAAAAACTGTTAATGGGAATTTGGTAAATTGATAAATGAAAAAAAATGGAAAATCCATGTTTCTATATCATGAAATTGAAAACCTTAAAACTGACATTTTAAGAGCTGAAAATGGGAAATTGTGAAATTGATAAATGTGTAAACTGTTCATACTAAATATGAGGAAGAACTATTGGATATAGAAAATGAGCTTTTTCATGCTAAATTTATTGTGTAATGAATCCATGTAACCGCTTAAACTATTTCTTAACAATACATGTAATATTTTCTTCCACTTTGCTACCACTTTTCTAGTTTGCTACCACTTTTCTACCACTTTTCTACCACTTTGCTACCACTTTTCTACCACTTTTCTACCACTTTGTTACCAATTGTCTACCACTTGTCTACCACTTTGCTACCACATTTCTACCACTTTTCTATCACTTTAAACTGTACATATTAAATATAAAAGCCAACGCTAAATAATTCTATTACCAGAACAGATATAACCTTTGTAGTGTGCAAATCATACAAACAGGTTAGTTGTAAAATGTTAAACACTTGCATGGTATTACATTTTAGGTAATGCATGCGAATCATGAACTCACTTTTCTGTTGTAAGAAAAGGACTCGTCAACAATGACCTGTCAACATGGGACACTGCTTGCACATTTTTAATTACTACCCACCTCTCTCCACTCCTAATGCAAAATGAACATGTAAAATACAAAATTGGAAAAATCCACGTTTCCATATTAGCAAATAGAAAAAAAAACAACAACATTAAACTGAAATTTTAAAAACTGTAAATGGGAATTTGGTAAATTAATAAATGTGAAAACAACAAATTGGAAAATCCATGTTTCTATGTCATGAAATTGAAAAACTTTAAACTGACATTTTAAGAACTGTAAATGAGAAATTGTGAAATTAATAAATGTGTAAACAACAAAATGCAAAATCCATGTTTCAATGTTAAGAAATTGAAAAACTTAAAACTGATATTAAAAAAAACTGAAAATGGGGAATTGGAAAATTGGCATATGTGTAAACAACAAAATGAAAAAAAAAATCCAGTGGGGTAGTGATAATGTTGTACAGTAACCTATAAGACTAGCATAAGAAAAATTGCATGACATGTAAAAAACACAAATTGTAAAAAAATCCATGTTTCCATATTAACAAATAGAACAAAAAACATTAAACTGAAATTTAAAAAAAAAACTGTAAATGTGAATTTGGTAAATTGACAAATGTGAAAACAACAAATTGGAAAATCCATGTTTCAATATCATGAAATTGAAAAACTTTAAACTAACATTTTAAGAACTGAAAATGGGAAATTGTGAAATTAATAAATGTGTAAACAACAAAATGCAAAACTCCATGTTTTCCATATTATCAAATTGAAAAAAAAAAAAAAAAAACTAAAAACTGACATTAAAAACTGAGGTTAGGTATGTGACCTTGTTGTTTACTCTTTTAGGAAAATGTAAAAAGTAAAATCTAAAAAATCAAAAAAATCTTAAATTTAAAATGTAAAATCTAAAATCTTTAAATGAGGTTTCTGCTGGTTATGACAACACGTTTATGATTTAGTCAATGTTGATGTGTGGTATCCAATTACTGCTGACTTTGCATGATCATTACCCACTGTCTTGATCAACACCTTGGGTTTCAAATTACTGCAGCGTTCGTCGTAGCAATAGAACTGTGCGCTCTCTGCCATGTCAGCCACATGACACCGGAAGGAACACCTGTGTAATATCCAATGACTGCTAACTTTGTATAATCATCACCCATTGTCTTAATGAACACGTAGGGTTTCAAATTACTGCAGCGTAGTCATAGCAACAGAACTGTGTGCTCTCTGCCATGTCTGTAATATTACACAGGAAATAACAAGACGTCTTACTGTACATACCATCTCCTCAGTTTTAACATCTTAAGAACAAGTATTATTCTCTTTCAACTACAAATGACTCGTTAGAACACATCCATCCACCAAGTTAGATCCCTTGACCTGCTCTCACATGTCAGCAACATGACACCGGAAGGAACACCTGTGTAATATCCAATGACTGCTAACTTTGTATAATCATCACTCAAGAACAAGTATTATTCTCTTTCAACTACAAATGACTCGTTAGAACACATCCATCCACCAAGTTAGATCCCTTGACCTGCTCTCACATGTCAGCAACATGACACCGGAAGGAACACCTGTGTAATATCCAATGACTGCTAACTTTGTATAATCATCACCCATTGTCTTAATGAACACGTAGGGTTTCAAATTACTGCAGCGTAGTCATAGCAACAGAACTGTGTGCTCTCTGCCATGTCTGTAATATTACACAGGAAATAACAAGACGTCTTACTGTACATACCATCTCCTCAGTTTTAACATCTTAAGAACAAGTATTATTCTCTTTCAACTAAAAATGACTCGTTAGAACACATTCATCCTCCAAGTTAGATCCCTTGACCTGCTCTCAAATGGCATGTGCCTCGTGTACTAGGGTGTGTGCATTAGCCCTAACCTAACGTTACGTACGAACTAAACAGAATGTGACTTGTTAGCTCTTATTGTGCACGTGCACAGGTGAACACTTTTGTGTTAGGTCATATTACACATGAACTTGCATTTTCTCACGTAAGTGCATTTCTCTGTTCCACAAGATACAAATTTGATTGCTGGATTGTATCCTGCACTGTTTATGCGATATAGCTTTGCCAGGTAGTTCTCTACATATAGCAATTTTACCACTGCTCTACCTAAGCCTTTTGCTCTTTTGGCTTTCTTACAGTCGAGTGTGTGATAGACAGCATTAACTGTATATCAAACCCAGTTCACCTTTTGTATTTGTAATCCAAGTAATAATTTGAAAAGTCACAAATGTAATCAGTTTTAAACCTTATCTCTGTTTTTGTTTTGTTTAATATGTTTATGACATGCTTATTAACCTGAAATCGAACCCTCTGGTGAAAAGGCTAACAGCTTAACCACTGCACCACCATGCCCTTGTTTCTTAGTTCAACTCGTTCTAGGCCTCAGACCTGGAAATCGAGTTAAGACTACCAATACAAGAGCTAAAAGTGCTTACCACTGCAACACAAAAAATAAATAAATGGATAGCTGGTAACATTAGACAACCGGAAATGATTATATTTCTGCTAGCAATGCATTTCGTCATCAGCCTACTGTCTGAGCACTGACAGCAACACAGTTTAGTTTAGAACAAGCGAGTGTGTGTGTGTATTGATTATTAGCCTCAAGTATTTAAAGCTTGTTGTGTGTAGCGATCATTTTGACTCGGTAACCACTGAGCATTTTTGTGTTTTAGCTATCCTCTTTAACCAATCAAATAAAGATAGTCTACTCTTAATTCTTGATAAATCAGAGTTTGCGTACACCGTTTCTCATTTATTAACCCATACCTGCAACCTATACTCTCTCTATACTACAGTTTGATCTGAAAACAAGTTTCAATGGTAAAAGACTTGTCAGTCACAATACATGTAGCCTACACTAATTCTTTCTCTACCTAGCTATGTTTCATCACACACGGTAAACATCTCACATGTTCGTACCCGATTATTAGTTTATAAACTCTCAGGTCAATGACCTTGATGTATTGGGTACCTTTGGTAAATGCATTGGCCATGGGAAAGGGTTGACCATTCTAAGTCCTATGACACCTCACATGTTAATATTCAATTATTAGTTTATAAAATCCTAGGTCAATGACCTTGCTGTTTTGAATCTTTTGGGTAAATTCGTTGGTCATGGAAAAGGGTTGACCATCCTGAGTCCCATGACACCTCACTTGACCCTCTCTGATTATTAGTTAGCGAGATATTAACAAAAGTGTAGTTAGACCCTTTTAACAAAAATAATAATAGATTCAAAAACAAAATGTCACCTCAAGTCCAACGACCTCTAATACAAGTCCCATAGCCTTATTGGTTCATGAAATGTTAAAAAGCTAATTACCTATTAGTTTTGGATCTTTTGGTAATTTAAAAATAAATAACTCATTTATAAATCTGTATTCAAAAAGCCCGCCCTCTTACAAAAAACCCAAGTGCACATGCGTAAAAACAAAACAAAAACATAAATGTTAATTCATAGTGGCGATCGGCTCTTTGCTTGCGTATCATGTGGAACAACGTTTTAATTTCATTATAGCATTAGGGGTCATGACCCAGTCAAAAGAACCGGTCTAAAGGGATTAGTCAAAAAGGACTCTCAGAGTCAAAAAGAACAAGGACCCGTCCACAGGGGGCTCGTCAACAAGGACCCGTCAACAAGGACCCGTCAACAATGACCCGTCAACAATGACCCGTCCACAGGGTCCCGTCCACAGGGACTCGTCCACAGGGACCCATTCACAGGGGCCTGCGTGTGCGTGCAGGTGAACATACGATTACATCAGCAAACCATCTCATCTAGTTTCAAATTTAGCCACTACGGCGCGTGCAATACACAGGAAGTGCGTGGGAACATACGATTACGTCAGCTAAACATGAACTCACTTGTCTGTTGTATGACTATCAGTTTAGTAGTGGCGTCAAGCAGCAAAAGACGTTTACTTACACAATCCATCATTATGGTAAGCATTTTTTTCTTATCATTATGGAAATCTCCTTATTAGAATAAAATGTTATAGTGGTTCTGGTCACTTATAGCTAAACTGCAATAGATATGATTTTTTTTGTTTCTTTATAGGCTACTACAATAAATATTCTCAATGCTATGGGGGGCAGAACTGTTGATTAGAGAGAGAAAAAAAGCTCACTGAATTACCAATGCATACTCTTTTCCGTATCATTAACATTCAAAAAGTGGATACAATGTATGGTGAACGTGTACTACTGTATGTGTTAGTGAACATTTTCAGACATTCCTTTCTACACGTTTTAATGATAGGTCAGAAAGTGTGCTCGAGGATCTAAATCGTGGTGGACATTCTCTATATCTAATTTATGAGGGTATAAAAAACAATAAATGTATTGTACATTCTGACTTTGAAGTTAGGTTAGACTAGGTTAGGTAAAGTGGGATTTGGTTAGGTTAGGTATGAATCAAAAGCCAACTCCTGTCAGTTTTGCTTCACAAGGTTGAGTGTACCCCATTCCAACTATCAGACCAGAAAATAAATTTCTTGGCAACGCTAGGACTCAGACCGAGGACTCCACAGTGACATCCAAGAATTCTACCTCTTAATCATCAAGTGAATGATATATTGACTGGTCTTGATTGTACATGATTAATCAATAATTACATAATAATAATAATAATAATAATAATAATAATAATAATAATAATAATAATAACAATAAATATTCCATTAAACGACTACACGGCCGACCTCCCCCTGTGACGTTATTCACGGTCTCAGAGTATGGCGGCCATCTTGCGCATTAGCCACTGCGCTAGCTCTGACTGACCCCTCCATAAGAATAACATAGGGCTTATTGCGCGCGGCGGCCATCTTACGCATTAGCCCCTGCGCCAGAACCGCCTTATATTTCCTACTTGTGTGGGCTGTGACCTGTCCAATTCGTCAGTGTGTATTGTAATAAGCGAGCATGTGTGTCATCAGCACTTCTAGCATCAGTTATGAATCGCTGTGGTGAGTATAAAGTTAACTGTTAATTTGTTTGTGCTGTCCATGGCACTACACCATTGTCTCACCCCCTAGAAGCATACTCTAGTTACACCACTGGTGGAGAGATTCCGCAGTGTGTGTGTGCGACCAAGGATGCTGCCCTCTCAGGCGATGATTACTGTGTGCTTGTCCGGTTTGTACAGTGCCTAGTACGCCTCCTTATAGTGCTGTCTATGGCGCTACACCACTGTCTCACCCCCCCCCCCCCCTAGAAGTATACTCTAGTTACACCACTGGTGGAAAGATTCCGCTGTGTGTGTGTGCGACCAAGGATGCTGGCCTCTCAGACGATGATTACTGTGTACTTGTGCGGTTTGTACAGTGCCTAGTACGCCTCCTTATAGTGCTGTCTATGACGCTACACCACTGTCTCTCCCCCTAGAAACATACTCTAGTTACACCACTGGTGGAGAGGTTCCGCAGTGTGCGTGTGCAACCAAGGATGCTGGCCTCTCAGACGATGATTACTGCGTGCTTGTGCTGTTTGTACAGTGCCTAGTACGCCTCCTTATAGTGCTGCCAATGGCGCTACACCACTGTCTCACCCCCTAGAAGCATACTCTACTTACACCACTGGTGGAGAGGTTCCGCAGTGTGTGTGTGCGACCAACGATGCTGGCCTCTCAGTCGATGATTACTGTGTGCTTGTGCGGTTCGTACCGTGCCTAGTACGCCGCCTTATAGTGCTGTCTATGGAGCTATACACTGTCTCACCCCCTTGAAGCATACTCTAGTTACAATACTGGTGGAGAGATGCCGCAGTGTGTGTGTGCGACCAAGGATTTTGGCCTCTCAGACGATGATTACTGCGTACTTGTGCGGTTTGTACAGTGCCTAGTACGCCTCTTTATAGTGCTGCCTATGGCGCTCACCACTGTCTCACCCCCCACAAGCATACTCTAGTTACACCTCTGGTGGAGAGTTTCCGCAGTGTGTGTGTGCGACCAAGGATGCTGGCCTCTCAGACGATGATAACTGTGTACTTGTGCGGTTTGTACAGTGCCTAGTACGGCTCCTTATAGTGCTGCCTACGGCGCTACACCACTGTCTTACCCCCCACAAGCATACTCTAGTTACACCACTGGTGGAGAGGTTCCGCCGTGTGTGTGTGCCACCAAAAATGTTGGCCTCTCAGACGATGATTACCGCATATTGTGCGGATTGTACAGTGATTAGTACGCCTCCTTATAGTGCTGCCTACGGCGCTACACCACTGTCTTACCCCCCACAAGCATACTCTAGTTACACCACTGGTGGAGAGGTTCCGCAGTGTGTGTGTGCGACCAAGGATGCTGGCCTCTCAGACGATGATTTCTGTGTGCTTGTGCGGTTTGTACAGTGCCTAGTACGCCTCATTATAGTGCTGCCTATGGCGCTAGACCACTGTCTCACCCCCTAGAAGCATACTCTAGTTACACCACTGGTCCGAGGTTCCGCAGTGTGTGTGTGCGACCAAGGAGGCTGGCCTCTCAGACGATGATTACTGTGTAATTGTGCGGTTTGTACAGTGCCTAGTACGCCTCCTTATAGTGCTGCCTATGGCGCTACACCACTGTCTCACCCCCTAGAAGACTACTCTAGTTACACCACTGGTGGAGAGGTTCCGTAGTGTGTGTGTGCGACCAAGGATGTTGGCCTCTCAGACGATGGTTACCGCATATTGTGCGGTTTGTACAGGGCCTATTACGCCTCCTTATAGTGCTGCCTATGGCGCTACACCACTGTCTCACCCCCCCCCCCCTAGAAGTATACTCTAGTTACACCACTGGTGGATAGATTCCGCTGTGTGTGTGTGCGACCAAGGATGCTGGCCTCTCAGACGATGATTACTGTGTACTTGTGCGGTTTGTACAGTGCCTAGTACGCCTCCTTATAGTGCTGTCTATGACGCTACACCACTGTCTCTCCCCCTAGAAACATACTCTAGTTACACCACTGGTGGAGAGGTTCCGCAGGGTGCGTGTGCGACCAAGGATGCTGGCCTCTCAGACGATGATTACTGCGTGCTTGTGCTGTTTGTACAGTGCCTAGTACGCCTACTTATAGTGCTGCCAATGGCGCTACACCACTGTCTCACCCCCTAGAAGCATACTCTACTTACACCACTGGTGGAGAGGTTCCGCAGTGTGTGTGTGCGAACAACGATGCTGGCCTCTCAGACGATGATTACTGTGTGCTTGTGCGGTTTGTACCGTGCCTAGTACGCCGCCTTATAGTGCTGTCTATGGAGCTATACACTGTCTCACCCCCTTGAAGCATACTCTAGTTACAATACTGGTGGAGAGATGCCGCAGTGTGTGTGTGCGACCAAGGATGTTGGCCTCTCAGACGATGATTACTGCGTACTTGTGCGGTTTGTACAGTGCCTAGTACGCCTCTTTATAGTGCTGCCTATGGCGCTACACCACTGTCTCACCCCCCACAAGCATACTCTAGTTACACCTCTGGTGGAGAGGTTCCGCAGTGTGTGTGTGCGACCAAGGATGCTGGCCCCTCAGACGATGATAACTGTGTACTTGTGCGGTTTGTACAGTGCCTAGTACGCCTCCTTATAGTGCTGCCTACGGCGCTACACCACTGTCTTACCCCCCACAAGCATACTCTAGTTACACCACTGGTGGAGAGGTTCCGCCGTGTGTGTGTGCCACCAAGGATGTTGGCCTCTCAGACGATGATTACCGCATATTGTGCGGATTGTACAGTGATTAGTACGCCTCCTTATAGTGCTGCCTACGGCGCTACACCACTGTCTTACCCCCCACAAGCATACTCTAGTTACACCACTGGTGGAGAGGTTCCGCAGTGTGTGTGTGCGACCAAGGATGCTGGCCTCTCAGACGATGTGTACTTGTGCGGTTTGTACAGTGCATAGTACGCCTCCTTATAGTGCTGTCTATGACTCTACACCACTGTCTCTCCCCCTAGAAGCATACTCTAGTAACACCACTGGTGGAGAGGTTCCGCAGTGTGCGTGTGCGATCAAGGATGCTGGCCTCTCAGAGGATGATTACTGCGTGCTTGTGCGGTTTGTACAGTGCCTAGTATGCCTCCTTATAGTAATGCCTATGGCGCTACAACACTGTCTCACCCCCTAGAAGCATACTCTAGTTACACCACTGGTGGAGAGGTTCCGCAGTGTGTGTGTGCCACGAAGGATGTTGGCCTCTCAGACGATGATTACCGCATATTGTGCGGTTTGTACAGTGCCTAGTACACCTCCTTATAGTGCTGCCTATGGCGTTACACCACTGTCTCACCCCCCACAAGCATACTCTAGTTACACCACTGGTGGAGAGGTTCCGCCGTGTGTGTGTGCCACCAAGGATGTTGGCCTCTCAGACGATGATTACCGCATATTGTGCGGTTTGTACAGTGCTTAGTACGCCTCCTTTTAGTGCTGCCTATGGCGCTTCACCACTGAATCACCCCCCTAGAAGTATACTCTAGTTACAACACTGGTCTGAGTTTCCGCAGTGGGTGTGTGCGACCAAGGATGCTGGCCCCTCAGACGATGATTACTGTGTACTTGTGCGGTTTGTACAGTGCCTAGTACGCCTCCTTATAGTGCTACCTATGGCGCTACACCACTGCCTCTCCCCCTAGAAGTATACTCTAGTTACAACACTGGTGGAGAGGTTCCGCAGTGTGTGTGTGCGACCAACGATGCTGGCCTCTCAGACGATGATTTCTGTGTGATTGTGCGGTTTGTACAGTGCCTAGTACGCCTCCATATAGTACTGCCTATGGCGCTACACCACTGTCTCACCCCCTAGAAGCATACTCTAGTTATACCACTGGTCTGAGTTTCCGCAGTGTGTGTGTACGACCAAGGATGCTGGCCCCTCAGACGATGATTACCGCATATTGTGCGGTTTGTACAGGGCCTATTACGCCTCCTTATAGTGCTGCCTATGGCGCTACACCACTGTCTCTCCCCCTAGAAGCATACTCTAGTTACACCACTGGAGGAGATGTTCAGTAGTGTGTGTGTGCGACCAAGGATGTTGGCCTCTCAGACGATGAGTACCGCGTAATTGTGCTGTTTGTACAGTGCCTAGTACGCCTCCTTATAGTGCTGTCTATGACGCTACACCACTGTCTGTCCCCCTAGAAGCATTCTCTACTTACACCACTGGTGGAGAGGTTCCGCAGTGTGTGTGTGCGAACAACGATGCTGGCCTCTCAGACGATGATTACCGCATATTGTGCGGTTTGTACAGGGCCTATTACGCCTCCTTATAGTGCTGCCTATGGCGCTACACCACTGTCTCACCCCCTAGAAGCATACTCTATTTACACCAATGGTGGAGAGGTTCCGTATTGTGTGTGTGCCACCAAGGATGCTGGCCCCTCAGATGATGATTACTGCGTGCTTGTGCGGTTTGTACAGTGCCTAGTACGCCTCCTTATAGTGCTGACTATGGCGCTACACCACTGTCTCACCCCCTAGAAGCATACTCTAGTTACACCACTGGTGGAGAGGTTCCGCAGTGTGTGTGTGCGACCAAGGATGCTGGCCTCTCAGACGATGTGTACTTGTGCGGTTTGTACAGTGCATAGTACGCCTCCTTATAGTGCTGTCTATGACTCTACACCACTGTCTCTCCCCCTAGAAGCATACTCTAGTAACACCACTGGTGGAGAGGTTCCGCAGTGTGCGTGTGCGATCAAGGATGCTGGCCTCTCAGAGGATGATTACTGCGTGCTTGTGCGGTTTGTACAGTGCCTAGTATGCCTCCTTATAGTGCTGCCTATGGCGCTACAACACTGTCTCACCCCCTAGAAGCATACTCTAGTTACACCACTGGTGGAGAGGTTCCGCAGTGTGTGTGTGCCACGAAGGATGTTGGCCTCTCAGACGATGAATACCGCATATTGTGCGGTTTGTACAGTGCCTAGTACGCCTCCTTATAGTGCTGCCTATGGCGTTACACCACTGTCTCACCCCCCACAAGCATACTCTAGTTACACCACTGGTGGAGAGGTTCCGCCGTGTGTGTGTGCCACCAAGGATGTTGGCCTATCAGACGATGATTACCGCATATTGTGCGGTTTGTACAGTGCTTAGTACGCCTCGTTTTAGTGCTGCCTATGGCGCTTCACCACTGAATCACCCCCCTAGAAGTATACTCTAGTTACAACACTGGTCTGAGTTTCCGCAGTGTGTGTGTGCGACCAAGGATGCTGGCCCCTCAGACGATGATTACTGTGTACTTGTGCGGTTTGTACAGTGCCTAGTACGCCTCCTTATAGTGCTACCTATGGCGCTACACCACTGCCTCTCCCCCTAGAAGTATACTCTAGTTACAACACTGGTGGAGAGGTTCCGCAGTGTGTGTGTGCGACCAACGATGCTGGCCTCTCAGACGATGATTTCTGTGTGATTGTGCGGTTTGTACAGTGCCTAGTACGCCTCCATATAGTACTGCCTATGGCGCTACACCACTGTCTCACCCCCTAGAAGCATACTCTAGTTACACCACTGGTCTGAGTTTCCGCAGTGTGTGTGTACGACCAAGGATGCTGGCCCCTCAGACGATGATTACTGTGTACTTGTGCGGTTTGTACAGTGCCTAGTACGCCTCCTTAAAGTGCTGCCTATGGCGCTACACCACTGTCTCACCCCCTAGAAGACTACTCTAGTTACACCACTGATGGAAATGTTCCGTAGTGTGTGTGTGCGACCAAGGATGTTGGCCACTCAGACGATGATTACCGCATATTGTGCGGTTTATACAGGGCCTATTACGCCTCCTTATAGTGCTGCCTATGGCGCTACACCACTGTCTCTCCCCCTAGAAGCATACTCTAGTTACACCACTGGAGGAGATGTTTAGTAGTGTGTGTGTGCGACCAAGGATGTTGGCCTCTCAGACGATGAGTACCGCGTAATTGTGCTGTTTGTACAGTGCCTATTACGCCTCCTTATAGTGCTGTCTATGACGCTACACCACTGTCTCTCCCCCTAGAAGCATACTCTAGTTACACCACTGGAGGAGATGTTCAGTAGTGTGTGTGTGCGACCAAGGATGTTGGCCTCTCAGACGATGATTACCGCATATTGTGCGGTTTGTACAGTGCCTTGTACGCCTCCTTATAGTGCTGCCTATGGCGTTACACCACTGTCTCACCCCCCACAAGCATACTCTAGTTACACCACTGGTGGAGAAGATCCGCAGTGTGTGTGTGCGACCAAGATTGCAGACCTCTCAGACGAGGATTACTGTATAACTGAGCGGTTTGTACAATGCCTAGTACGCCTTTTTATAGTGCTGCCTATGACGCTACACCACTGTCTCACCCCCCAGAAGCATACTCTAGTTACACCACTGGTGGAGAGGTTCCACAGTGTGTGTGTGCGACCAAGGATGCTGGCCTCTCAGACGATGATTACTGCGTGCTTGAGCGGTTTGTACAGTGCCTAGTACGCCTACTTATAGTTCTGCCTATGGCACTACACCACTGTCTCACCGCCTAGAAGCATACTCTAGTTACACCACTGGTGGAGAGGTTCCGCAGTGTGTGTGTGCCACCAAGAATGCTGGCCTCTCAGACGATGATTACTGCGTGCTTGTGCGATTTGTACAGTGCCTAGAACGCCTCCTTATGATGCTGCCTATGGCGTTACACCACTGTCTCACCCCCCACAAGCATACTCTAGTTACACCACTGGTGGAGAGGTTCCGCAGTGTGTGTGTGCGACCAAGGTTGCAGACCTCTCAGACGAGGATTACTGTATACCTGTGCGGTTTGTACAATGCCTAGTACGCCTCTTTATAGTGCAGCCTATGACGCTACACCACTGTCTCACCCCCCAGAAGCATACTCTAGTTACACCACTGGTGGAGAGGTTCCACAGTGTGTGTGTGCGACCAAGGATGCTGGCCTCTCAGACGATGATTACTGCGTGCTTGAGCGGTTTGTACAATGCCTAGTACGCCTCCTTATAGTAACCTCTATGGCGCTACACCACTGCCCCACCCTCCAGAAGCATACTCTAGTTACACCACTGGGTGAGAAGTTCCGCAGTGTGTGTGTGCGGACAAGGATGTTGGTTTCTCAGACGATGATTACTGTGTACTTGTGCGGTTTGTACAGTGCCTTGTACGTCTCCTTATAGTGACCCCTATGGCGCTACACCACTGACCCACCCTCCAGAAGCATACTCTTGTTACACCACTGGTGGAGATGTTCCGCAGTGTGTGTGTGCCACCAAGGAAGTTGGCCTCTCAGACGATGATTACTGCGATCCTGTGCGGTTTGTACAGTGCATAGTACGCCTCCTTATAGTGCTGCCTATGGCGCTACACCACGGTCTCACCCCCTTGAAACATACTCTAGTTACAACACTGGTGGAGAGGTTCCGCAGTGTGTGTGTGTGCGACCAAGGATGTTGGCCCCTCCGACGATGATTATTGTGTGCTTGTGCGGTTCGTACAGAGCCTAGTACGCCTCCTTACAGTGCTGCCTATGGCGCTACACCACTCTCTCACCCCCTAGAAGTATATTCTAGTAACACCACTGGTGGAGATGTTCCGCAGTGTGTGTGTACAAACGAGGATGTTGGGCTCTCAGACGATGATTACTGCGTGCTTGTGCGGTTTGGGCAGTGCTTAGTACGCCTCCTTATAGTACAGCCTATGCCGCTACACCACTGTCCCACCATCCAGAAGCATACTCTACTTACACCACTGGTGGAGAGGTTCCGATGTGTGTGTGTACTACCGAGGATATTTGCCTCTCAGACCATGATTACTACGTGCTTTTGCGGGTTTGTGCAGTGCTTAGTACGCCTCCTTATAGTGCTGCCTATGGCGCTACACCACTGTCCCACCCTCCAGAAGCGTACTCTAGTTACACCACTGGTGGAGATGTTCGGCAGTGTGAGTGTGCGACCAAGGATGTTGGTCTCTCAGACGATGATTACTGCGTGCTTGTGCGTTTTGTACACTGCTTAGTACGCCTCCTTATAGTTTTGCCTATGGCTCTATACCACTGTCCCAACTTCCAGAAGCATATTCTACTTACACCACAGATGGAAAGCTGCCGCAGTGTGTGTGTGCGACCAAGGATATTGGCCTCTCAGACGATGATTACTGCGTGCTTGTGCGCTTTGTACAGTGCTTAGTGCGCCTCCTTATAGTGCTGCCTATGGCGCTATATCACTGTCTCTCCCCCTAGAAGCATAATCTAGTTACACCACTGTTGGAGAAGTTCCGCAGTGTGTGTGTGTGACCAAGGATGCTGGTCTCTCAGACGATGATAACTGTGTGCTTGTGCGGTTTGTACAGTGCCTAGTACGCCTCCTTATAGTGCTGTCTATGGCGCTACACCACTGTCTCACCCCCTAGAAGCATACTCTAGTTACACCACTGTTGGAGATGTTCCGCAGTATGTGTGTGCGACCAAGGATGTTGGCCTCTCAGACGATGATTACTGCGTGCTTGTGCGCTTTGTACAGTGGTTAGTACGCCTCCTTATAGTGCTGCATATGGCGCTACACCACTGTCTCACCCCCTTTAGAAGCATACTCTAGTAACACCACTGGTGGAGAAGTTCCGCAGTGTGTGTCTGTGCCACCAAGGATGTTGGCCTCTCAGACGATGATTACTGCTTGCTTGTGCGGTTTGTACGGTGCCTAGAACGCCTCCTTACAGTTCTGCCTATGGCGCTACACCACTGTCTCACCCCCTAAGAGTATATTCTAGTTACACCACTGGTGGAGAAGTTCCGCAGTGTGTGTGTACTACCGAGGATGTTGGGCTCTCAGACGATGATTACTGCGTGCTTGTGCGGTTTGGGCAGTGCTTAGTACGCCTCCTTATAGTGCTGTCTATGGCGCTACACCACTGTCTCACCCTCCAGATGCACACTCTAGTTACACCACTGGTGGAGATGTTCCGCAGTGTGTGTGTGCGACCAAGGATGTTGGCCTCTCAGACGATGATTACTGCGTGCTTGTGCGCTTTGTACAGTGCTTAGTACGCCTCTTTATAGTGCTGCCTATGGCGCTACACCAATGTCTCACCCCCCTAGAAGCATACTCTGGTTACAACACTGGTGGAGAGGTTCCGCAGTGTGCCAGTGCGACCAAGGGTTTTTGGCCTCTCAGATGATGATTACTGCGTGCTCGTGCGCTTTGTACAGTGCTTAGTACGCCTCCTTATAGTGCTGCCTATGGCGCTACACCACTCTCTCTCTTCCCTAGAAACATACTCTGGTTACACCACTGGTGGAGACGTTCCACAGTGTGCGTGTGCGACCAAGGATTTTGGCCTCTCAGACGATGATAACTGCGTGCTCGTGCGCTTTGTACAGTGCCTCGTACGCCTCTTTATAGTGCTGCATAAGGCGCTACACCACTCTCTCACACCCCTAGAAGCATACTCTAGTTACACCACTGGTGGAGAAGTTCCGCTGTGTGTGTGTGTGTGCGACGAAGTATGTTGGCCTCTCAGACGATGATTACTGTGTGCTTGTGCGGTTTGTACAGAGCCTAGTACGCCTCCTTATAGTGCTGCCTATGGCGGTACACCACTGTCTCACCCCCTAGAAGCATACTCTAGTTATACCACTGGTGGAGAGGTTCCGCAGTGTGTGTGTGCGACCAAGGATGTTGGCCTCTCAGACGACGATTACTGCGTGCTTGTGCGCTTTGTACAGAGCTTAGTACGCCTCCTTATAGTGCTGCCTATGGCGGTACACCACTCTCTCACCCCTCTAGAAACATACTCTACTTACACCACTGGTGGAGAGGTTCCGCAGTGTGTGTGTGCTAGCAAGGATGTTGGCCTCTCAGACGATGATTACTGCGTGCTTATGCGCCTTGTACAGTGCTTAATACGCCTCCTTATAGTGCTGTCTATGGCGCTACACCACTGTCTCACCCCTCCAGAAGCATACTCTAGTTGCACCACTGGTGGAGAAGTTCCGCAGTGTGTGTGTGCCACCAAGGATGTTGGCCTCTCAGACGATGATTACTGCGTGCTTGTCCGCTTTGTACAGTGCTTAGTAGGCCTCCTTATAGTGCTGCCTATGGCGCTACACCACTGTCTCACCCCCCTAGAAGCATACTCTAGTTACACCACTGGTGGAGTAGTTCCACAGTATGTGTGTGCGACCAAGGATGTTGGCCTCTCAGACGATGATAACTGCGTGCTTGTGCGGTTTGTACAGTGCTTAGTGCGCCTCCATATAGTGCTGCCTATGGCGCTACACCACTGTCTCACCCCCCTAGAAGCATACTCTAGTAACACCACTGGTGGAGGAGTTCTGCAGTATGTGTGTGCGACCAAGGATGTTGGCCTCTCAGACGATGATTACTGCGTGCTTGTGCGGTTTGTACAGTGCGTAGTGCGCCTCCATATAGTGCTGCCTATGGCGCTACACCACTGTCTCTCCCCCCTAGAAGCATACTCTAGTAACACCACTGGTGGAGGAGTTCTGCAGTATGTGTGTGCGACCAAGGATGTTGGCCTCTCAAACGATGATTACTGCGTGCTTGTGCGGTTTGTACATTGCTTAGTACGCCTCCGTATAGTACTGCCTATGGCGCTACACCACTGTCTCTCCCCCCTAGAAGCATTCTCTAGTTACACCACTGGCGGAGAGCTACTGAAATGTGTGTGTGCGAACAAGGATGTTGGCCTCTCAGACGATGATTACTGCGTGATTGTGCGCTTTATACAGTGCTTAGTACGCCTCCTTATAGTGCTGTCTATGGCGCTACACCACTGTCTCACGCCCTAGAAGCATACTCTAGTTACACCACTGGTGGAGTTGTTCCGCAGTGTGTGTGTGCGACCAAGGATGTTGGCCTCTTAGACGATGATAACTGTGTACTTGTGCGGTTTGTACAGTGCCTAGTACGCCTCTTTATAGTGACCTCTATGGCGCTACACCACTGCCCCACCCTCCAGAAGCATACTCTAGTTACACCTTTGGGTGAGAAGTTCCGCAGTGTGTGTGTGCGGACAAGGATGTTGGTTTCTCAGACTATGATTACTGTGTACATGTGCGGTTTGTACAGTACCTTGTACGCCTCCTTATAGTGACCCCTATGGCGCTACACCACTGACCCACCCTCCAGAAGCATACTCTAGTTACACCACTGGTGGAGAGGTTCCGCAGTGTGTGTGTGCGACCAAGAATGTTGGTCTCTCAGACGATGATTACTATGTACTTGTGCGGTTTGTACAGTGCTTAGTACGCCTCCTTATAGTGCTGCCTATGGCGTTACACCACTGCCGCACCCTCCAGAAGCATACTCTAGTTACACCACTGGTGGAGGGGTTCCGCAGTGTGCGTGTTTGACCAAGGATGTTGGCCTCTCAGACGATGATTACCGCATATTGTGTGGTTTGTACAGTGCCTAGTACGCCTCCTTATAGTTTTGCCTATGGCGCTACATCACTGTCTCACCCCCTTGACGCATACTCTAGTTACACCACCGATGGGGATGTTCCGCAGTGTGTGTGTGTGCGACCAAGGACGTTGGCCCCTCAGACGATGATTACTGCTTGCTTGTGCGGTTTGTACAGTGCCTAGTACGCCTCCTTATAGTGCTGCCTATGGCGTTACACCACTGCCTCACCCCCTAGAAGCATACTCTATTTACACCACTGGTGGAGAGGTTTCCGCAGTGTGTGTATGCGACCAAGGATGCTGGCCTCTCAGACGATGATTACTGCGTGCTTGTGCGGTTTGTACAATGCCTAGTACGCCTCCTTATAGTTCTGCCTATGGCACTACACCACTGTCTCACCACCTAGAAGCATACTCTATTTACACCACTGGTGGAGAGGTTCCGCAGTGTGTGTGTGCCACCAAGGATGCTGGCCTCTCAGACGATGATTACTGCGTGCTTGAGCGGTTTGTACAGAGCCTAGTACGCCTCCTTATGATGCTGCCTATGACGCTAAACCACTGTCTCACCCCCCAAAAGTATTCTCTAGTTACACCACTGGTGGTGGCGTTCCGCAGTGTGTGTGTGCAACCAAGTATGTTGGCCTCTCAGACGATGATTACTGCTTGCTTGTGTGGTTTGTACAGTTCCTAGTACGCCTCCTTATAGTTTTGCCTATGGCGCTACATCACTGTCTCAACCCCTTGAAGCATACTCTAGTTACACCACCGATGGGGAAGTTCCGCAGTGTGTGTGTGTGCGACCAAGGACGTTGGCCCCTCAGACGATGATTACTGCTTGCTTGTGCGGTTTGTACAGTGCCTAGTACGCCTCCTTATAGTGCTGCCTATGGCACTACACCACTCTCTCACCCCCTTGAAGCATACTTAAGTTACACCACTGAAGAGGATGTTCCGCAGTGAGTGTGAGTGCGCGACCAAGGATGTTGGCCCCTCAGACGATGATTACTGTGTGCTTGTGCGGTTAGTACAGAGCCTAGTACGCCTCCTTATAGTGCTGCCTATGGCGCTACACCACTGTCTCACCCCCCTAGAAGTATATTCTAGTTACACCACTGGTGGAGAAGTTCCGCAGTGTGTGTGTACTACCGAGGATGTTGGCCCCTCAGACGATGATTACTGCGTGCTTGTGCGGTTTTGGCAGTGCTTAGTACGCCTCCTTATAGTGCTGCCTATGGCGCTACACCACTGTCTCACCCCCCTAGAAGTATATTCTAGTTACACCACTGGTGGAGAAGTTCCGCAGTGTGTGTGTACTACCGAGGATATTGGCCTCTCAGACGATGACTACTGCGTGTTTGTGCGGTTTGTGCAGTGCTTAGTGCGCCTCCTTATAGTGCTGCCTATGGCGCTACACCACTGTCCCACCCTCCAGAAGCATACTCTAGTTTCACCACTGGTGGAGAGGTTCCGCTGTGTGTGTGTACTACCGAGGATATTGGCCTCTCAGACGATGACTACTGCGTGTTTGTGCGGTTTGTACAGTGCCTAGTACGCCTCCTTATAGTGCTGCCTATGGCGCTACACCACTGTCTCTCCCCCCTAGAAGCATACTCTAGTTTCACCACTGGTGGAGGAGTTCCGCAGTATGTCTGTGCGACCAAGTAAGTTGGCCTCTCAGGCGATGATTACTGCGTGCTCGTGCGCTTCGTACAGGGCTTAGTACGCCTCGTTAAAGTGCTGCCTATGGCGATACACCACTGTCTCACCCTCCAGATGCATACTCTAGTTACACCACTGGTTGAGGGGTTCCGCAGTGTGTGTGTGCGACCAAGTAAGTTGGCCTCTCAGGCGATGATTACTGCGTGCTCGTGCGCTTCGTACAGGGCTTAGTACGCCTCGTTAAAGTGCTGCCTATGGCGCTACACCACTGTCCCACCCTCCAGATGCATACTCTAGTTACACCACTTTTGGAGTGGTTCCGCAGTATGTGTGTGCGACCAAGGATTTTGGCCTCTCAGACGATGATAACTGTGTACTTGTGCGGTTTGTACAGTGCCTAGTACGCCTCCTTATAGTGACCTCTATGGCGCTACACCACTGCCCCACCCTCCAGAAGCATACTCTAGCTACACCACCGGGTGAGATGTTCCGCAGTGTGTGTGTGCGGACAAGGATGTTGGTTTCTCAGACGATGATTACTATGTACTTGTGCGGTTTGTACAGTGCCTTGTACGCCTCCTTATAGTGACCCCTATGGCGCTACACCACTGCCCCACCCTCCAGAAGCATACTCTAGTTACACCACTGGGTGAGAAGTTCCGCAGTGTGTGTGTGCGGACAAGGATGTTGGTTTCTCAGACGATGATTACTGTGTACTTGTGCGGTTTGTACAGTGCTTAGTACGCCTCCTTATAGTGCTGCCTATGGCGTTACACAACTGCCGCACCCTCCAGAAGCATACTCTAGTTACACCACTGGTGGAGGGGTTCCGCAGTGTGCGTGTGCGACCAAGGATGTTGGCCTCTCAGACGATGATTACCGCATATTGTGTGGTTTGTACAGTGCCTAGTACGCCTCCTTATAATTTTGCCTATGGCGCTACATCACTGTCTCACCCCCTTGAAGCATACTCTAGTTACACCACCGATGGGGAGGTTCCGCAGTGTGTGTGTGTGCGACCAAGGACGTTGGCCCCTCAGACGATGATTACTGCTTGCTTGTGCGGTTTGTACAGTGCCTAGTACGCCTCCTCATAGTGCTGCCTATGGCGTTACACCACTGCCTCACCACCTAGAAGCATACTCTATTTACACCACTGGTGGAGAGGTTCCGCAGTGTGTGTATGCGACCAAGGATGCTGGCCTCTCAGACGATGATTACTGCGTGCTTGAGCGGTTTGTACAATGCCTAGTACGCCTCCTTATAGTTCTGCCTATGGCACTACACCACTGTCTCACCACCTAGAAGCATACTCTATTTACACCACTGGTGGAGAGGTTCCGCAGTGTGTGTGTGCCACCAAGTATGTTGGCCTCTCAGACGATGATTTCTGCTTGCTTGTGCGGTTTGTGCAGTTCCTAGTACGCCTCCTTATAGTTTTGCCTATGGCGCTACATCACTGTCTCAACCCCTTGAAGCAAACTCTAGTTACACCACCGATGGGGAGGTTCCGCAGTGTGTGTGTGTGCGACCAAGGACGTTGGCCCTTCAGACGATGATTACTGCTTGCTTGTGCGGTTTGTACAGTGCCTAGTACGCCTCCTTATAGTGCTGCCTATGGCGCTACATCACTCTCTCACCCCCTTGAAGCATACTTAAGTTACACCACTGGAGAGGATGTTCCGCAGTGAGTATGTGTGCGCGACCAAGGATGTTGGCCCCTCAGACGATGATTACTGTGTGCTTGTGCGGATGGTACACAGCCTAGTACGCCTCCTTATAGTGCTGCCTATGGCGCTACACCACTGTCTCACCACCTAGAAGCATATTCTAGTTACACCACTGGTGGAGAAGTTCCGCAGTGTGTGTGTACTACCGAGGATGTTGGCCCCTCAGACGATGATTACTGCGTGCTTGTGCGGTTTGGGCAGTTCTTAGTACGCCTCCTTATAGTGCTGCCAATGGCGCTACACCACTGTCCCACCCTCCAGAAGCATACTCTAGTTACACCACTGGTGGAGAGGTTCCGCTGTGTGTGTGTACTACCGAGGATATTGGCCTCTCAGACGATGATTACTGCGTGCTTGTGCGCTTTGTACAGTGCTTAGTGCGCCTCCTTATAGTGCTGCCTATGGCGCTATATCACTGTCTCTCCCCCTAGAAGCATACTCTAGTTTCACCACTGTTGGAGAAGTTCCGCAGTGTGTGTGTGCGACCAAGGATGTTGGCCTCTCAGACGATGATTACTGCGTGCTTGTGCGCTTTGTACAGTGCTTAGTACGCCTCCTTATAGTGCTGTCTATGGCGCTACACCACTGTCTCACCCCCCTAGAAGCATACTCTAGTATCACCACTGGTGGAGTGGTTCCGCAGTATGTGTGTGCGACCAAATATGTTGGCCTCTCAGGCGATGATTACTGTGTGCTTGTGCGGTTTGTACAGTGCTTAGTACGCCTCGTTATAGTGCTGCCTATGGCGATACACCACTGTCTCACCCCTCTGGAAGCATACTCTAGTTACACCACTGGTGGAGAAGTTCCGCAGTGTGTGTGTGCGACCAAGGATGTTGGCCTCTCAGACGATGATAACTGCGTGCTTTTGCGCTTTGTACAGTGCTTAGTACGCCTCCTTATAGTGCTGCCTATGGCGCTACACCACTGTCTCACCCCCCTAGAAGTATACTCTAGTAACACCACTGGTGGAGGAGTTCTGCGGTATGTCTGTGCGACCAAGGATGTTGGCCTCTCAGGCGATGATTACTGCGTGCTCGTGCGGGTTTGTACAGTGCCTAGTACGCCTCCTTATAGTGACCCCTATGGCGCTACACCACTGTCTCACCCCTCTGGAAGCATACTCTAGTTACACCACTGGGGGAGAAGTTCCGCAGTGTGTGTGTGCGACCAAGAATGTTGGCCTCTCAGACGATGATTACTGCGTGCTTGTGCGCTTTGTACAGTGCTTAGTACGCCTCCTTATAGTGCTGTCTATGGTGCTACACCACTGTCTCACCCTCCAGATGCATACTCTAGTTACACCACTGGTGGAGAAATTCCGCAGTGTGTGTGTGCGACCAAAGATTTTGGCCTCTCATACAATGATTACTGCGTGCTTGTGTGCTTTGTACAGTGCTTAGTACGCCTCCTTATAGTGCTGCCTATGGCGCTACACCACTGTCTCACCCCCCTAGAAGCATACTCTAGTTACACCACTGGTGGAGAAGTTCCACAGTATGTGTGTGCGACCAAGGATGTTGGCCTCTCAGACGATGATCACTGCGTGCTTGTGCGCTTTGTACAGTGCTTAGTACGCCTCCTTATAGTGTTGCCTATGGCGCTACAACACTGTCTCACCCCCCTAGAAGCATACTCTAGTTACACCACTGGTGGAGAAGTTCCACAGTGTGTGTGTGCGACCAAGGAAGTTGACCTCTCAGACGATGATTACTGCGTGCTTGTGTGCTTTGTACAGTGCTTAGTACGCCTCCTTATAGTGCTGCCTATGGCGCTACACCACTGTCTCTCCCCCCTAGAAGCATACTCTAGTTACACCACTGGTGGAGGGGTTCCGCAGTGTGCTTGTGCGACCAAGGATGTTGGCCTCTCAGACGATGATTACCGCATATTGTGTGGTTTGTACAGTGCCTAGTACGCCTCCTTATAGTTTTGCCTATGGCGCTACATCACTGTCTCACCCCCTTGAAGCATACTCTAGTTATACCACCGATGGGGAGGTTCCGCTGTGTGTGTGTGCGACCAAGGACGTTGGCCCCTCAGACGATGATTACTGCTTGCTTGTGCGGTTTGTACAGTGCCTAGTACGCTTCCTTATAGTGCTGCCTATGGCGCTACACCACTGTCTCTCCCCCCTAGAAGCATACTCTATACACCACTGGTGGAGAGGTTCCGCAGTGTGTGTATGCGACCAAGGATGTTGGCCTCTCAGACGATGATTACTGCGTGCTCGTGCGCTTTGTACAGTGCTTAGTACGCCTCGTTATAGTGCTGCCTATGGCGATACACCACTGTCTCACCCCTCTGGAAGCATACTGTAGTTACACCACTGGTGGGGAAGTTCCGCAGTGTGTGTGTGCGACCAAGGATGTTGGCCTCTCAGACGATGATTACTGCGTGCTTGTGCGCTTTGTACAGTGCTTAGTACGCCTCCTTATAGTGCTGCCTATGGCGCTACACCACTGTCTCACCCCCCTAGAAGCATACTCTAGTTACACCACTGGTGGAGAAGTTCCACTGTATGTGTGTGCGACCAAGGATGTTGGCCTCTCAAACGATGATTACTGCGTGCTTGTGCGCTTTGTACAGTGCTTAGTACGCCTCCTTATAGTGCTGCCTATGACGCTATATCACTGTCTCTCCCCCTAGATGCATACTCTAGTTACACCACTGGTGTAGACGTTCCGCAGTGTGTGTGTGCGACCAAGGATGTTGGCCCCTCTGACGATGATTACTGCGTGCTTGTGTGGTTTGTACAGTGCTTAGTACGCCTCCTTATAGTGCTGACTACGGCGCTACACCACTGTCTCACCCCCTAGAAACATACTCTAGTTGCACCACTGGTGGAGAGGTTACGCAGCGTGTGTGTGCTAGCAAGGATGTTGGCCTCTCAGAAGATGATTACTGTGTACTTGTGCGGTTTGTACAGTGCTTAGTACGCCTCCTTATAGTGCCCCCTATGGCGCTACACCACTGCCCCACCCTCCAGAAGCATACTCTAGTTACACCACTGGTGGAGATGTTCCGCAGTGTGTGTGTGCGACCAAGGATGTTTGTCTCTCAGACGATGATTACTGTGTACTTGTGCGGTTTGTACAGTGCTTAGTATGCCTCCTTATAGTGCTTCCTATGGCGCTACACCATTGTCCCACCCTCCAGAATCATACTCTAGTTACACCACTGGTGGAGAAGTTCCGCAGTGTGCGTGTGCGACCAAGGATATTGGCCTCTCAGACGATGATTACTGCGTACTTGTGCGGTTTGTACAGTGCCTACTACGCCTCCTTATAGTGCTGCCTATAGCGCTACACCACTGTCTAACCCCCTAGAATCATACTCTAGTTACACCACTGATAGAGATGGTCCGCAGTTTGTGTGTGCTATCGAGGATGCTGGCCCCTCAGACGATGATTACTGTGTACTTGTGCGGTTTGTACAGTGCCTAGTACGCCTCATTATAGTGCTGCCTATGGCGCTACACCACTGTCTCACCCCCTAGAAGCATACTCTAGTTACAACACTGGTGGAGAGGTTCCGTACTGTGTGTGTGCGACCAATGATGTTGGCCTCTCAGACGATGATTACTGCGTGCTTGTGCGGCTTGTACAGTGCCTAGTACGCCTCCTTATAGTGCCATCTCGAACTCCTGCATTGTTTCCGCGTTCTTTTTTACCCTGGTTCGGAGCTGCATCTGGTAGGCCTCCTTAAGATGGCTATCTCCATATCGGGACTCCATATGGGCGATTAGTGAAGCGTAGTTTTGGGATTCAGTCGGGATGGCCTGAAGGACGTTAAGGGCGTCACCTTTCAGCGCTACAATGAGAGCTGTAGCCTTTTCTGTGTTGTTCCAGTTATTTATGGAACAGGCCGCCTCGGACTGACGTAAGTATCTGCTCCACGGGGCCTTTCCGTCGAAGGTTGGGGGCGTCACTCTGCTCTGTCCCGTTCCTGACGTTCCCGGTGTACCTGTGGGTGGGCGTCGGCGCAGCTCGGCAACTTCCTCTTGAAGAGCGTTGAATCTCGCTTCAATCCCCGTCGGTGGGCGTTGGTTCAGCTCAGCAATTTTCTTTTGTAAAGCGTTGAATTTCTCTTCCACCCTCGTCAGTGGGCGTTGGCGCATTTCGGCAACTTCCTCTTGTAAGGCGTTGAATTTTTCCTCCACCCCCATGAGCGGGCGTCGGCACAGCTCGGCAACTTCCACTTGTAAGGCCTCGAATTTCTTTTCCACTGCCGTGACTTCCTCACGTAGGCCCTGTTCTAATTTCTTCAGGTCCTCCGCTAACTTATTTTGACCGTCTTCCATCTTCTTCTGGCCGTCTTCTAATTTGGCAGTTAGGTCCTTTGTTAAATTCTTCTGGCCGTCTTCCATCTTCTTCTGACCGTCTTCCATCTTGGTTTCCATGCCACTTAACTTTTCTAGCAATGCTGCCAATTGCGCCTCCATTTTAGTTGTTTGTCTTGTAAAAGGCATGCACTCACAGGAAATTAGAGAAAATGACCTGCTCGGGTTTTGAAACCAGGACCGTCAGCTGTTGTGCTTGTGCTTGAGTTCGTAATCTGGCTTCTGACACCAGTTGTTACGTGCCACCCCCTAGTGGCACTTTTGATAACTGGATTACGGTGGGTTGAAACACAACACAAGTTGTTCCTTTAAAGAAATGAAAATCCACAGCCTGCTTCCAGTCTCCGACCGGGTCAGGAATGGAATGAATGAAGCCCCTATCTAGCGGCGAGGATATGAACTGTGCCGGCTGCCGAGGCCTGACGCACTCCTCTGGGGCAATGATTAAATGAATGACAGATGAAATGAAATGATAGTGGAGAGTGTTGCTGGAATGAAATGTTGACAGGGAAAACCGGAGTACCCGGAGAAAAACCTGTCTGCCTCCGTTTTGTCCAGCACAGATCTCACATGGAGTGACCGGGATTTGAACCACGGACTCAGCGGTGAGAGGCCGACGTGCTGCCGCCTAAGCCACGGAGGCTTATCCTTTAAAGAAATAATTAACTTTATTGCGGCCAGAAAGGTACACCACTCAACAGCAAATACAAGCAATTAGAACCTTACTCCAGCTTCCTCAAGTCTCTTCCTTGAGCGCTCTTGCTCCTTTCACTTGTCAACAAACCACAGATGTTAAACCGTCCTAATGAGTCCGGTGGCCTTGACCTGCACCTCTTCCTCATGTACACAAACTACAGTTTCTTACGATAACCTGCTACACGCTGTTTCGCTGTCCACAAGCTGGGGAAGCAATGTCACTGGATTTCGTAACTCCCACGGCACTTCGTCACCACACTTCTGTCGCTCAGTAAAATCACACTCGCTCAAGAACACTGTTCTCAAAAACTCGGTCCCCTCACTGTTGAGGCCGCTTATATAGCAGGCTGGTGACTCAAAGAATTCTAGAATCGTCCAGGTCACACGGCTTCTCGCGATTTCCTTCACTGGCTGGGTCACGAATATTCTGGACCATCCCTTTCACTTCGCAGCCCGTTGTGTAACGCGCACGTAATACACTGAGGCAGAGTACACACAGCCCGGGGCAACTGTGACTCAACGCTGCGAGGCGACAAAACAAACTCACAGCCGTAACAATACATTAGGAATGAAACTCTCTACAAGGAAATTGAAAAACTCTCAGATACCATGCGAAAAAGGAGGATAAATTTTTACGGTCATCTTCTGAGAATGGATTCTAATAGACTAACGAAACAAATCTTTCACTTTTTCCGTAATCGTAAAACAAACCCCAACTGGTTTAAAGAAATTGAAAAAGACCTAGTAGAATTGAAATTAACAGAAACGTCATTACTCGATCGAACAGCCAAATTAATTACTAAAGACGAAAATATAAGGTTCCAAGACAGAGTTACACTAAAATCCAAACTCATTATCTCGGAAGAAGAGAGGAAAAGAAGATCGGAAAGACTGAAGAAGTACTGGGCTCTACGGAAAGAACAGCGTACAGGGAAATGATTCATTCAACGTACCCCAAAGAAGGTGAAACTATATAAGAAGAAGAAGAAGAAATTATGCAGGTTATTGACGGCTGGTCACATTAATGTCACTGGGCAGTGTGATACAGACGAGCAATTTGCATGATAATAGGTCTGTAAACCGGGTTATGTATAACGTTGACACAAAGTTAGTCAGTTTTGCATTGAAGTTGCGAGAACAAGTACAACTCAAGAACAAGACCAACTATCCAAATGTTATAATACACTGGCGACCACGGTGCGCGGTTGACCATCACACTTATTTGTATAACGTAAAGTTTGGGTTGATCTTAACCCTCTACTGTATGAATTATATTAGAGTTTTGTCGGACATCTATTTATATTTACTTTAGAAAGAACATAACATGATTTGTCAAACAATAACTTTGACGGATTGCATAAAAGGTGCAATTTATGTTTTGTTGCCATATGGCAACACTCTGCACACAATCAACATTACAAATTTGAGAATTTGATGCCGAACAGGGTTAATCCCTTTGTAGGATATCCGAAATGCTGAAAATCTTCAAAATGTTCAAAATGTAATTAAAATCGAAAACAGACACAACAAGAAGTTCCGTGACGAACTAAAGAGCCTACATTTCTTAAAATTAAGATTCATGCCAATCATTAATCAACAGTATATGAACCTATCTGGAATAATGACGAAATTAAATCGGAAATATCGAAATGTCTAATTAGTTCGAAATATACCTGGTATAATGTAGCCTAATAGAGCACTACAGTTGGCAGCCCTGGTGACTGAATATATTCTTAGTTCCATCTCTTAAGGTACAGAATACAAAATTTGGTTGAAGTCATTTGGACGTTACATGCAGTTAGACATTGGATCTATCAGCACGCGTAAAAGCATGTTGGCAACAATGTCATGCGTGTGCTGGTCAGAAATGATTTGAAATATTATGACATCTTGTTGTGCCAATTTTGGATGACATCCATTTGTTAGTATAGAAGTTACATGTATTTTAAAATTGGACCTATCAGCAGGCATAGAATCATGTTGGCAGCACTGACTAATATTAATTACTCCAAATTAATCTAGAATGTCAGGTGCTATACGTGGGCAAAGTATAGAGCTGTTGGCTTGCATACTTTCTGATATATTGATATTAGTGTAAAAATATAGACAGCATTTATTAACAGTTGGCAGCCCAGATTGCTCTTAAGAATACTTATAGTCTGTTATGTTACACATAGCACATACGAAATTTGGTTGAAATCCAACTGATAGTTTAGAAGTTACATGTATTTAAAAATTGGTCCTATCAGCGGGCTTAGAATCATGTTGGTAGAACTGACGTATATAAGTTACTCCAAATTAATCTAAAATATCAGGTACTTTATGTGTGCATAGTTTAAAGCTGTCGGCTTGCATAATTTCTGATATATTGGTATTTGGATAAAGAAAATAGAGAGAGCAATTATTAACAGTTGGCAACCCTAGTGGCTCTTAAAAATACGCTCAGTCATATCTGTTCATGTGCACATATTACATACAAAATTTGGTTGAAATCCAATTGATAGTGTTATATGCATTTAAAAATTGGACCTATCAGAAGGCTTAAAATTATTTTGGCAACACTGTCATGTATGGCCTTCAGACAATTAAACTGAAATATTATTATCTACATGTGTGCCAATTTTCGAATAGCTCCCATGCATACCTTCCAAGATATCCAACATGGAGCTAAAATTTCTAGTGAGTTTTTTCAGCAGTTGGCAGCATGACATCCTTTTCAAATATGGGCTTGAGATATTCCGGTATACATCTTTACTCGTACTAAATTTGGTTTCGATTGCTGCAGCCGTTTAGGAGTTGATAGGGGGGGAAACACACACAGCCAGCCAGCCAGACAGACAGACACGACAGACAGACAGACAGAAGGACATGCAGACAGACAGACAGACACACATTTTCCCGGATCGATCTCATAAGTCTACTTTTTCCTCAATTTTGCAAAATGTGAAAAGTAGGCTAAAAATACAACCAACAAGTCGTTCCGTGAAGAACTAAATATCCAATTTTCACATTTGCTACTGGTCTTAATTAGGACACGAGAAATGAAAACGAGATATTAATAAATTGCTCAGCCACCATTTTGAAGTTCCCATAACATTTCATTAAATTAGACTGTGCCAAGTTTCACAGCGCTCGGATGAAAAGTCGCGAGGACAATCCATTTAAATATTTAAATTTCGCGTCGTGGCCATGTTGGTTTTGTGCTCACCACGTTATTGAATGATCCACAGGTGAACTTATGTTAATTGCCTCTATCAACATACAAAATTTCTGTTTGATTTCCATAATAGTTTAGTAAATATTGAGAACCGTCTATATATTTTGGATGACCGCCATCTTGAATAATTATATGTGTAGGCCGTAGAGTTACATATCATTAGATGAAGATTATTGCGAAGGTTCACTATTCAATCGTTCACTTCGATCGCATGATTAGGACACAAGAAATAAAACTTAATTTTAAAATTTCGTACAGCCGCCATCTTGGGGTTCTGAAAACAATTGAAATAAATTAGATGTCAGTGGATTAAAATTTTAATAAGCATTTACCGCACCAAGTTTCACTGCGCTCGGATGGTTAAATCACGAGAAAAGTATATTTAAATGTTTCATATTCGCTTGGTCGCCATGTTCGTCGTGAACTTAAATGGTTTGTGAAAATCACATAGATGAACTTCTAGCAGTACCCTTTATCATCATGTATCGGTCCCACTCATGGCTGTGTGTGTTTGATTGGTTCTACTCATAGTGTTAGTACGGCTGTACTGACTCAGTGAGGAAAGCAATGGCAAACTACCTCACTCCTTATCTTGCCTAGTACGCCTCCTTATAGTGCTGCCTATGGCACTACACCACTGTCTCACCCCCCTAGAAGCATACTCTAGTTACACCACTGGTGGAGAGGTTCCGCAGTGTGTGTGTGCTATCAAGGATGCTGGCCTCTCAGACGATGCTTACTGTGTGCTTGTGCGGTTTGTACAGTGCCTAGTACGCCTCCTTATAGTGCTGCCAATAGCGCTACATCACTGCCTCACACCCTAGAAGCATACTCTAGTTACACCACTGGTGGAGAGTTTCCGCAGTGTGTGTGTGCGACCAAGGATGCTGGCCTCTCAGACGATGATTACTGTGTGCTTGTGCGGTTTGTACAGAGCCTAGTACGCCTCCTTATAGTGCTGCCTATGGCGCTACACCACTGTCTCACCCCCTAGAAGCATACTCTAGTTACAACACTGGTGGAGAGGTTCCGCAGTGTGTGTGTGCCACCAAGGATGTTGGCCCCTCAGACGATGATTACTGTGTACTTGTGCGGTTTGTACAGTGCCTAGTACGCCTCCTTATAGTGCTGCCTATGGCGCTACACCACTGTCTCACCCCCTGGAAGCATACTCTAGTTACACCACTGGTGGAGAGGTTCCGCAGTGTGCGTGTGCGACCAAGGATGTTGGCCTCTCAGACGATGATTACTGTGTGCTTGTGCGGTCTGACAGTGCCTAGTACGCCTCCTTATAATGCTGCCAATAGCGCTACATCACTGTCTCTCCCCCTAGAAGCATATTTTTAGTTACAACACTGGTGGAGAAGTTCCGCAGTGTGTGTGTGCGACCAAGGATGCTGGCCTCTCAGACGATGATTACTGTGTGCTTGTGCGGTTTGTACAGAGCCTAGTACGCCTCCTTATAGTGCTGCCTATGGCGCTACACCACTGTCTCACCCCCTAGAAGCATACTCTAGTTACAACACTGGTGGAGAGGTTCCGCAGTGTGCAGGGACGGATTTACATATCTGCCGCCCCTAGGCACATTCTGACCCCCCCCCCCCCTCCCACGTTGGTCGTCCAGGGGTGGGGGTGGCACCTGAGAGTGATCCTTAACTCACGCACGCCCACAAATGCAGCCGACCGGCTAATGAATCATCTAATTCATCGGCCGGTTGGCTTTATTTGTGTCCGAGTAAGGGTAAGCCCCGCTGGACGGCTGAGTATAGGATAAATCTTGCACGTCATTTTAATTTTAGACATTATTGATTGTATATAAAGCAGGTTGATTATAAAAAAACGTAATCTAATTTGTGGGGTTGAAGTTAATAAAAACTAAAAGTTATTGATCTAAGATTGATTTAATTACATAAGAATGAAGAATATTCTTACAAACTGGCATATTTCCAATAGGCTAAATTTACTCAAAATAAAAGTTGCCTTTACACTTTGATAAAGTTTTAAAGTGTTGTTAAGTCTTTGTATCAGCTACAATAAATGATACATCAAGTCTATTAAGGATTTTACAATTTTTAAAAACATAATTCAATGTTCGTAACTAAGAACAAAATTAGATGTTAAAAACTTGCAAATCAATACACATATCTTATGCATCAATACAGTACATCTGTACCTGCGGCGTTTTTTATTTACATAGATTTTCTCCTGGATTTCATAATTGAGAACTCCTCTATTAGATCTTCAACTTTCATCTTGTCACCATTCAAAAGTTCAGCCTCGATGTGTAGAATAGCCAACGAGTTTAATTTGTCTTCATTCATCCCTGATCTAAGACAAGACTTTATTCTTTTTAAGACAGAAAATGAACGTTCCGCTGAGCAGTTGGAAACAGCTGTGCACAAATACATACGAAGAGCTATATCAATGTTGGGGAATGTTGATTGGAGTTGTTCTTCTCTAATATATTTCATCATGACGAGGGGGTTGTTTCTAATTCCACTACTCTTCAACAGACAAGAAAAATGTACACATTCATTTGAAAATGACTTTTCTAGATCATTGGCATACAATGACTGAAGTTTGTTTGCACGCTCTATTATTGGTTCAGTTGAGGAGGACAGATCGTTAAAAACTGAAAACTTGTCTGCTATTTCACCATATGCGTTTTTCCGCTTCTGCAACTCAGTTTTTAGTTGGTCGAGAATTACGTAAAATGTCTCAACTCTAAATTTGTCACGTCCTTCAAGAAGTATTTCAGTTTCTTTGTTTTCGTCAGCCTGGAATTTTCTCTTTGTTTTGACGTTTGTAGCAAGTCTCATAGTCCAAATCACATTGTTTTTTAGCCCTTTCTTCATATACGGCAAACATGTATCGGAGAGAATCAATAAAGAGGACTAAAGAATCATACAGTCTCACAACTCTTTCTATGGACGTTTCTATTTTCTGAAGAGTTTGGCTAACTTGTTCAAACCTGTCCAATATATCACTCCAAAGTTCCATTATGAATACCGTTTCCAGCGTATTCAATGATCTCAAAAGTCCCGTGGCTTCACTTCTTACCAACGGCTTCTCATTAGTGTTCTCTTCATAGTCCTTTAAAGCCAGCATAACACCGTCTAAGTTTTCACATAGCCCTTTACATGCACTTTCACGAGCACTCCACCTTGTTTCAGACAAACCCTTAAGAGTTTTACTTTCAGGTTGACTAAAGGTAACTAGAATTTCCCATCTCTTAGTAGATGCAACAAGAAAGTGTAAACGTTTTGTATAAGGTTAAAGAAAGCACATGCTTCTGGACAACAGCTTGCAGCACATGTACATACAAGGTTAAGTGAATGTGCCGAACAAGGAACAAACAGTGCTTTGGGATTTTCAACCTTTATTCTAGCTTGTAAGCCACTATACACGCCTGACATGTTGCTAACATTATCGTATGATTGCCCTCTACAGTCGGATAGATCGATGGCATTTGATCTTAGAACAGCCATAACAGTATTGGCTCTTCGGATTTTTGCCCAGTATTCGACAAAAACATGAGAAAGCGTTCAACAGGATTGCTATTTTCTTGTACAAACCTCAAAAGAAATGAAAGCTGATCAGTGTGACTTATATCAGGTGTTGAATCCACTATTATGGAGTAATACTTCGCTTGTTTCACTTCACTGATTATGATATCTCTAACTTTAGAGGCTAACAGTACAATTACCTCATTGCAAATAAATGAAGACAGATAGGACGTTTTCCCTGAACCTGGATTACCAAATTTACGTATGTGTTCAGCGAGAAAAGGATCAAATTCCCCTACTAATTCCAGTGACATCATGCACTTACTCCCCATTGTGTAGAGACACAAATGTTTCATCAGCTCCTCGAAACGGACGTGCTCGGCTTGCCAGCTTTTTCACCACAGCGAACACTCTTTCCAAAACGTGTTTCCAATACTTCCTTTCAGTTTCGACGATGGAATCATATTGACTGTCTAGCGTTCCAATTCTTCTCTTGCGGGTCAAAAAAGCCAGTTCAGAATATTGATGTGTTCTTGTGAGCTTTCATGTGCAGACAAAATCGCTCCAATATTTTTCCAATCCGAAACACCTTCACTGGCTAGTTTAGAACACGTCTTCTGAAAGCCAAATAATCTGCAGGAAGCGCAAAATACCGAACCTGTACCTTTTGAATACACCAAGTAATCTCTTGAAATGAGTTCTCCATTTTGTAATTTCCTACTAAAGATTTGTTTATTTAAATATCTGGTTTTATTGCCAAAATCTCCTTTAGAGTTTTTAAAATCACAATCTTTATACTGATTGATTCCTCTGTGTAATAATACTTCGATCGTGGTGTCATTTATTTTCCACTCAATGGGGTCGTCACTAACAGTAAAATGTATATCAGTTTGTTGTGAAACGGAATCATTTGAACTTTTACTTATTTGTGTACTGTCGGAACTACGTTCGTTATCACCACTCAATATAAAATTATCCGTTTCAGGGGCACTTGTTGCTTGATAATTATTTTCATTGTTTGAACCACTTTCGTTGAAATTGTACTGTTCCCAAAATGAGCAGCCTTCTCCACTCAGTCCACTCTCGTTGGATTTTTCAAGAGGGTTAAAAAACTGTCAACCGTCTTAATACTTTTCAAAAAGTTAGTTTCTTTTTCACATTTTTCACTTGCGATTTTGCGGTAACCTGAACCACTAAGCTTCCGACGTTTTTCACTCATTGGTACTTTTTTGTTCAACATTATAAAAAAATAAAATTATAACACACTTACTTTATCTAAACAATGTGGCAATGTGAACGACTTGGTAAGGATAACAACTGAACGTGAAGACGTTAAGCGAACGACTATAATCTGATTTACAAAAGATGCTCGGTGAATGCTGTCATACGCTTGATGGGTGAGGTGAGGGAGGAGTGGAGACGAGAGGGGTAACGGTCTCCATGGCGCAATGTATGCCGACACAGCAATAAGCACATGGTTTGACTCAGTGTGACTTCACTCGTCACGGTCATTAGACCGCCAGGCAGGGGGGCTAACTTCCACAGTATTTGTGTCTTCCTGCAAGCCTCTTGGAATGTTATGCGTCATGATCTGCCTCAGTGGCAACGCAGCATTTCCCCACGTGCTCGCTTTGACAGCTGTCAGCGAGCTTTATTGGTAATTCAGACTTATAATACACTAGCTTTGACAGTCTGCTGTTTCCCCACTGACTGGCAGTATTGCCAGTCTGTTGACTACCGGCATAAAATATACCCATCTTCTAATATATAAAAGTGAAAGTCTGTATGTATGTATGTGGGTATGTGGGTCTGTTCCGTATACAAATCCACACCGTTCCACCAATCTCAACCAAATTTTGCATACACATAGTTTAGGACCCGGAAGGAACCGCTGGCTACATGAATTTTCGATAGTCTTTCTCATTCTTTTGATTTAGGCCCTTTTGGACTCAAGCACAGGCTAATCAAATCATAAAATATACTCATGAAGGAATGGCAAGGCAGATAGTTTCCATGGCAACATAGCTCAAGTCGAGACACGGCCGACTGGATGCCAGTTGCGCTCTGCACTACCGGTATAGAAAATGAGGATCTTTACTTGAAATCCCGTTAGTTACTCAACTGCTCACACAGCACTGTCAACCGAGTTTAGCATAACAAAGACTTGACACCATCTTCTACTATATATTTGTCAAATACCACTCACTCACTCATTCATTCATCACGAAATCTCAGAAACCACCGAACGGATTGGAATGAAATTTGGTATGCAGCTTCCCCAAGGACCGCAAATGCCCACTAAGAAAGGATTTTTGTATATTCAGGTTCTAAAGGGGTGTTAAGGGGGTAGACCTGCATTTCATTGACTAGCAATATCTCCCGATTGGTTTCATTGGGGGATGTGATACTCGGCACATAAACCCATCATTAAAAATAAGAAGACACGAGTCTCAGGGTTTTTCGATGAGGTGTATATTATGAGGTGAAAGGGGTGAAATGTGGGGATTGAAATATTCCTAAATGAGCGTGTATCTCTTAAACGACAAAGGCGAGGAGTTTGAAACTCAGCGAAAAAAAATCAGCATAAAAAATAAGTAAATATGTGTTTGACCGTTTTTTTATAAATCCAATTTAAGGGGCCCATGGGGAAGGGTGAAATTCTGGTGGGGGGGACAGGAAAGAAAGTGTCCTAACTGATTGACTGACTGACTCACTCATCAAACTCAGGGGGGGAAACTGCTTTAAAGTAAGTAAATAGCTGTTCGACAGGTTTTTTTTTTCATAAATCAAATTTAAGGGGTTCATGGGGAGGGGTGAAATTCTGAAAAAAGAAAATTGAAAGAAAATGTCCTGACTCACTCACTCACTCACTCACTCATCATCATCGCCCTGCCAAAATTATTGTAGTTAGAAACATGACCGTTTTGGGATATGTTCATTGTATGTCAAAACAGTCTACTAAGGGAGGATTTTCGGATATTCAGGTTCTAAAGGGGTCTTAAGGGGGTTAAACCTGCATTTCATTGAATAACAATATCTCTCGAATGGTTTCATTGGGGGATGTGATTCACGGCATATAAACTCATCATTAAAAAGTAAGAAGACACGTGTCTGATGGTTTTTCGATGTGGTGTATATTATGAGGTGAAAGGGGTGAAAAGTAGGGATTGAAAGATTCCTAACGGAGCGTGTATCTCTTAAACGACATAGGCGAGGAGTTTGAAACTCAGCGGAAAGAAATCAGCATACAAAATAAGTAAATATTTGTTTGACCGTTTTTTCATAAATCCAATTTAAGGAGCCCATGGGGAGGGGTGAAATTCAGGGGAAAAAAAACTGGAAAGAAAGTGTCCTAACCGATTGACTGACTGACTCACTCATCAAACTCAGGGGGAAAAACTGCTTTAAAGTAAGTAAATAGCTGTTCGACAGTTGTTTTTTTGGATAAATCAAATTGAAGGGGTTCATCGGGAGGGGTGAAATTCTGAAGAAAAACAAATGAAAGAAAATGTCCTGACTCATTCACTCACTCATCATCGCCCAGCCAAAAATTTTGAAGTTGGAAACATGGCATTTTGGAGATATGTTCGTTGTATGTCAAAACCGTACACTAAGGGAGGATTTTTGGATATTCAGGCTCTAAAGGGGTCTTAAGGGGGTTAAACCTGCATTTCATTGAATAACAATATCTCAAGAGTGGTTTCATTTGTGGATGTGATACTCGGCATATAAACTAATCATTAAAAATAAGCAGACAGGTGTCTAAGGGTTTTTCGATATGGTGTATTATTATGAGGTGCAAGGGGTGAAAAATGGGGGTTGAAGGATTCCTAATGGAGCGTGAAGGCCTATCTCTTAAACGACATAGGTGAGAAATTTGAAACTCAGAGAAAGAAAATCAGCTAAATAAATAAGTAAATCGGTGTTCGACCGTTTTTTTTCATAAATTAATTTAAGGGGCCAATGGGGTGGGGTGAAATTCTGGGGGAAAAAAGGAGAGAAATTGTCCTAACTGACTGACTGACTCACTCACTCATCATACTCAGGGGAAAAAGACAGCTTAAAAAATAAGTTAATAGGTGTTCAAGAGTTTTTTCATCAATCCAATTTAAGGGGCCCATGGGGAAGGGTGAAATTCTGGTAAAAATAATTGAAAGAAAATGTCCTGTCTGACTCACTCACTCATCGCGCCCAGCGAAAACTATTAAAGTTGGAAACATGAAATTTTGGGAATATGTTCGTTGTATGTCGAAAACGTCAACTAAGGAATGATTTCTGTTTATTCGGGATTTAAAGAGGTGTTAAGGGGGTAAAGGTGCATTTCATTGAATAACGATATCACATGATTTGTTTCTTTGGGGATGTGATATTCGGTATAGAAACTAATCATTAAAAAAATCAGACATATGTCTAAGGGTTTGTCGATGTGATGTATATTATGAGGTGAAAGGGGTGAAAATTGGGGGTTGAGGGATTCTTAACGGAGCGTGTATCTCTGAACGACATAGGCGAAAAAATTTAAATTCGGCGGGAAAAACAGCTTAAAATACAAGTAAATAGGTGTTCGACCGTTTTTTCATAAATCCAATTTCAGGAGCCCTTGGAGAGGGGAGAAATTCTGGGGGGGGGGGGGGAAACCGGAAAGAAAGTGTCCTAAATGATTGACTCACTTAGTAACTCATCAAACTCAGGGGGAAAACAGCTTTAAATAAGTAAATAGGCGTTCGACCGTTTGTTTCATAAATCCAATTTAAGGGGTTCATGGGGAGGGGTGAAATTATCAAAAATAAATGAAAAAATGTCCTGACTGACTCACTCACTCATCATCGCCCAGCCAAAATTATTAAAATTAGAAACATGAAATGTTGGGGATATGTTCATTGTATGTCGAAAACGTCCACTAAGGAAAGAGTTTTGGATATTCAGGTTCTAAAGAGGAGTTAAGGGGGTAAACGTGCATTTCATTGAATAACAATATCTGACGAGTGGTTTCATTTGGGGATGTGATACTTGGCATATATACTAATCATTAAAAATAAGCTGACACATGTCTAATGGTTTTTCCATGTAGTGTATGTTATGAGGTTAAAGGAAAGAAAAGTGGGGGTTGAAAGATTCCTACCGGAGCGTGTGTCTCTTAAAAGACATAGGCGAGGAGTTTGAAACTCGGAGGAAATCAATCAGCTTAAAAATAAATAAATAAAATAAATAGGTGTTCGACCGTTTTTTCATAAATGCAATTTAAGGGGCCTATGGGGAGGGGTGAAATTTTGGAAGAAAAACGTCCACTAAGGAATGATTTTTGGATGTTCACTCTCATCGACCAACCAAAACTATTAAAGTTAGAAGAATTACATTTTGGGGATATGTTCGTTGTGTGTCGAAAACGTCTACTAAGGAGGGATTTTTGGATATTCAGGTTCTAAAGGGGTGTTAACGGGGTTAAAACTGCATTTCATTATATAACAATATGACACTCATTCGTTCATTCATTCATTTATTTGCAATGGAGGGTGTGGCCCCCGGAGGCAAATTGGATATACATAACAAATAAATAATTACACATAACAATTCAATAACAATTATACAACAATTAAACTGGAGTATTTACACAAATAGTCAGTCTTTTCTTAAACACACCTATATGCTTGGGAAAAGGCTCTAAGACTGCGGCAGGTAGAGAGTTCCAGTTATCAATGGCACGGTTTACAAAAGAATATTTACCATAATTTGTTCGCTGTGGTCGGCCCTTAACTTTGAAAGGATGATCGCTCCTACCCATGTAAGTAATGTAAGTAATGACGCGAGCGAAGCAAGGCCAAAAATGAGATGGTGTGTGTCTGTGTATTACTCAATCACGCAAGTACCACTGGTCCGATATACGTGAATTTTACATGGAAGTAGCTGACTTACCTGGTTAACATATAGGTTACTTTTGATTACAATACTTTGCACTATTTAAAGATGGCGACCATTTTAGTGACGTCACTACACCCTTTGGTTTCAAACTCATATTTCCATTTGAAATAAAAAGAGAACGCTAAGAAATAGCAAACTTTTGATGGCATATACGAGGTTTAAAATTACATTTTCTATCCGAAAGGTATCTCCAACGGTTAGCGAGTAAAATCTAAATTTGTGCTATAAAACACGGTCAACGCCGAGCGTTGTAGTTGGACAAAATGTTTCATCCTTAATCTCCCTCTGCGCAGCACCTCGCCTATCCCCTATTTTAACTGTCACCTTCACATTCTAATTTATTTATGACGCGTAGCGAAGCTCGGGTACTTCAGCTAGTATTAAATAAAACAAAACTTCACACTTGACTTGTAAAAGAGATTTTTTTTTTTAGTTTATGAACTGTATTTAGATTTCAAATTTACGTGAGAAAATGCAAAGTAAGCTCCCTTTGACTGCCGTTATCGGTCACTGCGCCTGGCGCTTGGCACGGCAATTCACCCGATGCCGCGGCGCCTATCGGACGTCAGGCTGTGCCGCCCCCCAAGGCCGTGCCGCCCCTAGGCACGTGCCTAGTGTGCCTAGTGGGAAATACGTCCCTGGCAGTGTGTGTGTGCCACCAAGGATGTTGGCCCCTCAGACGATGATTACTGTGTGCTTGTGCGGTCTGTACAGTGCCTAGTACGCCTCCTTATAGTGCTGCCTATGGCGCTACACCACTGTCTCACCCCCCTAGAAGTATACTCTAGTTACACCACTGGTGGAGAGGTTCCGTAGTGTGTGTGTGTGTGACCAAGGATGTAGGTCTCTCAGACGATTATTACTGTGTACTTGTGCGGTTTGTACAGTGCCTAGTACGCCTCCTTATAGTGCTGCCTATGGCGCTACACCACTGTCTAACCCCCCAGAAGCATACTCTAGTTACACCACTGGTAGAGAGGTTCCGCTGCGTGTGTGTGTGTGCCCAAGGGTGCTGGCCTCTCAGACGATGATTACTGTGTACTTGTGCGGTTTGTACAGTGCCTAGTACGCCTCCTTATAGTGCTGCCTATGGCGCTACATCACTGTCTCACCCCCTAGAAGCAATCTCTAGTTACACCACTGGTGGAGAGGTTCCGGAGTGTGTGTGTGCCACCAAGGATGTTGGGCTCTCTGGCGATGATTACTGCGTACTTGTGCGGTTTGTACAGGGCCATAATTTGCGAGGTTATTCAATCTGCGATTCTCCCTGGGGCGAACACGACCTCAGCCACTGTGCAGCATCTTCACGTGTTCCGAGCTCTTGCTAGCATGTGACACAGCCTGGTGTTTTCTTCAAGAAATGCTTCTTCCATTGTTTTGCTATAGATACATTCCCGGCGGTCCCATGTCATAGATTTATGGCATGTAAATTAACTTTTCACTAATTACACTTGTGTGAATCTAAATTATAGGTTAGATTTTACTAACGCTCATAGGTTCCAACGTTCGTCGCCATGAGCCGACTGTGGTAGCATTTAGTAATCAAGTTCAGATCTAGTTGGTCGTTGGCGTTTGGTAGCAAAAGTTGGAACTACTTGTAAATTCAATGTCTGCAGACCTTACTTGAATTACAGATAACACCCACTAATACAGCCATCACAATTAACACCGGTTATCAGACATATTCTACACACCCCCAAAGTACACGGGGCTACATGACCGCGTTGTCCCAGCCCCTAAAGTAAGGAACCAACCAACCATAGATTCATTCAATTATCTGCAATTGGGAACATAATTCCTGGTGGCAAAATTACAAAGAAAAAATAAAGCTCCTGTTTAACCCTCCGTCGGGCGCAACTAACCAGGACGGCTGTTATAAAGAGAAGAGGTAGGTTGGTATGACACACACTAGGACACGCAGGAGTAGCAAACTTAGTTATGGAAGGAAGGGTCGAGGACAAGAACTGTAGAGTTAGACCAAGATTAGAATATGTTAAACACATTGCCTCGGATGTAAGGTGTGGTAGCTATGTAGAGATGCAACGATGATCTCAGGACAAGGTGCCATGGAGCGCTGCATGAAACCAGTTAAAAGACTGAAGACTCAAACACTCACAAGGGCTAGGGGATGGTGGGTGGGTTATAGACATCTAATACTACAACATTACTGGGTGAGTTAGCCGTGGTCGTTACGGCGTGGCTGCTGGCAGTCGCTCACATCCGGGAGGCGAGGAGGTTCGAATCCCCCCGCCGGGAACCTTGAAGATGGTCTTCTGTGGTTTCCCATCTTCCTTCCAGGCAAATGCCGGGGTTGGTCCCTAACTATAGGCCACAGCCGCTACCTTCCAACTCCTCGTCCTTACATTCAAACTTTCCTCCCCAGACAACACTCCACACGTGACGGTACTTGTAGCTCACCCTTTGGGTGTCCGCATAAACTCAGCTACAAAACTGGCGAACCGAACATGTCCTGGGACACTCCCGGCACTAAAAGCCATACGCTAAAAAGAGAAAAAACACTAAATTATTTCCACAATATTATTCATAACTAGGATTAGGATTTTTATGAAAATATATATTCTTTCCCTTCACTCAAACATAACTAACAAGTAGTAACACAGCCTATTTTCATAAATCCTACTCATGTTAATAGCATCAACATACAACATTTCAGTTTGATTGCTGTATTACATTCGTAGATATTAAGAACCGTCTAAATATTTCAGATGGTCGCCATATTTGATTTTTATATTAGGCCATAGAGTTATGAACTATTACATGAATATTACTGCGTAGATGTATTATTCAAACTACAATTGCATGATTAGGACACAAGAAATAATAAAAACGAGATTTGAAAAATGTGCACAGCCACCATATTGTGAATATAAAAACAATTGAAATAAATTAGATGTCAGTGGATGAAAATTTGAATAAGCATTTACCGTGCCATATTTCACTGCGCTCGGATGGTTAAATCGCGAGAAAAAAAGTCTATTTAAATGTTTCAACTTCGCTTAGTTGCAATGCTTGTTTTGTTTTAAACAGCTTTATGAAAGCCATATAGATGAACTTCTAGTAGCGCCCTTTATCACCGTAAAATATTTCAGGGTGATATACCGTAAGTTTCTGTTGCGGAGATAATATATATGGTGCGTTCAAAAAGTAACGAGCCGGAGGCTGTAATGCGCAAACCGGTGACGACATCGGCTAATCGTGACGTTTGTAACGAGGTGTGGTTCCGACCAGAGCGTGGAAGGTCACAGATCGTCGCTAGAGGGCACGCGTGCACGTACCGTGACGATACAAAGCGAGCAGCAGCATGCATCAATCGTCCAACGCTGCCAGTCGCATTGCAAACAGTGACATGGAGGCGTCAAACGAAGAGTCAAGAGGTGTTGTTCGGTTTCTGACAGCGAAAGGAGTAGGGGGAACGGGCATTCATCGCCGAATGTCACAAGTGTATGGCGAACACTGCATGTCCCTTGCAAGGGTCAAGGCGTGGCACAAGCGCTTCAGGGAAGGACGGGTGTCGTTAGCTGATGATGTCCGGTCTGGGGCACCCCCCTGCATTACCGATGACAACGTCCAGCTGGTTGATGCACTCATTACCCAGGACCGCCGAGTGACAGTGAACGCCTTAGTCGCCGTGGTCGGATTGAGCGTCGGAAGTGTGCACACCATCATGAAGGAACGACTGCACTTGCGCAAAGTGTGTGCCCAATGGGTGCCCCACAGTCTTCAACCACACCAGGAAACATGTCGAATGGTCTCCTGTCTTTGTCTTGTTTGGACGATTGATGCATGCTGCTGCTCGCTTTGTATCGTCACATGACGTGCACGCGTGCCCTCTAGCGACGGGCTGTGACCTTCCACGCTCTGGTCGGAACCACACCTCGTTACAAACGCCACGATTAGCCGATGTCGTCACCGGTTTAAGCATTACAGCCTCCGGCTCTTTAATTTTTGAACGCACCTTATAGAATGCCAGAGAAATATTTCATGCGGCTGCCATGTTGGATTGGTGAAACGTATTGAAATTTGAAAGGCACAGTCGAGTTTGCACAAGATAGTACAAGATAGTATGCACTTGCCGAGTTTCATTGAAATCGCTTTGGCAAAAGCCTATTTGTTTTTCATAAATGAAAATTGGCAAAAAGTGAGTCATAAATTCGTGTGTTTCCATGTTAGCCTGTATAATGACACCGGTATGGTTATTCTCAACTTCATTACGAAAATAAGGGGTTTTCATTTCACCAGAAGACGGGATTTTGTGCCCTTCCTATTTCAACCTTTAAGAAAGCAGTCACCACCCGAAATGTCTGTTGCTAAGATAACAGGAAATAACAATTGCGACGCCATCTTGTACATTAGTCCCGCTATCATGGATACAGCAGGAGGATCAGATCAGGATGACGCCGTGTTTCATTTGGATGGTCATTTTTATTCCTTTATCCGCTGTGATATATGGAATGTTGACCCATCGTACCGGATGGAACGAGCCCAAAAATCAAAAATTTCAACGATATGGCGAAAGAATTCCTAATACCGGTACTGTGCAGATAAAAGACAACTGGCAAACTGCGAAAACTCCCAGGCGTTCGATAATGAAAAATGTAAAAGAAAACAGGGTTGAGCAATGTCCACATAATGCAAAGTCAAATTATTTCCACAAAGATGGAAGAATTCACGAGGAAGAACAGGCATTACATGGGCAATTGAAGGAAGAAGAATGGAATAAATTAAGGAAAAGAAGTCACAATGAAGGATTGTCAAAGATACGTCTCAAACAGTCGTGTGACTCGAGAGATGTTTACAGTGATAGAGGAAATAGGGAGAATATGGAAAATGATGTCACGGAAGGAACTGATATGCGGCATTTCGTCAAAATTAGAGGTATTCATGTTAAAACCCCAGTGATTGAGGACATAAATGCACCAGAGTTATTAGAAGCAAGCAACATTACTAGAGTCTTGGATGAAAACGTGCCATTTGTCTTGAGAATGAAAGACTCACTCAATCCAATTTTAGTAAATGATAGACCTGTGTTACCCACTTCAAATGTGATTGGAGAATATGGCATCAAATGTCCTTACTGTTCACATATTATTCCTCCACCTAAGCGTTTCGTCGTAGATAACCACAGGAAAGAACCTCCTAATTACAAAGACTGGTACAAGAACAACACTAAACCTTCCAAAAATGGAACAGTCAACAAAGGGTTCCGAGATTACTGACATATTAGTTGATACTGCAAAATCGAAACTCAAAACCGCCCTGGCTTTTTTTTTCACACAAGAAAGTCTTGACGACATTTCAGTGCAATGAATATCTTTGTTTTATTCAGTGTTCCTATCAGATTCGTGAGTGTATTTCTCACTGTTGTACTGAGTGACAATGAAATACTTGCAATCCAATTATCATGGGTTCAAATACCGGTTTCCACTAGACTCCGGCTGTAGCTTTGCCCTTCCGATGTTATTTACTCGAATCAGAGGCAGATAAATATTGTACATACAACATCAAAGGAGAAACATGGAATTATACATATATATTTATAATCAAACTGTCTTTGCCCAGAAACGAGCTACTGATATAGCATTTTCTTGAACCTTTATATAACTCCTCCTCACTGCAAGAATCAGGGCAACATAAGCACTGACACAGATGCTTTTTTGTCTGTACCTCTCCACATTCTCAAAGTGTTTATTCTTGTAGGTATCCCCATTTCATTAGGTTATCCTTAGTTTTGCCAACACCTGCTCGTAATCTGTTCAGTGATTTCCAAGTGGTTTAGTCCAAGTTGTGTCCGGCTGGTAAGTATTCTGCTGATGTTACCCCTATTGGAAGATGATTGATTTGGGCTGCCCACAGTTATTCCCTGGCTTTGTTCGACGATGTGGAGATGTTGACTGTAAAGAGCCCTTTCTAGATTTTAATGTATGTCTTGGAGGAGTATATCCGTGCAGCGGGTGTAGCTCACTTTCTTCCGTTTGGCATATGCGGCTTCTTCCCGACGTATTTCAGGGGGTGCAATGCCTGCCATATAGTACAGTTTGTCGACGGGAGTCGGTTTCAGGCATCTTGTAATAAGCCTTGCAGTTTCATTAAGAGCTACGTCAACTTGTTTTGCATGGGCTGATTTCTGCCAAACAGGGCAGGCATATTCACCGGCGGAGAAACCGAGTGCCATTGCAGAAGTACGGACCACCTGGGTTTGGGCACCCCAATTATTACCAATGAGCTTCCGAATGATGTTATTTCCGGCTGCCACCTTCTGTTTAGTGTTAATGCGGTGCCGCCGATAAGTTAACGACCTATCTAAGGCAACCCCAAGGTATTTGGGGGTAAAAGATATGCTCTAGTTCAGAGCCCTCCCAAATGATTTTCAGTTTCCTTCCTGCCTGCCGATTTCGAAGGTGAAAAGCGCAGACCTGAGTTTTCTGTGGGTACGGATTCAGTTGGCTCTTGTTAGGTTCCTACAGCTGCTGTAAGGAACTGTTCTGCATCTTCAAAAACATCTGTCTGAACTGTCAAGGTAAGGTCATCTGCATATATGAAACTTATGCATGGAAGAGGTCTTGGCTGATCGTTTGTGTAGATGTGTTCGCGGAACTAATGAACTGAAACTTTCGATACCTATCGATAGTAAGCGATGGTTTTCAAATATCGATGTTGATGACAGTTTCTAACTATATAAAATCATTTTAAATATGTGAGATTCATTTTTTTGATTTCTCTGATTATTGATGTGTGACATCTTTCCACTCGGTTGCTGCATATTTTTGTGGGAGTGATTTTGAAAAACGGGACGAAAGTGGATCGGACGGGAGTGTGTAAGACGCACTGCCAGCTGGCAGTGGTACCATGTGGAATGTTTATAACATACGGATTACTTCAAGGTTTGGAGGCGCCATTACAGATATGTCTGCAATAAATCATCAAGTGGTCGTTCTTTGGTGTAAAAATATTCATTATATCATATTTGCTGAAAACAATTATGATTTATTAAGAGACTGTTTTTCAATCTCTGGATAAAAGTGATGGGCATCCACTCCCCGAGTAACTTTGCTCAACACTTTCATACTGAACGGTAAACGCTCATGCGAACTTTGGTGTCAACTGATTGAAACACAAACCACATGTTAAATGATGTTATGCTTTAATTTGAAGCATTGTAACTAGTCGGCAAAGCCGGTATTATGTTTCTGCACAATGGCTATTCAGATATTAACCCACATTGCGGTAATGCAGTGATCAATGTAATATATATCGATGTTTTTATACGGGAACAGGGCAAGCCTTTCATGGTCCACTATAGGAATTCCCTTTACTGTCAAGTAGGCGTATTCATAACTAATATAAAACTCAATTCCACGCAGGAACATTATCGGAAAAAAGCAAAATATTAATGGAGCATTAAAAAATACTCACATATTATTACCGGAACGTGAAAATGAGTACCTGTCTTGTACTCTAAATATCTGTGGTTGTAATGGCCGCGTGGATAGCATCTTGGTCTGCGAATCATGAGGTCTCAGGTTCGAAGCCCAGTCCCGGCAATTATTTTTGCTACCGGATTATCGATTTAAACGATATCTATCATAACATTATGCATCATTTTAGCAGAATCAACATGAAATTACGATTTATCTAATTTTAATAACAATAGTTTGCACCAAGCAGGAGTTGGGAAATTAGATTGTATTGAACATTATTTCTAGTAGTCTATAGATAGGCTAGAGACTATGGTTTAATTCCTCCTCTTAATTTACAATATAATATGTGATGTTTGTTCAAACTCGTGTGACAGTAGCATATCTCCAATTCAATCTATACATTCATAATAGTACCTGTTTGAAAACGGAGCGTGAATTAACATTTTAAGAATGTCCAATCTGTGTAGTATACGAGTAGGATAACATGTCAGATGTTACACATCATATGCGACTACTGTAAGGCTCGTATCTTTTTTGTTCATTATTTAAAAAAGAATTTTCCACCTTACACGGTTGTGAGTCGTTCAGTGGCTCCGTGCGTATACTGAAGTCCTGCTGTAAGGGGACGTTCCGAGAAGATGTTCCATACCGCGATAGTTGAGTATTGAGTACATCGAAAATGTGTGAGTATTTATTTAATTGGTTGGTTCCTTAGTTTATTGGCTGCGACAAAGCGGTCATGTAGCCCCGTGTACTTCGGGTGTGTGTAGAATCTGTCTGATAACCGATGTTAATTGTGATGGCTGTATTAGTGTGTGTTATCTGTGTTCAGGTAAGGACTGCAGACGATCATTTCAAGTATGTAGTTCCTACTTTCGCTACCAAATGCTACCGTCCACGACACCTAGCTTGTGAACTTGGCTACTACTAGATGCCATTGCAACCAGCGCCTGGTGACGGACGTTGGGACTTAAGACCATTGATCAAACCTAACCTACAAATTTTGCTTCACACAAGTTTAGTTATTGGAAAGTTCTTTTTTATGCCATAAATCTATGACATAGGACCGCCGACTTTACTTCCCCTCTGAAGGAAGGCATACTGAGGGATTTTTAACGCTCTTAAAACTTTCGACGACTTCGGCCGGGTTTGAACCCGTGACCTTGGGCATAGCGACTCAGCATGCTACCAACAACGACACCGAAGACGCTTACAAATATTATAACACTAGCTGTTACCCGCGACTTCACCCGCAATAACATTTGGAATCCCGTTATAACATTAGTTATATAGATAGATAAGCATGGGTCCTAGTGGAAAATAATTCTATCACCTGAAACCAAAAATGCTTGGGACGAAAAAAAAACATCAAAATATCATGTTGGTTTCGGACCCTAAAAGACGTGAAAAATATAATAAAAAAATTAAAAAACTATTTTTTGAAATTTCATTCGAATCAATTTTTATGTCATTCCTGGAACTTAGAAAATTCCGGCCAAAAAGTACAAAATCATTAATAACTCCGTAAGTATTCGTCGTATGATGAAATAGCAAGAGACAAAAAAGATGTAATGTTATTCATAATGTTGAATTTTGGGCTTATGCCGTGTTTTATTATATTGCAATTCGACGCGTTTCGAAAGAAACCATGTCTTTCATCGTCAGGAATAATCTGGAATACGACAATGTTGCTAAGAGAAAGCAACGAAGAACATATAGAAGGTGCCCAAAGATGGACGCCATTATAGCCCCATGTTAGGGACAACGGAAAGCAGCAGTGAATTACTTTCTCAGGGTTCTGATAATAGGTAGCCAGGATTCACTGAGATTGTAGCCGGTGTCGCGGTTGAAATTATCAGGGTGTTTACGTATTTCAACCGCCTCCCTGATGATTCTGGGACGATATTGCTTTATACGGGCAAGAACATCCACCCCTTGGAACATGACATCATGGCCAGGTGTTAAAGCATGATCGGCAACAGCTGATTTATCAGGTTGAATGAGTCTGATACATCTATTATGTTCCTTAATGCGAGTGCATATTGTTCTCGAAGTCTGCCCGATGTAAACCTTGCCACAAGTACAGGGAACTCTGTAGATACCCGGTTGTTGCAATTTAGGCAAACTGTCCTTAGTTGGTCGCAGGAGTTGCCTAATCTTAACAGAAGTTCCAAATACAGTCCGTATGTTGTATCGACGTAGGATTTTAGCAATACGATCCGTTGTGTTATGTATGTACGGAAGGTAAGCAGTTCCTCTTACATCTCTTTTCTCAACTGACGTCCTATTATTATTTGTTGGTTTCAGAACCGTAGAAATCAAAGCCTTGCTATAACCGTTGCTCTCAAAGGTGGTTCGCAGGGTGTTAATTTCTTCTTGTAAAGAAGACACTTCACAAATCCTCCTAGCCCTGGTAGTTAGAGTTGTAAGGATACCATGTTTCTGGGCAGGGTGATGGTGAGAACTTGCGTGGAGATATCTATTGGTGTGTGTTGGCTTACGAAAAACGCTGTGTCCTAAAGATCCATCCTCTTTCTTGGTGACGAGAACATCTAAAAAAGGTATTTTGCCGTCAGATTCCTTTTCCATGGTGAAACAAATAGAAGGGTGCTGGAGATTAAGGTGATCCAGGAAATGGCTAAGATTTTCCTCACCTTCCGTCCAAACAACGAACGTGTCATCCACATAACGCCACCAGATCTTCGGTTTGAAAGGAGCCGACGACAAAGCTTTCTCTTCAAAGTTCTCCATGAAGAAATTAGCCACAACAGGAGAGAGAGGACTACCCATGGCCACACCATCAGTCTGCTCATAAAAATTCCCATTCCATAGAAAGTAGGAGGAGGTCATGCAGTGATAAAAAAGTCTTGTGATGTCTTCAGGAAAAAGGCCATTAATGAGAGACATAACACCATCAATAGGTACTCTCGTAAACAGAGACACCACGTCGAGACTCACTAGAATATCACCCGGCTGAAGTGTTATAGCTTTTAACTTTTCCACGAAGTGTGTGGAATCCTTAATGTACGAAGGCGTGTTACCCAGAAGCGGCTGAAGTAGTCTACCTAAGTATTTGGAAAGGGCATATGTAGGAGAACCAATCGTACTAACAATGGGTCTAAGAGGAACATCGTCCTTATGTATTTTAGGAAGACCATAGAGTCTCGGAGGAATAGCATCCCCTGGAAGGAGAGTCTTCGCTGCATCCGCTGGAATAGATGATTGCTTGATCAATTTGACGGTGACATTTGATTCCTGACGATGAAAGACATGGTTTCTTTCGAAACGCGTCGAATTGCAATATAATAAAACACGGCATAAGCCCAAAATTCAACATTATGAATAATAACACGGGCCGTGAAAGTCTAAATGACAAGATGTAATGTGTTATTGTCTACAACATGGGCCATGTATAATTTTACACACAGACATATTACGTCCCCCCCCCCCCATAATTTCACCCCTCCCCATGGGCCCCTTAAATTGGATTTATGAAAAAACGGTCAAACATCTGTTTAGTTATTTTTAATGCTGATTTTTTTTTTGGCTGAGTTCCAAACTCATCGCCTATGTCGTTTAAGAGATACACGCTCCGTTAGGAATCCTTCAACCCCCACTTTTCACCCCTTTCACCTCATAATATACACCACATTGAAAAACCCTCAGACACGTGTCTTCTTATTTTTTGTGCTGAGTTTATATGCCGAGTATCACATCCCCCAATGAAACCAATCGGGAAATATTGCTATTCGATGAAATGCTTTCTTAGTGGGCGTTTGCGGCCCTTGAGGAAGCTGGATACCAAATTTCATTCCAATCCGTTTGGTGGTTTCTGAGATTTCGTGATGAATGAATGAGTCAGTGGTATTTGAGCTTTATATAGTAGACTAGCAGGTACCCGCGGCTTCGCCCGCGATCAAGACAATGGGGACGATGCATTATTGCTGATAATTGGTCTATTCTATTACAGCAATCGCGGCTATAGGTGTGTCCATTCTAATTCTGAATATTCTGATACATACAGTATATTGATATGATCAGCAAAGTGGGAATTTTATCGAGTTGTGAACGTCTGCAGGGTTCGTTGTTACATTATGTTAACACATTTTAAAATTACGTTTAAGGTTTTTCCATCTTCTGCTGAGACATAACGATTTTGTTGTCCGGATGCTCGCGAGCACGCCACATACAGTTGGCCATGGGAAAAAATTGTTTTGTCTAAATGTACAGGTGCTACTGTTAAGTGTGTGTCATTGCGCTTTGTTAAAGAAATTGCGAATATTGTTTGAAGAGGGAACTGCACTCTTGCACACTGGAATGGCAAATCTATCGGAATATGGGGAATTAAATGTATTCTTACTTAAGCTATTCTGGATGTAATTTGGCCATACTAATTGATGATTTGAACGTAAACATATCCCTATTAATAGACCTATAGTTAAATATCGCTCACCTTGGCCGCTGATGTACATTATGCAGTCTCTTCCAGTGTTACATCCCAGGGATTGAAATTCTCCAACGCACCTTTTGCCCCACATGCCTCTCGTAATTAAAATTCCTGATTGTTGTTGTTTGAGTCTTCAGTTTTTTAACTGGTTTGATGCAGCCTTACATGTATCCCTCTCCTGAGCTAATCGTTTCATTTCTACATAGCTACCACACCCTACATCCGAGGCAATCTGTTTAACCCTGGTTTACCCCTACAGTTCTAGTCTGCGACCCTCCCATCCATAACTACTGTCGACCAAACTATTATGTGTACTCGAGTTTGAAGTTTGTTTGTGAAGTAACCGATAGACCTATATAAAATCCAATAACATCATCATTTTAGTCGTTCTATTTTACGTTAGATCATGGCCGTGAAAGACAAAACAACAACTTTATTGAAATAAGTTTGCCCAATTCCTCAGTAAGAGTAATTAAGAAACAATAATAATTAACGTGACAGCCGGTAGAATACGACACATTCGACTGTGAATCAACGTTGCAGATCATGGTTAAAAACGAAAAAGAGCAGATCAAAATTGGCAAACAAAAATATTCAGTTAAGAAAAAACAAATTTATAAAGAAAATGAAAGCATACCGTGCAAAATAGAAAGTATCTTAACATTGTAAATTTGAGTAAACTTCTGAAAGCTCGCTTACAGCAACCAGTCGAAAGAGTATAAAATTAGACTCAAAATCACGATCGTATCCGAGCCCCAAAAGCAACCTCTATATTTAAAATATATCTCATTTTACGCGTATCAATGCGAGGAGCAACGTTCGTGGTTAGAGGTGGGAACCGAACCCAGCGTTTTAAGGCCCTAAAACGAACGGTTTTCGAGATATTGCCAGAAAACTATCCCCGGTCTGCGAAATTTCAGCGGTTGCCATAGTAACGTTGATCTGTTTCTCAGAGGGAACACAGTTATTTGGGAATATCTCCGAAACCGTTCATTTTAGGAACTTAAAAAGTGTGTTTCGGGGTCCCTACAGGACCTCCGAGTATTGTTTCTCGTATGTGGCGGCTTAAAATGAGCTAAATCCGAACATTTTACCGACTGTCCTTGCTCAGTGCCAAAGGGCCGAAAAAAGTCACTTACAAATTGAATTTTCAAAAACCGTTTCTTATTGGGCCTCTACATACTCGGATCAACCAACATGCAAAATTTCAGCTTTCTAGGTCTAGTGGTTTGAGCCCTGCGTCGATGAGTCAATTTTGGATTGTCAATGCCAAAGGGCCGAAAAAAGTCACTTACAAATTGCATTTTTAAAAGCCGTTTCTTAGTGAGCCTCTACATACTTGGATCAACCAACATGCAAAATTTCAGCTTCCTAGGTCTAGTGGTTTGAGCCCTGCGGTGATGAGTCAGTTTTGGATTATATATAAGAGATAAGCATCGGTCCTAGTGGAAAATAATTCTATCACCTGAAACCAAAAATGCATGGGACGAAAAAAAAACATCAAAATATCATGTTGGTTTCGGACCCTAAAAGACGTGAAAAATATAATAAAAGTATTAAAAAAAACTATTTTTTGAAATTTCATTCGAATCAATTTTTATGTAATTCCTGGGACTTAGAAAATTCCGGCCAAAAAGTACAAAATCATTAATAACTCCCTAAGTATTCGTCGTATGATGAAATAGCAAGAGACAAAAAAGATGTAATGTGTTATTGTCTACAACATAGGCAATGTATAATTTTACACTCAGACATATTACGTTTCCCCCCCTCCCACATAATTTCACCCCTCCCCATGGGCCCCTTAAATTGGATTTATGAAAAAACGGTCAAACAACTGTTTAGTTATTTTTTATGCTGATTTATTTCGGCTGAGTTCCAAATTCCTCGCCTATGTCGTTTAAGAGATACACGCTCCGTTAGGAATCCTTCAACCCCCACTTTTCACCCCTTTCACCTCATAATGTACACGGCATCGAAAAACCCTCAGACATATGTCTTCTTATTTTTAATGATGAGTTTATATGCCGAGTATCACATCCCCCAATGAAACCAATCGGGAGATATTGCTATTCAATGAAATTCAGGTCTACCCCCTTAACACCCCTTTTGAACCTGAATATCCAAAAATCCTTTCTTAGTGGGCGTTTTCGGCCCTTGAGGAAGCTGGATACCAAATTTCATTCCAATCCGTTCGGTGGTTTCTGAGATTTCGTGATGAATGAATGAGTGAGTCAGTCAGTGAGTGGTATTTGAGCTTTATATAGTAGATAATAATAATACACTACCGTTCTCGTCTCTTTTCAGTCTATTTAACTATTTAATTCTTCTTCATATCCTGAAATGTGCGCCCTTTAAGCACAGAGATGATGGCCTCTGTAGTTTCTACCTTTCATTTATATTTTTTTTAACGTAATTATTTTATAACATTATGTAACATTTCACACTGTTATATGAGCATCTTTGTTGTTGTAATAATCCAGCTGTAATGATCCGCCATTTTGGTTTGAATCTTTTATCAAAGATCTTTCGGAGCCTCCGTGGCTTAGGCGGCAGCACGCCGGCCTCTAACCGCTGGGTCCGTGGTTCAAATCCCGGTCACTCCATGTGAGATCTGTGCTGAACAATACGGAGGCAGACAGGTTTTTCTCCGGGTACTCCGGTTTTCCCTGTCAAAATTTCATTCCAGCAACACTCTCCACTATCATTTCATTTCATCTGTCATTCATTTAATCATTGCCCCAGAGGAGTGCGTCAGGTCTCGGCAGTCGGCACAGTTCATATCCTCGCCACTTCATTCATTCCATTCCTGAACCGGTCGGAGACTGGAAGCAGGCTGTGGATTTTTCATCAAAGATCTTTGACAAATGTCTTTGATAGTGTAATACCAGCCTTAGAAATGAACTCGCTAGATGAAGCATTTCATCTGTCATTCATTTAATCATTGCCCCAGAGGAGTGCGTCAGGTCTCGGCAGTCGGCACAGTTCATATCCTCGCCGCTTCATTCATTCCATTCCTGAACCGGTCGGAGACTGGAAGCAGGCTGTGGATTTTTCATCAAAGATCTTTGACAAATGTCTTTGATAGTGTAATACCAGCCTTAGAAATGAACTCGCTAGATGAAGCAGTTCGCATGGGCCGACTCAGATGTGGGGTCATGTGATGTGAGAATGGGGGAGGAGAGATTACCTAAGAGGTTAGTTCGGCTGTAGAGGGTAAGAGAAGCAGAGGTAGACCTAGGAGGCGATGGTTAGATTCAGTGTTGAACGATTTCCAAGTGAGAGGTGTAGAAGCAAAGGAGGCCGCTTATTTATTTATTGTATGGCATACATGAACATTATTCATAATTTGACATCAAGTTTAGAAACGTAATGAAGTGCCTGTGGTGTCCCTAGGAAGAAGTTGCTGGATTCACCACTGTAAGATGTCTGTGGGCATTCCTGAACTAGGTGCCGAACAGTCTGTCTTTCAGCACCACACTCGCAACATGATGAAGATTTTTTCCTCCACTTGTACAGGAGATCTCCGCATACACCGTGATTGGTCCGGATTCTATTTCATTTAGACCAGGTCTTTCTATGCTGAGTGAACCCGGGCACCTGCTCAGTTAAGCATGGCATTACTGAACTCTCTGGCGGGGCAAACGAATTCCAATCAGAAGACCATCTCTCAGTCAGGTTGAATTCGTTGGTTGCAAGATTCTCCACTGTGCAGATAGGTGGATGTCTTGAACGTAATCGTTTCACATGTAGATCAGCAAGGACTCCATGGATAGATAGTTGTTTGTTGGTCTGGATCTTTCTATATTCTCTTATCAAAATGTTGCGTCGTCGCAAATGAGGTGGTGGGATGTGGTTGAGAATAGGAAGCCATTGTGTAGGAGTTGACATAATTGTTCCTGTTATCGTGCGCATGGTGTTATTCAATTGTACATTTATTAATCCTTACATGCGGACTATTTATCCACACAGGAGCACAATACTCAGCAACAGAATAAACTAAACCTAGAGCTGAGCAACGGAGAGTAGTTGCATTGGCACCCCAAATGGTGCCACATCATTTCCGCAAGATGTTGTTTCTTGTCTTCATTTTGGCAGATGTCATTCGTAGGCGTTTTTTGAATGTCAATGTTCTATCCAGTGTTATACCCAAATACTTGGGATGTCTGTTATGGCGAAGGAGGATGTTATTGAAGTTCCATTGTTGCCATTTTATTGTTCAGGTGGAAGCAAGCAACTTCGGTCTTAGTTGTGCTTGGGGATCATAGAAATAAGCACACACACACATAAAATACAGATTATGGGACAAGTTCAACACACGGGGCTGATGATCAAGATGTCCCAAGCCCTCAAATGAATTAACAACAGCAACAACAAGTTTAGTATATACTCCAGCGGGTAACAGGTAATATCTCTACTTAGTATAAAACAAAGTCCCTGATTCTTGGATGTTCCGGGTAATCCAGAGAACCACTGGATGGATTTTGATGCGGTTTTCACCATTCTATAAAGGATTTCTCGAGGAAGGTTTCTGTAGAAAAGTAATCATTTTTGACCAAAGGAAGCCGAGCAGTAACGATTTCAGTGAATCGAGTTGGAATAAATACCTGCCGTCCGTGCGCTGGGTAAACCGTTAAATATACCGGGCGAAGCTGGGGCGGATTGATAGTTGCTTATAAAACATCAAACCGACTCAATTATCAGTGAAATCATCTTCAGCAAATATACTAAAAATGACGCGACGAGTTATTAATGCATCATGTATTGACTTTCACGGCCAGCTCTTGTTGTCCGTGCCCAGACCCCCACAGGAGTAGCGAACTGCGCGCTACCTCCCTTTTTATGAAGCGCATCTGCGCCTCATATCTTCGAGAGCTAAAAGCTCAAGCACCCTTAACCTCCCTATGAAGGCTTCCGGGCGGAGACACCGAGAGCCCGCTGATGAGCCAGCTTGGTGTCCTAGGCGAAACCCCTCACAAGGCACGGCACAAAACTAGAAAAAATTGCTGAGTTTTATTAATGGATGGTTTGTAATTATCATTAATTCATTCTAAGAAAAACAGCTCTGAAAATCGTATGGTTGAAATGTCGCAGAAATTCCCAACTCCCCATAGACCAGGACTGAAATGTTAAGAAACTGGCAAGATTGAAATCCGGAAATCCTCCATGAAAGCTGGGGTTGGAGCTAATTTCATCGCATTTCGTTGCTGACAAAACCTGGAATGAAGAATGGGCTGCATCAAAACCAGACCATCTGTGTTTAAAACCTGATCCTTGCAGAGAACCGACTGGTTTCAATTTACCGAGAAATGTATGGACATCATTGAACAGGGTCGCACAAATCACAGACGATGCAATTTCTGGCTGCACAAGTGGGTGGGGAAAAACTTAAAGCTCACACTGTTACTGTGTCAATGTACCTGATACCATTCAGCATGTTGCCCTCGAGTGTCCAAGGAGGAGATTTGAGGGAACTATCCATGACCTACACAGTGATGTCAACTGGCTGAATAGCTGGACATTGTTTGACGGTACCTACAATCTACTGTGTAAACATTGTATGTATTTTTACTAGAGCTGTATTCTTCTTCTTCTTCTTTTCCTTCGTCTTTTCCCACTCAAGTGGGGTCGACGTTCCTGGCGAGTTTTCTCCATTTCCCTCTGTACCACACGTCCACTTCCCTTAGATGTTTCTCCCTTAAGTCATCTCGTATACAGTCTCTCCACCTTCTCCTTCCTCTGCCACCTTCCACTACCATTACTGTCATTCTCTAAGAGTCGTCCCTTCTCATGACATGTCCATACCACTATAGTCTTCTCTCTTGAACCTTCTTTGATATCTCCGTCACTTTAACACTGCCTCTAAGTCTCTCAGTTCTCATCCTATCGGCTCTGGTGACGTCACACATTCTTGTTAACATTTTCATTTCAGCCACATCCATTGCCTTGCAATGTGCCTCAGTTGGTGCCCATGAATCATTGCATATCTCACTGCTGACTTATACACCATTCCTTCTATCACACAACACACCTGACGTCCTGCCTGCACTCTGCGGGCTATTGCCATGTCTGAATTGCCATCAGTGGACACTGTTCAACCTATGGAGTTAAAATTATCTACGTTGCCCAACCAATTGGATCAAACATTTTGATCGGCTACCCGAATCCCTTTAATATGTTAATCGGTCGATTAATCGAACTTTAGCCAGTTTCACACAGTAGTCGATCAGTTCGAGAAGAAAACCCTTTGAATATTATCTTTTAAACTGTTTTCAATTCCATTTGTTATGAGGAAGATAATAATTTTAAATTTCAATTGTATTGCTGGCGTGCAAGTAAAAAAATAAATCCAAAAGCATTTTAGTAGAAGAAAGCAGTTAAGGAGGTTGGTTGGTTGGTTGGTTAGGGGCTGTGACAACGCGGTCATGTAGCCCCGTGTACTTTGGGTGTGTGTAGAATCTGTCTGATAACCGGTGTTAATTGAGATGAATGTATTAGTGCGTGTAACTGTTTTAATTCAAGTAAGGACTGCGGACGATCAATTATCAAGTAGTTCCTCCTTTTGCCGCCAAACGCCAGCGTCAACGACTACTAGTTCAAAACTTAGCTACCAGACGCCACCACAGTCGGCTCTTGGCAACGAACGTAGAAACCTAAGAGCGTTGTTTACATTCTTAACCTATACAATTTAGCTTCACACAGGTGTAATTAGTGGAAGGTTCTTTAACATGCCATAAATCTATGACATGGGACCGCCGGCTTTACTTCCCCTCCGAAGGAAGGCATACTGAGGGATTTTTAACGCTCTTAAAATCCGACGACTTCAGCCGGGTTTGAACCCGCGATCTTGGGCATAGAAGCTCAGCATGCTACCGACTACGCCACCGAAGCCGCCCATTTAAGGAGATAGTATAACTTTTATCTTTCTGAAGCAAAGGCATGAGCATCTGCTAACTTTAAAGACCTGTCAATCTTACAATAGCTGATGCTAGCTCACCACATATTATTGTTATTATTATTATTATTATTATTATTATTATTATTATTATTAAATTTGTGTTTCTGTTAAAAACAATAAATGTACTGCATTGCATTACTTTTAAACTAAAAACATTTCCCGATAACCCGGCATTTTCGCGAACTCGGCCACCCTTCGGTCCTCATTAAGCCGAGTTTACGGTAACACAATACTCAGGTTGTGTGCTACTTTTCCTACACCACACTATTATTTCAATAGCTTCGATTAATCGACTAAACCACATTGAATGCTTATTTGTATTTTTAGCCTATTTTCATTTATGAAAAAATAAGCTTATGACATCACCTTTTGTCCATGTGTCTCTCTGTGTGCGATTCGTGTGTGTGTGTGTGCCCCCCCCCCTAATAAAATCCAAACGGATCGAGCGATTTCAATGAAACTCGGTAAGTTCGTAGCACTATTCCGGACGACCCCGACCGTGCCCTTCAAATTTTGTTACGTCTCACCAATCCAGCACTCACCAGCATTCAATATCTCCGAAACTATTACCGATATCACTCTGAAATTTTGTACGGTGTTAAAGGGAACTACTAGAAGTTCACCCATGTGACCATTGAAAAACTTGTAACTACAAAACCAACATGGCGGCCAAGCGAATTTGCGTTTTTTAAATAGACGTTTCTCGTGATTTAACCAACCAAACGCAATAAAACTTGGTACAGTATATGTTTATACACATTGTAATGCACCGACATCTAACTTCGTTCAATTATTGTTTACATAACCTCAAGATGGGGGCTGTGCGAAATATTTCACCGGCATTCTATATCTCTGAAACTATTACTATTTTGTACGGAGATAACGGGCACTACTGGCAGTTCATTTATGTGACTTTCAAAATCCGGTTAACTACAAAACGAACATGAAGGCCAAGCAAAGTTGAAAATTTTAAATAGACTTTTCTCGCGATTTAATGATACAAACGCAATGAAACTTGGTACAGCAAATGTTTATACACATTGTAATGCACTGGTATCTAAGTTAGTTCATTTGTTTACATGACCTCAAGATGGCGGCTGAGCGAATTTTAAAATTAAGTTTTTATTGCTTGTGTCGAAAACATGCGATCGAAGTGAAAGTTTGAATAATGAACCTACGCAATAATTTTCCTTTAATGGTACATGACTCAATGGCCTATACATTTAACAATCCAACATGGCGACCATCCGAAATATTTAAACGGCTCCGAATATCTACGAATCTATTACAGCAATCAAACTGAATTTTTAGGGGCTATGAACATAAGTTCACCTATAGGACTTTCTCTAACCTGGTGATCACAAATCCAACATGGCGGCGACGCGAAATATAAATATTCACATGGACGTTTCTCGCAATTTAACCATCTGAGTGCAGTGAAACTTGGTACAGTAAATCCTTATACAAATGTTCATCCACTGGCATCTAATTTATTTCAATTGTTTCCATAACCACAAGATGGCAGCTGTACGAAATTTTAAAATCCCGTTTTTACTTCTTGTGTCCTAATCATGTGATTGACGTTTGAATGCTACACGTACACAATAGTCTTCATGTAACAGTACATAACTCTAGGACCTACATATATAAAAATGCAACATGGCGACCATCCAAAATATTTAGTCGGTTCTCAATATCTACGAATCTATTACAGCAATCAAACTCAAATTTTGTATGTTGATAGTGGTAATTAACATAAGTAGGTTATATGAAAATTGGCTGTATAATTCTTCACGGAACTACTTGTTTAAAGTAAATTTTACCCTCCAGGTTGGTGGTTCCCACGGACTCAGTGAGGGAATTCACCACTGCCGCCTTTCCAGGCAGTGTCCTAGAGCTGGGAACACTTGGTTCGAGTGGATACAACTGGGGAGATGTGATCAGCACTTCGCCCAGGCGGCCTCACCTGCAAAGCGAACAGGGGCCTTACGAGGATGGGAAGGGAGGGGAAGATTGGGATGGATAGATAGACAAGGAAGAGGGAAGGAGGCGGCCGTGGCCTTAGAGTAGGTACCATTTGCCCGAAGACGAAGTGGGAAACCACGGAAAACCACTTCGAGAATGGCTGAGGTGGGAATCGAACCCCGTCTACACCTTTGGACCAGTAGACCAGTAGCAGAGTAGACTTCGTTCTAGTCCTCATAGCACTTTCCAAATTTCGTTGCAGAGCCGGGAATCGAATCCAGGACCTCAGGGGTGGCAGCTAACCATGCTGACCACTACGCTTCGAAGGCGACAGTATTATTATATGCTGTATGAATTGCAACCAATGGCCATAGCTCGGTATTTTGATTAAACGTCGGAGGGCTCCCAACAAGTTCAATTTCCAGTAGTTCCAACTTTGGCTACTGTCACTAACACCTAGCGGCGAACGTCGGAACTTGATAGAGCGTTTCTAAATAGCCAAATATAACCTACAAATTTGGCTTCACACTACCAATTGTAGTGGTAGGATCTTTTACATGCCATAAATCTATGACATGGGACCGCCGACTTTACTTCCCCTCCGAAGGAAGGCATACTGAGGGATTTTCACGCTCTTAAAAATCCTACGACTTCCACTGGGTTTGAACCTACGATCTTCAGCATGCTACCGAAGCTACGCACTTGCTGTGAGTGGTCCGGTCAAACACGCATGTGCGTGCCCCACTTGTTGTCAAACAAGAGCCGGTTTGGGAGCCATAAAAATCAAATTCAGTCCCGTTCATCAGCTGTTTCTACTGACCTCGTGTTTCGTAACGATCGGCGCCACTGAACTCATCGACTAACACACGCCCCTCCTTTTCTTCTGACCAAGGCCACTTACAGAAGCTATACGGCATTCGAACCCAAACCTCCGTGATGACAGCCAAGAATGCTAGCCACTACGCAATGAAGCGGACGACCGCTCGAACGCGGTCCACTCAGCATCGTCAAGCAAAACTGAGTAGAGACGAGTTCTCTTCCTGCCTCAGCCATCCTGGAAGTCGTTTTCCGTGGTTTCTCGCATCTACTCCAGGAAAATACTAGGATGATTCCTAACATAAGGCCAGGGCCACCTCCTTCCCGAGTATATCCCCAATTTACTAATACACACACTAATACATCCCTCACAATAACATAGGTTTTGCCTTTGTTGATATAGTTCTTTGTCCCCCCAGAGGCTCACAACTTGTGGGACGTCGGTTGGCGACCACGGGACCCCAGCTGGGTCCGGCATTGCTTCCACTTATACTCAGTGAGCTACCAGAATAGGATTGACAGTTCTCGCCTCGCCATTTGATCAGGGAACAAGTTTGCCAAACAGTTAAAATAACAAGTGATCACACTGTACAAGCTAGAGTTGGCCTACAGCTGACCAGGCACTGAAGCACGTGGGCTGTAATATTGCAACGCAGAGTATTATGACATCAACTATGCGAACATGGATTGGTCAAGAGGCAGAGGGGTGATGACTGACGTGGAATTTCCGGCCAACTGTCAATACTATCCTGGCAGCTCACAGAGTATACTTCTGCCGGGCTCCTCTCCGCCTTCTTTCCTGTCGACCTCTCTTGGTCAACTATATTAATTGGGTTAGAATGTAATAAAATAATCCCAACAAACATTTTTTATACCTACAGTCTATTTTTAATTTAAAAAAATGGTTACTCGTCTTTCATTATCCATTCCCAGTTTGTGAACAAACTTTGAGAGTATCTTATCGTTAAACAACTGAGGAATGTGTACCTCAAGTAACTAATACAATTTTCTTTCTGAATCGTTCTATGTCAAAATTCGTACTCATTTCACACATGCTATAAAAGCAAAGTAGCATTTGATGGCCAGAAACAGCTCAGAATATACCGCTCTTTACATGTTACAAGAATCATAACAGTACATGCACCATAAACCCAGAAAATGCAGAGTATAATGATGTCAGCTAATGTGCACAATTCGTATGTCTAAGAGTACGTGGTGTCTTTTTAAAAGATGAAACTAACAACTCACCGGAGTTTCCTAGAATGACCTAAGCTTAAAACAGGCATGAAGTGTACGGAAGAAAGGAAGCAACAACATCAAGAATTCATGTGACAGTACTGGGCGAATATTAAAGCTCGACGCGGTGGTCTTTAGTTGCCCGAAACGCAACGAAGATTATTATGTATTATATAATACGCTGAGGTGTATGTTTCACAAAACTCAAGCTCCTAAACCAGGGGGAGTTAGAAGGTGTGGTTTGTACCAAAACCTTCCAAATTGTCTCAATAGCAGACTACAGGAATAATCTTGCATTTCTTGAAAAGTCAACGGAAATATATTTATTTGTTTATAAAGTGACTTTAAACAAATGAACAAGACGATAGCCTCTGGAAGAACTGTGTCGCGTAACGAATGATAGATGGGAGCAATGGCAGGATCTGGCTTCTCTACCAAGAAGTTAAATTCCCGTCTGAGGCGTGGGACGGTGTTCATTCACCCTAATATGATACATTACTGAGAATATGTCGGTTCGATTCCTACCTCAGCAATCTCATTCCGTGTATTCCCACTTGTAATTAAGGTGAATGCCGGGATGGCACCTACTGTATATAAAGGCCATGGCCTCCTCCTACCCAAATATTAGCCCCTAGTACAGCCGTAAGAATGTTACAGGTTATAAGACAGATTGCATACAAGAGCCCTGCACGTTATCCGCATCCGCACGTTTGTTATCTGAAACTACTGGCATTACAATAATTTATTTTATATTTTTAATTGCATAAAGCATAAAGCAACACCTTTAGACATTTGAGGAGAAAGTCATTCACTTAGGCTTTGTATGTCAAGTGCCATGTTTAACATGAATGTTACTCAGCCAGAATTTCAACCCTTTCCTGTTCGGAGTGTTAATTATGCTTAATGACATCATTTGAGTGACATTAGCTTAAATAATCATTTTACATTTGTCATGAAAAAAAAATCCGGAAAAATATGATAAATGCCATAAACATCGGCGTCCTAGTAATGATATTAAACAAGTTCGGATTGTATTCTAAGAAATATCCGCAAATTTTCTCCAAAGATTATTCGCAGCTTATCCGCTATCCGCGAAGGGCTTCTTCGTGCACCACGATGCCGGAAAGCCCCCTACATGAATCCCTTGCACTTTCTCTACGTTCCCTTTAAACAGCTGTGCACAGCTGACGCTACACGCTGCACGTACTTTGAATCTTCTCCACATAGAGCAGCACTGTACAGACCCTTAAACTAACTCCCAACAGATGGCAGTGTGAGCATCCAAAGTCACTCGAAGTAGCTCCATGGCATAGTAGTAGGTAATCTGTGCTCCATGGCAACCATGGAGGTAAGAAAGGAAGGAGATGCCTTCGCTGCGCTGCCTAGCGCAAGCTGCTGAAGCCAAACGGCTCGCCCACTTTGGTTGCAAGAAAATGGCTGTCCCTATGTTAAAAGCCGTAAACCACTCCAACTAGTAATGGATTTTAGTGACATAAAACTGCAATGATAAGTCAAGATTTTTTCTGGGATAGGCAGAATAAATACACTCTGTACATCACGGTACTTGGCACAAATAAGCTGCGTTATTGTTTTAAAAGCCAATTTAAATATAAATATGAGAGCACCTTTGCGAGGCTAGTTTTGTAAGGAAGACGAGGCAAAACGTAATAATACGCTGAAACACTGATTAAGTTGAATACAGGTGTCTGAAGATGCGAGAAGGAACATCTTGGGAATTAATGATGCCAAACTAATTACGGTATTGACACCAAATTGAGTTTTATGTTCTTATTGGTGTTGAGGCATTCATCAGTTTTTAGGCCTAATTTCGAGCACAGCCACTTTCACTCATTGGTCGTACACATTTTGATATTCAAGAATACGAACCTGAAAATTAATAAACAGAACAATTAAAAAAGAACGCATATTTGCACAAAAATACGGTATAGCCTATACGTTTCGGTACCGTACGGTATTTTTTTTGTGGGGGGTAGAAACTTGACGATTAGCCTCGAATTGATTGATTACGTAGGCCTACGGTAATTATTGACCGACAGCCGTTTGATAATTTGGGATTTCCAGAGGAATGATTTTTATATTTTTGGTACCGGTATATAGGGTAGGCCTACACTTGCTGAGATTAGAATTAAAGAGTTTTTTTAAATAACTTATCACTACTGTTATTACGTTTCCAAAGTTGCATAACTGGAGCGCGATAATAACCAGGGCCAAAATAAGGTTTAGCCATGCACCATGCCTTATGCAAGTCACAGAACAGCGAATACGAGTTAAGGTTACGCCCACTTTGGTTGCAGAGCTTGGCTTCACTCATACGAGCTCAGGGCATCTCCTCTTATTCTTTCCTCCATGATGGCAACTCAATGTAGCCAACTCAAGATTTACAAAATATACTTTTTAGCCTACTTTTCACATTTTGTTACAAGTAGTTCCGTGAAGAACTATACAGCCTATTTTCATATATCCTACTCATATTAATTGCCTCTATCAAATACAAAATTTCAGTTTGATTGCTATGTTAGATTCGTAGATACTGAGAACCGACTAAATATTGCAGATGGTAGCCAGGTTGGATTTTTATTTATGTACTAATACATGAAGATTATTGTGTACGTGTGGTTTTCAGACTTCAATCGCATGATTAGGACACAAGAAGTAAACAACGAGATTTTAAAATTTCGCACAGCTGCCATCTTGTGGTTATGAAAACAATTGAAATAAATTAGATACCAGTGGATTAACATTTGTATAAGCATTAACGTGCAAAATTACACTGCAATCAGATGGTTAAATCACGAGAAACGTCCATTTAAATATTTATACTTCGCGTCACCGCCATGTTGGATTTTTGCTCACCAGGTTACTGAAAGTCATATAGGTGAACTTATGTTCATAGCCACTATGAACATAAAAAAATCAGTTTGATTGCTGGAAAATATTCTTAGATATTGAGAACCGTCAAAATATTTCGGATGCTCGCCATTTTGGACTGTTATTTGTATAGGCCATAGAGTTATGTATCATTAAAGGAAAATTATGGCGTAGCTTCATTATTCAAACTTTCACTTCGATCGCATGATTACGACACAAGAATAAAAACTTAATTTTAAAATTTCGCACAGCCGCCATCTTCAGTTTATGTAAACAATTGAACTAAATTAGCTGCCAGTGAATGACAATACGTATAATCATTTACTGTACCACATTTCAATGCGCTCATATGATCAAATCACGAGAAAAATGTATTAGAATGTTTCTACTTCGCTTGACCGCCATGTTGGATTCGTAGTTTACAGATTTTTGAAAGTTACATAAATAAACTTATAACAGTGCTCTTTATCACCGTACAAAATTTCAGGTTGATATCATAAATAGTTTCGGAGATATTGAATGCCTGTGAAATATTTCGCTCAGCCACCATTTTGAGGTTATGTGAACAATTGAACGAGGTTAGATGTCGGTGCATTACAATGTTTATAAACATATACTGTGCCAAGTTTCATTGTGTTTGGTTGGTAAAATCGCGAGAAACGTCCATTTAAAAGTCGCAACTTCGCTTGGCCGCCATGTTGGTTTTATAGTTACCAGGCTTTCAAAGGTCACATATGTGAATTTCTAGTAGTTCCCTTTATCACCATACAAAATTCCAGGGTGATATCGGTAATAGTTTCGGAGATATTGAATGCTGGTGAAATATTTCGCACAGCCGCCATGTTGGATTGGTGAGACGTGACAAGATTTGAAGGGCACGGTCGGAGTCGCCCGGAATAGAGCTATGAACTTACCGAGTTTCATTGAAATCTCTCCAGCCGTTTAGATTTTATTAGGGGGGGACACACACACGAATCACACACACACACACACACACACGGACAAAAGGTGATCACATAAGCCTATTTTTTCAAAATCGAAAATAGGCTAAAAATGAGGAAAAAGTAGACTTATGAGATCGATCCGGGCAGATGTGTATATTTGGTATACTAAAGATATCTCACGGCCATATTTGAAAATTACGTCAGTGCTACTAACTGCTCAAAATTGGAAATTGAAATTTGAGCTCTATGTTGGATATCTCGGAAGATATGCATGGGAACTATTCCAAAATTGACACACATATAGATAATACTACATCAGATTAATTTACAGGAGCCCTTAGATGACAGTGTTGCCAACATGATTATATGCCGGCTGATAGGTCCAATGAATAACTGCACGAATGGATTTCATCCAAAGTTTGTACGTGCAAGTATGATTTAGGATTTATTTGCTTGATATAAGATTCTGCAGGGCTGCCACCTGTGTATAATAATCCCTTTTGACCTCGAGATTCAATATCTCGGAATATGTGTACGGAACACCCGTCAAATTTAGCAATCTGTAAGTCCAAGATGCTTCAGACCTATTTAGAGTAAACCGTCAGAGTAGGCGCTACCAAATTCTATACAAACATATAGGATCAACGTTTAACTCCTAACATACTAACATATCGGTTTCAACAAAATCTCGTATATTTAATGTATATCTCAAAAGATAATAACAAGAAGTTCCCTGACGAACTAAAGAGCCTACTTTTCTTTAAATTTAAGATTCATGCCAATAATTATTCTATGTGGATCTATCTAGAATAATGACGAAATTAAGTTGGTAATATCAAAATTTCTAATTAGTTCGAAACACTGTATACCTGGCATAATGTAGCCCAATAGAGAACTACAGTTGGCGGCCCTGGTGGCTGAATATATTCTTAGTTCCATCTCTTAAGGTACAGAATACAAAATTTGGTTGAAGTCCAATCGATAGCATGGACGTTACATGCAGTTAAACAATGGTTCTAACAGCGCTCGTAAAATCATATTGGCAACAATGACGTACATGTATTGGTCAGAAATAATCTGAAATAACATGATCTATTGTTGGGTCAATTTTGAATGAAATACATTAGTTACTACAGAAGTTACATCCATTTTAAAATTGGACCTATCAGCAGGCTTAGATTCATGTTGGCAGCACTGGCGTAGGCCTATATTAGTTACTCCAAATTAATCTAGAATGCCAGGTACTATACGTGTGCAAAGTTTAGAGCTATTGGCTTGCAAAATTTCTGATATATTGATATTCGGGTAACAAAAATAGAGACAGTATTTATTAACAGTTGGCAGCCCTGGTTATTCTTAAGAATTGGTATAGTCATATATGTTATGGTACACATAGTATACACGAAATTTGGTTGAAATCCAAATTATAGTATAGAAGTTACATGTATTTAAAGTTGGACTTCTCAGCAGGCTTAGAATCATGTTGGTAGCACTGACGTATATAAGTTACTCAAAATTGATATAGAATGTCAGGTACTATACGTGTGCATAGTTTAAAACTGTCGGCTTGCATACTTTCTGATATATGTGTATTTGGATAAAAAAAAGTTGAGAGCATTTATTAACAGTTGGTAGCCCTGATGGCTCTTAAGAATACACTCAGTCATATCTGCTTATGTACACATAGCACAAACGAAATTTGGTTGAAATCCAATTGATAGTGCAGAAGTTATATGCATTTAAAATTTGGACCTATCAGCTGGCTTATAATCATTTTGGCAACACTGCCATGTATGGCCTCCTGGAAATTAAACTGCAATATTATTATCTATACGTGTGCCAATTTAGAAATAGCTCCCACTCATACCTTCCATGATATCCAACATGGAGCTCAAATTTCAATTGCGATTTTTCAGCAGTTGGTAGCACTGACATCATTTTCAAATATGGCCGTGAGATATCCAGGTATAGATCTTTACTCCTACCAAATTTTGTTTCGATTGCTGCAGCCGTTTAGGAGTTGATAGGGGGGGGGGGACACACACACACAGCCAGACAGACAGAAGGACAGACAGACAGACAGACAGACAGACGGACAGACAGACAGACAGACACACATTTGTCCGATCTCATGTCTACTTTTTCCTCATTTTTGCAAAATGTGAAAAGTAGGCTAAAAATCGGCATACTTTTGAAGCCATCAGGGCTACCAACTGCTGATAAATGCGCTCCATAATTTTGAACCCTATTCTCAATGTATGCAGGCAAACAGTTCAACATTTGGCAGATTCACTTCGAGCAGACGTGTCAGTGTTGCCAACATAATTTTACCCGTGCTGATAGGTTCAATGGTTAACTGCATCTAACATTCAATGGATAACTAAGAAATGTTATACATAGTGTGTATGCCGTATGTGCGTATTTTCAGAGCGAGCAGACCTACCAACTACTTGATAACTGTCAGTATCTCAGATTCCACGGAACGAAGCTATGTCAAATTGACTGTAGTGCTTATTAGGTACAGTATTTCTGATATACTTCGAACAAATCATAAATGCCAGTATTAATTTCGTCATTATTCTAGACAGATGTACGAGGGATGTTTTATCATTTCAAATGGTCATGTCGACTTCGTCGTTATGCTTGGGTCCAACGTTATGCGTTACGGAGACGGAGACGGAGACGGAGTGACGTCATGCAGCCGCGCGGGAAGTGAGTGCGTGACGTCATGCAGCCATGCGGCGTGGCCCACGAAAGATACTGGCCCCAGTGCGAGCAGCCATCTTGTCTGTGACGTAGGCGAAGTAGTGACTCCGGTTGAGAAGACTTGTTTGTGAATTTCTTGTGAATAGCAGTGTGAGAATAGTTAGTGTTTTATAAAGTGTAATGTCCAACTTTACATCCAACTTGTGTTGTGGTGCATCATGTAGCTGCAATAATCACGTAACCTACAGGGTAAGTGCTAACACTTTATTTCTCATTAATGATACAGGTTAATCAAACGCACGTGTGGTGCAGGTTATGTACGAACTTACGTTAGCCTAATATTGTGGATGTTAAGGACTATTAGAATGCATGCTAAGTTAATTATCTGAGTTAAAGTTAGATACCGGTATTTAATGAATGTGTCTCTTTACAGGAAATCAAAATGCCGAGATGCTGTAATGTGGCTGGCTGTAAGAACAATTACAGATCTCAGCATGAAAATGTTTCTACATTTTCTCTCCAAAAGGACGAAAAATTAAGAAATATATGGCCTAGAAAAATTCCCACTGACTTCTCTAAAGTGAGCAAGCCTATAATTTGTATAAAACATTTTCCTGATAGCTCTGTTAACAGGACAGAGCAAGTTGATGTGGAAATAAGACATTTGCTAGGAGTTATCCGAAGTTGAAACCTGATGCAGTATCTTCAATATTTTCGAATTTGCCAGGATAGCTATCCACTCCTGGGCCTTCTTCTAGAAGACTGTGTGATGCAGAGGTAGAAAATCTCGGATAAAGCCATAGAAGCGAGCTTGGAAGACTTCAGACACTACGAAGAAGAGAATTCTGTGCACAGTCGATCGGATATATATGAACACTTCTCCTCCAACAGGAATAAATTTAAGCAGGAATGGACACATATCAAGACAGAAGATAAGTTGGTGAAGTGCTTGAAGAATTTGGGTGATGCAGTGCCCATAATTACAGGTTCTGTGTGTATTCTAAATAACCTCAGCATTGAGCTGGCTGTCAATGGGTTGCAGATTCCCAAACATTAAGTTCCACAAAACTTTCTTTGGATTACTGATAAAAATTCATTTGATGAACTAGCCTACTTCAGTTCATTGAAAATTCTGAGTGCGATGAAAATGGAAGAAAGTTGTCAGCAGTGAATGCTCCTGTGAACATCCTACAGAGAAGTTTTTCGAGTGATGATTGCACACCATTATAGTCTTTAATAGAGCAAATTAATTTTTTAGATGTTAGGCAAACAATCGTAGGTACAGTGGAGACACGTTACTCTTGGCAGCTTCCATATAATATGTTCACTTGTCATCAGTGTACGAAAAGTTACATCGGAGTGGTCATATTTATCTGCCTCATCCATCAAATCTTCAAAAGTTGCTTGGTAAGTTTGATTTGAGTACTTTTGACATTATTGGGAGTATTGAGTAGCCTATCTCAGTCTAAAGAAGAATAATTTCTTGAAAGATCATGCATGTTCATAAATTACTTTTACCGTAGTTCATTTTAATGGAAAAGTTGAACTGTACTCTTCTAAAGCCATGGCGAGACAAATCCATTGGTCGCTACTTGGTTAGGCGACTATCTGGACCAAAATTATTGTTAGTAGTACAAGCAAGGAGGTCTGGGGTTAGGTTTGTGTTTGTACGCAAAGAATACTCTGTATTGCCGGTACCAATAATGAGCGCTGGCAGCTGTCAAAGCTAACACGTGAGGAAATGTTGCGTTGCCAATGAGGCAGATCATGACTCTTAACATTCCAAGAAGCTTCCAGGAAGACACAAATACTGGGATCTGTGGTGTGTCAGCCGTATTCGTGTGAAGGGTCAATTAAACATTGCGATGCACGCGAGTTTAGGGGAATTTTTAGTTGCCTAATCGCTCTAGCTGCTACTAACTTAATTATGGGTCTATTCCTTTCATAGCCCCCTCTTCGTCACTTGTGTCTGAATTGGATCTGGAATTGCTTTCCAGGGAAACGATGAACCAATCTACCCCATCATCGAGTATACATTCACGTTTCGTAGCCTCATCCAGTTCTCGTTGCACTATTAACACAAAACGCTTCCAGTTTTATGAAGTCACTTCCCTAATAGCCTAAACGGTAAGCTTCTCAACCTCACGGAGTGTGAAATTCTTATTATGCAGTGCTAGATAACCCTTCACTTGACCCCATATCATTTCTATAGGATTGAAGTGGCAATGATATGGGGCAGCGTGATGATCTCATGGCCATGCTTTCTCGCCAGTTCATGCACGTGGTAGCCTACATGGGTTTAGGCTTGCGCTGCTGTATAAGGTTGAGAAGGATATTAATTCTGAATGAAAGTGGAACGTGGCTTATACACTTGTAGCAGACATGAATGTAATTTTACATACCTTGTGTCCTTGTTTCATTTTTTGGGTGATATTACGTATTGAAATTAGGAACCCTAATTAAAACTTACTACTGAACCTCATATATGTGCTCAAGTACGTGAAAATGTGTTTTTATTTTTTGCTATTTTAAAAACAGCTGCCATGCTTCGATAGCACTTGATCTCGTTTAACCGTCATCAAGGCTCACTCTAGCAGCACGCACCGAGGCACACACGTGAGATACAAAATCACTGTTGATAAAAAGAAGTGGGATGCAAAATCACTGTTGATAAAAAAAAGAATCATCGGGACACGTTAGGCAGTAACCATTGCCAAAACTCATTGATCTGGGCGCGTTAGGCTGTAACCATTGTCAAAAACCATTGGATTGGACAAAGTGAAGGTAAGAATGGTCGGGTGTAGGTGCAGCCTTGGCCGCGCGCTGCTAGCGGGGCATGGTTGACACAAAACCATTGATCTGGACGCGTTAGGCTGTAACCTTTGTCAAAACCACAGTTGTGCGGGAAAAAATACACATACATATTACAGGAGAGCGATATACTGCATAGTTATTACAGAGCAGATAACAAAAAACACTCATTTCAGCCGTACAGAGATGCGAAATATTGCACACACTAGCATAATTAGAGTCGTGAACTGAGTGCTGCGAACGAATTATGCCCACTAGAGGATGAATTGGGCACTTTTTTGTTTCACATAGTACCGTAAGGGTGAGGTTGGCAGTACTGTTATGGTACTTTTTTGAAGATTGATTTGAACAATGCCGCTCACTGCTGTAATTTTCGCTATATTTGGAATGGCTGGGTGGGTCACAGACGGCGGAGGAGGAAACATCTATTAAAACATTGCTTCCTGATTTATTTCTCATCCTTTTATAAGGTATTTTGGCTAATTCATGTATTATATAGAATGTTATCGCTCGTTCTATGTTCATTCAGCACTACCGAGAAGGATTCCTTTTGTCCGAGAGTTGTCGCATGGTAGGCTACACGATGGTGGTCCAGCCATTCCAACATTCGTGACTTCGTACTTGAAGTTGTTGGAGCTTATTCTATCTGTACTATGTGGTACGAAGCATTGTCCATTACAATAACACTGTGTTCAGGGATGTTGGGTAACAATTGTTCCTGGAACCATTTTAAAAACTAGTTGTAGTCCATGTCTTCATGGTAATCACCATTTCTTTTCGACCTAAAGAGCAAAAGTGTATTATTAACAAAGCCGTGTAGAATGTAGAATAATAAATCGACCCCCTCTGCCTGATGGCCCTTCCTTGTCCCCTGAACTGAGTTGTCACTCCAACCCTTAGACACTGTGTGACCAGCATTGACCCACATTTCACCTAACCACACAATATCCATAACATTTTTGCCCTATTAACTTAAGTTTTGAATTTTCCAGTAGCCTATTTTCACCCAATTTTCACCAAATTTTGTAGGTTCTTTAAAGTGAGCATAATTAAGGGAATTCTAAACTTTGGAGCTATTTGATTCAGTCATTTAGAAATTATAACATTTTATGTAATAGATATGCAAATTTTGAAAATGTCCCAGGTACATCAAATTTAAAGTTATCAATCTAAAACTTCTATGGAATGATCATCAATGGTCTACAAATAAAAATTGGTATTACTTTTAAAATCAGTGCAAATGGTTTATTATTAAAATGTTTTTTTCTTAGAATGACCTGTTGTTCTGTTAAAATATGTCATTTTTTCAAATTTGAACCTAAATATTTCTGAAAGTTATTAATATTTTTCAAAATGGATTCCACACATTATTAAGACCACAAAGTTGTATGTGCAAACCAAGTTTGAAGGTAATGGGATCAAAACACAGGCAACTGGAACATTTAAAATGCTGAAAAATATAGTATTGAGAAAAAGCTAACTTTATTAAAATATACAGTATTTTAGTGGAATTTCCTGCATCAAGACTTCCCTGAGTTTACAAATCACTTTTCCCACACTTCAGAGGTAACTTATTACTAAACCCATCTTTCTCCCTGATGTTGACAAGAAGATTTACTGCCACATTCACCACACAGGTCTGTAAACAAATTTTGGAGGGCACCCATATATGAATGAGAATGTGCTTGTCATTAACACTAGGTCTAACAGTATTCTCCTCACTAAAATAGGCTTATTCCAGTTTTCTGACACTAGCAGAAGAAGTCGTTGCAGCTGTTGAACTTGCATTACTTAACTTCACATGTAATATCACCCCACTGTTTGTCAACATTCAAAATAGCACTATTCCATTTCTTTGTTTCACGGACTTTCGGTTTACGCCATCGACTAGATACAGAATACATCTAATAAACTGCACACAAATCTCTAAAATACCATTAACTTACACAAGTTCCACCACTCACAGTAAACCAATAAAAATATAATTCTTGCGAATAAACTTCACTAAAGCCACTGACCATCAAAATAAACAAAGACGCATGGTTCCACCATGTATCCAAAATGGCCTATACTTTACTACAAACCAAAATACTTCTGTTCGATGTTAAATATGTGCATGTGTATAGTAATGATATTCTTTTAGTGAATGCCATACAGCTAAAAATTATATGGGATAAGAAAATAACATGTACGGTAAGAAAAGTTTCACACTTGACAAACATTGCCTAGGCTACTCATAACTGATAAATTTACCAACAGATGGCACCATAAGCTTGTATTCAGATGATTGGCATGATAATATTGGCCAAGAGTATGAAATTACAACAAAATTGAGGGGTTTTTGGTTCTAGGAAGTAGGCGTTGCCCATTTCAAGGCCTAAGCACGTGTTCTTTAAAAGCCCCCGTAAGGTATTTAGAAATGGCCGTACATAAAAAACAAATGTATATTTAAGTGCCCCAAGTGATAAGGTAACTTCTAGGGCATGAAACCAGATTTTGTTTTTTTGTTTGTAATTTTTGGCCTACAACTCAGTAGGGTCTCCCCATTTCATGTAGGAACTGACACCTCAATCCACAATATCTGGCCTCTCCATGATCACCTTCCCCCCATTAATTTTCTTATATTTAAATCCCAGATCGTGCAACACTTTCAGTGAAGAAAGGCTTCCTTGAAATAATTGTGCCTCTCTGAGCAAAAACAAGAAGTTTGCGACATGTTGGAATTTCTTTCCTAAAATAATAGCTATAAATATGCCGTCTAACAGCATCTTGTTGAAAGCCATCTAAATTAGTGACCACCCCTTCTCTATGCCTCTTCTTCCCTGGAGTTGATAGTTTAGACGGGCCAGCATCATTAGACAGGAACTTCCTTTCCGTCACTCGGTATGCAGTGATTTCACTCTCACCAAGAGTCTTGGCAGTTCTTTTCCTCACCTGAACAAATGGAATCAGAGGTTCCTCCCGTAAGCGCATACTTTCCTCTTCTTCCTCCATAAAATTCTTCACCGCACATACCATCTCCTTTACTTGGCTATGGAGAGTCACACCACGGTCTGAAGTTGTTCTGTCGCAGAGAATGGATCCTGGGCCTTCCGCGAGCATGTACCGATGCCATTTTTACACAACGAAAATAGACACGATGATGCAAATAAAAGAAATAAACTCAAAATCTGTATATACACACGCTTCCAACAAAAACAGAACTATAACGCTTACTGTAGCCTATGAAAGAATAAGCAAATGCACTTCAATATATACATGGGATATTACTAATGGCAGTGACGAGTTAGTTCACAGTAGAACACTGCGTCAAACCATGTGCTCACTGCTGTGTCGGCATTCATTGCAACCCTGCTCGCTGTTGCTATGGACACCGTTACCCCTCTTGTCTCCACTCCTCACCTCACCATTCAAGCGGATGGCAGCTTGCACCGTTCATCTTTTGTAAATCAGAGTATAACACATAGAATTTAACATGTATGCAGCGTTTAAACCCTAAGTGTTGTCCACGTTGTCATGGATGATGCCATTTTGTGTCTAGGGGAATTTTGTAAGTGTAAATTCCATTCCATGTCCACATTAAAGCTATTGACTCAAGTTGGCAGGCTTGTTTTGTTGAGATAAAATAGAGATGAAAATAGTACAAGAGTTAATAGAAGACTATCGTCGCCAAGGCTGCAAGATACCAATGTAATTGATAGTGATTTTGTACTGCATAAGGAAACAGTAGCAAGGCAGCTGGAAGCAAGTTAGACATGTCCAGTCCTCAAATTGTGTTCATGCATCTTTGTAACGATGAATTTGTAACCCACTAAGCTCCAGTGAGATTGAGAAATGGTGTCAGAAAAATTTAAAATCCTGAAGAGATCATGAATCATCAGCAGGGTATAATGGCTGTAGGCCCTATGTGCAGTGCAGGATTTTTTTAGAATATTAATAGCTGGAGGATATTAGATCCTAATAATCGCCAGTAATATATCCAAGATCAGCAAGATATCACCTTTATAGCCTACTTGGTGAAACCTGCAAACTTCATTTTCTACATTCTAAGATTCTTCCAGATAATGTGTTAATGTGCTTGAGATGCTTATATTTATAACCAATGTCCTAAATAAAATAATGTCTGTAATACATTTTGTGTGTGCTTATTATAATTAAGTGTAAACATTACTGTGTCATTGGATGAAGATTACTTGCAATTTGCTAGTGTTCTTGAAGATACGGGCATAGTTTTGTACTCCAGGGCCCTACCAATCACCACATCCAGAATTCTCTGTTAAAGCTCTAGATTTACCCATTTCAAACCGATTTACCCAGTGTGTAGTACTGTTAACTGCTTATTTTCCATGTGGCCTGCAAGGATGCCCATGTTCTTTTTCAGGGGGAATGGATGTGGTGAGGAGTATACAATATTTTCTGGGAGGAAGGGGAAGGGGGGGGGGGGGGGGGACTGGGTATGTGATAAAATTCTTCATCCCCAGACCACCAGGGTGAAACAAAAAATAAGAAAAAATAATTAAAAGTTGAGGAATGCTTTCATTTGAAATATTTGTAAGGTCTCGTTTGACATTTGGTGGAGATCTTGGACATCTTATTGGGAGGGAGATACCATGTCCGTGTAGCCAGCATAGATCCAAATTACAATGGCAAGTATGGTCTTTCTTTAATTTTAATAAATGGAACAGTTCCACCTACATGGAGTAGGGGTAAGTAAAGTGGCTTCTTGTCCAGGTGACCTGCTTTGCGAAGGAGTATTTGAAACCTGATATAGGATTTATTCTTCAAAGCTTCGCACAAAGGCTCTTGATAGAATGATTTGAATCCCACTCCTTGCATCCTGGAAGTGTCTTCCCAACTCAACTGTAAATAAAAGCTAACTGAAAACCACTACCACATCCTTTTCTATTACAAGTACAGTACACACATAAGTGCATGGGGCTGATATCCACGACATTTCAATCCACTGAATTAACTCACAATGAATAAGTTTCCAAGGTCCTTCATTTGTAGTAATATACTTCGTTATAAAAATCTTGAGCCCTTAAAACCATAAATTTGACCTAAGCCTAACTGGGAACGGGAGAGAACCGTTAAACAAGTCCAACATGAAGGTAGTTGCCACAAGAAGTAAACCTGCCACTGTAGGGGATTGGTGTCAGATAAAAGGCTCTCTGCTAAAGGAGGTAAGTATAATCTCAGCAATTCATATATGTACCTGAAGTAGTCCTATGCATTAAATTTTTGTTGTTGAAAAAGATTGTCTTATGGTAGGCCTACTCAAAAAAGCAAAATGCTAAAAACCACGAGTGTAGGCTCAAATTTCTTATATTCATTTTTATTATTTTGGGGCATGAATGACCCTTCCCTTGCAATAAATGAAGCACTGGATACTTTCTCCTAATGCAATGCTTGGTTGTTTCTTCTTTTTTTTTTTTATTCCAGCTGCTTTTAAAGTTAAACTTACATGTAAACTGGTATATATGGAAACAACTTATTGATGAACGAAGATAAGAGGATAATATGTACAGTTTTGTATATCTGCATAAACTGGAACATCCATTCAACGTTTGTATTACACTGCTTAATATTCTACTGCTCTAAGGTTTTGAGCTAGTGATAGGGGTGGCTTTCTTCCACAGCTTTTAACTTTATTTTTGAGTATCCTTTAATTCACACTAACAAATTACTCGGCTATTGGTAGGCTTCTATAGATGAGAATACCTTGGTGCAATCAATGCGGCGAGGCGAGCGAGCGACACCACTCCTCTGACGTCACAGATCCGCGCCATGGCCTGTCTTTCTCGTCGGCCACGGCCATGCGGCAAGCAGAAGCTAATGGTTATTGGAGTCTGTTGAAAGAGTCCTGCGGCGTCGAGCGACCTGGGGCTTTGAGCGAAGCGAACTCAAGAATACCATATACATGATGCCATATAAGAATACAGGGTGCCTCCTAAAGAGGTGTGCAGGATGTCAGAGCAAAGTACAGGGTGACACTTAACGAGGTGCCCGCGCGGGAAGCCTAAGTTAATGGGTAATGGAGTCTGTTGAAAGAGCCCTACTGAGCCTTTCTAACATGTTTAGCATTTGTAGCATGCATCATTTGAAATGATATTACGTCTAGTCTTTCAGACTGACTGTAATTTTTTCTCTTCAAATTGCGATGGACTGTATAAAAATATCATATTTTACTACTAAATGTTTGAAGCCTCCGTGGCTTAGGCGGCAGCACACCGGCCTCTCACCGCTGGGTCCGTGGTTCAAATCCCGGTCACTCCATGTAAGATCTGTGCTGGACTAAACGGAGGCTGATAGGTTTTTCTCCGGGTACTCCGGTTTTCCCTGTCAAATTTCATTCCAGCAACACTCTCCACTATCATTTCATTTCATCTGTCATTCATTTAATCATTGCCCCAGAGGAGTGCGTCAGGCCTCGGCAGTCGGCACAGTTCATATCCTCGCCGCTAGATGGGGGCTTCATTCATTCCATTCCTGACCCAGTCGGAGACTGGAAGCAGGCTGTGGATTTTCATTTTCACTACTAAATGTTTGCGTGTTTTATTCTTATGTCTCAACATAATCGCCAAAATGATTGAAACATTTGTCATATCGTTACACCCGCTTTCCAATGCCCTCTGTAAAATATTCTGCCGCCACTGAGGTGGGTTCGTCTGGACAGTCTCCTGAAGTGTTTCCTTTTAGGCGAGGCGTTGCCGCCCAACCATACCTTCAATTCTCGAAAAAGGTGAAAATCATTCACGACCGCACTGTGCCAACGTTACGATAGACTCTTTCAAAGAATTCAAGTGTGAGGTTTTGGAACATCCGCTGTTTAGTGCAAACCAGCACTGAATGCCTTGCTAGTATCAGGGGAGTGCGGGTTCGAATCTCACCTCAGTGGACCACCAGGCAAACAGGTCCAGGGTTGACTTCCTTCCAAAATCTCTTGTCTGTCCCTTCCTTAATTAGAGGCAAGTTAGCGGTCGCCAATCACCATCCCCAGTTGTATCTGCAGAGCTCCCAAACACCGACCTTGCGACAGTAGAGGAATGATCCCTCGCAGAGTCCGTGGGTGAAGGCGAGCTGGAAACGCTATATAAAGTTCCAATTTTCGTCGCTGGGTGTCAGTGGCTAAAGTTGGAACTTGCTCATTCATTTAATCTCATCCACACTGCTTTTAAGTCTACTCAGCCATCCTCGAAGTGGTTTTCCGTGGTTTCCCACTTCGTCTTCGGCCAAATGCCGGGATGGTACCTACCATCAGGCCACGGCCGCCTCCTTCCCCCTTTCTTGTCTATCCCTCCCATTGTTCCCATCCCTCATGAGGCTCCCTGTTCACTTTGTAGGTGAGGCCGCCTGGGCGAGGCACTAGTCCCGCCTCCCCGGTTGTATCCCCCGACCCGATGTAAAGTCCCAGGACACTGCCAATAAAGGCGGTAAAGGTGGGATCCCTTGCTGAATCCGTGGGAAAAGCCTACCTGGAGGGTAAACTGACTAAAAAATAAAATAAAAAAATCTACCTCAATGGGTTTACTATAAGACGTCATTGTAGTAAAATCTACCCCCGTACCGGTCAAAAGTTTAGGACCACTTAAGGAAATCCTGATATGTCACCTAAAACCTAAACTTGTGGAACTAGAGCTCTTACATCTGATAGAATATATAAGTCCTGATTTCGTTCAGTAGAGCCAAAGTATTGTAGAAGTTATGATTTGTTAGCTGTTGGAACGTCACACCGAAAAATTACCATTTTCAGAGGTATAATGTATTGTATATTCCAACTGGTTGCAGGAATTGCCACCAATTTTCTTTTTTAGACTTAGCAATAGTGGGGATCATTTTGGTATAAATAAACAAATTCCGAAAACTGCAGGACTTTTTTTGGTGCCGGTTTATACTTTTTTAAAGCCAGCGCTAAAATTGTTGATTTTCCCTTGTTCTTATCACGCTTGTCGTAAGGTTTCCGTGCTACCTACCCGCTTCTGACTCGTCGTGTCTAGTAGTTCCACTTTCAATCAACAGATGGCATCCAAGCACAGATTTCTGATTTGAGGGATTTCGGCGTGAGATTATCTTGTTGTCAGCAATGCATCGACCATTTTAGCGCTGGTTCGAAAGTATAAACCCGCAAAAAAAATGTCTTGAATTTTTTCGGAATTTGTATATTCATACCAAAATGATCCCCAACTATTGATAAGTCTAAAATAGAATATTGGTGGCAATAGCTGTAACCAGTTGAAATATACAATACATTATACCTCTCAAAATGGTGTTTTTTGGTATGACCTTCCAACAGCTAAAAAATCATAACTTCTACAATACTTGGCCCAATTGAACGAAATCTAGACGGTTATATTCTATCAGATGTAAGAGCCCAGTAAAAAATCGCAGTGCTATAGTGCCACAAATTTAGGTTTTAGGTGACATATCAGGATACCCTTATGTGGTCCTAAACTTTTGACCGGTACTTTATACTATTCGAAAGTTTGTCGAGGAGTTTGAAAGCACGGACCGGTAAACTCGTCATCGTCCGCGATTCATATTCCTCTCAGGTTCACAGAGCTTGAACTCGAGCAGTACTTGTAGCTCTCCCCATGGGCGTTCGTATAGAAGCAGCTACAAACTCTGGCGAGCCTTGCACACACCCGGCACTAAGAGCTAAGTAAATAAGTAATGATTTCCCTCGTGGTCTGCTTCCTGTGACGAGGTCGCGTGTTGTGATTGCCACTGCACTGGATAATTGGTTCAGGGAGCCGGATACACACAAGGTCTCTATTGATGATCACCGTGAGAAACCTATTAATTCTTTATCTGGCGCTGGACCAGGATGTGAAGGCCCTCCTTTGCAAACACCAGGAGAGCTCAGTTCAAGGGCGCCACCCCCTCTTCATCTGCCTTTTGAGGGGGAATGAGCTCAGTCAAAATTACAGGGGAGGGGGGAGGTCGTACACAATGAAACATAATCAATGGAATAACATCTGTAGAGAGAGCCGGCCCCGTGGTGTTGGGGTAGCGTGCCTGCCTCTCACCCGGAGGCCCCGGGTTCGATTCCCGGCTCCTTCAGGGATTTTAGAAACTGATGTGAGGATTGGAACGGGGTGCACTCAGCCTCGTGAGGACAATTGAGTAGCTGTCTGACAGTGAGGCGCGCCTTGGTCACGAAAACCAAGATTAATGGCCAAGGGTACCCGATGCACTGACCACGCGTCACCCCAATATCTGCAGTCTAAATGTCTGGGCAGCGGTCGCTTCGTAGGCCTAGGCCTTGCATGGACTGTAGTGCCAGAGAGAGAACGGATCAAAGAAGTGGATAATGTTAAGCATGCTCACTTGGGAGAATGGATAGAGAACAACCTGTCAGAAAAAGAGGCAATGAAATCGATAATTAACAAGTTAAACTTGGCATACAAATTAACCTGGAACACTTACAACAAGAAGACCATCTCGATCAACACAAAACTGAGACACTAAAAGACGGTGATTCGTCCAGAATGTTTGTGTCTGACAAAGAAAGCAATGTTCAAAAATTTGGAGCTAATAGAGAGAAAGATTCTTAGGAAGATACTTGGATCTAATGGGTCGTATAGGAAAAAAGACAAGTAGTTCTGTGAAGAACTAAAGAGCCTATTTTCATATATCCTACCTGTTAATTGTCTCTATCAACATACAACATTTCAGTTTGATTGCTGTAATAGATTCGTAGATACTGAGAAACCTCTGAATATTTTGTATGGTCGACATGTTGGATTTTTATATATGTAGGCTAGAGAGTTATGTAGGCCTACTATCACATGAATATTATTGCGTAGGTGTATTATTCAAACTTCAATCACATGGTTAGGACACAGGAAATATAAACGAGATTTTAAAATTTCACACAGCCGCCATATTTTGGTTAAGAAAACAATTGAAATGAATAAGATGTCAATGGATTTAAATTTTTATATGCATTTACCATACCAAGGATTCAAAGATCCGCGAGGACGCCTTACCAACTTTATAACATTTGTAATTGAGTGTCGCCTCTCATTCATCATAATATGATTCATTGTTTTGATTGAGCACGCAACCTACAAGGACGAATGATGAAACGAAAAGGATCTTCCGTTCACCCATAGCCGCAAGGACGACGAAGGGCCTAAGACCTGAACTTGAAATACATAATTGAATTCTTTACGTTTTTTATGTCTATTTTAAACAATTTTGACGAATGTAAAAAAGAGTTTTTATAAGTGTAACAAGATTGTCATATGAGAATGTGTTTTGACTGAAGAAGGTTAACAAGAACCGAAACATGTATCAAAAAAGTTAAGGACATCATATAAAAACATTTTGTATTGCAAAGTGGATATTGCCTATATATATAAAAATCAATGTTACGTGATAGTTTGTCTGTATGTCTGTGGGTATGTCTCCTATGCGTTCATATACCATTCGTCCGATTGCGATGAAACTTGGGTGAGATGTTGAGAACACTCCAAGGAAGGTTTCTGAATTAAAAAATCCATTTTACAATAGGTAGCGCACGCGTAAATTCAACAAATGAGCGACGATGCGCGAAGCATTTCAACAAAGTCCCGTATGTGTTCATATACCATTCGTCCGATAGCGATGAAACTTGGGTGAGATGTTGTGTACACTTACGTGAAGGTTTCAAAATTAGTGAATACATTTCACAGTAGATAGCGCACGAGTAGATTCAACAAATGAGTGACGACACCCAAAGCGTTTCAACAAAGTCCCGTATGCATTTATATACCATTCGTCCGATAGCTATGGAACTTGCGTAAAATGTTGTGTACACTGCAGGGAAATTTTCTGGCTTAGTACATCCACTTTACAATAGGCAGCGCACGAGTAGATTCAACAAATGAGCTACGACGCGCGAAGCATTTCAACAAAGTCACGTTTGCGTTCATGTACCATTCGTCCGATAGCGATGAAACTAGGCTGAGATTTTGTGTGCACTCCAGGGAAGGTTTCTAGCGTAGTAAATCCCTTTAAAAATAGGTAGAGCACGAGTAGAATCAACAAATGAGCGACGACGCGCGAAGCGTTTCAACAAAGTCCCATATAATTTAATATACCATTCATCCGATAGCGATGAAACTTGGGTGAGAGGTTGTGTACACTCCAGTGAAGGTTTCTGGATTAGTACATACATTTTACAATAGGTAGCGCACCAGTAGATTCAACAAATGAGCGATGACACGCGAAGCGTTTCAACAAAGTCCCGTATAGAGTCATATACCATTCGTCTGATAGTGAAAAATGTTTGGTGAATTGTTGTGTACACTCCAGGAAAGATTTCTGGCTAAGTGAATCCATTTTACAATACGAAGCGCACGTTTATATTCAACACATGAGTGACTATGCGCGAAGCGTTTCTACAACGTCCCGTATACGTTCACATACCATTCATCTGATTGCGATGAAACTTGGGTGAGATGTTGTGTGCACTCCAGGGAAGGTTTCTGGCTGAGTACATCCATATTACAATATGTAGCGCAAGAGTAGAATCAACAAATGAGCGACGACACGCGAAGCGTTTCAACCAAGTCCCGTATGCATTCATGTACCATTCGTCCGTAGCTATGAAACTTGGGTGAGATGTTGTGTACACGTCATGGAAAATTTCTGGCTTAGTAAATCCACTATACAATATGCAGCGCACAAGTTGATTCAACAAATGAGGGACGACGCGCGAAGCGTTTCAACAAAGTCCCGTATAAGGCGATATACCATTCTGCCGTTAGCGGTGAAACTTGGGTGAAATATGGTGGACACTCCAAAGAAGGTTTCTGGCTTAGTAAATACATTTCACAGTAGGTAGCACACGAGTAGATTCGACAAATGAACGACGACACGCGGAGCGTTTCAATACAGTCCCCTATGTCTTCATATCCCATTAGTCCGATAGCGATGAAACTTGGGTGAGATGTTGTGGACATTTACGTGACGGTTTCTAATTTAGTAAATACATTTTATAGTAGGAAGCGCACGAGTAGATTCAACAAATGAGTGATGGAGCGCGAATCGTTTAAACAAAATCAGGTATGCGTTCATATACTATTCATCCGATAGCGATGAAACATTGATCAGTTATTGTGTACCCGCCAGGGAAGGGGACTTAGTAAATCCATTTCACAATAAGTAGCGCAAGAGTTGATGCAACAAATGGGTGACGACGCGCGAAGCGTTTCAACAAAATCCCCTATTGTGTTCATATAACATTATTCGATTGCGAAGAAACCTTGATGAGTTATTGTGTACACGCCAGTGAAGGGCTTCGACTTAGTAATACATTTCTCAATAGGTAGCGCATGAGTAGATTCAACAAATGAGTGACAGCGCACGAATCGTTTAAACAAAACCCCGTATACGTGCATATACCATTCATCCGATTGCGATGAATCATTGATGAGTTATTGTGTACACGCCAGGGAAGGGTTTTGACTTAGTAAATCCATTTCACAATAGGTAGCGTACGAGTTGGTTCAACAAATGAGTGACAGCGATGAAACTTTTGAAAGTTGTTGTGCACGCTCCCACGAATAGTTCTAAATTAGAAAATCCACTTTACGATAGCTTAGAGGCAGTTAACATGTTGTGTATCCAAAAGCACTTCAAGAAACAGAATTTCAACGCCAACACTTTCTTTGATTGGCATTGCAACGCATGCCGGGTACAGCTTGTTGCTATATAGAAAAGAAGACAGTTTGTAGCTGGTGAGACCAAAGACTATATAACAGAAAGATCGGATACACAATACAAAATGGCGGTTCCAACATTCGACTGTAGTGACATCTTCGTGAAATGAGTTGTCTTTCGTATACAGTATTTGTTGTCATTCAAAGAGATGTTGACATGACAGTGTCATTAGCAAAATGGCTGCTGATTGTGCATCAGCATTTCAGTCTCAAAGTAATCCAGTCTTCGAGAAGTTTTAATTAAATTGTGTGCACTGAATCCCGTTCCGCTGATTGTATGGATACATGCGGCATTAGCGCCCGAGTGGAACAGGTAGAAGTTAACGATATCATGTATGGATACATGCGACATTAGCGCCCGAGTGGAGCAGGTAGATAACGATATCATACCGCAATTAGGGAACTGATCGCCCTATACCAGTGGATGTTATAATTATATCGGATGTATTGAAACACCAAACGAACGAAATAAAACAAGTAATGGCACGAATAAATATTCTGTTTTGGCGTGATTCAAACAGCATAGAAGATTTTTAAGTGAATACGTTAAGTCCCCATTTGATCTCTGTTAATATCAAGTTAGATTTATTATTGGGGCGGCGTTGAATATCATGATACAATGTTAGCCAAGAACCTACTACGTTGTCGTAGCAGGGAGAGAGGTGATACTCCCACGTGGCGCGTCCCAGGTGACGGATAGGGGGGGGGGGGGGGGGGTCCTCACTGGCTTGCCAGCGGACTTGAGGGAAATAAAATACCTCTCGCGGACCAAACACTCTGTAAACAGCTGCAGAACATCGAGTGGCACCTCTCGATCTCAACAATCGAGTAGCAACCATGTGAACATTTCGTGTGATCACCCCAACCTTTCATTTTCAACTTGTGAACCTGGCATGATGGATCGTATTGGATCACAGCAACTACCCCAGGCCCCGGACTTATACAGTTCGGGTTCTCCCGATCATCGGATTCTGGGGGATCGGGAGCATCATGCTGAGAAGAGTCGGAGCTTCTCAAAATCTCTTCGCCCGAAGAAAAAGAACTTCATCGGAACAGTCAATGTGAACACTTTGCTCAAAACTGGGAAACTTAAACAGTTAATTGACACCTTGAATAAATTTGATATTCAAATTGCAGCCATTCAGGAAACACGTTCCCAAGACGAAAACCATTTTGATTCAGAAAACTTTAGGATATATAAGGGGAAACCAGCCCTAAAAATTGGAGATAATTTATCACAATTTGGAACAGCGTTTTTTGTAAGAAAAACAATAGCCAGTTCAGTACTCAACTTTACTTCTCCCTCCGAAAGGATCTCCGTTCTCTCAATAAAATCAAGCAACAAGGCAAACACATTGATTAATGCCCACGCTCCTATAAACAATGACAATAAGAAAAACCCTCAGAAAGTAGAAGACTTTTGGGGACTCCTTGAGGAAACCATCAGCAAAATTCCTAAACATCATGTGAAAATTTTACTCGGTGACTTTAACGCACAGGTTGGTAGAGAAAAGTATAGATCCATAGTTGGTCATCATCCAGCACATTGGAGAACAAACCAGAATGGTGAGCATCTGATAAATTGCTGTAAATCCTTTAATTTGAGGCTCATGTCTACATATTTCACCAGGTCTCCATACAAGAAGAAAACCAAATCCAGCACTAGGAGAATTCCAAATTGATCATGTAGCAGTGTCCAAACAGAACATATGTGAAATCCTAAATGTTAGAGTGCGCAGGGGAGTGATTGACTCTGATCACTACTTAAGCCAAATCAAAGTGAAATTCCAGCCTAATAGATCCAAACCAAAAACTAAGAGATTACTAAAAGTGGATCCGGAGCACCTCAAGCAGAACGCCAAAGAATTTCTTCAGGCCATAAAAGAACAAAATCCTAAAGACTGGTGGGACTTAGGAAATTCAATTCTGACATCAGCACAGAAGTTAGGGCAGCCCCCAAGGAAAAGGAAACACAGATGTGGAACACAACCTGTGATAAAGCAATTGAAGACAGAATTAAAGCCTGGAATAAATGGAACGGACATCAGACAACTGAATGATGGGAATTATTCCTTAAGATCCAGAAATCAACAGCTAAGGTCATCCGCAGGGAGAAGCGGACATACGACAGGAATAAACTCATAGAGAAAGAACAGGATTTCCTAAAAAACAACACCAGAAATTTCTATAAGACCTTCCGTGAGAGTCTGTCTAGTTATCAACCACCTAGCATATGTTTCAGTAGACCAGATGGCTCACTAGAAACAAACACCAAGGAAAACTGCAAGATCTTAGCAGATTACTTCCAAGACCTACTGAATTGTGACCCACCGAAAGAAAAAATGCACTTTGAAAAGCCTGCACCGAATGCAGATTCACATCCACCGACAATGGAAGAAACAGCAGAAATCATTCAATCTCTTAAAAATAACAAAGCACCAGGAGAAGACGGTATTACCGCTGAAATGTTGAAACTCGGAGGGGAAGAGGTCACCAGAAGAATCCACGCAATTTTAAAAGCAATTTGGGAAACAGAAGTGATCCCAAAGGACTGGAAGTGCGCGTTAATACATCCATTGCACAAGAGAGGTAACAAAACTGATCCAAACAACTATAGAGGTTTATCCCTATTATCTGTGGCCTATAAAATCCTATCTAAAGCTCTTCTGAACAGACTAGAGAAACAAACAGACCATTTGATTGGTGAATATCAAGCGGGTTTTAGGAAAGGGCGTTCATGTGCTGAACAGATATGGAATCTGAAGATGATTTTGAAGATCCGCAGATCCATCCCACAATTGTCACCTTTGTGGACCTTAAGGAAGCAAATGATTCTGTGGACAGGCAGGCCCTGTTTGAGACGCTAGAAGAACTTCAAGTGGACAGGAAGACCAGAGAACTGATTCGTCAGACTCTCACCAATACAACATCGAAGGTGAAGTTTCTTGGGGAAATTTCTGACTCTTTTGAAGTACGAACAGGTGTTCGCCAAGGAGACGGACTTTCACCCCTTCTATTTAACCTGGTTCTAGATAAAGTCATCAGAGAGTGGGAAAAGAACATCAAAGGCGTTAGCATAGGAACTGCTGGAAACAAAATCAATGTGAAATGCTTGGCTTTCGCAGATGACCTAGCGATTATCACTAGGAACAAAGAAGAAACTAAGCATGCTATTGAGACATTATACAGAATAGCATCACAAGCAGGCCTTCAAATATCATTTGAAAACACCAAGTACATGCAGAATTTTCAGCAAAAGAACAAGAAAGAGAAAATAGAAACAGCGTATGGAGCAATATCCCAAGTAGAATTTTTTAAATACCTTGGAGAAATAATTCTTCCTTCAGGATTGGACAGTTTGGCTAACACAGAAAGAGCCTCAAAACTTCATAGAGCATTCAGACTAACATGGGATCACTATAATAAAAGAGTAATGTCACATAATGCAAAACTGAAACACTACAAAACAGTTGTACTACCGGAAGCTCTATATGCTTCAGAAACCATAGCTTTAGGAGGTCATTCTAAAATTGCAAATATAGAAAAGCAAGAACGTAAAATTCTTAGAAAAATATTCGGCCCCATACAAGAAAACGGAATTTGGATTAAAAGACGAAATTCAGATCTATACCATCACCCAGTTAGTTTCAGCAATACTGTACGAAGAAGACGTTTAACATTTTATGGACACCTCTTCAGGATGGACGATTATAGACTTACAAAAAGGTTATTCAATGTAATAAATTCTCAGAAGTCAAGGATAGCCTGGCTGGATGAATCAAGAGAGGACCTGCAAGAGTTGAACATCGGACAAAATATTCGGAGAAAGCGCCAAGTCTTCAGGACCGCAGTAACAAAGCACAAGTTTAGGGTGAAAACTAGTGGCAGGACTGGAACCAAGTGGACAGAAGAACGGAAGAAGCAGCACAGTGACTTCATGAAGAGATTTTGGGAAGATAGGAAGGCGAATATCATCAAGCCGAAAAAGAAGTTCAAGCGCGCTCTATAATGGGCAAAACGCAAAAGGAAGAAGAAGAAGAAGAAGATAGTCGTTGTCGCCTAGCGACAATATGTCCGTCAAATCTCGATTCTATTTTCGTGTGACTTTGAATGAAGTAATATTCGCAATTATTTTAATACACGAATGATATAATCAGATAAGGTGGGTATCAATCGATAGTGCGTGACGGGCATTACATTTTAAGACAACAAACGTCGTCGTAGCGCAAATACTTCCCGAGATCAGTTTTAGTAAAGGGTGAATTTTTTTGAAATCTAAATATATAAGATTAATAATTATATATTGTTTACTTTAATAAAAATTGGTTTTAATTGAATAATGAATGTTGTTAAGCTATTAAACACAGGTAGAACATATGTGCAATGCCCATTGGTTTCATGACAAATAATGATATACAACTAATTACTAATTTGTTGAAAAATCACATTCTAAACACGCACACAGAATAATAATAATAAAAAACATAATAATAAAGCTGAAATTTTAGATGTAGTTCCCCTTTTTTATGTAATATATTTAAATAAATAAAATATTTATTGCGGCCAATGGCCATAGATAGGAACAACATTATAACAATGTGAACAATATTGAATCAATCGTGTACCTAGGTAACACCAGAGATTTGTGTTCATCAAGTCCGTTTACCCATTCCACTACACTCACTTTAGTCTTCTACTGCATTCCATGGCGTGATATATATCGCACTGATTGTTGCATAATCGGCAAACACACTCCTGGCTGGGCTGATGGAAGGACTTCCTAGTGCAGATGCGATGGTGGAAGCCATGGATCGCAAATCTGGTCACTAGGTGTCTCAGCTCATACTCTGGTCGCATCCATTCTTTATATAACACTAGCAGAAGTACCCGTTCTTCGAACGGTGTTCGGTGTTAACACCAGACATAATAATAATAATAATAATAATAATAATAATAATAATGTTAATGGTGTTACGTCCCTTTTAAGTACTGTTGCTTTTAGAGACGCACCAGACATTATCAATTGAGCTACTGTTGCAATGGTTAGCGGCTTGTCATTCCTTCATAAGTTTATCAAAACGAAGTTAGTTTTCTGGGAATATCACACACACTTATAATGTGGTTTTCGGAGACCCTTTATAGACTCGCGAATTTTGTGTCTCACATTGAGAAGTGCAACATATGCTTTGGTCGTCCTTCTAGGATAATTTTTATATTTCGCCTATTTTAGCATGTATTTTGAGAAGTTTTTCCCTATATCCACCCTTCTACTGTATGAAATGAACGGTGAAGAGTTTTATAAATGATTGGTGTATTGACTCATGTTTACCATACCTAATTTTACGATGCACCAAGCATCCGAACATGAGTTATAGGCGTACATAAGGATACACAGAAAGACAGACAGACAATACTATTGTCTACAACATATCACCCAGAAATCCAAATATGGGTATATCTACCACACAGTATCAAAGAAAATCATCCTTACGATGAACCCGTATGTCGACAAAAAAAAAAAAAAAAAAAAAAAATTAGTTGAAATGTGCTCTCAAACTAAATTCACCTGACGTGTACTTCCTGACATGAAATAGAATTGAAAGCCTTGTAGATGAAACGCAATACACGTCACATAAAAACTGACCCTCTACGTTGTGTTGGGTCCCCATACACAGGAAGACCTCTTTCATCAATTATAAAAGCTTGTGGTGCATGAAAATTCAGGTTCTTTAGTCTCAAAAGGCCCAAATTCCTAAAAGCCGCAAAAAATGCTGATTCAATTCAGGAATTTTTGAAAATAATGTTGTTGTTTGGAGATATAATAGACCTTCTGCACTATATGTCGCACGTGAAAGTTGCATGAAAAAATCCTAGGTTACCCCTTGACCCCCTTAATTGCATTGATGAATTATACAGTCTACGTTGGTTCCGTGATAACCTTATATTTGCAAACTTTCACAGAAATGTAATAAATTGCTTCTTACTGAAATAGATGGAAAGTTGGATGCCACCCCTTGAGATAATGTTGTCATGGTTACCGATTTGCATTCCTTCATTAGTTTGTTAAATTAAATTTAATTAGTTTTCTGGGAATGTTTCAGAAACTGTTGGTTTTAGAGCCTTATAATGTAGTTTTCGAGGACCCTCGAGTTTTATTTCTGGCACCGAGGGGCTTTGTCTCGTCGTTGTACGCCATAATATAAAACTAATAATAATAATAATATAACATAGGGATAGGAATATAATAGACCTACCATACCACACCCGCAGATGTAAATCGCGTGAAAAAAATCTAGACTACCCCTTGACCCCCTTAAGCGCATTTTACGTATTGATGAAATTTACAGCTTAATTTGGTTCCATAATAACCATCTAACCGTTTGCAAACTTTCACACTAATGTAATTAATGGAATTGTATTGCGTCTTACAGCAATAGATGGATCTCTGAGAATCTGTTGCCATGGTTATCGGCTAGCATTCGTTCATAGTTTATTAAATTAAATTAGTTTTCTGGGAATATCTAAAAAACGGTTGGACGAAGGACCTTAAAATGTGCTTTTAGGGCTCCCGAGTTTTGTCTCTCACATTGAGGGGCTGAAAATGAGCTTTGTCTCGTCCTTCTACTCCTATTTCAGCATGTATTTTAAGGGGGTATGCCCCCTTTTATGAGAGGTATAGAGAAGAGTTACATCAATGATTATTGTCGTGCCTCTGATGGATATCTGTACCAAATTTTACGTTGATACACCCAGCCGTTCTCGAGTTATAAGGGTACAAAGTTGTCCACAGACAATCAAGCAAACAGACAGACAGACCAGAACATTATTTTCGCGCGCATCTGTCATAAAACAGTCTGAAACGTGTAAATAACTCAAATTTACGTAGAAATTCAGAAAAAAAAACCAGACAAATTTTCTTGTTTATATATGTAGATACATACTGCACCGCTCGATGTGACCGTGTTTTATTGCACAAATTTAGGTTTTACTCGCTAACCGTCGGAGATACACGAAAAGTGATAAGAACCTTTTGGATAGAAAATTAAATGCTAAAGCTGGTGTATACCATCAACAGTTTGCTATTTCTTAGCGTTCTCTTTTTATTTGAAATGGAAATATGAAATTTTGAAACCGAAGGGTGTAGTGACGTCACAAAAGTAGGTTTTACTCGCTAACCGTTGGAGATGCACGAAAAGTGATCAGGACCTTTCGGATAGAAAATTAAATTTTGAAGCTCGTGCGTGCCATCAAAAGTTTGCTATTTCCTACCGTTCTCTTTTTATTTGATATGGAAATATGAAACTTTGAAACCAAAGGGTGTAGTGACGTCACTAAAATGGTCGCCATTTCTTAATAGTGCAAAATATCGAAATTAAAAGTATCCTATATGTAAACCTGGTATTTCTTCTACATCCATGAAAAATTTCATTTAAATCGGACCAGTGGTTCTTGCGTTATTAGGTAACAGACAGACAGACAGACAGAAAGACAGTCACACACCATCTCATTTTTATATATTAGTATGATGATTGCATCTGTTACGAAGAATCTTTCTGGGATGGAGTCTCTCTTCCTGCAAAGTTCGCTTAACAGGTCTACGCATGCCTGTGTGGATGGTAGGTGCATTAGCAGTCGAAGGGCTTCTACCAGAAATATTTCTCTGGCTAAAGCATACACATATCGTGAAAGATCGAATTTTGATACGCCCAATACCCTTTTCAAATACCTTGATTACAAACTTTCAATGTCTTTTAATTGCCTGATTGATAGATAAGTCCATATGACCTCTAGCCCGTACGTGAGTGATGGGAGTACTTTGACTCTTAAAAGTTCCATAGCTGAATTTACTGACATTCTTTGTAAATGTCTGATGTCACGTATATTTCTAAGTGCTGCTGCAAGTCTCTCCTTTATATGAACCATTATATTTAACACGACTGTTATTCAAAATTTATTTTTCTGCCAGATGGAAACGTTCTTGAAAGTGATTTTAAACATATCTAATTTTAAAAAGATTTATGACAATTCAAAAATACATTTATTTTCAAACAACGTGTGTTAAAGTGAGGAGAGAGTCTTCAAGAACATCCCTGATTAGTTCCTGTTGATAGTTTCGGAGGAAAATATCAACAACGTGTTGGACATTAGCTTAGGCGATATAAGAGTCGCTTAATGTTTTAAGACAGTCTTCTGCAAGCACAGTGCTCTGTGACGTCATCGGCTGGAAGTGGTGCAGTGAAACCTCTATTAAGAGACCAGTGACGGTTCCATGGAAAACTGGTCTTTAGAGGGGTGGTCTCTTAATAGGGGTGGGCTTGTATACTGCATTATTAATAAAGTACAGTTGGAACACTGCATTGGTTCACATTTAGTACAAATTAATTAAAATTAGTTATTTTCCGAGCTCTGTCATTTAAAAGAGTCACGAATTGATCTCTGTTTCAGATTAGCACATCTTTTTTTTAACAATTTCGCTTTGTAGAATATCTCTTAGTCAGTTCTGGGTTCGGACAATCTTCTAGGAGAGCCGCTTTTTGTATTTTTTATACGTTACATAACACTTTTGCTGATGCATTTCTGTCTCCAGTGCACAGTGGGTCAAAATCGAAATCTAGGGGGACAAAATTATTTTTACGTTTTAATCATGAATTTAGAGTGAAAGCAACGTATATAATTTGTTTACTTCATAATAAACATCAGTTAAGACCTTTTTTAAGCTAAGTCTACACATGCAAGAAATTGTCTATGACTCGGAGTTGGATAGTTATCTCTTCAGAACAATTTTCTACCCCTAATTTACTTTTAACAAAGTCACAAAGTTCCACTTTTGACATAAACGTCGAACCCGGTGCTTCAAACAGTTGTATACCTGTGAGAACTGGTCGCGAGCATTTTCTAAAACGTAAAATAACTAAGTAAGTTGTAAAAAGATGCAAAACATCTTATAACAGGCGTAAACTAGAAGACTTTATTTACATTTTAACATTAAGTAGAAAGTGACGCAGAGTGACGCGACATACTAAAAATCTAAGTGAAAATATAATTTTAAAAATAATAGTTAAATATTATATAATGCAAATATAGCTAAAATTACGTAACAATTACGCCCATTAATAACTAAAACACTTTACAAAGATAATGCCTCCAGCTGCATGTTCCATCTTAAAGCATCACACTAACCACAAAGACAAACAAACCACAGCCACTTACATTCACCTTCCAATTCAGACTGCTCCAACAGTGGTGACAGATTTACACTAAGATGCGTTTATATCCCAGAATAGTGAGCGGCAATTATATGAGAATGCTTTAGAAGTAATACAATTTGATTTTTAATTATGAAAATAAATAATTTTGTACTCCTAGATTTCGATTTTGACCCACTGTGCAGTGGGAAGGAAGACGAGAATTGGTCTTTTGAAAGGGGTCAGACTGAGAAAATGCCTTGGTCTTTGGTCGGGCTGAGAGGGGGGGGGGGGTCCTTAAATAGAGGTAACAAATACATTGACCTTATGAGGTTTTAAATAGGTTCCAAGTAAAATCGGTCTTTATGAGGGGTGGTCTTTTAGGGAGGTCTCATTGTATTTCGTGGTTTCACATACTACTGTAGGGGCGGTGGAAGGCAGGGCAAACATGGGGGAATCCAATCAACTATGCATGCACCGCTATAGACTGCAGAATTATAATTCATGACAGAACACAGAATAGAGCCAAGGCCATCTTCATGGAAATCTGTTAGCCACTGCCAATTCATTTTATTTTTCCTAATTTCCCGTTCAGAACAAGCAAACTATAGTATTCCTCTTTGGGTCACCAATGGACCAGGGTGCTTGTTGTGGTGTTCCTGGCGGCTGCTTTGGTGCTGAAATCTTGAGCCTTCCTCTTGGACCAGTAATCTTTCATTTTCTTGCTGAACTCTATCTTACGTTCCTCGGACCATTTCCTGGACGCGCTGTGGTTTCAATTGTTAGACGGTAACGATTTCTGTCATTTATTGTGTTGGTAAAGCTTGCCTCAGTGGGTGAGTGGTTACCGTGTCGGACTACCAACCCAAGCTTGCATGTTCGCTCCTGGCCGTGATAAGTGATTTCTGAAAGGCGACAAAAATCCCGACACGCATGTCATACGTTGCTGGCATGTTAAAGAACCCATTTAAATTCAGTAGGCCGTATTCATAATGGCAATATTAATCTCGGGATTTTCTGCCAACACAAAAAGTTCCTATTTCTCTACTAGAAAGTCCTGTAGTGTCAAGGAGCCTAGATAACATAGCGCTCCAAGGAACAACAAAATTCGACATGCAAGCTGCCCTCTGGGCGTTAAATAACAATGCTTGCACCCGGCCACCGAGGGCATACGATATTATTATTATATATTGTGTTGATTGGTTGGTTCTTCAGTTTAGGGCCTACGACAACGCCCCGTGTACTTTGGGTGTGTGTAGAATCTGTCTGATAACCGGTGTTAATTGTGATGACTGTATTAGTGTGAGTTATCTGAAATTCAGGTAAGGAGTGCAGACAATACTGTAATTTCATGTAGTTCCTAGTTTCGCTACCATATGCTACCGTCCACGACACCTAGCTGTGAACCATGCTATTACTAGATGTCATCGCAACCAGCGCCCGGTGACGAACGTTGGAAATTATGAGCATTAATCAAACCAAACGTACAAATTTGGGCTTCACACAATTGAAGTTAGAGAAAGGTTCTTTTTCATGACATAAATGTATGACATGGGACCGCCAGCTTTACTCCTCCTCCGAAGGAAGGCATACTGAGGGATTTCGGCCGGGTTTGAACCCGCGACCTTGGGCATAGAAGCTCAGAATGCTACCACATAATCCGCCTCATTTATAGTGTCTTGCTGAATATTAGATCCTTCTCCACTTGTTTGATCCACGGGAATGCAGTGGATTTACCCGTTTTGGCTACTTTGAAGATCTTATAGGACACCCTGTGGAAGTCTAGTCTATACAGGAGGCCGGAGAAAGCCAGGCGTCTTCTTCTGATGATATTTGTAATGTTTTCTTGGAGTTAGTAGAGTTCAAAATTAGGTTCGAATCATCGCCTTCCATCGGGTATAATCGTTGATATTATTATTGCACAATGCATAGACTCAGATGGCGAACACTTGTTGCCGTGTCCACTCCTAAACACATATCTATGTAAAATGGTATGGACTCCGTCTTGAAGAAAGAATTCCTGATGAAAATTAATAAATGTAAAACAAAAATATTGGAATGCAGCCGAAATAAATCAGAAACCTCTATGGACATCAAATTGGCAGGTGGAAAGCTAAAGGAAATAGGAGAGTTATGTTAGTTAGGAAGCAAAATAACCAGTGATGGACGAAGCAAAGAGGATATAAAAAGTAGGTTGTCTCAGACAAGGAAAGCATTTCTGCAGAAAAGGAATCTGTTGACGTCAAATATAAATTTAAATATTAGAAAGTTATTTTTCAAAGCCTTTATCTGGAGCGCGGGGCGGCTTGGGTGGCGTAGTCGGTAGCATGCCCATGGTCGCGGGTTCAAACCCGGCTGAAGTCGTCGGAATTTTTAAAAGCGTTAAAAATCTCTCAGTATGCCTTTCTTCGGAGGGGAAGTCAAGGAAGCGGACCCATGTCATAGATGTATGGCATGGTAAAGAATCTTCCACTACCTACACTTGTGTGAAGCTAAATTGTGGGTTATATTGGATTAACGCTGTTAGGTTCCAACGTTCGTCGCCAGGAGCCAACTGCGGTGGCATCTAGTAACGAATTTCAGAACTAGTATGTCGATGACGGTGGCGTTTGGTAGCAAAAGTTGGAACTACTTGAAAATCGAATGTCTGCAGTCCTTACTTGAATTAAAAGCAGATAACACACACTAATACAGTCATCACAATTAACACCGGTCATCAGACAGATTGTACACACACCCAAAGTACACGGGGCTACATGACCGCGTTGTGGCAGCCCCTAAACTGAGGAGGAACCAACGATCTGGAGCGTGGCGCTCTATGGAAGTGAAACTTGGACTGTTGGTGCAGCAGAAAAGAGGAGAGTTAAAATGTGGTGTTACAGGAATAATAATAATAATAATATCGTATGGCCTCGGGTGCCTGGTGCAAGCTTTGCTATTTGACACCCAGAGGGTAGCTTGCATGTCGAATTTCGTAGTTCCTTGACTATGAAAGTCAAGGAGGTTAGATGTTAGATATCTAATCTCCTTGAACACAATAGCGCTTTCTAGTAGAGAAATGAGGAACTTTGTTCTGGCGGAAACTCCCGAGATTAATTTTGCCATTATGAACTCGGCCTACTGAATTCAAATGGGTTCTTTGACATGCCAACATCGTATGACATGCGTATCGTATTTTTGCCGCCTTTCAAAAATCACTTACCACGGTCAGGGGCGAACCTGCAATCTTGGGGTTAGTAGACCGACACGCTATCCACTCACCCACCGTGGCAAGCTGGTGTTACAGGAGAATGATGAAGATCAGATGGGTAGATAGAGTAAAAAAATCAAGAGGTATTAAGACGAGTGGGAGAGGTGAGATGTTTCTGGCGAATGCTAATGAAGAGAAGAGATAGGTTGGTAGGACACATACTAAGACACCCAGAAATAGCAAACTTAGTTACGGAAGGAAGGGTTGAGGATAAGAACTGTAGGGGTAGACCAAAGTTAGAATATGGTAAACAGATGTAAGGCGTGGTAGCTATGTAGAGATAAAAACATAGTCAGACAGAAAGCCTATTTTAAGTACGAGGGCAAGTCAATAAGTACTGTACAAATATGCAAGTGTTGTTAGGTTGGCTGTATGGCGTTGTATGCTCACCTGCCGCTAGATAGCGCCGTTGTCCACGTCTGTGGTAGGTTTCAGCGTTATCAGATCAGTTCAGCTTACGTAAAGATGGCCGCGACTCTCTCTGTTTGCACCAAGGAAGAACAACGTTCCGTACCAGGAGCGGAAATCCAGAGACGACTTATAAAAGGAATTGCTAATGTGAGTTGAGTCATGCTACACGATTGCCATTTGGACCTGCAGCACGGAGAGTGGCCATCTTGAGTATGGGGTTTCCCCGGGTTCCTCCATACTCTGTCCCCATATTGTGCAGACATAGGCTGCTTGTGTCCTTGTGATTATTGTCTGATAGTCCGAGTACTTGCCTCCGTATTATTTTAGGAAGGCTGTGAGAAAGGAGAGCCCTAACGCTGGCTACACAGATAACACTTAAGTGTAGTGGGTTGCGGCATTTCAGGCTGTAATAAATATATTGCAGATACTACCAACAGTAACTTATTGACTTATAGATTTGGCTGTTGTTCAGCGAGGGAGACAAGGGGGCAGCTGTGGGGGCTGGAGCCACCTTAAAAAGCCAATACAAATTAAGAAAGTGTTGCTTTGGTAAAAGTATAAAATAATTATTGTAAATTTGGCTGTACACTAATCTTAACTTATTGGCCAAGTTATAAACAACATTAAGATTGAAATTAGACTACCTCGTGGTGTAGTGGCTAGCATTCTTGGCTGCCGCCTTGCAGGTCCGAATTCGATTCCCGGCTCTGTCAAGAAATTTTAATTCTGGTCTCAGGGTTGGAACGAGGTACACTCAGACTTGTGTGGCAAAACTGAGAATTCCACAGTACAGTACTTTTGAGAAATATATAATCAATTCGTAGAAAAATAACTGTTTACCTTTCTGCTTAGTAAATTACCATTCATACTCCATGGACCATAATAGAACATTCATTATTTGTGTGTTGTGTTGTATTGCCACTAACTGTAGGCGATATAAATTAAGAATTTTACAATTAACTCTTATCTAAAATAATTACACAAAGTTATATGCTCTAAGAAAGATATTGGTTGATATTTCTGGGTATATTGCGGTGACAATCCCCTGAGAATACTCACAATATTCCAGGATAGTCAGCCCCCCCCCCCGAAAGTAATTTTATATACGCCGCTGCTCGTGACGTAGCATGGCTGAGAGGGCGGCTGAAGACACACTTCCGGCTGTGTTGGGAGAAGCCATCACCATCACCGTTACCAAGGTGATCTACTTTGCTCAACAACAGCCTTCACTGCCCTGTGATTACCATGCTGCGATCACTGAAGCACGCACTATGGGTCACGGCGGACTGCCTCTTGGTTCACATACTCAACTTGAAGAGCGCCTCACTTGGCCGCAGTTGGTGTAAATGGCTAATCGCACGTGCCCAGATAGCAGGAGTGTCGGGTCACATTTTCATGTCTTACTGAACACATGTAATAACTCGAGCCGTGTCTGTTACGAGGTTTCGCATAGGTCACCCAGCCCTGACCACCTCTAGGGTAGCGCATCTTGCACTACATACAGCACACCACTGTGCTACATCGTTAAGGAAACAAACTCCCTTAGCACTCAGCAATTTCTTTCTTTTCTAGGTTTGTGCCGTGTCTTGTGAGGGGTTTTGCCTAGGACACCAAGCTGGCTCATCAGCGGGCTCTTGGTGTCCCCGCCCGGACCTTGGTGTCCTAGGCGAAACCCCTCACAAGGCACGGCACAAACCTAGAAAAATTGCCGAGTTTTAATTCTCTAGCCGTGAAAGCCAAAAAACCAACTCTCCTCCAAATGTTGTTGTTTGAGTCCTCAGTCTTTTGAGCGGTTTGATGCAGCTCTCCATGACTCCCTGTCCTAAGATAATCACTTCATCTCTACATAGCTACCGCACCATACATACAAGGCAATCTGTTTAACATATTCTAACCTTGGTCTACCCCTACAGTTCATGTCTTCGACCCTTCCTTCCATAACTAAGCTTGCTATTCCTGGGTGTCTTAATAACTGTCCTACCAACCTATCTCTTCTCTTCATTAGCAGTCGCCAGAAACATCTCTCCTCTCCCACTCATCTTAATATATCTTAATATGTTATTCTCTCTACCCATCTGATCTTCATCATTCTCCTGTAACACCACATTTCAAACGCTTCTATTCTCTTCTTTTCCGCTGCATTAACAGTCCCAGGTTCACTTCCAAAGAGCACTACGCTCCAGACAAATGCTTCCAAAAATGACTTCCTAACACCTAAATCTATATTTGATGGCAATACATTTATTCTTTGTAGAAATGCTTTCCTTGACTGAGCCAACTTACTTTTTATATCCACTTTGATTCGTACATCCCTCCCTATATTTTTCTGCTAAGATCCCATTCCAGTTTTGTACCGAAAATAAGGTCCCATTAACACCAACCTACACATATGGGGTACCTACAGGTTCAGCATAACCCAATGCGTAAGCGAAACGCACTCACTTACTCTTCAAATGCCTCACAATTAAATAAATACCTTAAATCATGTATATTTACAATGAAATAATTAAAGAATGCAACACGGTAACCATGGTAACAATCTCACAGGCCCATCTATTTCTGTAAGATGCAATGCAATTCCAATTATTACATTACTGTGAAAGTTTCCAGACGGTTATAAGGTTATCACTGAACCAAATTAAGCTGTAAAATTCATCAATACATACAGTATAATGCGCTTAAGGGGGTCAAGGGGAACTCTAGAATTTTTTCGCGCAATTTTCACGTGTGAGTGTGGTACGAAAGGTCTATTTCAACCGACTATAAAGGGTCTCCGAAAACCACAGTTAAAGGCCCTTAAATTAACAGTGTCTGCGATATTCCCAGAAAACTAACTTCGCTCTGATATACCTATGAAGGAATGACAAACCCCTAACCACTGCACCAGTAGCTGAATTGATAAAGTCTGATTATTCATACCAAGGATAAATCAGTCATAGCATTCATGATTGAGATTTTGCTAAGTGTACTCTTTACAACTAGAATATTCGCGGGCGAAGCCGCGACGGGTAATGCTAGTCACTCGTTATTTTGCTTCCTAAGTACCGTAGCAGAAGTATCTTTTTTCCACCTGCCAATTCGACGTCCATAGGGATTTCTGATTTCTTTCGGCTGCATTCCAATACCTTTGTTTTACATTTATTTATTTATTTATTTATTTATTTATTTATTTATTTATTTATTTTCATCATGAACTCTTTCCTCAAGACCGAGTCTATATCAATTGAAAATGCGTTCAAATCCTCTGGTGAATCGGTTCAGATGACGTCAGCAAATCTCATAGTTGAAATTATTTCTCATTGAATCCTTATTCCTTCTTTGATTTTTACTCCTACTTTCCTCATTGGTTGCTCAATGATTCTAAATAGATGATATATTGACTTTCACGGTCATTAGTTATACTCCAGCAAATCATTTATGTTTCTTGCTGTGGTAGCACAGCGTGGTGCCAGTGCTGGTCCAGGCAGGGTGTACCAAGATCCCGCTGATGAACCTGACTTGGAGCAGCTAGAAACCCCGTGACTACAGAAGGCGACAAACATAATAATAATAATAATAATAATAATAATAATAATAATAATAATAATAATAATAATAATTAGTGGGAAAAGCACACAAAGCTACTTCTCATGAGGCTAATGTGACTCGTACCAACACTCGGCTAGCATTCTTGGCTGTCAAAGCTGAAGCCCGGGTTCGATTCTTGGCTTTACCAAGAATTTTAAATCTGGTCTGAGGGCTGGAACGGAGTACACTTAACTTCGTAAGGCAAAACTGAGAAGAGGTGGGTTCGATTCCTACCTCAGCCGTCCAGGAAGTGATTTCTCCAGGCAAATGTTACGTAACTTAAAGCCACGGCCGCTTCCTACCCAAATCTGATCTCAATTACAAATACACACACTGGTACAGTCATCACTAGGGCCCGGATTAAACCTTCAATTTAGGTTTCTTGTATTCTAAAAATAGGCTATTTTTGGTTTTTCTTCCAGGATCAATACAGCCAGCAATAATTTTCTGTTTTTCTCATTTCTGTGAAATTTATTTATGAACTTATTTCACAAAAGTTTATTGCCACTTACTTGTATCGGGCTCCTCTCCGTCTTCTTTCCTGTCTGCCTCTATTGGTCAACTCTTGTTCTCTTCCGACCCCGACGGTATTAGGGTACCCGAGACCTAGAGAGTCTCTTCCTTTCCCGCCTTAATTTGCCCTTGTCTCATCTTTCCTTTTACCCTCCTTCTGCGAGGAGTCAGCCTTATTTTTCTTTTCATGTTATCTCCTACCTTCTGCTCAAGGCCCTCAAGGAGACAGGGTGTATGTAGCCCCATCACTTCTAGCGCGCCCTGGATACTGCTATACCCTCAGGGGCTCACGGCTGGTGAGTTCGGGAGTTGGCAGTCCCGAGGGATTCCTGAGCTGGGTCGGTTTTTTCCCCTTTTTCCACTGACCTTTGGGCGGGCCCTCTCCTCTTTCCCATCTGCCTTTCATGGCTCTCCTTCCTTCCAAGTCCCTCATTCCTCATTCTTCGAGGGTTTCGGCATTTCATTTCTTCGTGTCTTTTATTTCCCTTATCCTTTATTTGTTTACCATGTATTCTTCTAGTAAGTAAGTCTGAAGTTAGTATTAGTTATAGTTTTCATTCTCAACTCATCTTTCACTCTCACCCAAACCATTGGGGGCCAATAACCTAGATGTTAGTCCCCTTAAAACAGCAATTATCATCATCATCGTACTGCATTTAACGGTAGTAACCTGAACTATCTCCGTCCTACTACTTGTAATCGCGGTGGAAATAATTTTACGATGCATCTGAAAAAGGCAAAACAGCTATTTAGGTTATTTTAGGTGTCAACCCCTCATTTAGTTTTTTTTTATGTGAAATGAAATCCACATATTTTGCTCCAGGAAGTGTGAAACGAACATATATGTTGAAATTTGTGAATTACATAGCCAGGAAAAAAAATAGGTTAAAACCAAAAAATCCGGGACCTAGACATCACATAAATAGAGGTTAACAGACAAGTTGAATACACACCCAACTGCATGAAATTGATGACCAGGATGTCCTTAAATGAATTAACAACAACATGAACCACTTACCCCCCAGGGTTGTGAAACTAGTGGGATGTGAGTTGGCGACCACGGGACCCCAGTTGAGTCCAGAATTGCTTTCACTTACTTGTGCCGGTGTCCTGTAAGTCATCTTCCTGTCGACCTTCCTTGACCAATTCCTTTTCTCATCCGACCCCGACGGTATTAGGGTATCACAGGCCTAGGGAGTCTTTCACTTTCCCGCATTAATTGGCCTTTGTCTCAATTTTCCTGATCCATCCTTCTTCGAGGTCAGACCTCTTGTTTTTCTTTTCATGGCCTTCTACTCGAAGTCCTAAACGAGCCAGGATGTGTGTAGCCCCACCCACCTTTTATGGTGTACTTTGGCGATCCGGAGGGATTCCTGAGCTCGGTCCTTTTTCCAGTGCTTTTGGGGCGGATCCTCTCCTCCCTTTCATGGCTCTCCTTCCTTCCAAGTCCCTCAATCCTCATTTCTCGAGGGTTGAAGACATTCCTTTTCCCAGTCGTTTACTTCTCTTACTCCTATTTTGTCAATTTCTCATTCTAGTATAAAAGTTAGCAGTAAGTCTTAGTTGGACTGGCTGCGTTGCTCAGCGGTAACGTTCTTGCCTGTTGTCCTCAAGGTTGCAGGATCGAAGCTTTTGCTGGCCTTTGAGGGTGCGCAAATCAGCTATAAGGCAAAATGTTTGCGTGTCAAAATGGCTCAGTAGTTAAAAGGGACGCACAGTATGACCAATTACATTTTTTTAAAATTCGTTGTGCCCAACTAAGCAGCTCGTTCCCAATATCTCTACACCTTCTCGCTGTTCCCATTTACGCTGTTCTGTCCATCTTGTATTTTGTCGGGTGGGCCTCTCGCAAAATTTATGTTTGTGAATTGAAGTTCTGAATTTTGTTCAGTCTCTAATGGTTTCTTCCTGACAGCCAATTTCATTTATGTGTTCCTTTAGCCTGTTGTTTTGATTTCTCTTTGATAAGCCTGGGTTGTGAGCCTGTTATTATCCATTCTAGATAGTGTACGTGTCCGTAAAACTGTAATCACTGTTTCCTTATGGCAGGCTCGCCGGGGAGCAGCTGAGTACTCACCGCCTTGTGTGAGTAAACCTGCAACATGCAATACAGCTCTGCTGTGGGGGCTGCCGTCACTGCGCGGTGGATACATCAAGACTGCCAGGAAGCGCATGGACTTGTGCTATGACATTCACCCAGTGACGTATTGGCTATCACCCCCAGTCCTTCTCCAACCTACTCCGAGCATCACTGCTGAGTACTCGCGTGTACGCATACTCAAACTCGTGGATTTGGAACAGACTGCCTTATGGTATCTGTGATTCTTTCTGTAACCTGATAAATTTCATGTGATTTGTTTTTCACCCAAATTCCATTTTCACACTTTGGTGCTAAGATTTTGCTGAGGATTTTCCTGTCTTGTTTTTCGATCGCTTATATTCGAGATGCATATAGAGCTTCTGTTTTTACGACTGTGTTATTATAACAATAATAACCCCTGGCACTACAGCTCGTGAAAAGCCTAGGCCTACCAAGCGGCCACTGCCCAGCCATTTGGCCTGCAGATATTGGGGTGACGCGAGGTCAGCGCATCGGGTCCCCTCGGCCGTTAATCTTGGTATTCGTGACCTAGGCGCTGCCTCACTGTCAGACAGCTACTCAATTGTCCTCACGAGGCTGAATGCACCCCGTTCCAGCCCTCACGTCAGTTTCTAAAATCCCTGACGGAGCCGGTAATCGAATCCGGGGCCTCCTGGAGAGAGGCAGGCGCACTACCTCAACACCACGCGGCCGGAAAAACGACTGTGTTATAATGTCTTAATTTTTGCGTTTGATAATCTAATAATTTTATTGTATCTGTTCCAGGTAATTTTGTGGCTCTTTCTCTGTTAGCTTGCTGATTTAACCCCGCTGGTTCAGTGATTTCTACCTAAATATTTAAATTTGTCTACTAGAGCGATATTCCCATGATGAAATCTGGCTAGAAGCCTATACTTTGTCTTCACAAATGAAATTTGGAGTCCTGTTTTGGCTGTTATTTAATGGAGTTTTTCTATACAATGAATTGCTTCTTGTCTGTTATTGGATAGGATAGCACTGTAATCAGCAAATGATAGGCAATCAAGATGAATTCTGTTTCGGAGACTTCTTTTAATAATTATATCTTTAGCCTCATTTTGCCATATCCTAATCACTCTTTCCAGGACTAAACTAAATAGTAATGGAGATAACCCATCTCCTTGCCTGACCCTTGTTTTGACTTCAAATGGTTCTGAAATAATATTATTATAGTAGTTATGTTTAGTTGTAGTAATTTCATTATATTTCTCTTCAGTATTTCCAAACCATTAGGGGGCGATAACCTGGACTTTATGCCCCTTAAAACAACAATTACCACCATCATAACGTATGTACGGATGTTGGTCCTCACCATGTGTGAGCCCCTGAGCTTGTTGAGATCAAGCACGTGTTGTCAAAGTTCACACGGTGTTGGCTAAGAGGCAGGCTAAGTCGTGCAGTGAGCTGGAAAAGTGTGTCACGGTTCGCGAGCGTAGCTCAGCAGATCAGGGCGGAGTCATCTCACATCAGGCCTGCACAACTCGCACCACTTGTGGACGAGCACATAGATCCTCTTGGCCAGAGAGCGATTCCACTCACAGTTCAACTTAATGCAGTCGCGCGGTCATTTGATCTGTGTTTGAATTTTGTTACTTTATTGTTTAATCGAAATTAATGATTTTCAGTCAATTAATATTGTGGGTTTCAGTTGGTCAATGCAAGGTCATTCCAATTACTGGAATAAGTGAAAAACAGGTATAACCTGAAATAAATTTTATACAGCACAAATTATCAAGCAATTTCATGCACATGCATTATTGAAAGTATATAGCTCACAGCATTGACATATACTGTACATTAATTAAAAGAGAAACTCATCAATTCTTGAATAAATTAAATAAATATTTTGACAAGATGAATTCCAAAGTACGTTGCTGTATTTTTAGTCTAATTTTCTCATTTTGCAAAAATAAGGAAAAAGTAGACTTATGAGATCGATCCGGTAAAATGTCTGTCTGTCTGTCTGTGTGTGTGTCCCTCCCTATCAACTCCTAAACGGCTGCAGCTATCGAAACCAAATTTGGTGAGAGTAAAGATCTGTACCTGAATATCTCACGGCCATATTTGAAATTGACGTCTGTGCTATCAACTGCTAAAAAATCGCGATTGAAATTTCAGATCTATGTTGGATATCTCAGACGTTATGCATGCGAACTATTACAAAATTGGCACACATATAGATAATAACTTTCCAGATTAATTTTCAGATGTCCATACATGCCCATTTACTTTTATGTCCCTATGCGATACTATCACGATATGGTCATCAAGATGTGAATTGTGTTCTCTACGTCTCTCCCCCCTAATGAAATCTAAACAGCTGGAGCGATTTCAATGAAACTCGCTATGGTCATAGTACTATTTCAGCCAACACCCATCGTGCCCTTCAAATTTTATTACGTCTCCCCAATCCAATATGGTAGCTGTGCGAAATATTTCACTGGCATTCTATATCTCCGATACTATCAATGACATTACCCTGACATTTTGTACGGTGATAAAGGGCACTACTAGAAGTTCACCTATGAGACTTTAAAAAACATCTTAACTACCAAACGAACATGGCGGCCAAGCGAAGTTGAAACATTTAAATACACCTTTCTCGCGATTTAACCATCTGAACGCATTGAAACTTGATACAACAATTGTCTATAGGCATTGAACTGCACTGACATCTAATTTAGTTCAATTGTTTATATAATCTCAAGATGGCGGCTGTTCGAAATTGTAAAATTATTTATTTATTTATTGTGTCTTAATCACACGATCTGGGTCAACGTTTGACTAATAAACATACGCAATAATTCGCATCTAATAGTACATAACTCCATGGCCTACATAAATAAAAATCTAACATGGCGACCATCCGAAATATTTAGACGGTTCTCAATATCTACGAATCTATTACAGAAATGAAACTGAAGTTTTATTTGTTGATGGAGGCAATTAACGTTAGTAGGGTATATGGAAATAGGCTGTATAGTTGTTCACGGAACTGCTTGTTTTGAGTCTGCTAGCTGCAAATGCTCGATGTGTCCTCCTCGCACCAGACGCCAAATATCGATACGGTAGTCCAACTCGACCACACACGCTTGAGAAAAATCATAGTCAATTTTAGCTACAGCCACATGGATCCGGTTCCTCGTTTCAACAAGTGCAAAACTGATAGCGTTTATTAATGTTATCTTGTGACAGGTGCAGATCGGTGTCTTATGCGCTGGCCTCCTGAGTCATCTGATCTGCTCCCGTGTGCTTTCTTTTTATGGGGTTTTATCAAAGATTAAATTTATGTATCACCCATGCCAGTTAATCTTGTTGAACTGAGGAATCGTATCCATGCGGCTGTAGTTACAATTGACCAGGATATGCTCCTGAGTTCGACTACCGTATCGATCTTTTCCGTGTGGTGCGAGGACGGCATATCGAGCATTTGTAGCAAGCAGACTCAAAATACTTGATGAGTTTCTCTAAATTCGATTATGTGTCAATGCAGTAGGCTATACTTTCAATAATGCTTGTGCATGAAATAGCCTAAATCATTTGTGTTAACCCTGAATATTGTTTCGGACTATTGAAAAGGAAAACAATAACAAGGGATGACTCTGATGTTCAGATGGTTAGTTATTACAATATAAGATATTGTTTGTCTCCTACCAATGTATGGAAGTAAAAGTAGAAGGAAAGAGAGGGAGAGGAAGAAGTTACAGGCAAATGGAAGAAGATGCTCAGGACAGAGAGAAATGTAGGACATCCATTTGAAACCTCTTTGCGAACAGATCTACTGAAAGTGAGAGAGAGAGAGAGAGAGAGACTACTAATGTGTTCATAGATCTATTGTAGATATTTGTCTGAAATTGTGGAAAGTCTACCAAGTGCTCCGACAACCACTTTTGAAGATAATAGTAATAATAATAATAATATCGTATGGCCTCGGGTGCCGGATGCAAGCTTTGTTATTTGACACCCAAAGGGAAGCTTGCATGTCGAATTTCCTTGTTCCTTGAAGCACTAAGAAAGTCAAGGAGGTTAGATATCTAAGTTCGTTGATCACTATAGCGCTTTCTAGTAGAGAAATGCGGTATTTTGTGTTGGCGGAAACTCCCGAGATAAATTTTGCCGTTATGAAAACGGCTTACTGAATTCAAATGGGTTCTTTGACATGCCAACATCGTATGACATGCGTATCGTATATGTGTTCAAAGATCTATATTATATACTTGTCTGAAATTATGGAAAGTCTACAACCACTTTTAAAGATGAAAACACTTTCTAAATGACACTAAAAGCACTCAACCTACAGGGCTCCAGTTTAGCAATAACTTAAGTTGAAAAGCTGAAAGACAGGAGAACTTCCAAAATGCGTGTGATGAAGAGCTTTATCATATTTCAAAATAACATCTTGATATTTAATCCCGGATTAAAAGATATTTTGACAAAACATGCTAAAAACACTTTTTCTTTGAATGAAATTAAAGTTTGGTTGTTTTAATAAATTCTTTGATGCTTTACCTTCAATTTGTACGAAGCAGATCTTTGAATTCCTTAAAACGGAACCACGTTTTGACTGACAAGTCATGGACACCAAGTGTTAGATCACATTCTTTCTTGTGTGTAGTTCACTAAATTGATGTGAAGTTTATTATTTCTTTTCCCTTTTGTTATACTAAAATATAAATTCCCAAAAAATGTCAAGTCCCCTGTCTGAAGGGCTAACACTGTATTATTCTTGATTCTGGAGCGCAGAAACTATCTGTGGATGTCACTGTAAGTTTGGTAGTGTTTTGTAATTTTGGATCAGATAATGCTCGCTTGACGAAAGAAACATGTCATCTCTTACATTTCTCCTTTTTCAAGAGTTCTAAGCAACATGCAAGCTATACTGCATCTCTTAATCACATGTAATTTTTTCAGGACCTTTCCACACGTATTCAAATACAGTAGAACGTCGTTTATCCGGACGTCAAACAACCGGAACTTCAATTATCCGGACGAGCAAAAAGAAAGTTGGAGCAGCGCGCGCTTACTGGTGTTATGCGGAAGTGCGCGCAGCCTACAGTAGTGAGTAGGTTCTCGTTTTCAATTGTTGTCTCCTATAATGTTCCAACGTGTTACGGTAGCCTAAGTAAGTACTGTATTGCGTTGTGAAAATTACTTCTACGAGTGGCAAAAAGGAAAACCGAAATCGCAATGTTTTATCGATTGAGAATAAGATGGAGATCATTAATGAACTGGATAAATGCGAGAGTGTGCAGTGTCTATTGAAAAATTACAGTGTCGGAAAATCCACAATATTTATGATTTGAAGAACCGAAAAAATGAAATTCTGAATTATGCATCGCAAGTTAGATAGTGAAGCAGGGTCTAAAAAGAGAAAAACCATGAGATCAATTACGGATGAAAAATTGGAAGACTTCTGGTTTATTCAGACAAGTAAGGGACATCCCATTTCTGGACTTTTGTTGTGTGAGAAAGCGTTGCACCTAAATCATAAGCTTGGTGGTTCTCCCTATGAAATAAACGCATGTTCGATTATCCGAAAAAATCGTTATCCGGAACAGTTTCGGTCCCAATTAGACCGGATAAACTACGTTCTAATGTAATTACAATGGTTTTGTGTTAACCGACAGAAGATCAATTGGTGAGCTGAACTACACACAGTAGACTACATGCTTCACACTCCCCAACTGCTCCCATTGCTGTGTGCGACCTTTGTCAAGCCATTTTATGTAACAGCTGATTATTGACGCTTTCCAATAACATACCGCAGACAGCATCACGACTGATAATTGAATTCATTGCTGTAATTACTGATCAATATAAACTTTCTAACGCTCGGTAACATCCCAAACTCGTTAAATCCAATGGAAGGAATTGGCGTAAAAACAAGCAAAAATGTTCAACTTGGTAATCAGACAAACAAAGAATGGATGAGTTACTAACAATGTAACCTTACCAATTAGAACCCATCCCTACAAACATGGTGAATATATAGTCCGCGTCATCGTAAATAACTTACTAACAATGTAACCTTACCATTTGTCCCCCATCACTACAAGCATGGTGATTATATAGGCCGCGTCACCTTAACTTAGTTACTAACAATGTAACCTTACCATCTGTCCCTCATCACTACAAACATGGTGATTACATAGTCCGCGTTACTTTAAATAAGTTATTAACAATATAACCTTACGATTTGTCCCCCATCACCACAAACATGGTGATTATATAGTCCGCGTCACCTTAAATAAGTTATTAACAATGTAACCTTACAATATGTGCCCCATCACTACAAACATGGTGATTATATAGTCCGCGTCACCTTAAATAAGTTACTAACAATGTAACCTTACCATCTGTCCCCCATCACTACAAACATGGTGATTATATAGTCCGTGCCACCTTAAATAAGTTACTAACAACGTAACATTACCATTTGTCCCCCATCACCACAAACATGGTGTTTATATAACCTCTGGCCGTGGTAAGTGATTTTTGAAAGGCGGCAAAAATACGACACGCATGTCATACGATGTTGGCATGTTAAAGAACCCATTTGAATTCATTAGGCAGTGTTCATAGTGGTAAAATTAATCTCTACTAGAAAGCGCTATAGTGTTGAAGGAGATTAGATATCTGACCTCCTTGATTTGCATAGTGCTTCAAGGAACAACGAAATTCGACATGCAAGCTACCATCTTTGTGTAAAATAACAAAGCTTGCACCCTGCACCCGAGGCCATACGATATTATTATTATTATTATTATTATTATTATTATTAGCATTACAATAGTGTACAGTCTGGCTGCGTGGTTCAGCAGTAACGTTCTCGCCTGCTGTCCCCAAGGCTCCAGGATCGAATTCTGGTGCAGCCAGTTAACATATGAGGGTGCTGACATGTGAGGGAGCCGTGTCAGGCGATTTACTGGCACGTTAAAGATCCCCTTCAGGGCAAAATTCCGACACCCAGACGTCTCTTAAAACCGCTGTTGTTAAAAGGGACGTAAAACCAATAACATTATATTATTATTGTTATTATTATTAATTGTGTATACTTCATAACACTATATCCTTATGCCAGAAGCAATATAATATCAGTGAGCTAGATTACAATTTGGAATCAAATGGGGGGCGCTACATTTTCCTTATGTATTCTTCCCTTCAGTGAACTTCATCTGCAGTCGTGCTACGATATCATCCAAATTGCCCGAGACTTCGTGGCGGTATGTGAACGTGACACCACTGTGCAAAGAATCCTAGATTGAACCGTCTGTTCATGAATAGAATCATTTATGGTTTACTAGCAGCATACGCCAGCTTCGCCCGGTAGCTTTAACCATGTACCCAGCGTAAGCTTATCATCTCGGCATGATGGGCTAAAATCACTGACTGGACTATTAATTATATTATCATGGAGATGCATGTGCAACGAATTCTTGTCAGACGTAATTTAAGAATGGCGACGTGCATGAAACACAAATCCCCCTTCCGTCCAATCTTAACTTGGCTGTGTATTCTGTGGAACGAAGGCTGATACTGGGATGAAAGGCTCGCTCCCTAGCTAGCTCGTAAACTGTCTCCGAAGCTAGTAATTGAATGGAGATTGTTGGAAGAAATGCAAACGTTAAAACACATATAGAGGGCGATGTAGGCCTATTAACGATAGAGATATGCTGTCGCGGACTTTTGTGAACCATTTCTTTGGGGAGGGAGTACCCAAAAGTGCCCGCATCTCCCGCGTGGCAGCCGTCCTTTACTACTTTTGCCTCCAACAAGCTGTTAATACGACGATCGTAAGAGAAACAGTTGGGGGTTGGGATGAGCCGCGCGAGGCAGTGTACTTTACAAGGCATCCTCGTTTGGGTGAGGACATAAGTCGGTAAATAAGTGACTTTACCGAAAATATAGCGGCTATTAGTAAATGTATTACCACATCGTTACCGTAAACATGACGGCTATTAGTAACGTCCTTACCAAATCATTACGGAAAAATGACGGTAATTAGTAACTTCCTTACCAAATCGCCACGAAAGAATAACGGCTACTAGTAACGTCCTTAGCACAGCGTTATAAAAAAACCGCTATTAGTAACGTCCTTACCAAATAGTTATGGAAGAAAATAACGACTATTAGTAACGTCCTTACCACATCGTTATGGAAAAAATAACGGCTATTAGTAACGTCCTTACCAAATCGTTATGGAAGAAAATAACGACTATTAGTAACGTCCTTACCTGGCCTCCGTGGCTTAGGCGGCAGCACGCCGGCCTCTCACCGCTGGGTCCATGGTTCAAATCCCGGTCACTCCATGTGAGATCTGTGCTGGACAAAACGGAGGCAGACAGGTTTTTCTCCGGGTACTCCGGTTTTCCCTGTCAAAATTTCATTCCAGCAACACTCTCCACTATCATTTCATTTCATCTGTCATTCATTTAATCATTGCCCCATAGGAGTGCGTCAGGCCTCGGCAGCCGGCACAGTTCCTATCGGTTCATATCCTCGCCGCTAGATGGGGGCTTCATTCATTCTATTCCTGACCCGGTCGGAGACTGGAAGCAGGCTGTGGATTTTCATTTTTCAGAAACCTCCTTACCACATCGTTATGGAAAAATAACGGCTATTAGTAACGTCCTTACCACAGCGTTAAGGACAAAATAACGGCTATTAGTAACGTCCTTACCACATCGTTATGAAAAAATAACGGCTATTAGTAACGTCCTTACCAAATCATCACGAAAGAATAACGACTATTAGTAACGTCCTTACCACATCGTTATGGAAAAAATAACGGCTATTAGTAAAGTTCCTTACCACATCGTTATGGAAAAATAACGGCTATTAGTAACGTCCTTACCACATCGATATGGAAGAAATAATGACTATTAGTAACGTCCTTACCACATCGTTATGGAAAAAATAACGGCTATTAGTAACGTCCTTACCACAGCGTTAAGGACAAAATAGCGGCTATTAGTAACGTCCTTACAACATCATTAGGAAAAAATAATGACTATTAGTAACGTCCTTACCACATCGTTATGGAAAAATAACGGCTATTAGTAACGTCCTTACCACAGCGTTAAGGACAAAATAACGGCTATTAGTAACGTCCTTACCAAATCATCACGAAAGAACAACGACTATTAGTAACGTCCTTACCACATCGTTATGGAAAAAATAACGGCTGTTAGTAAAGTTCCTTACCACATCGTTATGGAAAAAAACCGGAGTTATATGCAACCCGTTTCTCTTCGAGCCTGATATACGTCGAACAACATTTTTTGATTATTTTTGCAATTATTAATTGATAGTGTTAAAAACCAGGAACATTATTCATGACACTTTGTACAATGACCCTAAGACATTCAACAGGAAATTGCGGCTTTGTCTATAGGATGTTCAGTTCGTCATTACGCTGATATTTCCGGGCCTGTCATCTTCTGGGTAATCAACCACAATCTCATTGATGTGGTCACCAAAGGGCGTTGCTTCCGCTTTCTCTTGCCGGCTCTGGAAATGGAATGATGTACCCCTTGGGGTGAATGGTAACAGTACAGGACAGCTTTCAACCAGCAAAGATAGAGGGGAGAGTACCAGTAGGTCACCAGTTACTACAGAAGTCAGCATCACCTTAAATAAGTTACTAGCAATGTAACCTTAACATCTGTCCCCCATCAATACAAGCATGGTAGTTTATAGTATATTTTATGCTGTTAGGATATATCATGGTTGTGTTCACTGTTACCATTCATGATTTGAAATCACTTTCTCGTAGACACTGAAACTCTCACGTAACATGAAGGTGATTGGCAGCATGGACTGATTGTCATTCTTTTGTGACGTCAATCATGATCTTCATTCGTCATATTGTTAACCAGACCACGATACAAACCTACTGCCCTTCAGAGTTTTAAATTTTGTTTTCGAAGTGAAATCCGGAGCCAGGCAACAGACTATCATTTTCCCGTGTGGGCATAATTCTAGTAGACTTATAGAGTTTTGCAGATTTCGTACGCCAACGGGTTAGGAGTATCAAGGTAATCGTCCCTGTGTAACCGGTCACCGAATGGCTCTCTCCTTGCAATCCTTCCTATGGCTAAAACCCAGCGAGGATGCGAAACCCGCGGATATACGCAGAATGATTCGCCATGCGGATATAGTTTGCAAGGCTGTGCGGATAGCGAATAAGCTGCGGATAATGTATGAAGTAAATTTGCGGATAGTTTTTAGAAAAAGTCACAATTTGAATTTGTCTAATACCACTACTAGAACTCGGATGTTTAAAACGTATCATATCTTTCCGTTATGTTTTTTATTTCATGACAAATGTACGACGATTTAAGCTAATCTCATTCAAATGACGTCATGAAGCATAATTAACACTCCGAACAGGAAAGGGTTGCAATTCTGGCTGAGTAACATTCATGTTAAACATAGCACATGCCATACAGAGCCTAAGGGAACGACTTTCTCCTCAAATGTCTAAAGGTGTTGCCTTAGTAATTTATGGTTTATCTAAATAAACATATTATTGTAATGCCATTAGATTCCGATAACAATCATGCAGATGTGGGGCGGATGCGCATAACAGTCGTGCGGATGCAGGGAGGATGCCGATACCAGTCCTGCGGATGCGTATAACAGTCGTGCGGTGCGGGGCGGATGCGTATAAGAGTCGTGCGGTGCGGGGCGGATGCGTATAAGAGTCGTGCGGATGCAGGGAGGATGCCGATACCAGTCCTGCGGATGCGGATAACAGTCGTGCGGTGCGGGGCGGATGCGTATAACAGTCGTGCGGTGCGGGGCGGATGCGTATAAGAGTCGTGCGGTGCGAGGCGGATGCGTATAAGAGTCGTGCGGATGCAGGGAGGATGCCGATACCAGTCCTGCGGATGCGTATAACAGTCGTGCGGTGCGGGGCGGATGCGTATAAGAGTCGTGCGGATGCAGGGAGGATGCCGATACCAGTCCTGCGGATGCGTATAACAGTCGTGCGGTGCGGGGCGGATGCGTATAAGAGTCGTGCGGATGCAGGGAGGATGCCGATACCAGTCCTGCGGATGCGTATAACAGTCGTGCGGTGCGGGGCGGATGCGTATAACAGTCGTGCGGTGCGGGGCGGATGCGTATAACAGTCGTGCGGTGCGGGGCGGATGCGTATAACAGTCGTGCGGTGCGGGGCGGATGCGTATAAGAGTCGTGCGGTGCGGGGCGGATGCGTATAAGAGTCGTGCGGTGCGGGGCGGATGCGTATAAGAGTCGTGCGGTGCGGGGCGGATGCGTATAAGAGTCGTGCGGATGCAGGGAGGATGCCGATACCAGTCCTGCGGATGCGTATAACAGTCGTGCGGTGCGGGGCGGATGCGTATAAGAGTCGTGCGGATGCAGGGAGGATGCCGATACCAGTCCTGCGGATGCGGATAACAGTCGTGCGGATATGGATAACATTTTGTTTATCCACACAGGGCTAGCCGAGACGCTATATAGTTTGTGCTCTGGACCGAGCCCCTCCCACCTGAATTATGTAACACTCACATCACTCTCCCAGCTGAGAAGTGGAAGTGTAGCGATACCGTGCCTCAGTTGCTCAAGCATGTTGGTGGCTATCGTGTGCTTGGTGGTATTGCGCGCCGCTGCAGTCAACTGTGAGTGTTTATGTGCTCTTTAGTGTCTAGCGTCGTGCGTTGTCATGACGACAACAGGCGGAGGTGAGCGACCTCATCTTGGTTACCGCGCACCTATGTAATACATTATTAGGGCTCGGATTTTTCGGTAAATAAATATTTTTTCTATAAATGCATAAATTCCTGCTTTTTACGTATTAGCACATAAAAAGAAACAATATTTACATTTTTTAAATCAGTATGCTAGATCTTTCAATTTATTGCATTTTTGTTCGGTATTATTACAACGGGAAGAACCTGTGAGCTATCTAATCTTCATGCAGAGCGTATGTCAGCTTGCAGCTGTGTTTTTCTTATCTTGTCGTCCCGTCCCACTCATTGTGAAAGCCGGGGATGCTTAAAGTAAAAGTAACTACAAGTTATCGTCTGCACCACTATGTTGGGATAATTTTACTTTTGATGGGGGCGTTCTGTTCTGCTGAACAGCGATCTCAATTTACACAGCACCTCAAGGGCAACAAACATATTGCCGCAGTTTCGCGCCTACAGAAGAAGTGTTTCGCGATAATCGTCGGTCATTTGTGATGGACAACCCGAAGATGTATCTCGTTGTGTATTGTAATGCTTCAGTAGTCAGTGAGACATAACATTCGTGAGTGCTGCATATTGTTTATATTCACATTAATAAACTATTATAATTAAATATGTTTACATTTTTGTCACATATTTCAGAAATATTTGATAGGCCTACATAAAAGATAAATATTTTCCCGATTTTTAGCATCTAAAAATCCGAGCCCTATACATAATAATTGATTCAATTAGGTAGATTTAATGAATAATGGTACCATGTCCGACTTCCGGAAAATGTCGACGTTACACATCCATCAACACCGAAACCACTGTCAGTTCAAAAGTAGGCCTATATATATATCACTATTTTGTCGACACGATTACTACCACCATGCAGTTCAGCATGCTACCAACTACGCCACCGAAGCCGCTTTATACGTTGCCATAAGAACATCTTACTCACTATTGTTTGTAGTTGGTACGCCTGTCGGTCGTGAGACAGCACGAACTCGCAGTGTTCTACTAAAAGTCCTTTAAGTTCCTAAACTCCTTTCAGAATTACGATTGTTTTATTATGGCGCCCCGGGGGCTACTTCAAATTTTAAAAAATAGTGCCACTAACATAACTTATTAGTGTCAACGAAATAATCCTAAAAAGTTACTAAATTCAAATTTATTGTAAAGTAAGTGCAGGAATGATATGGGCCTAGACTACAGTATATGCAACAAGACTCACAAAGTCTGCCATAATTATGAAATGCTTCATATGTTGCCTCATGATCATAATAATAATAATAATAATAATAATAATAATAATAATAATTAAATGTCGCCTACTGATATGGAAGAGATGTGTAGGAGAATGTTGACCAAACATCGATTACATCACTTCAAATATTAGTATAAATGTTCTCATTCCTGAGCGAATCATTGATTTTAAAATAATCTCTTGATAGGCTGAGCTTCTATGCCCAAGATCGCTGGTTCAAACCCGGCCGAAGTCGTCGGATTTTTTAAGAGCGTTACAAATCCCTAAGTATGCCTTCCTTCGGAGTGGAAGTAAAGTCGTCAGGACCATGTCATAGATTTATGGCATGGAAAAGAACCTTCCATTAACTACAATTGTGGGAAAATAAATTTGTAGATTAGATTTGACTAACGCTCTATTACGTCAGTGCTGCCAACATGGTTCTAAGCCTGCTGATAGGTCCAATTTTAAAATACATGTAACTTCAATACGAACAAATGAATTTCATCCAAAATTGGCACAACAATAGATCATAATATTTCAGATTATTTCCGACCAACACATGCATGACATTGTTGACAACATGATTTTACGCGCTGATAGATCCAATGTCTAACTGCATGTAACGTCCATGCTATCCATTGGACTTCGACAAAATTTTGTATTCTGTACCTTAAGAGGTGGAACTAAGAATATATTCAGTCACAAGGGCTGCCAACTGTAGTGCTCTATTAGGCTACATTATGCCAGGCATCTTAAATTTAAGGGGGCGTGGTGGCTCAGCGGTCTAGCTGTATGCCTCTCACCAAGGCGGCCCGGGTTCGATTCCCGGTCAATGCATGTGAGATTTTCGGAGTGAAATGCCATGTCCTGGGGTTCGGATTCCACGTAAAAAGGAGGTCCCGTGGCTCATAATCACAAGATTCACGGTCACGTAAAACTACAATCTTCCTTTTTTTTTCATCTTAAATTTAACGAAAAGTAGGCTCTTTATTTCGTCACGGAACTTCTTGTTTCATAAATGAAAATAGGCTAAAATATTGTGTATCCAAAAGCATTTGAATAAACAAACAAACAAACACTTTGTTCGGCATTGCAATGCATGCTGGGTACAGCTCAAGCAGCCTTACTTAAACTCCCTGGGAAGGCATTCATCAAGTCCCCTCTTGTTTCCTCCAGGCAATTTATCCTCGATTTTATTTTTTGTAATTATTATATTGAATAATCTTTTTGTTAGTCTATTTTTGTCCATCCTGAATATGTGCCCAAACCATCTCCTGTGTACAGTGTTTGTGAAACTGTCTGTGAGGTCTGCAGTTCGTCTCTTGATCCAAATTCCCTTTTCTTGTGTAGGGCCACATATTTCTCTAAAAATTATGCGTTGTAGCTTTCCTATGTGTTCAATTTTTGAATGGCTTCCCAAAGTTATGGTTTCTGAAGGATATCCAGCTTCTGGGTGAACAACGGTTTTGTTATGTTTTAATTTTGCATTACGTGACGTCACTCGTTTATTGTAGTGATTCCACGTTAGTCTGAATACCCTTTGGAGTCTTGAGGTTCTTTCTGTGTTGGGAAGTTTTATTATCTATGGCCATTGGCTGCAATTCATATTATCTTATTAATACGCTAAAGTGTATGTTTCACAAAACTCAAGCTCCTAAACCAGAGGGAGTTAGAAGATGTGGTTTGTACCAAAATCTTACAAATAGTCTCAATAGTACAAGAAAAATCTTGCATTTCATGAAAAGTCAACGGAAATATATTCATTTGTATATAAAGTGCTTTAAAAAATGAACAAGACGATAGCCCCTGCGAGAACTGTGTCGCTTACAGCCGCATAGCACTAGAGCCGAGTGGGTAGTCTGTACACATGGGGCGCGCACAACCCAAAATTTGTTTAAAAAGTGCGTTTAAACAAATAATCATATTTATAGAAGCCCGCATAACAGTAAAGCCAGGCGGGTGGTTTATACACATGCGAGAGTTCTCGCACGGGTCCGCTAGTTATTATTATACCGGGTGAGTTGCCGCGGTCGTTACGGCGTGGCTGCAGGCAGTCGCTCACACCCGGGAGGCGAGGAAGTTCGAATCCCCCCGCCGGCAACCTTGAAGATGGTCTTCTTCGTTCCAGGCAAATGCCGGACTTGGTACCTAACGATAAGCCACAGCCACTACCTACCAAATCCTCCCCAGACAACACTCCACAAGCGACGAAACTTGTAGCTCACCCCATGGGTGTACGCATAAAAGAACTACAAACTCTAGCGAGCCGAACATGTCTTCGGACACTCGCGGCACTAAATGCCATACCCCCCACCCACCCCCTAAAAAAAAAGAAATATATATATAACTTAATAAGGAGATCCATTGGCGCCAATATTATTCAACTTGGCCTTGGAAAAAGTAAGCCGTGGCACTTGCCGAACCAGAGAAATGGAGATGGTGGAAGCAGATACAATTCTAGCATTTGCTGACCATGTTGTGATCCTTGGTGACACTCTAGAGGAAATGTGCGCTGATACTTCCCGATTCCTCCAAAATGCAGAGAAAATTGGGCTGGAGGTGAACGTGGACAAGACTAAATATCTTGGAGTATCACGTCGTCGCGTTCTCCCTCCTTACATTGTTGTAGACGGACATACCTTCGAACGAGTTGAAGAGTTCAAGTACCTGGGCTCAATATTAACCAACAAAAGTGAAGTGACGAAAGAAGTACATCAACGCATAACAAGTGCTGATCGCGTGTTCTTTAGTCTGAACAATATCTTCAAATCTCGTCTGATATCTCAGAAGAACAAAGTCCATCTGTACACGACACTGGTGAGACCAGCACTTTTATATGGCTGTGAAACTTGGGCGACATCAGCAACGACAGAAGATTCAATATGTGCTTTTGAAAGAAAGGTACTTCGAAAGATATATGGGCCCGTCTATAATAACATGGAAGGTAAATGGGAGAGAAGAAAGAAAGAAAGAAAGAAAGAAAGAAAGAAAGAAGACCTGTACCAGAGGTTTGGAAAGCCACACATTGGACGGATAATAGGACAGAGGTTTGGACACATCTTACGAGCGGACGGATCCCTTCCTAAGAGAGTCCTCCAATCTCAAACCACGGGAAAACGCCCGAGAGGACGCCCAAGAACACGATGGAAGGATCGAGTGACGACGATCCTTCAAGAAGTGGAACCAACAGCTGTGGAGGATGATGCTAGAGACCGGAAAAGATGGAGTGCAAATACCTCCTGTCATGATTTACTGACTTTCCTTTTATTGGATCCTTTTTGTGTTTTGTAATAATTTTCCCTTTGTAATATTTTTTTTTTGGATTTTGTAATATTTGTAATATTTATATTTTCCTTTTGTTATTCTGATGTAGGCCTCAATGGCCTGTTTAATGCAATAAATGATGATGATATATAACTCAATGTCGTTTGTCCTCCCGGGAGGCCGAGTGCAGGTCTTTATATTTTGACGCCCGTGGATGAACTGCGCGTTGTAATGGGGATGAAATGACGTCACAGACACCCAATCCCTGGGCCAGGGGAATCATCCCCAGGAGATATGTGGCCATAGTACATCCACTGTAAACGCCATTAAACGAAAAAATATATGTACCAGCCCGTGGATCGAACCTGCAACCATGCAGTTAGGTTGACACAACAGCAGCAATGCATGATTTATTATTATTATTATTATTATTATTATTATTATTATTGTTGTATGTCTACCCCTTATTATTCCCATTTTCCAACGGGGTCGGGGAAGAGATGCGATGGAATTCTTTGTGGCGATAGTTTTTACGGCCGGATGCCCTTCCTGACGCCACCCTCATGAGAGGAGTTAATGAGGGATGAAATGAATGAAACTGGGCAAGGATGTGGAAGGAAGCGGCCGTGGCCTGTCAGAAGGTACAGTCCAAGGATTTGTCTGGAGTTGAAAATGGGAAACCACGGAAAACTATTTCAAGGATGGCCGACGGTGGGGCTCGAACCCATGCATCTACCGAGTCAGTAGAGAACTTCACCCCATGACCAAAATGCTACCGACCTCGCCACCGAAGCAAATAATGCATGATTTGACCACCTTAGCTACTGAGAGCCATGGTTCAAACCTACCACTACAATTGGTAGAGTTGGTTTAGAAACGCTGTATCAAATTCCAACGTTTGCCGCTAGGTGTCACCCGACAGTGGCATCTCTGATAGCCCAAGTACTGGTATTTTAATTGACCCAGCAAGTTCAAGTCGTTCCAACTTTGGCTTTCTACTAGAGAATGGAGGAACTTTTTGTGTTGGCGAAAAATCCCGAGATTAATTTTGTCATTATGAACATGGCCAACTGAATTCAAACGGGTTCTTTGACATGCCAACAATGTATGGCATGCGTATCGTGATTTTTGTCGTCTTTCAAAAATCAGTTACCACGGCGAGTAGCGAACCTGCAATCTTCAGGTTGGTAGTCCGACCGATAACCACCCACCCAACCACCGTGAAATAACACTGCTCCTAATGCTTTTGACTACATTTGCGAGCATGAACTCAACGGATTGATGGTACGAAGAGAGCGCTCGGCAGCCTGCTGAACGTCATTGTCATCTTCATCTTCGGGATGAGATCATAGTCGCAGGGACTGATGTCGGGAGAATATGGGGGATGATAGAGGACCTCCCAGCCCCAGTGATCCAACAATGCCGACACAACGCCTGCTGTGTGTGCCCTAGCATTGTCATGCAGAACGATGGGCGGTGTAACTATGTGGTGGCGCCGTTTCCTTCTCAGAGCTCCTCGGAGATGGTCTTGCAGAAACGAACAATAGTACGCCGCATTAACGGTTTGCCCTCGGGGAACAGTATGGCAGCGCTTCCGTACCATTGAAGACGGTAATCAGGCTGCCGAGCGCTCTCTTCGTACCATCAATAGATTGGGCTGTGCCAACGGGATCCAACGACTTCCGCATCGCTGGGAACACGTTGTACGCAACGGTGGGGACTACATCGAGGGCCTGTGAAACTTGGAACCATCTAAGTGAGTTATTAATCCAGTTATAACTAAGGTGCCCAAACTAAAAAACCAACCCATGTACTTGCAAAATGGAACTCAGATTGAAACAACTCACAAAATGTAGAGTGGAAATACTTAACAAAAGGTAATTTAGAAGGGAAATACTTACAAAAGGAATAGATTGAAAAATACGCACAAAATGTAGTTTAGGTTCAAAATACTTACAAAATGCAATTGAAATTGAAATTTCCTACAAAATGTATGGTAGATTCAAAATACTCACAATATGTGGAAGCCTGCAATTCACAATACTAAGAAAATGCAATTGAGATTGAAAATACTTACAAAATGGAGTTTAGATCGAAAATACTTACAAAATGTAATTTAGAGACACGGGGAGCCAATTCATAAAAACATGGCGGGAATCTTAAAGTGAAAAGGAACTGTAATGAAGAGAAAAAGACGGCTGATCCCTAGAAGAAGGAGGAATCAGGAAATATTAGACAAGGGCCAATTACGGCGGGAAAGTGAAAGACTCCCTAGGTCTCGGATACCCTAATACCGTCGGGGTCGGAAGAGAACAAGAGTTGGCCAAGAGAGTCGACAGGAAAGACGATAGAGAGGAGCCTGGCACAAGTAAGTAGAAGCAATGCCGGACTCAGCTGAGGTCCCGCGGACGCCAACCCAGTCGCTCTAGTTGTGAGCCGCTGGGAGGGTATAACAAAGAGGTCCCCTCAGGGGCTCACATCTAGTGGGACGTGGGTTGGCGACCATGGGACCTCAGCTGAGTCCGGCATTGCTTCTACTTACTTGTGCCAGGCTCCTCTCAGTCTTCTTTCCTGTCGACCTCCCTTGGTCAACTCTTGTTCTTTTCCGACTCCGACGGTATTAAGGTATCCGAGGCTTAGGGAGTCTTTTCATTTCCCGCCTTAATTGGCCCTTGTCTCCTCTTTTCTGATTCCCTCCTTCTGCGAGGGGTCAGCCTTCTTTTTCTTTTCATGTTATCTCCAGCCTTCTGCTCAAGGCCCTCAAGGAGGCAGGGTGTGTGTAGGCCCACGACTTCTGGTGCACCCTAGATAATGCTACACCCTCAGGGGCTCACGGCTGGTGAGTTCGGGAGTTGGCGACCCCGAGTGATTCCTGAGCTGGGTCCGGTTTTCCCCTTTTGTCCCTTACCTGTGGGGAGGACCCTCTCCTCTTTCACTTTCCTATCCGCCTTTCATGGCTCTCCTTTCTTCCAAGTCCCTCAATCTGCATTCTTCGAGGGTTGAGGGCATTTCTTTTCCTCCTGTCCTTTATTTGCCGTATTCTCCTTTAGTTTCCCATTTCTTCTTCTAGTATGTAGGTTAGTAGTTAGTTTTAGTTTTAAGTTTGCATTTCATTTTCATCTTCACGACCACCCAAACCATCAGGTGCCGATAATCTAGCCCCTTAAAACCACAATTAACATCATCATCATCATCAACAAAGAGGTGGTGGTGGTTATATTATATGAGCCTGCACAGTGAAAGGTGAGATAGCAGTCGCCAGGGGGTGTGGTGATGGCCAGATCTTGCGGAACGTCTCGTCCAACTTGTGTGAAAGTAAAGGTGATCTAGATTCTCTCACCGAGCTTGGTTCTCACGTCATACAAAGAAGCATTCGACATAACAAGGTTGTTCCTTCGAATTATCAAGTGCTCCAATTAAACCGACAGAGCTAAAGTAACTTGCCCATGACCGATTGCAAGTTGCCAAATCCTCTTGGCCTACTGAGATTCCTTGGCTACAGTCGATATCATGCTTCTCATTTATTTATTTATTTATTTGGATTTATTGTGCTTCTAACAGGCATATGCCTAATAAAAAGAAACACATGTACATTTGGTTACACAATTCTATCAAATTACAATATAATTGACAAACATAATGCTGAGATTGTAAGCCTCCGTGGCTTAGGCGGCAGCACGCCGGCCTCTCACCGCTGGGTGCGTGGTTCAAATCCCGGTCACTCCATGTGAGATCTGTGCTGGACAGGTTTTTCTCCGGGTACTCCGGTTTTCCCTGTCACAATTTCATTCCAGCAACACTCTCCACTATCATTTCATTTCATCTGTCATTCATTATTCATTGCCCCAGAGGAGTGCGACAGGCTTCGGCAGCCGGCACACTTCATATCCTCGCCGCTAGATGGGGGCTTCATTCATTCCATTCCTGACCCGGTCTGAGACTGGAAGCAGGCTGTGGATTTTCATTTTCAATGCTGAGATTCTAATGCAAATTAATTCTACAACTAAATACGAAAATATAATAATTCTGTGCAGGAAATTGATAGGTGGAATTTACGAGTTCATGTGATCGCACAGCAGGCAGAAACAAAGGAACTATATGTGTAACTGAATAAGTCAAGGTTGTTTGCTATTGAATGTTCATTGTATAATTGAATAGCACTTATTATTGGGGAATGTTTATGCTGTTCAGTTCTAGTTCTTGGGCAGTAAAATGTAATAAACTTAGGTCGAGTTGAGGGAGGTGGGACACGCAAATTATGTGCCCCAACTTCCGTCAAACAGAAAGAAATAATGAAAATATTGCATTAGATAGAATATTGGTGTTTACGGCCAAGTAATGAAACTCCAGGAAAACTTGTAGATTCTGTCCCTTGACGATTCGCCCAGTTGTGCCCTGCCCTGGAGCCTGAAGGAATAGTGGACTATGCTGTATGAAGCACATCGTACGTCTTTGCTGGCGGAACGGTTTCATTCATATTATTATTATGATCATCTTATTATTATATTAGTATTAGCGGACCGTGCGAGAACCACCCGCCCGGCACTAGTGCTATGTGGGCTGTACGTGACAGTTCTCCCAGGGAACATCTGGGTTGTGTGCGTCCCATGTGTACAGACTACCCGCCCGGCACTAGTGCTATGCGGCTGGACGCGACACAGGGGCTATCGTCTTGTTTACTTGGTTAAAACCACTTTATAAACAAATACATATTTCCGTTGACTTATCAAGAAATGCAAGATTTTTCCTGTACTATTGAAATGATTTGGTAGATTCTAACTCCCTCTACTTTAGGAGCTTGAGTTTTGTGAAACATACACCTTAGCATAATATATAATACTAGCAGGTACCCGCGGCTTCGCTCGCGTCTTAGTCGTGTCATATTGTTCTTCAATGAAATGCAGGTTTAACTTTAATAGATTTGGTTGGTCGATGAGAGTGAATATCCAAAATTCCTTCCTTAGTGGACGTTTTTCTTCCAGAATTTCACCCCTCCCCATGAGCCCCTTAAATTGGATTTATGAAAATACGGTCGAACACCTATTTATTAAATTATTTATTTATGTATTTATTTATTTATTTATTTATTTATTATTATTAAGCTGATTGTTTCAAACTCCTCGCCTATGTCGTTTAGGAGATGCATGCTCCGTTAGGAATCCTTCAACCCCCACTTTTCACCCCTTTACTCTTAATATACATTACATCGAAAAATCATTAGACATGTGTCAGCTTATTTTTAATGATTGGTTTATATGCCAAGTATCACATCCCCAAATGAAACCACTCGTGAGATATTGTTATTCAATTAAATGCAGGTTTACCCCCTTAACACCCATTTAGAAGCTGAATATCCAAAAATCTTTCCTTAGTGGACGTTTTCGACATACAATGAACATATCCCCAAAATTTCATGTTTCTAACTTCTATAATTTTGGCTGGGCGATGATGAGTGAGTGAGTCAATCAGGTCATTTTCTTTCAATTATTTTTACCAGAATTTTACCCCTCCCCATGGGCCCCTTAAATTGAATTTATGAAGAAACGCTCGAACACCTATTAACTTATTTTTTAAGCTGTATTTTTCCCCTGAGTTTGATGAGTGAGTGAGTTAGTCAGTCAGTTAGGACACTTTCTCTCCTTTTTTCGCAGAATTTCACCCCACACCATCGGCCCCTTAAGTTGAATTTATGAAAAAACGTTCGAACACCGATTTACTTAATTTTTAAGCTGATTTTTTCCGCTGAGTTTCAAACTTCTCACCTATGTCTTTTAAGAGATACACGCTCCGTTAGGAAACCTTCAACCCCCACTTTTCACCCCTTTCACCTTATAATATACACCACATCGAAAAACCCTTAGACACATGTCTGCTTATTTTTAATGATTAGTTTATGTGCCGAGTATCACATCCACAAATGAAACCACTCGTGATATATTGTTATTCAATAAAATGCAGGTTCAACCCCCTTAAGACCCCTCTAGAACCTGAATATCCGAAAATCCTCCCTTAGTGTACGGTTTTGACATACAACGAACATATCCCCAAAATGTCATGTTTCTAACTTCATTAATTTTGGCTGGGCGATGATGAGTGAGTGAGTGAGGCAGGACATTTTCTTTCATTTCATTTTCTCCAGAATTTCACCCCTCCCCATGAACCCCTTAAATTTGATTTATGAAAAAGAAACTGTCGAACACTTATTTACTTATTTTTAAGCAGCTTTCACTCCCTGAGATTGAAGAGTGAGTGAGTCAGTCAATCAGTTTGGACACTTTCTTTCCTGTCCCCCCCCCCAGAATTTCACCCCTTCCCATGCAGGTTCAACCCCCTTAAGACGCCTCTAGAACCTGAATATCCGAAAATCCTCCCTTAGTGTACGGTTTTGACATACAACGAACATATCCCCAAAATGTCATGTTTCTAACTTCATTAATTTTGGCTGGGCGATGATGAGTGAGTGAGTGAGTGAGTGAGTGAGTCAGGACATTTTCTTTCATTTTTTTCTCCAGAATTTCACCCCTCCCCATGAACCCCTTAAATTTGATTTATGAAAAAGAAACTGTCGAACACTTATTTACTTATTTTTAAGCAGTTTTCACTTCCTGAGATTGAAGAGTGAGTGAGTCAGTCAATCAGTTAGGACACTTTCTTTCCTGTCCCCCGCCCCCCCCCCCCAAGAATTTCACCCCTTCCCATGGGCCCCTTAAATTGGATGTATGAAAAAAATAACGGTCAACACCTATTTACTTATCTTTTTGGCTGATGTTTTTCCTCTGAGTTCAAACTCCTCGCCTATGTCGTTTAGGAGATACACGCTCCGTTAGGAATTCTTCAACCCCCACTTTTCACCCCTTTCACCTCATAATATACACCACATCGAAAAACCCTCAGACACGTGTCTTCTTATTTTTAATGATCAGTTTATATGCCGAGTATCACATCCACAAATGAAACCAATCCGGAGTTATTGTTATTCAATGAAATGCAGGTCTTACCCCCTTAACACCCCTTTAGAACCTGAATATCCGAAAAACCTCCCTTAGTGGACGGTTTGGACATATAATGATCATATCCCCAAAATGTCTTGTTTCTAACTTCAATAATTTAGGCTGGGCGATGATGAGTGTGTCAGGACTTTGTATCTTTCAATTTTCTTTTTTCAGAATTTCACCCCTCCCCATGGGTCCCTTAAATTCGATTTATGAAAAAACGGTCAAACACCTATTTACTTATTTTTTAAGCTGATTTTTTTCCGCTGAGTTTCAAACTCCTCGCCTATGTCGTTTAAGAGATACACGCTCCGTTAGGAACCCTTCAACCCCCACTTTTCACCCCTTTCACCTCATAATATACACCACATCGAAAAACCCTCAGACACGTGTCTTCTTATTTTTAATGATACGTTTATATGCCGAGTATCACGTCCCTCAATGAAACCAAGCCGGAGATATTGCTATTCAATGAAATGCATGTGTACCCCCTTAAGACACCTTTAGAACCTGAATATCCAAAAATCCTTTCTTAGTGCGCATTTTCGACTTACCACGAACATATCCCCAAAATTTCATGTTTCTAACTTTAATAGTTTTGGCTGGGCGATGATGAGTCAGTCAGTCAGTCAGTCAGTCAGTCAGTCAGGACACTTGTTTTTATATAAGAGATTGTATAACTAGCAGTAGTACCCGGCTTCGTCCGGTGGAATGATGATAATGTTTTAAGGTCTCCTTAGAAATATAATGGGCTTAAAATCTAAGTCATTTGCCCCCAAAGACAATGAAGGGGTAATATCTAGGTCATTTGCCCTTTTGATAAGGATGATAATAAAAACTACTGTTGAATTGACCCGTCAAACTTACAAACTACCGTAATAGAAATACATATTTCAAAATTCACAGGCGAGGAAGACTTATTGTGTGTGGTGATTAATGGTGTAATGGGCGTAACATCTACTGTAGGTCATTTGCTCTTATGATGAGGATGATAAGGGAAACTACTACCGGTATTGAATTGACAATTCAACGTATAATGTACACAATGTACTGTAATAAAAATAACTATATGGCGGCTTCGGTGGCGTATTTGGTAGCATGCTGAGCTTCTATGCCCAAGATAGCGGGTTCAAACCCGGCCGAAGCCGTCGGATATTTTAAGAGCGTTAAAATCCGTCAGTATGCCTTTCTTCGGAGGGGAAGTAAAGCCGGCGGTCCCATGTCAGATTTATGGCATGTTAAAGAACCTTCCACTAATTGCACCTGTGTGAAGCTAAATTGGATAGGTAAACAACGCGCATAGATGTCTACGTCCGTTGCCAAGAGCCGACTGCAGGGGCGTCTAGTAGGTAAGTTCCGAACTTGGCCCAGTAGTCGTTGACGGTGGCGCTTGGCGGCAAAAGTAACGAACTATTTGAAAAATTCTAAGTTGCAGTTTGTACTTAAATTAAAAAACAGATAACACACACTAATACAGTCATCACAATTAACACCGGTTATCAGACAGATTCTACACACATCCAAAGTACACGGGACTACATGACCGCGTTGTCGCAGCCCCTAAACTTAAGAACCAACCAACCAAAAATAAATATTTTAAAAATCACAGCCTTAGCCCGTCATGGGCTGGATAGTGCCAGGGGTTGACTTTGACAGTCGAGAAAGACTTTATGCGGCGGTGATTATTGGTATGAGGCGCGTAACATCTAGGTCATCTGCACTTATGATGATGATAATAATAAGGTAATGAACAAGAAGTTCCGTGAAGAACTATACAGCCTACTTTTCATGCCAATGATTATTCTACAGTATATGAACCTATCTAGAATAATGACGAAATTAAGTTGGTAATATCGAAATATCTAATTAGTTCAAAATATACCGGGTATGATGTAGCCTAATAGAGCACTACAGTTGGCAGCCCTGGTGACTGAATATATTCTTTGTTCCATCTCTTTAGGTACAGAATACAAAATTTGGTTGAAGTCCAATGGACGTTACATGCAGTTAGACACTGGATCTATCAGCACGCGTAAAAGCATGTTGCCAACAATACCATACGTGTGCTGGTCAGAAATAATCTGAAATATTATGATATCTTGTTGTGCCAATTTTGGATGAAATCCATTTGTTAGTATAGAAGTTACATGTATTTTAAAATTGGATATATCAGCAGGCATAGAATCATGTTGGCAGCACTGCCTTGTATTAATTACTCCAAATTAATCTAGAATGCCAGGTGCTATACGTGTGCAAAGTATAGAGCTGTTGGCTTGCATACTTTATCATATATTGATATTAGGGTAAAAAAATATAGACAGCATTTATTAACAGTTGGCAGCCCTGATTGCTCTTAACAATACTTACAGTCATATCTGTTATGGTACATATAGCACATACGAAATTTGGTTGAAATCCAACTGATAGTATAGAAGTTACATGTATTTAAAAATTGGTACAATCAGCAGGCCTATAATCATGTTGGTAGGACTGACGTATATAAGTTACTCCAAATTAATCTAAAATGTCAGAATATACGTGTGCATAGTTTAAAGCTGTTGGCTTGCATACTTTCTGATATATAGGTATTTGGATAAAAAAATAGAGAGAGCAATTATTAACAGTTGGCAGCCCTGGTGGCTCGTAAGAATACGCCTAATCATATCCGTATATGTACAGATATTACATACAAAATTTGGTTGAAATCCAATTGATAGTGTAGAAGTTATATGCATTTAAACATTGGACCTATCAGGAGGATTAAAATTATTTTGGTAACACTGTCATAGTTGGCCTCCTGGAAATTAAACTGAAATAGTATTATCTACATGTGTGCCAATTTTGGAATAGCTCCCATGTATACCTTGCAAGATATCCAACATGGAGCTCAAATTTCTAGTGCGTTTTTTCAGCAGTTGGTAGTACTGACATCATTTTCAAATATGGACGTGAGCTATTCCGGTGAACGTCTTTACTCATACTAAATTTGGTTTTGATTGCTGCAGCCGTTTAGGAGTTGATAGGGGGGGACACACACACAGCCAGACAGACAGAAGGACAGACAGACAGACAGACAGACAGACAGACAGACAGACAGACAGACACACATTTGCCCGATCTCATAAGACTACTTTTTCCTCATTTTTGCAAAATGTGAAAAGTAGGCTAAAAATGACTACTAAACGAACATGGTGTTATTTTAAAACTGATATACACACATCAAAAAAAGTTTTGCATCACCTCGGTTCCCAGATCTCCGGCATATAGAAGTTGACTGTGTATATTGTATCCAAGATACAGTCCCTTTGACTGTTCATAGATGTCACTAAAACTGCTCAAAGATGTAAACAACCATGCATGAGCAGGGCCTATTAGACGGAGGGGGTACGACAGCCGATCAGTTCCAGTCATTCCACCAGGACGAAGGTACGCTGCTCATGTTGTCTGTAGTTCTACCATGCCTAGAAGGTCAATACCGCAGTTCGATCGCGTCCGCATTGTTACTTTGTGTCAAGAAGGGCTCTCAACAAGGGAAGTTTCCAGGCGTCTCAGAGTGAACCAAAGCGATGTTGTTCGGACATGGAGGAGGTACAGAGATACAGGAACTGTCGATGACAGGCCTCGCTCAGGCCGCCCAAGGGCTACTACTGTAGTGGATGACCGCTACTTACGGATTGCCGCTCGGAGGAACCCTGACAGCAATGCCACCATGTTGAATAATGCGTTTCGTTCAGCCACAGGACGTCGTGTTTCAACTCAAACTGTGCGCAATAGGCTGCATGATGCGCAACTTCACTCCCGACGTCCATGGCGAGGTCCAGCTTTGCAACCCCGACACCATGCAGCGCGGTACAGATGGGCCCAACAACATGCTGAATGGACCCCATGGAATTGGCATCACGTTCTCTTCACCGATGAGTGTCGCATATGCCTTCAACCAGACAATCGTCGGAGACGTGTTTGGAGGCACCCTGGTCAGGCTGAACGTCTTAGACACACTGTCCAGCGAGTGCAGCAAGGTGGTGGTTCCCTGATGTTTTGGGGTGGCATTATGTGGGGCCGACGTACGCCACTGGTGGTCATGGAAGGCTCCGAAACGGCTTTACGATACCTGAATGACATCCTCCGACCCATAGTGCAACCATATCGGCAGAATATTGGAGAGGCATTTGTCTTCATGGACGACAATTCTCGACCTCATCGTGCACATCTTGTGAATGCGTTCCTTCAAGATAACGACATCGCTCGACTACAGTGGCCAGCATGTTCGCCAGACATGAACCCTATCGAACATGCCTGGGATATGTTGAAAAGGGCTGTTTATGGACGTCTTGACCCACCAACCACTCTGAGAGATTTACGCCGAATTGTCGTTGAGGAGTGGGACAATTTGGACCAACAGTGTCTTGATGAACTTGTGGATAGTATGCCACGGCGAATACAGGCATGCATCAATGCAAGAGGACGTGCTACTGGGTATTAGAGGTAGTGGTGTGTACTGCAATCTGGACCACAAATGGTGAAAGTCTAGCTGTATGATGGTACAACATGCAATGTGTGGGTCTCATGAGCAATAAAACGAGCTGAAATGTTGTTTGTGTTGATCTCTATTCCCTTTGTATTTAACGGTTCCGGAACTCTTGGAACCGAGGTGATGCAAAACTTTTTTTGATGTGTGTAGGTAATTCAGGTGTCTAGCTTCGATGTCTTCCAAAGTCTCAACCTTATTTTCTGGCTTAGGCCTGTACTGGATGCGTCTAGTGAAAGAGCGTACTGCTCGGCAAAGACAAAGAATATAGGTCCAAACTGCACGAACCTGAGATGATCGCAGATGATGACGAAATATGATGACACACGTTCGGGGTTCCCCGTCCTATACAGATTGACCGGGAATCACTCACTGTTTCGCAACGGCCCTGTGCTGGCATCAGCATAGACAGCAGGAGATAACACGGCGGGCTCTGGAAAGTACACTCAAGACACCTCGCGATGAATCAGCAAGCTATTCTCACAACTGACCCCCCCCCCCAGGGTCTCACAACTTGTGGGACGTGGGTTGGCGACCACGGAACCCCAGCTGAGTCTGGCATCGCTTTTACTTCCTGGTGCCGGGCTCATTTCAGTTCTCTTTCCTGTCGGCCTCCCTTGGTCAACTCTTGTTCTCTTCTGACCCAGACTGTATTAGGGTATCCGAGGGCTAGGGAGTCTTTCAATTTCCCGCCTTAATTGGCTTTGTCTCATCTTTCCTGATACCCTCATTCTTCGAGGGGTCTGCCTTCTTTTCCTTTTCATAATATCTCCTGTCTTCTGCTCAAGGCCCTCAAAGAGGCAGGGTGTGTGTAGACCCACCACTTCTGGTACACCCTCAAGGGCTCATGACTGGTGAGTTAGGAAGCTGGCAACCCCGAGGAATTCCTGAGCTACATGCAGGGAATGGAGTGGTAGGCCTATGTCAGAAATTTTAAGTGGACAGTGTTACGCATCGGTTCCAAAGGGTAAGTAAGTACACACACTTTGTTTTCGATCGGTGAACGATGTAGATTTGTACCAAAGGGCCTTAATGCGGGAAATGGAGTGGTCTATCCGAAATTTCGAGTGAACAGTGTTACTCGTCGAGTTCCAAACGGTAATTATGTAAAATCTGGTTGAGATCGGTGAAACTGTGTAGTTTTGTGCCAAGGGCCAAAATGCAGGGAATGGAGTGGCCTGTCCAAATTTTAAAGTGGACAGTGTTACTCATTATCATCATCATCATCATCTTGTACAGTTTCCAGCCCCAGGCTGGGTCTGTTTGGAACATCGGGTTCCAAAGGGTAAGTATACACATTTTGTTTTCGATCGGTGAACGATGTAGATTTGTGCCAAAGGGCCTAAATGCGTGAAATGGAGTGGTCTGTCCGAAATTTCGAGTGGACAGTGTTACTCGTCGAGTTCCAAAGGGTAATTATGTAAAATCTGGTTGAGATCGGTGAAACGGTGTAGTTTTCTGCCAAAGGGCCAAAAAGCAGGGAATAGTGTGGTCTGTCCGAAATTTAAAGTGAACAGTGTTACTTGTCGGGTTCTACGGGGAAGTATATAAAATTGGGGTCAGATCGGTGAAATGGTGTAGATTTGTGCAAAACAGCCTAAATGCAAGGGATGGAGTGGCCTCGCCGCAATTTCAAGCAGACAGTGTCAGTCGCAGTGTTCCAAAGGGTAAATATACAAATTTTGGTTGAGATCGGTAAAACGGTGTGGATTTGGGACAAAGGGCCTAAATGCAGGGAATGGAGTGGTCTGTCCGCAATTTCAAGCAGACAGTGTTACTCGCTGGGTACCAAAGGGTAAGTTTCCGAATATTGGTTCTTATCGGTGAAACGGTGTAGATTTGTGCCAAAGTGCCTAAATGCAGGGAATGGGGTGGTCTGTCCGACATTTTAAATGGACAGTGTTACTCGCAGGGTTCCAAAGGGTAAGTATACAAAGTTTGGTTCAGATCGGTGAAACGGTGTAGATTTGTGGCAAAGGGCCTAAATGCAGGGGATGGAGTAGCCTCTCCGCAATTTCAAGCAGACAGTGTTAGTCGCAGTGTTCCAAAGGGTAAATATACAAATTTTGGTTGAGATCGGTGGAACGGTGTAGATTTGGGCCAAAGGGCCTAAATGCAGGGAATGGAGTGGTCTGTCCGCAATTTCAAGCAGACAGTGTTACTCGCAGGGTTCCAAAGGGTAAGTATACACATTTTGGTTCAGATCGGTGAAACGGTGTAGATTTGTGCAAAAAGGGCCTAAATGCAGGGAATGGCGTGGTCTGTCCGAAATTTCAAGCAGACAGTGTTACTCGCAGGGCACCAAAGGGTAAGAATACGAATTTTGGTTCTGATCGGTGAAACGGTGTAGATTTGGACCAAAGGGCCTAAATGCAGGGAATGGGGTGGTCTGTCCGAAATTTTAAGTGGTCAGTGTTACTCGCAGGGTTCCAAAGGGTAAATATACAAATTTTGGTTGAGATCGGTGAAACGGTGTGGATTTGGACCAAAGGGCCTAAATGCAGGAAATGGGGTGGTCTGTCCGAAATTTCAAGTGGACAGTGTTACTCGCAGGGTTCCAAAGGTTAAATATACAACTTTTGGTTCAGATCGGTGAAACGGTGTAGATTTGTGCAAAAGGGCCTAAATGCAGGGCATGGGGTGGTCTGTCCGAAATTTAATGTTGACAGGGTTACCCGCAGGGTTCCAAAGGGTAAGTATACAAATTTTGGTTCAGATCGGTGAAACGGTGTAGATTTGTATACATAACAGACAGGCAGACAGACAGACAGACAGACAGACAAACTTTGTGCTTTATATATATAGAAGATAAGATTTCTTTATTTTATTTTGACAGTTGGTTAGGGCCATCTATGGACGATGCTTGTGTATGTATCTTGCAGTCATCGTCGATATTGGCCACGATTGGTGTTCTGAGTGGCGGGTTTGGTAGCTGCTTTCTTGTAGATGCCTTGAACTTTTCTGATGGCCCAGTGGTCTTTTATTTTCCTGCTAAATTCAATCTTGCGCTCCTCGGACCATTTCCTGGTCTCGTTTATTATTATTATTCTTGTTCCGTTTCGACCAAGTAAGAAGCACGTCATTTCAACTGTTACGTTTTCGCTTTAATGTTGGACCAGGATTTCTTCATTCGTAGACGGTGTTGTTCCATTCTCTCTTTTGTGCACGCCTTTCCAGTTTTCAGCGGTGGCTTAAGTTGGAAGCTCCCATGTTCGAAAAGTATTCTGACCACGCTCCTGGATATCTTCCCATGAAATCCAAATCTCATGCATATCATTTTGTCTCTCACTTAACCAGGCTCCCTTTGTCTTTTGCTACAGGTTAATTGTGTTGACGTCATTCGTGCCACGTGCCCATAAAAGGCTATCCGTCTTTTCCGCATCGCGCCAGTAATTCTCCACAAGTGTTTATAATTCGTGGTTATGCCGACTTCTCTTTAACCGGACATAAGATTTTCCTCAAATTCTTCCTTTCCTTGGTTTCTTCATCACCCCTTTCTTGTTCTTGGCGAGACATATAAAGCTTCTGGCCGGATGACAGTGCAGCACGGTAATGTTTGTTTATCTATTATTATTAACAAGACATGTACTCACGAATTGTAGGAAGTAAGGTTGGATCCTAGACTGAGAATAACATGGATGAAAAATTACTGTGGCTTTAGACCACTGGATCAACCTTTTAGTATGCGCCAAGTTATTGAGAAATGCTACGAGAGGAATAGACAGTTGCGTTTGTGTTTCGTAGATCTAGACAAGGCGTACTATAGAGTACTCAGGGAGAAGATGCTGTGAATCCTGTGGGATTGTGGTATCCAGGGAAGGTTGCTACAGGCAATCAAAAGTATTTATGTTGATAATCAGGCTGCAGTAAGAGTTGATGGTAGGTCGGGTGCTTGTTTTAAAGTAGTTAGAAGAGCGAAGCAAGGCTACAATCTCTCACCAATATTATTTATTATAAATATGGACCATTTGTTGAATAGCACGAAATGGCTGGGCGGGATTCAATCAGGTGGAAACCAGGTAAGCAGTCTGGCCTAAGCTGATGACCTGGTAGAAATGATGGCCAACATATTAGAACTTGAACAGGAATGAGGGAGTATGGTGTGAAATTCAACATTTCAAAATCGAATGTTATGTTGGTAGGAAAGAAACAGAAGAATATAGAAAGCCAGGTACTGAGCTAAATACGAGCAGGTGGAACATTGGACTGTGCATTCTCTCAGGATGGTCGTGTGGGGCAAGGATACAGAGTCAAGGTGTATAACAGCCATTGCAGCAAGTTCTCAGATGCGATCTACATTAGGCCAATTCTGTAAGAAGGAAGTTAGTGTTGTGACAAAACTGTATGGTAGTGAGAGCTAGAGGTAACTGATATGAGGGTAGCTGGGACAAATAGATGGGAGCAATGGTAGGAAGGTTCTCGTAATGAAGAGATAAAGGTTAAGTTGTTGTTGTTTGAGTCTTAAGTCTTTTGACTGGTTTGATGCAGCTCTCCAATCCTCCATGCCCTAAGCTAATCGTTTCATCTCTACATAGCTACCACACCCTACATCCGAGGCAGTTTAACATATTTTAACCTTGGTCAACCTCTACAGTTCTTGTCCTCGACCTTTCCTTCCATAACTAAGCTTGCTATTCCTGGGTGCCTTAGTATGTGTCCTACTAACCTATCTCTTCTCTTCATTAACAGTCGCCAGAAACATCTCTCCTCTCCCACTCGTCTTAATACCTCTTCGTTTGTAACCCTATCTACCCATATGATCTTCATAATTCTCCTGTAACACCACATTTCAAATGCTTCAATTCTCCTCTTTTCTGCTGCACCAATAGTCCAAGTTTCACTTCCATAGAGCGCCACGCTCCAGACAAAGGCTTTCAAAAATGACTTCCTAATACCAGAATATATATTCGATGTCAACAGTTTTTTTTGGGCAGAAATGCTTTCCTTGCCTGAGCCAACCTACTTTTTATATCCTCTTTGCTTCGTCCATCACTAGTTATTCTGCTTCCTAAGTAACAGAATTCTCCTACTTCCTTCAGCTTTTCACCTGCCAATTTCATCTCCATAGAGGTTTCTGATTTATTTCGGCTGCATTCCAGTATTTTTGTTTTACATTTATTAATTTTCATCTTGAATTCTTTCCGTAAGACGGAGTCCATACCATTCAAAAACTCATTCAAATCCTCAGGCTTGTCGGCCAAGATGACGATGTCATCAGTTAAGTTAGAAATAATAATAATAATAATAATAATAATAATAATAATAATAATAATAATATCGTATGGCCTCGGTGGCCGGGTGCAAGCTTTGTTATTGGCACCCAAAGGGTAGCTTGCATGCCGAATTTCGTTGTTCCTTGAAGCACTATGAAAGTCAAGGAGGTTAGATATTTAAGCTCCTTGAACACTATAGCGCTTTCTAGTTGAGAAATGAGGAACTTTGTGTTAGTGGAAACTCCCGAGATTAATTTTGCCATTATGAACCCGGCCTACTGAATTCAAATGGGTTCTTTGACATGCCAACATCGTATGACATGGTGTCGCAATTTTTGCCGCCTTTCAAAAATCACTTACCATGGCCAGGAGCGAACCTGCAAGCTTGGGGTTGGTTGTCCGACACGTGGCAAGCAAAGTTAGAAATGAACACGCTAGATGAAGCCGATTCAGATGATGGGGTCATGTGTTGTGAATGGGGGAGGAAATATTACCTAAGAGGTTAATGTTTTCAACTGTAGAGGTATAATAATAAAAGTGTTATTGGTGTATGTCCCTTTTAACTACTCTGGCTTTTAGAGACGCCGAGATGCCGGAATTTGTCAAAATGGGAATCTTTAATGTGCCAGTAATTCTACTGATGCGGCTCCCTCGCATTTGCTCACAAATGCCAGCAAATTGCTCCCGGATTCGATCCTACAACCTTGGGACCAGTAGGCGAGAACATTACCGCTGAGCCACGCAGCCAGTCGACTCCAGAGAGTAAGAGAATCAGAGTTACTGTAGATCTAAAGTCTATTCGCCGAGTCGAGACAGTGCGCCTGGCTACCTGGACAGGGAAACACGCCCAGTTCACGTCATCAGCTCTGCCGGACAGGGGTAGCCAAGATGCTCCGAGATCGTTAGTCATGCCGTAGCCCTAGGAAAGACAAGACTTTCTGCACTTAGTGCTGTGCTGCAATGTGTACTGTTGCCTGCCATAAGCAGCTAAGAACTAATCAGTTAATTATTTATACTAGCATTACCCGTGGCGGCTTCGCCCGCGAATATTCTAGTTGTAAAGAGTACACTTTGCAAAATCTCAATCATGAATGCTATGACTGATTTATCCTTGGTATGAATAATTCAGCTACTGGTGCAGTGGTTAGGGGTTTGTCATTCCTTCATAGGTATATCAGAGCGAAGTTAGTTTTCTGGGAATATCACAGACACTGTTAATTTAAGAGCCTTTAAATGTGGTTTTCGGAGACCCTTTATAGTCGGATGAGAAAGACCTTTCGTACCACACTCGCACGTGAAAATTGCGTGAAAAAATCTAGAGTGCCGCTTGACCCCGTTAAGCACATTATACTGTATGTATTGATGAATTTTACAGCTTAATTTGGTTCAGTGATAACCTTATAACCGTGTGGAAACTTTCACAGTAATGTAATAATTGGAATTGCATTGCGTCTTACAGATTCTGTTACCATGGTTACCGTGTTGCATTCTTTCATTATTTCATTGTAAATATACATGTTTTAAGGTATTTATTTAATTGTGAGGCATTTAATGAGTAAGTGAGTGCGTCTCGCGTACGCATTGGGTTATGCTGAACCTGTAGATACCCCATATGTGTAGGTTGGTGTTAATGGGACCTTATTTTCGGTACAAAACTGGAATGGAACCTTAGCAGAATACTATAGGGAGGGATAAATACATTAACGGACAATAAATAGCATATAACATTCACTTGTAGGCTATACACAGCACTGAAGTTGGCGTATGTTCAACAGACACAGTCCTATGCTGGCAGCTGTGTTTACCTCCAATATCTCCACTCGGCGAACAGACTTTAGAAGGCGATGGTTAGATTCAGTGTTGAAAGTTTCTTCAAAGTAAGAGGTGTGAATCAGAGTAGGTCGCAGTACTAACTGCTAGTAAGGGATCATTGAGGTGAATTGTTGGCAAACACAAGCTTGCAGACTAAACTGTACGTTGAAAGGGCAAAACGGCCTCCAATGAAAGTGTTTGAAATAGTATAACCGACAGCGGTTACTAAGGTGCAGGTTGAGTAAAGCGGCCGTGATTTCCCATTTTGAGCTCTAGGCCACGGCCGCTTTCTTGCCTCATCTCATGTATCAGAGGTCTGTTTGTGGTAATGTTGTCTACATTGTTGCAGTGTCCAATGTACACAAGACAGGCTGCTACATCCACCTACAAACGGTGGAGGGGTATCTCGACTCCCCCAACTACCCAGGGACATACCCGCCAGGGTTTGACTGTTGTTACGACATCGCCAGGCCGTCGCCCAACTATTGCGGAGTGAAGTTCTACGGTATTTATAATACTTCCATTCTACCCTTTTATGTTGTTGTTCTATGGTATAAAATAATGTATTTCCAACCTAGTCTTTTATAATGGTATTACTGTATATGGTATATATAATACTACCAACAGGTAGCCCAACTCCTGGGGACTTTATAATGCTGGGACACCCTCTCTCCAGGGGTTACAAATATGGAGGGCCCAAGCTCAGGGTTAGTAGTGAAGACCTCAACAGCGAATACGGTGGAGAAGCTGGACTTCAGTACAGCGTATGAGGCGGAGGAGGCACCCCAGTGCTCGGGGTTGATAAGAGTAAAAGATATATGGATGTCCATATATCCAACTCACTAGTGTCTGTTCTGGCATCCAGCGGCTAGTGAGCAGCGTCTGTTCACCTAGTTGGTGCGGCTGTTCGAAGTACGGCTTAATCTCAACAATTAAGTCTTGTGATCTCCATCGGGGGTCACCACAAACAATCTTCAACTTGAAGCAACCATGGCAGAACGACAGGAAAAGATTCCACTACCCCAGGCCCTAGTAAATAGATTGGATCCCTGTTCTGGTCATAGGATTCTGGGGGACCAGACATGTCATGTAGAGAAGGATCGGAGCTTCTCAAAACTTCTTCGACCTAAACGAAAGTGTTTCTTAGGTACACTTAATGTGAACACTTTGTTTAAACCTGGGAAACTCAAACATCTAACGAATGCGCTTGATAAATTCAGCATCAACATTTTGCCATTGCAGGAAACACGATTTACAGATGAAAATCACTTTGATTCTGAGAATTACAGGCTCTATAAAGGAAAACCTGCAGTGCAGATCAACACAGGGCCAAGAAAATTTGGCACAGGTTTTGCGGTTAGCAAGTCCGTCACAGATTCTGTAATTGATTTTACTTCACCATCTGAAAGACTCTCAACACTCTCAATAAAATCGGGAAACAAGGTATACACACTGATTAACGTACATGCACCAACGAATGACTACAACAGGTAAGACCCTCAGGTAATAGAAGACTTCTGGGAACTTCTGGAGGAAATCACGAACAAAATTCCCAAACATCACGTCAAGATTCTACTGGGGGATTTTAATGGGCAGTTAGAAAAGGAAAAGAAATATAGGAGAATTACAGGACCATACACTGCTCATAGCAGAACCAATAAAAATGGTGAACACCTTATAAGGTTCTGATAAAATTTCAATCTCCAAATTATGTCAACACAATTCCAGAAGCCTACGCGTAAATTAACAACATGGATATCCCCCAATGAAACACTTGGAGAATTCCAGATTGACCACGTTGCTATCTCTAGAAGGAACGCTAAGGAAGTCCTTAATGTGAAATCCAGGAGAGGATTCCTTGACTCAGATCATCATTTACTACAAATCAAGGTAAAATTTCAACCCAACAGACAAAGGACAAGGGGAACCCAGCTTTTCCGAACTGATCCAGAATACCTTGAATTCAACAAGTTGAACATCATTGAAGAAATTCGTCAAATGGATACCACGAGCTGGTCTGAACTTGCAGAGAAAATTAAACAAGCAATAACATTCGGTCAACCTCCGAGAAAGAGAAAACATAGGTGGTGGAACATCACATGCGATTATGCTATTGAATATAGGTTTAAAGCATGGAATAATTTCAATAGCCATAAAACAACAGAAAATTGGCAAGAATTTGTGAAGGTTCGGAAAAACACTTCTAAAATTATTCGCCGAGAAAAGCGCAATTATGATAATAATAGGCTAAATGAAATAGAACAGGACTTCACTAAAAACAACGCCAGAAATTTTTACAAGGCCTTTAGAGAAAATATAGCTGGCGTTCAACCTCCTAGTTTATGCTTCAAACGACCTGATGGATCTCTGGAAACTAATACGAGCAATAATTGTGAAATTCTAGCTAAATATTTCAGTACACTCCTTAATTGCGAAGCACCTTCTGAACAACTTCAATTTGCAAAATCAGTGCCTAACCTTGATTCACTTCCACCATCACATGAAGAATTAGTGGACATAATCAAGTCTAATCAAGTCATTAAAAAACAATAGAGCCCCTGGTGAAGATGGCCTTATTGCATAAGTTTGGAAATTGGATCATGAACACATAACACCAAAGATTCACAGAATAATATCAGATGTCTGGAAAACAGAGAAAATACCAAAAGAATGGAAGAGTGCTTTGATACACCCACTCCATAAGAAGGGAAGCAAAACTGATCCGAATAATTATAGAGGAATTTCGCTACTTCCAGTCGCTTATAAAATTCTCTCTAAAGCTTTGCTGAATCGACTCGAGCCACAGGTGGACCACCATATTGGAGAATATCAGGCAGGTTTCAGGAAGGGAAGGTCCTGTATTGAGCAGATCTGGAACCTACTGCACATCCGACGATGCAGGAACACTACAGTCACATTTGTGGGTTTCAAAAAGGCTTACGATTCGGTTGACAGACAAACCTTGTTTAACAGACTAGAAGAATTGGGAGTTGACAGGAAGACCAGGGCCATCATCCAGGATACATTATTGGGAACTATCTCAAAAGTGAAATTCATGGGAGAAATCTCTAACTCTTGTGCAATTCATACTGGAGTCCGACACCACTCTTGTTCAACATCGTACTGGACAAAATCATCACAGAATGGGAAAAGCATGTGAAAGGTATCCAAATTGGAAAGGAGAAAGGGAAAAGAGTCACTGTGAAATGCTTGGCCTTTGCAGATGATCTGGCCATCTTAACAAACAACAAGGATGAAGCCATATTAGCGCTAGAGAAACTACATGAAATCTCCAGTAAAACGGGACTTATGAAAAAACACAGTATATGGATACAAAATCAACAGGAAACAACACCTTGCGAACGCAATATGGAAAAATCTCGCAGGTCACTCACTTCAAATATTTAGGAGAAGCCATCCAACCCACAGGATTGAACACAATTTCTAATGCAGATAGAATAGTAAAATTGCAGAAGGCATACAAGCTGACATGGAATCATTATAACAAAAGAGCAGTATCTCGTAATGCAAAACTGCGCCATTACAACGCAGTTGTTTTGCCTGAAGCCTTGTACGCGGCAGAAACCACAGTCATTAGAGGTATGACAAGAATTCACGATATTGAGAAACAGGAACGCAAAATTCTTAGGAAAATCCATGGCGCTGTTTTCCGTAATGGAATTTGGGTCAGGAGACCAATAAAGGAACTTTATGAAAATACAGACACCATTATAGATAAATTTAGGAAGAGACGTCTGCAGTTCTATGGACACATATTGAACCCATTTAAAGAAGCGTATCGAGACTCAATTTCGGGTAATGTTTCGGTCTATGATAGCCGTGCAGTTCAATTTTGCTTCTCATAGATTGCAAGGATACATAGGGCAAATTCAATTATTAAAGAAAGGAGGTAACCCAGTATACTAAATAACAAGTTTAATAACCAAAGCAAATAGCCATCAACAAAAACAACATCTCGAATTTACTCCCACACTTCTAAATAGATCACAACTGCAAATCCTAAGTTGTGTCTGCATCAATCAAGTGGCATTCAAATATCCACAGTTTACCATTTAAAATAAATATCTCAGGAGAGATTATTAATAAAAAGACGTTTGAAACACTACGTCTACTTCAAATCTATACTTGTGTACGCGTGACGATGTTTTGACTATAAGAAGGAAATAAGTACGGTTACGTGATCCGTTACCATCTGGTTTCCCGTCAAGCAACGAATCCGTAATTCTGCGTAAATTAGATTAGCTTAGGGAGCACACAACAATGCACTTAAGAATATCCAACCCCTGCTACCCTTATATAATACAAAATAGATCTCCGAACGAGATCTTGTCAACGTACCAAAACACGTCTAATTGCCCAACCGGGTCTTGGTAAAATCAACACACGCGTACGTGACTACAACAAAATACACGAGGACATGACCGAACGTCATTCTAATAATTACAATGACCACAACAATCCAAAATGGATTAAATCAAAAATAACAAGAAACAACACTATGCCAAAAGGCATTTAATTATAACACACAAACAAATATCAATTCAACTTAATGCATGAAAATTATGGTCTGAGTATGGCGAGCTACCCTTTAAATCAAGATATAGAATACAGGCGCATCTCACTTTAAGAGAAGAGGACACAGTACCCCGGCCTCAAACCTAATTAGTGTTATCTTAAATCTGTCCGTCCCTTATGAAGCCATTATGTCATTCACCCAGTGCGTCGCATAATAATATCGGAAGCTTGCTCACAGCAGCTCTCGATCCTAGAAGTACCTTGTATTTCCTGAAAACATGTGTGTATAAAGTACCTATATTGTTCCAATAATTCTCTCAGGAATTATAAGACACGACGACTCAGCCGGTAGCCTCCTTGTAGTTCATACCGCCGTTAATTATATTTTGCTGCAGACAGGAATCGTGGGCTGATTACCACGATGTTCCCCGCGCATGTAGACACACATCATCACACATAACCAAATAACGCACACCTGGGTAATGACTTCACGTCACATCTCTCCACCTGAAATAGTCCACATTTAGGATTCCACGGAAAGACTTAAATTGCTTTCCCAAAGATCAAATAAAATCATTACTTCATTAGTTTTACATTTTACTACGAGAACTATGGTTCCCTGCAAAAATAAAATTGCTCTAGGCAAATCACAATAAAAACACTTGTTTATCAAACACAAGGTTAAAATGTTACCCCCCAAATTCTAAGTTTATCGTTAAGTTTATTCTTACAAAGCACCATTTATCGCTCAGACCATAAATTCCGCTCAAGCGATGTGAACAAAACACTGCACACGCATTGTACATTTACAAGTTACATTACAATCAATTAAATCAGAACAATAAAATAGTCACGCACGACATTACAATCGAGTGTCGGTACACAGAATAAAAATTAAACTACAATAACAAATATACAAGAAAATTATTTACATTTCCCCAGCTTATCTAACTACGACTAAAATTAAATAATCAATATGTTGTACTTATCCCTTCGCCAAAACACCTCAGCTCACGTCGCCACACATAACCCAGCAGTTATTTAGCCGGACTTGGACATAGTCGCTGGTGTGTCCATGATCATCCTTCCAACCGTTGGCCTCGTTCCAGACATCTTGGTTTTCTTAGGATAGAAAATGTTCAGTTATTTCACAGTGCTACAATTACTACTAAAATTGCTAAATGAGCTGATAATATCCACCCAAAGTCCTGAGCAATTTATTCGAAGAAAAACTTTTCCTAAATATTTATAAGCCTGAAGCTTCTACCATTCACACGCAAATTACACACATTATTTAAATATTTGAAGAACTCATCAGAGTTTAGAAGTGTATATATCGTCTACACAAGTGTCACCTCGACACCTCAGAATAATGTCAAGCGTCCCTCACGACACCTCAAAATATAAGTCAACACAAGTGTCCCTTGGGTAGTTTATTGGCTGAGGAATAACCCACCCACCAAGGGAAGATGATTAAGAGAAGGAAGTAGAGTTTGGATTGGAAAAGAAGGATAGAAAAATAGGAGGAGAGTCCCACAAAATTAATAAGTTAAGTGTTAAACACACTTAAAGGTGGTTGCCACCGAAAATCCTCTTTCGGATACCTAAAATGAGTAAGGACTTGGTCTAAGCTGACGAGAAACACAGATAGAACTTGGGCTGTTTGCAAGAGAGTGGCTTTCGTATAATCTCTCTCAAGCATGAATAAAAGTACTATAGGGAAGGGTGATGTTCTAGCAAGACAGATAGTAAAGGCTTTATTGAGCATGAACGAGGGCATAAACCTAGGAAGAGCTAGGAAAGCCAGGATCCTGCCTAACTGTAGTATCAGAGAAATGATGGATCCAAAAACAAATATTTAATTTATTTAACAATTAGATGAAGTTTGAGGAAATTAACAATTATGCAATATAATTTTAATAAACATAGTTCGTTTGAACTCTTTAACAAATAGGGTCGCAGACCTCTCAACATTAAAAGGTTGCTCCAGGCAATTGAACAATTTACACGGTTTCAAACCTTACATGTTTCTAAAATCTTTATAAGATTTAAACAAATGAGCAATGAAATAATTAAAGCTTGAACGTGAATTGGAGTACAAAAGTGCACCTTAAGAAATTCAGGAGAGAATGTTCTAGAGAAAGTGACAACTTTGAAAATAACAATAATAACAACATGAAAAATAAGATAGAAGTTCCTACAACTTCTTATATTTATACAGAATTAATATATGAGAATTATACAAAGAGGGCAGGTCACTTACTGTGAAACCTGAAGAAAGTGAAAGGGAAAGTTCTGGACTTCCCAAGTTTGAGCAGGAATCACTCGCCAAATGGGACAGTTTCCATTTCGTGAAACCTGAACATGACTCGCTCAAGAGTTTAAAGAATTGTTTTCCCTGATTATGGGAAAGGAACAACGTAAATTTAAAACTTGTATCACACAAGCAATTATGCAGAATTTAATTAATGTTAAACTAGCAAAGAGGGAAGGGCACCTTGTAAGTGACACCTTATAGAAAGTTACAATTTTATTAATAATGATGGTTAGTAGAAGGTTGAGGAAAGATCATTGGGATATAGGATCAATGTTCATGGCCGTATTTAATATAACCGGACGATCGCGACGCGGTAGAAACGTGGAGCAAGCACTGTTTATCACTATAGTCTATGAAGATGGATGCAAAGTTCACTATAGAAACACTAAAGTTCATGAAAAAGAAAGTTATTGCAATTATGGAAATAACTGATTGCACTATATAGGTGAGAGTCTATTTCTTGAAAAAGTTGTGATTTACAATTAAATGCGCCATAGAATGTTCCAGAGGTTCCAGCGGTGGAGGAAAGTTAGCTATTGCAAAAATTTGTGAGGAAGATTCCTCATTTTAACTAGCATTTTCACAAGTGCGTGAACAATACTTGACGGCAAGACTCGCAGATAGAGAACAAGATCTCGAAGGTTCCAGAACGACCTTAGCAGAAAATGGGGTTGAGAAAATCCAACGGAGGAAATAGCTTTATATTTATAGACAGCGGGTACTAAATAATATCCCACGTAGCGAGAGAATTTCTCGTTTAAATAGCTTAAGAAAAGCTCTTTTTTAGTAAGGTTGGCTTATACAAGCAGAAGCTCAACATGGCAAATCTCGCGAAGAATGATTACCGCCCCATAAGTAATCTCACGCTGTCTATAAAATAATCTATAAAAGCATGTAGATAAAATGATGAAGATGAGGTTAAAACCTTTAAAATGGTACTTATCTTGATTTCATGTTGAAGTTGAAGTTTCCTACTACTATGCCAACATGGCGTAAAAGAGTGTGAGCCTCTTGGTTTGAGGAGGCAAGCTCAAGCGGAGCTTTGACTGAACGAGTCAACTGCAGACTAAGAAGTGAGACTTGCTCAAAGAAGCACGGAAGGTCCTAGGAAGGGGAGAGAGTGGGGGTAGGAAACAAAAGGTATACATATCAGCATAACCAACTTATAAAAAATAAATTTTCTTCTTGATGGATGGTCTTCTAAGAATTGATAGTAGGCGATATTAGCGCAGCATGGTGAGTAAAGAAGTGGATGTAGTCCTCTTGCTCCAAGAGAAAATAGCTGACGATGGTAACAGGATCTGGTGGCCAAATGGATAAGTAAGTCCTCTAGCACCAGGAAGAATTGAGGAGCTTCAGAGATTCGCTACGAGGTGACGCTAGGTGGGTCACAGAAGTTATATATCTGAAACATACTTATGAAGACATAAGAGATATGCCCAACAAGGAGAAAACAGATGATCACTGTTGGTGTTTGGCAAAGAGGAAGGAAGAAATGAACATGCAAAGAGCAATAAAAATTATATCTCAGGTACCGTGTATTCAAAGAATACACCATCCCTCACGACACATCAAAATAAAGTCAGTTCAACCTCAAGCTTGGCTACATTTATACAGAACACAGCAAATTGACAGTAGTGGGGGACGAATTTTAAAAATAATTCGAAGTTTTTAAGTTATGGACTTGCGACTAATTTCATTGAGCTTCTCTTATTGCACAGGTTAAGAATCTGATCGGCGGAGACACAAATGATCATGGGTTTTATTAATATACATTTTTGCGCCAAATCAAAGGTACGCCAGTTTTTCGTGGGCCTGAAGCGTGCCTTGCTTCATTCGTTGATTCAAATTCATCACGGCGAGTTTGACCTAGAGACTCCTCCCCAATTTATAACGTACAAGCATCTTCTTCCTGTCAGATACTGGTCCCCCTACTCCTGCTTGCGTAAATCGGTAGCAACCGTCTCATGGCCTGCTAACTGAAGCCACGCATATTGGACGTTGACCTCTTCAGTTCCAGGAATTATGGCACACTTTTCCTTGTCTCAAAAGCTTGGTTTAAATATACCTGCCTCATCGTCCAACTCCCAATAGTTGCAACATATTTCCTCAACTCGAATCCACTGCTGCTTGTATGAATACCCTCTTTCAAATATAATAAATAAAATATGAATCATTATTATATCAGATGATATCATAAGGGTTCAATATATAGGATGGATGAGAACAGACTCACCAAGAAAATTTTCAATATCGTGAATGCAAGTAAATTAAAGACCAGTTGGATAAAATAAGTACATGAAGACATGGAATTACTTAAAATCTCTGAAGACGACATTAAGGACAGAGAACAATTTAGAAATAAAATCAGAAACACGAAAATGGTACAAGTTTCAAGGAAGGACACATCAGGGAAAAAATGGACAGAGGAAAGGAAGAGAAAGCACAGTGAACTAATGAAGAGGTTTTGGGAAGAAAAGAAGAGAGGAAAAGGAAGTGAAGCTGTGATTGGCTCAAGTTCTCACGCTCTCCTGAAGGGGAATAATCGGAAATAATAATAATACTTCCATTCTAGTCTTAAGTAGTACTATTAAGTGGTCTGAACATCTGCAACTGATTAGCGCCGATTCGATGATTTTCAGTAAGATATTTTCGGAACTTTAAAGGTGATAGCTCATCCTCTATAGATCCAAGATAATTTTTGTTCCAAATATATGTGTTCCTGTATTAATTTACCAATTTTACTCCCAAAAAAGATTTTTTTAAATTATTAGAGGCCTCACAGTGGGAGGAGTGGTTGTACCATATTATGTGATACATGAATACCCATGAATTGTAATGCATTATACTAGCTCTTATGCCCGGCGTTGCTCGGGATCACAATTGGATATTAAGAGATCATACCTATGCTCCCTGTGTCATATCGTGTGCAACCCGGAGGTAGGTCGTTGTTATAATGAGCAATATTACCTTGAGCGTGCTCTTCATCTGATCAACAATTGTGCTGAAGTTGTTAAGAGGGAGGGTGCGAAGGCTCTATACTGCTCGTAGCTTACAATAGATTAATCCTGTAATTTTGCTAATATAATATAACCGAATTATAATCTTTGTGTGCATTATTAAACTAAGGGCCAATGAATTTCATTTTCTTAATTGTATTAGCCTTGCGTGTTTTGTTGAACAGCAACATTTCAAGTGGATAATGGTAGACCGCAGATAAACTCTTAGAATCCATCTTCATTTGATTAGGAAAATAACGAATACCAAAACAAATACATAATAAAGAATCTACATGACCACCCACACTAAAATAAGAACTACTCGTTGGAGTGCAGAGACACCTTGCGGCCGCGAGACAAACTAACCCTATTCAGAACACCATATCACCCAGATGACCAACTCTGGAGGTGAAAACCATAGGCTATACCAAAAGGATCCAGGTTCTATGCGATGACGAAATTTGACGACTAAAATTAGAAGATTAGTATCAAATCATCTCTGAAGCTATATTTACCAATACTCTCCTACTTCAGATGAATCCAATATTGAAACACTCGTGCACGAAAAGCAACAAAGTAGTATAATAGAAAGACCCTAAAACCCTACCCTTCGATACCCTCTCTGCGGACATTACAACCCTGTACACTTTTCCCTCCATCCTTACAACTATTCATAAACTCCGTCTCAAATATCTAATGAAAGCTAGCAATGATGATCTTCCCTTTTTCTCAGAAGCCCTCACGATCTCCCCCCTTGCCCAAGCTATCCTTCATGATAACCGCACCCCATCAAATTCACACCTATTCCCACCACCAATCACCTAACTTCCTCCACCATATGCCTCACCACTCATCGCCCCGCCCCACCATCCACCAATAACGACTCCGACCTAATCAATGACACATTTTGGGATTGGCGGCCTCCCTGGCCCCCTAGAAGCTCATTGAGCCATAGGCATACAGCCTGCAACAATATATTTACCTTGTAAAACTGCAGTACCACATATCCTTTCTAAATATTTGTTTTTCATTCTTTTCATTTTCTTTTGCCCACATCAACAGTGCAACAATTAAGTATTAGTGCTCCGTCCCCAGAAAACAGAGGAAACATCTACCACTACCAAACCAAAATGAAGTTTATCGTGTGTTTTATCGGCTCCAAGTGACATCAAGTGAAAATGCCTCTGTAATCAAATGTATATATCTGTTTCTTTAATAATTAAGGACACTACTGCTAAGACAGATGAACTCTTTTACTCTGAACGAACTATTACTACACATTTCTTTCAATGTTATATGCTCTGTTTTGTTTATGCACTGTCCACATAACTGCTGTTCCTGTAAATATATATTTCTATGTATATACTGTACCCATGTGAGTAATTTCCATGGAAAATATGCTTCTGCCTCCAGCCAGCATCAGTTCTCAGGCGTGTACCGTCCACCCTCTGAGCAGTTGCATATTTTTGATCTGAGACTAAAAGGTATCAACTCTACAATGATAAAACACAACTCTATTCTAAAGACTTTAATTCAGATCTAAATCATGGCTTCAAACACATAAAAACACAATCCCAACAATATCGTACTGTACCCGATACCTAGTTGAGGCTATCGGCTACGCCAGCTGACATTGAGCCGTAGTTGAGATTTATGGGAAAAGTTGTAAAGATAGCGCTCACATCGAGTCGAGAGGAATGTTAGGAAATGACGTAGAAGGCCAAGGATCAAGAAGGCACCGCCAGTCAAGCAGATGGAATTATGGGAAGAATATTAAAGTTTTATTAAGATCTATATGAAACATAGTATTTTATCATCTCAGAAGAGAAGAAATGCCAAGCATTATATATGGTAATAACTTGAAGAAAGACAGATAATCCCTTAAGTTATTGTATAACTTAATAGCCGAGTTGATGGTGGTCGAGATTATACTTGTGACGCATGACAAAGAAAGGTGGGGGAGCATCACGTGACAGCGCCAGGTAGGAGCTGGTCAATGCAGTCTAGAGACATCAGTCGAGTTCAGTCGTCAGGGCTGAGTAGAACACATGCGCAGAGCGTACGGCAAAGCTGAGCGGTGCACAGCACTTGTTACGTAAAGTGAAAGCGACAGTATTACTTCACCAAGCGGAGAGCGGAAGTAGGTCAATGAGCCAAGGCGAGCAACGCACGGTAGACGGCGAGAGGACCGGTTCCGAGGCAAGCTGTGCGGGCCGTGTAAGCAGGAGAAACGCCGGGGTCAGAACAGCATTATAATACGAGTTTGAGAACTTTATTTCGAGCTGCATTTTGTAACGCAGAACAGTATAGCAAAGCGGCATGGCGAGGCCGGCTTTAAGCGTAGATCATTCTGGAACAGTGCAGTAGATCCGAGCGGGCTGTTTCCGACTTTTATACTCAGGCAACATTAAAGAAGCTGAACTTCATTTCAACATTCAGTTACAACATTGAGTTAGGACTTGTATTCAGTAATAGAATTGTGCAGGCAGATAATTATAATATACTGCAATAGTAAACTTCAAATGAACTTAGATATTCAAATGACATTACGACTATGCATTTCATAACGGAACATGTAGAGCGACCATGGGGTCCAAACAACATTTACGCTTTTAAGACAAACGAAATGTTACAATCATATGCACTTATGAACATTGGCACGTGCATTAATAGAATTCCTTTTCATGAATTATTATAAAGTATCGAGTACGAACACAGCTACAGGGTGTTTCAAAAACTTATACACTCTCATAAATAAAATTTATTTTCTACAAGTGAGACTTAACCGCTGTGGAGATTGAACTTTTAACAAGCAAACCGAACATTTTATGGGACAGTGGCGTAACACAGAAGAAGAATATGGGGTACGCTGCTTTTATGAACTTTTACGTAAGAATTTGGACAGTATCCCCTATGGATAACATGCAGTTCATCATGTCGGAGTAAACGAAGACAGAGACGCGATGGCACCACGGAGCGATGGATTCGATTCCTGAAGAAGAGGAGGTCTAACAGCTGATTCACTTGGGATATGAAGGCGATCGTTATTGCGTGGGTGAAACGATATTCACGTCGATCTTTCGAGAAATTTATTACACACGAGGATAATCGACGATCTTTGAAATATATTAACAGCTGATATGAGAAGGTACTGTAAGAGTTATGACTTTCTGATATGATTATTTTTCCATGAACACTGGGCATACATGTATATTTTTCTAGTAGGAGTTATACGATTATTTTGACATGGCTTAAACATTATTTGCTCCAAATTTTGCTAGAATATGGCGTTACCATATGATATGGCAGGCACCATTATGCGACATTCTCACCATTGGTTGGCTTTATTAAGCAGATGTTTGGTCTTTTAGACATTTTCCAGTAAGGATAGTTTTCTTGGATAGTTATTTCTTTGTGGCGAGTATTTCGAACTCGTGATCTGCAATTGGATTATTTAAATTACTTCGTCAGTTCATTGCATACTAGCGAGTGTGTATTATTCATCAGTAGGGATTTTTCCATTGGATTGTTTGGAGATATTAAGATGTTATTCACTCAAGTGAATGAATATCGCTTTTATGTGACAACTAGAGACTTGTTGATTCCAATCTGGTACATTCACTCATCAGACGACGAGATGGGGCCTTTCGTATTTATACGATTGCGTGGTGGTACACATCTTTACCCATCGTTCAGGGCATTATCATGTTAGACGACGGGGCAAGGCCTTTCGTATTTATACGATTGTGTGGTGGATACTCATCTTACTTGCCATTGAGGAACTCATTTTTATCTTCCGAGTGTACTTGAGATTGTAAGAGGATCAAACAAGAAACTACTAGTCACATATCAGTCGAATTTTGTTAAATAAATTAAAAATAAATGTCAGCAGGGTTACATTTTGTAATTCTTGTTTGCCAATCCAATATTTTGTTGCTATACTCTTTTGAGAGTACTTTCAGTTAACAGCTGATACAGCTGATGCTTTTGATAATTTTTATGGTTGAGTTTGATACCTTTGAGAAGGATTTAAAGTAATTGAATCTTGTAAGATGAATCATTAATGGTCAGATTTATTTTAAGGCAGATCAGTATTGCATATTTCGATGTGAGAGATTATAGCACATTGGTGTTTTTCTGTGAAATGAATTATGAGAATTTTGAGAGAATTTATGCTATTTGAAAGCAGATTTTGAATTTGATTACGATTACTAAGGTGATATATTTTTCCTAATTGTTTAAGAAGTAGATGTGATCAGATTAATTACAGTTATTGGAGATTGTGTGCGTTGATAATTTGAAGCCAGTTATATTTTTTGTAGATCATGCAACGTGATTAAGTGAAGTTTGTGATAGGCATTTTGTGGAAGTTGCCAAGTGGAAGTTGCAATATTGCTAATGTATTTTGAAGCAGACATCAGTTTGTCGAACCCAGTCTAGCATATTTTTGAGATTCATGCTGTGCGCTGAATATTTATGAAGTTTGTGGAATAATTGTGATATTCAAATGTGATATTTGATAAAGTGAGAATATATAATGTAGTTGTGGATAGTGAGATCCAACGAGAATTTGTGAAGGCAATAATATTTTTTGGCATGATAATTAAATACGAAATATAACTTGGAAGTGATAAAACTGTAAGACAACGTTCTATAACCCTTATTAAACAATTTGTTAGGAAATTAAACAAATAAATAATGTTGATAATACAAGATTTTCTGATAAATAATAATTAATGAAATAATAATCTGAAATTTAAGCTTATTAATGATCTGACCTAATGAAATAAAAATCAGAATGACTAGATGAAATAATAAAAATCTAAATAACCGGATGAATAAAATTTAAATAAGTTGATAAATTAAATTTTGGAATAAATCAATGAATTAAATAAATGGATGAATTAAAGATTGAATAAATAAGCTGATTTAAAGAAATTAATAGATGATTGAATAGATGATGAATAACTGAATTAGAAGGTGATAATTAAATAAAGAAGCTGATGATTAATAAATTTGAATGGATTTAAATAAATTTAATTGAGAGATATAATTTGAATGATTTGAAGAATTGCAATTTGAGTTGATGAATTAAACAATTTATATTGATGATTTAAAATAATTTAATCTGAAGGAGATGATGAAATGAAAGTATGTGAATAATTAGAGAGCATAAAGAATTGATGAATACAATGTTCATTTAAATGATTTGATGATAATGAATTAATTATTCTAACATGAATATATTGAATTTTGAGATGAGAACTAATGTGAGAAATATTTAATTATGATAATGATGATGATTATAACCAATGAGTAGTGGATTTTCTGTGATTCACAAACAAGCAATTATTAATGACAGTGTAAATAATGTAAATTACCTATTCGATGTTTAGGTGCATTTTACTAACATTCAGTATTTGAATAATGCCATGCAAGCCATAAATTATGTGATATTTAAAATATGTGTTTATAATATGTGTGTTTAGACAGATTAATAATATTTTTACATCCACATTCATGATGTTAATTTAAAGAGAAGTTAGGTCTCAGTTATCACGAATGTCAGTGACGCAAAGACATAGTGCTACAGTGATCCTGAGAACCCAAGAGAACTTTAGAGATATTTCCTATTTTATGTGGATTAAATACACTTTGAGTAGAATAGAGATGGTTCGATTTTCTGGACAATGACAATTTAACGTTGGCATTCCACCATGCTCTCAGGTAGGATGAGTGTTTAATATGTCTGTCTGACTATCAAAGTTGAATAAATTTGTTTTTATCTTAGTTGTGATCTGATGATGATGTGATTTTCCTTTTTCTTTCCTTGTCTTAATTAAGGCTTAACCAGGAAGGATGTGGTTTGCTAGGGATTCAGTTGATGGCGCCCATTTATATTTGTATTTTTTTAAATTAAATTTAAACCCGTAACGACCCTGGAGATACTTTATCTCGTGTTACCCTCTGCTTTTGAGATATTTCAACTGAATTTCCGACACATTCCTTATTTGACTAGATGTTCATTTAACTCCGCTCTGTCCTGGAAATCCAGGAATGCGATGTAATAGCAGATGGGTCATCGCATCCCCAGGACGAACGGGTACAGTACAAACAAAGCACAATTACTCCTACAATCCACTAATTATTCACACTTTATCCTTTCAAATCCAGATGATTATACATTCATTTACCCTGATATTGACATCAAACTTCATCTCAAGTGCCCTGATGCACATGTAATTTACACAAAAACTGTACTTGTAATCTTATGTCACCTGTTGTGACCTCTTTCATTTCACAAGCTTAATTGTTTACTCACAACACATCTTACTTTACATTATGCGTACCCTTGTGTTTTGTTTCTCTCTTCCCACCAAAATGCTTTACCATGCATTAGCCAATTCATGGGTTGCATATCAAATCTACTTGCAACACCACAATTATATGTAAATATACCCCTACAGTTCCACTGTATGCCGTTATGATTTCAACTTCCAACGTCCGTTACCGCTGTATCGGATGGTATATTTATGCCACCCTTGCGCGGGCATAGCCAGTGGCATCCAGTGCCGAGCTCCAGAGCTAAGTAATACGGTCAGTAAAAAATGTAACTTTCAACAATTTATAAGTTTGCTAAATATTAAATCATCAGGCTGATCTTTAATTATCAATGTGTTTCAAACCACACAAATCTACTATATAAAGCTCAAATACCACTCACTCACTGACTGACTGACTGATTCATTCATCACGAAATCTCAGAAACCACCGATCGGATTGGAATGAAATTTGGTATGCAGCTTCCTCAAGGGCCGCAAACGCCCACTAAGAAAGGATTTTTGTATATTCAGGTTCTAAATGGGTGTTAAGGGAGTAGACCTGCATTTCATTGAATAGCAATATCTCCCGATTGGTTTCATTGGGGGATGTGATACTCGGCATATAAACTCATAATTAAAAATAAGAAGACATGTGTCTGAGGGTTTTTCGATGTGGTGTATATTATGAGGTGAAAGGGGTGAAAAGTGGGGCTTGAAGGATTCCTAACGGAGCGTGTATCTCTTAAACGACATAGGCGAGGAGTTTGGAACTCAGCCGAGAAAAATCAGCATTAAAAATAACTAAACATGTGTTTGACCGTTTTTTTCATAAATCCAATTTAAGGGGCCCATGGGGAGGGGTGAAATTATGGGGGAGGGGGAAACGTAATATGTCTGAGTGTAAAATTATACATGGCCTATGTTGTAGACAATAACACATTACATCTTTTTTGTCTCTTGCTATTTCATCATACGACGAATACTTACGGTGTTATTAAAGATTTTGTACTTTTTGGTCGGAATTTTCTAAGTCCCAGGAATGACATAAAAATTGATTCGAATGAAATTTCAAAAAAAATTCTTTTTAATATTTTTATTATATTTTTCACGTCTTTTAGGGTCCGAAACCAACATGATATTTTGATGGTTTTTTTCGTCCCATGCATTTTTGGTTTCAGGTGATAGACCATGCTTATCTATCTATATAACTAATGTTATAACGGGATTCCAAATGTTATTGCGGGCGAAGCCGCGGGTAACAGCTAGTTCATTATACAATACAACAATGACTCTTTTCATTACAAACAGGGTTTCACAGTCTGTCCCTTTTAATTGCCAACCTTCAAGGGTCGTTTAAAACTGTGCCCCTTGGAGCGACTCGTATACAATGGAACGGAGTTGAGCGGTCACAACACGTGCGCCGTCCTTCCTGACTCCTTCTTTTATCTCCAAGCAGTTACAAGATTCTAAATACAATAGTGCAGTCTCAAAGACCCACATATCCCATATGATTTCAACTAAATTGTATGCAAGACAGGCTATGGACGTGTTTAAATATTTATTCCTAACCTTAGGATATTAATAACTGGCCTCAATAGGTCCATTTCATTATATGAAGGAACGAGATTCATCAAACACTGGTCGAACTGGCTAGCCGGTATCTTATAAAATGCTACGGTCAGGCACAACCTGCCGTCAATAAAATTCGCTTCCCATGAGCTGAATTATTCAATAATTAGTTCTCGGCCGATATCAGTTATCATGCAGAGGTTTCCATTGTTATCCTCTCATATACCAAAGGATTCGAACCCGGAACATTCTATATCCATCCTCAGAGTTAGGGTACATCACTAAATACACTCTGGCAAATAATAAATATCTCTGTACGCCCTAGGCTATACGATATTTCACACGTCGAATAGATTACCTGGCTCCCCTGACCATTATGCTATGATCTCGTCCTTTAATTAGTATGATAAATCTATCAATTACTCTACAAGCTTATCCACAAGCTGCAAATTCAATTCACTATTAAACTCTTCCATCCCCTAGATTCTTGCATATTTTATTCCCTTTTTTCATGATATTCTCTGATATTAAATTGCTTTTCTTAGCCCTTCACGTATAATATTACTGCTTGGATAGATAAATATTCCAATGAGCATATATTTTTTCTTACAACCATTTTTCCCTGATTTGTATTCATTTATTCCTTCTTACTATTATTATTATTATTACTGACATGAATTACCATACCCGACACAACGTAACCATTTTAATAATCGAACATCCGTGTTCGTTACGTTAAGTTTTTATATAAATGAATTGCCATTTTACAATAGTGGTAACGATTTATCCACTCAATGATGTACCAAAAACATCTCAACTTTACTAAAATCAACACAACAATACTAATTTGAGGCTCTCCCTCCTAAAATTGACTCTTATTGGCATATTTTACAATTTTGAAATCACACAACATACAGCGGACTACAACTGCTACAAAATCATGGTTTTTGGGTACTTACATCGGCTAGTCCGGTGGCTCCAACCACTCATTCCTTCCAGTAACGCCTGCCATTTGCATAATTAGCAAGGCATTCTTACACTGATAACACACATTTTATATAACTTTGACCTCACAAGACACACGGCACTTTTCCTTTCCATATTGAAGCTATTGCTTCCTTATACACATAACACTTTATAGCAGTTGTTACAATATTAATTTTAAATATATTTAACAGATCATCACTACACTCACACGTCACTATTCTCATTTCTTACTGGTTGAATTTTCCTGGCAAGATATCAGAACTGCAGGCGTTGAATAACTCCTCCTCGCTGCTATCCGTATTCTGATTGAAAGTCTCGAGTATCTGCCTACGGATTCCTATCGATTCACCCAACTGTCTATCAATCTCTATCCTTCGATGAACTTCCTGCTATCGCATAAATATGATTGCATATCGTCCTGAGCGTTACTTATATTGGTATTCTTATGAAATTTCACCCATCGCATACTAAAGTTTATCTCTGCGCAGTCCGGCATACTAAGATATGTATAACCAAAAGTTTACATACTGCGCTCAACCATTTTACATTGTACTGGTACAAATTATCACTCTCAATTTTCCTACCTTGTATATTACACGGTACCTTTCCTACGTGCACAAAAACAATCGCTCGTAATGCCGACTATACAAATATGGTGCGACTGTCCTTAATAAATGGTATTAATAAATGTTTCACTGCGCGGCTTTTCATGTTGAAGTCCGGGCATCCATTCTCGACTTCGGTAACGCGCACTTCGCATTAAACTGCGGTTAAACTGATTACATTACTCGTTATTACTTCATGACTTAATGCATGGTTATATGTTGCTGCACTTAGAATGTTAAAGTCTGCGCGTCCCTTCTCTGGGCTTCGGGTGACGTGCACTTCGCTCGCAAGTATGGTTCGACTGACCCCTCTTACTCCATCTGTCTCCACTAACTAACTGCCTCTGTCCTGGGTCCACTCCCTTATATCCGTTTGAAGAGAAGAAGTAGACCGAGGATTCCTCTGCAGCGTCAAATTCTCTCACAGTATGATTCTGGTCTTGAAATAACGTTTATATTGTTCCTTTTCCCTCGCTGGTCACATATCTGTATGCGTGCTCGAGAATCGATCGGCCAATTAATTAATATTAATTGCCTTTGCCATGGCGTGGGCACGCCGCGTCACCTAAAAACCCCCGGCGACCTAGTCAGATCTCGCCGCTAACACCAAATATACTGTGTCACTGCGCGTTCCATCAAATATGCATCGATTTCAGTGTTTAATGGCTTGATAATTAGCCTCCCGGCTAAACATTCACATAGGTGAAAACCTCATGTCACTGCGTTGCTCCAATCACGAGTAATCATTAAATTACGCTGGTATCTTCCCACTCCACCAGCTTCTCTATTCTGAAACGGGGAATAACTTGGCAATTATTTTTCCTCCTGACCTGCTCCAGACGACTTAAGTAGGTCACAAAGAGTGACAAGGCTCCAAGAATCTCCTCCCCCTTTTCTAGGGTCATTAGACAAACGTCAAGCGCTCCAACGTCTGTGCTCAAGTCCAGAATAGTATGCTCCATACAGCCCAATAATGCCATATCCTACTAATATTCCCTGCATTATATTAATAAATAATGTCAGCAGTAGTTCATATCACAACAGTGATTTAATATGTATATTCTCTAGGGGTTTTTATAACTTAAACTCCCTCAGAAGATCTCGTGTTCGTTCCTTGCTGGAACCTTCATTCTGAGCTCAACTATCTCTGAGATCCACGTTCGACACCAGTCAGCCTAACCCCGTTGGGTTCAATACTTTGAAAGCAATAAATGGGAGACTAGCTGGACGTCGCCCCGGGCAGAGTGAGGGTGGGGGCCCTCCCTGGGGGGTCGCTTCGCGGGTCGGGGTGACCTCTGCTCCATCATTCATTCATCTTTAACCCAGACGTACGTCATGACGTACTCACAGCATTAAAATAAATATATTATTAAAAATAACACAATACGGCCTAAGGGCTACTAGTTTAGCCGACGGCCCGCCTGCTCCCGCGCTTCGCGTGGAAGCAGGAATTGAAATAACATTTATCTAGCTGTAGCAAAAAGGATCAAATAGAGAATTCATAGAAGCAAGGAAAATAATATTTTTCCGCTCATACGGTAAAATAATGAATCCTCACCAATGCTGTAACTCCCCATCTCCGTGTTGACGCCCTTAAATAAAATTATAAATCTTGTGGGGCATGCAAATTCAGTATTTGTGCCAAAGGGCCTAAATGAAGGGAATGGAGAGGGCTGTCTGAAATTATTGTTGCCAAAAACCTTCCTTGGGGTGTGCACTATAATCCTACAAACTTTCAATGCAATCCGTTAAACAGTGTCGGAGCCCATTGACTTCGGACAGATATACATTTCCTTTTTTATATATAAGATATGAAAACACAACATATAATGTGCACTTTCATAGCATCTTACAGGTTACAATAATGTTCGACGGGGATAGAATAAATGTTAGGGCTGAATTTCCATCCCCTTCCAGCAGGCGACTCCCTCATGTGAAACATAGAACTGCTGAACATACACTGAGCAGTGTTCTTGGACTGCACTTGGCATGGTTTTTCGAGAGTTATCAACAATATGTGTGTTTGTTCCAGTGGAGTGGTTGAACATTCTAAAGACAGAGGAGGATGGTTCCTTCTGTCTCACCGATTGGCTGGCGGTGGAGTCGTGTGTTCCTGAAGGAGGGAGCAGGTATTGCGGGAATCTCACTGGAACCACCTGTGAGTATGTGAGTTAAGTTTCTAGCTTAACGTACGCACTTACCTCGTCTTGTTTGTTAAGCTAAGGTCCTTTCGGATTCTTTACGCCCTGAGTAGTATATCATACTAGCTATTGTACCCGGCGTTGCCCGGGAGGTGTCTTTATATGTTGTAGAAAGATAACTGCCAATATATTTCGTAGTGTGTATTCATTTTGCCCTTAAGTGAGTTTAGAACATGGTTCTCCTGTATTCTGATGTAACTCAAGTTCAATATTAACTCACTGTATAGTCGAAAGGTAGCCTACAGTACTGTGGAGTACAATAACGTAGCGGAGAATGCAACAATAGTAAACAGGGATGTGTAAACACAATTCTTCGAGAACTCAGTCTCACAATTAATTTTCTGATAGTGTTTATTTTTGATTTAATGGGGTCCGCTATTCTTATGTCTAAGTATCATTACTTACTGTTAGGTTCTTGTAGAAAATTATCGCATAATCCCTCCCTATATTATTCTGCTAAGGTCCCATTCCACTTTTGTACCGAAAGTAAGGTCCCATTAACACCAACCTACACATATGGGGTACCTACAGGTTCAGCATAACGCACTCACATACTCTTTAAATGCCTCACATTTAAATAAGTACCTTAAAACATGAATATTTACAATGAAAAAATGAAAGAATGCAACATGGTAACCATGGTAACAGAATCCATTTCTGTAAGACGCAATGCATTTCCAATAATTACATTACTGTGAAAGTTTCCAGACGGTTATAAGGTTATCACTGAACCAAATTAAGCGGTAAAATTCAACAATACATACAGTATAATGCGCTTAAGGGGGTCAAGGGGCACTCTAGATGTTTTTCACGCAATTTTCACGTGTGAGTGTCGTACGAAAGGTCTTTTTCACCCGACTATAAAGGGTCTCCGACAACCACATTTAAAGGCCCTTAAATTAACAGTGTCTGTGATATTCCCAGAAAACTAACTTCGCTCTGATATACCTATGAAGGAATGACAAACCCCTAACCACTGCACCAGTAGCTGAATTGATCAAGTCTGATTATTCATAACAAGGATAAATCAGTCATAGCATACATGATTGAGATTTTGCTAAGAGTAGTCTTTACAACTAGAATATTCGCGGGTAATGCTAGTAATATATATTCGTAGTTTAATTGCCGTATGTTATTGACATGCTATCAACTAAATTCATAATTTAACATCCGGTTACATTACAAATTAGCATAGTCATAGAGCAGGATATTTACCAATTACAATACAACCCGAATAACGGAAGGAAATATTATTCATAGAACAATCTGCAACCGCGGACGTGGGGTTTCAAGGCCTTAAAACGAATGGTTTTCGAGATATTGCCAGAAAACTATTCCCGGTCTGCAAAATTGCAGCGGTTGTCATAGTAACGTTGATCTGTTTCTCAGAGGGAACACACTTTTTGGGAATATCTCCGAAACCGTTCATTTTATGACCTTAAAATGTGTGTTTCGGGGTCCCCGTGGGACCTTTGAGTAAAATTTCTTGTATCTGGCGGCTAAAAGTGAGATATATTCGGTCTTTGTACCTTTTTTCCATGCTCAGTGGCAAAGGACCGAAAAAACTCACTTACAAATTGAATTTTCTAAAACCGTTTCTTAGTGAGCCCCTATATCCTATGATCAACCAACATGCAAAATTTCAGATTTCTAGGTCTAGCGGTTTGAGCGCTGCGATGATGAGTAAATTTTGGATTATCTACTATATAAAGCTCAAATACCACTGACTGACTGATTCATTCACCACGAAATCTCAGAAACCACCGAACAGATTGGAATGAAATTTGGTATCCAGCTTTCTCAAGGGCCGCAAACGCCCACTAAGAAAGGATTTTTGGATATTCAGGTTCTAAAGGGGTGTTAAGGGGGTAGACCTGCATTTCATTGAATAGCAATATCTCCCGATTGGTTACATTGGGGGATGTGATACTCGGCATATAAACTCATCATTAAAAATAAGAAGACACATGTCTGAGGGTTTTTCGATGTGGTGTATATTATGAGGTGAAAGGGGTGAAAAGTGGGAGTTGAAGGATTCCTAACGGAGCGTGTATCCCTTAAACGACAAAGGCCAGGAGTTTGGAACTCAGCGGGAAAAAATCAGCATAAAAAATAAGTAAATAGGTGTTCGACCGTTTTTTCATAAATCCAATTTAAGGGGCCCATGGGGAGGGGTGAAATTATGGGGGGAGGGACGTAATATGTCTGAGTGTAAAATTATACATGGCCCATGTTGTAGACAATAACAAATTACATCTTTTTTGTCTCTTGCTATTTCATCATACGACGAATACTTACGGAGTTATTAATGATTTTGAACTTTTTGGCCGGAATTTTTCCAAGTCCCAGGAATGACATAAAAATTGATTCGAATGAAATTTCAAAAAAGATATTTTTTTAATACTTTTATTATAATTTTCACGTCTTTTAGGGTCCGAAACCAACATGATATTTTGATGTTTTTTTTCGTCCCATGCATTTTTGGTTTCAGGTGATAGAATTATTTTCCACTAGGACCGATGCTTATCTACTATATAAAGCTCAAATACCACTGACTGACTGATTCATTCATCACGAAATCTCAGAAACCACCGAACGGATTGGAATGAAATTTGGTATGCAGCTTCCTCAAGGGCCGCAAACGCCCACTAAGAAAGGATTTTTGGATATTCAGGTTCTAAAGGGGTGTTAAGGGGGTAGACCTGCATTTCATTGAATAGCAATATCTCCCGATTGGTTTCACTGGGGGATGTGATACTCGGCATATAAACTCATCATTAAAAATAAGAAGACATGTGTCTGAGGGTTTTTCGATGTGGTGTATATTATGAGGTGAAAGGGGTGAAAAGTGGGGGTTGAAGGATTCCTAACGGAGCGTGTATCCCTTAAACGACATAGGCCAGGAGTTTGGAACTCAGCGGGAAACAATCAGCATAAAAAATAAGTAAACAGGTGTTTGACCGTTTTTCATAAATCCAATTTAAGGGGCCCATGGGGAGGGGTGAAATTATGTCTGAGTGTAAAATTATACATGGCCTATGTTGTATACAATAACACATTACATCTTTTTTGTCTCTTGCTATTTCATCATACGACGAATACTTACGGAGTTATTAATGATTTTGTACTTTTTGGTCGGAATTTTCTAAGTCCCAGGAATGACATAAAAATTGATTCGAATGAAATTTCAAAAATATATATATATATATATTTTTATTATATTTTTTACGTCTTTTAGGGTCCGAAACCAACATGATATTTTGATGTTTTTTTTCGTCCCATGCATTTTTGGTTTCAGGTGATAGAATTATTTTCCACTAGGACCCATGCTTATCTATCTATTTAACTAATGTTATAACAGGATTACAAATGTTATTGCGGGCGAAGCCGCGGGTAACAGCCAGTCTACTATATAAAGCTCAAATACCACTGACTCATTTATTCATCACGAAATCTCTGAAACCACCAAACGGATTGGAATGAAATTTGGTATCCAGCTTCCTCAAGGGCCGCAAACGCCCACTAAGAAAGGATTTTTGGATATTCAGGTTCTAAAGGGGTGTTAAGGCGGTAGACCTGCATTTCATTGAATAGCAATATTTCCCGATTGGTTTCATTGGGGGATGTGATACTCGGCATATAAACTCAGCACAAAAAATAAGAAGACACGTGTCTGAGGGTTTTTCGATGTGGTGTATATTATGAGGTGAAAGGGGTGAAAAGTGGGAGTTGAAGGATTCCTAACGGAGCGTGTATCTCTTAAACGACATAGGCGAGGAGTTTGGAACTCAGCCGAAAAAAATCAGCTTAAAAATAACTAAAGAGGTGTTTGACCGGTTTTTCATAAATCCAATTTAAGGGGCCCATGGGGAGGGGTGAAATTATGGGGGAGGGGGGGGACGTAATATGTCTGAGTTTAAACTTATACATGGCCTATGTTGTAGACAATAACACGTTACATCTTTTTTGTCTCTTGCTATTTCATCATACGACGAATACTTAGGGAGTTATTAATGATTTTGTACTTTTTGGCCGGAATTTTCTAAGTCCCAGGAATGACATAAAAATTGATTCGAATGAAATTTCAAAAAATAGTTTTTTTAATACTTTTATTATATTTTTCACGTCTTTTAGGGTCCGAAACCAACATGATATTTTGATGTTGTTTTTTCGTCCCATGCATTTTTGGTTTCAGGTGATAGAATTATTTTCCACTAGGAAAAGGAAGGAAGGAAGATTGTAGTTTTACGTGACCGTGAATCTTGTGATTATGAGCCACGGAACCTCCTTTTTACGTGGAATACGAACCACCGGACATGGCATTTCACTTCGAAAATCTCACATGCATTGACCGGGAATCGAACCCGGACCGCCTTGGTGAGAGGCATACCGCTAGACCGCTGAGCCACCACGCCCCTTTCCACTAGGACCCATGCTTATCTATATATTTAACTAATGTTATAACAGGTTTCCAAATGTTATTGCGGGCGAAGCCGCGGGTAACAGCTAGTCTACTATATAAAGCTCAAATACCACTGACTGACTGATTTATTCAACACGAAATCTCAGAAACCACCGAACGGATTGGAATGAAATTTGGTATGCAGCTTCCTCTAGGGCCGCAAACGCCCACTAAGAAAGGATTTTTGGATATTCAGGTTCAAAAGGGTGTTAAGGGGGTAGACCTGCATTTCATTGAATAGCAATATCTCCCGATTGGTTGCATTGGGGGATGTGATACTCGGCATATAAACTCATCATTAAAAATAAGAAGACACGTGTCTGAGGGTTTTTCGATGTGGTGTATATTATGAGGTGAAAGGGGTGAAAAGTGGGGGTTGAAGGATTCCTAACGGAGCGTGTATCCCTTAAACGACATAGGCCAGGAGTTTGGAACTCAGCGGGAAAAAATCAGCATAAAAAATAAGTAAATAGGTGTTTGACCGTTTTTTTATAAATCCAATTTAAGGGGCCCATGGGGAGGGGTGAAATTATGGGGGGAGGGACGTAATATGTCTGAGTGTAAAATTATACATGGCCCATGTTGTAGACAATAACAAATTACATCTTTTTTGTCTCTTGCTATTTCATCATACGACGAATACTTACGGAGTTATTAATGATTTTGTACTTTTTGGCCGGAATTTTTCCAAGTCCCAGGAATGACATAAAAATTGATTCGAATGAAATTTCAAAAAAGATATTTTTTAATACTTTTATTATATTTTACACGTCTTTTAGGGTCCGAAACCAACATGATATTTTGATGTTTTTTTTCGTCCCATGCATTTTTGGTTTCAGGTGATAGAATTATTTTCCACTAGGAAACTAATGTTATAACGGGATTCCAAATGTTATTGCGGGCGAAGCCGCGGGTAACAGCTAGTATATAATAGATTCAATACAGTCTACTACTTGACATTAGTTAGAACATATATATAGGGGAGACTTCGCGGTAGGGCTAATTTCGCAGTACAGAGTTACCCCAGCGCAAGAGACGAGTCGTGCTGAGTCAACTATCTTCTCTTGGTTATGGATTTACAACCGACAAATGCTACCACTTGGTGGAAAAATCATGAAAACACACGTTATTAATTTGTGAAGTGTTAATATAATCTCATATACAGTATATTGGTGATGCATTTATGCCGCAGAGGTAATTACTAGATTTATCATATTGCAGATTTAGACAAGGTACCACAGATTTAGGCATAGTACCAGCAGCATCAACCAAAAAAGTGACAGTCAGTCTGAAAGACTAGACTTTGTATCATCTTAAATGCTACAAATGCTGAAAAATGCTAGAAAGGTTGGAGGCTTCTCGCTTCGCTCGAAGTCAAAGACTCTTGACATGTTAGAAAATTATCTGCATAATACTTATCTTGCTTATCTTGTTTCAAATTACTCGCGAACGGCAAGTGCAAACCAAGGGCAAAGCAAGGTCAACGCGCGGGATGCCGTCACGTTCACCAGCGCGCGCCGGGACGTGCCCCTTCCATCCAGTCTAAAAACACTCATAGTGGGCGATGTATTGAAGATAGAGATATGCTCTCGCGGACTTTGTTTTGTAGAACTTTTCATGCTGACCAATTCTTACGCTCATAGTATATTGATATTTTTAACGGTTTGCCCAGCGTAAGCTTAAGAAGCGCACGGACGCCAAGTTTGTTTTCGACTTTTTCACTGAAATCGTTACTGCTTGGCTTCCTTTGATCATACATAAATTATTTTCTACTGAATCTTTCCTCGACATATCCTTTACAGAATGGTGAAAACCGCATCAAAATCCATCCAGTGGTTCTCGAGATTACCCGTGACATCCAACAATCGGGGATTTTTGTCTTATACTAACGAAGTAGAGATTGTCGGGGAACACATGCACCAAGCAATACTATCAAGTCACACACCTCAGTGCATCTGGGTACATTTCGTCCCGTCACCGTAACGTAACACCAGACCCCAGCGTAACGACGAAGTCGACAAGATCATTTAAAATGATAAAATTCCTAAAAATGTAGTAAATTCAAATATCTTTGGAAGTGTACATTTAAGTCCATTCTTTTAGATGATATAGACAAACAGAATTTATGTCACAAATGTGTAGTAATTTAATTTATGTTCGACGATGTAGCTATGTAAATATGATATGTCAGAAAACTGTATCATAATGGGGGGTCATTAAAGTACTACTTTTCATTATGACACAGTTTTTGCAACCAATCAGAGCTCAATATTTTCATTCATTGACCAATTATGTAAGGATAGCTTCTCACATGCACTCAAAATCCAACATGTCGGACATGAATTACATGATTTGCAAGTTGGCAATGAAGCCTGTATTGGATCAACCACTGTACTTACAATGCATAAACAAACTGGGCAATAGCACTGTACCTTAATTTCCGCAACTCCAATTTCTACACATTCGTAAGACTTCGCCGACAATTTTAGTGAATGCTGTTGTTGACATAAACACACCAGAGCGTCATGGAGGAAGCGGGCGTATGACATAAGTTCCACGGAAATTATAACCCAGCTGTCTGTCCAGTAAATGGATTTCTTATGCGAAACTCTTTTGCCAGATGTCAAAACTGCTCTATTTGGGACTAAATTGATTTTCCCTTCCATTGACATTCTATACGCATCGAACTTGAATAACTAGTTGATTATACGATACATTTTAATTTTAAAGCGTTTGTAACAGCCTATTTTGTGTTATTTGACCAAAATAACGAAATGATCCAACATAGTACCTGTGCGCTATCTATTGGTGCTACTTTAGGATGAACAATGTTTCAAAGCTTTGGGATTCGTTATTGGGTAGAGAGCAAATGCTGAGCCCACACAATTCCCAAGAAGACGAATTCAACCAACATATATTTATGAATATTTATGTTGGAACTTATAATAAAGTTATAATTATCGTCGAACATAATCAGTCGTATGGAACTCGCCTATAATGGTAATTAAGACGCTCGTATGGAAATTATAAAATCCGCTTGGCTCGTTTTATAAACATACTCGAGCCTTAATTATTGCCATTAAAGGCTCGTTGCATAATGTACTCTCTTTCCTTCATTGGAAAGACATCAGAATTATTAATTAAACCGCAACGACCAAAATCAAATATACTAATGAGAAAAATGTCACCTTACATTGTGAATAATGAATTGTGAGAGCCAAAAGCTTAACTTATTGTTATACCCTGGGGTTCCCACAGGGTATAGCCACACCCTATCGTCCCCTTTCGTCCCCTTTCAGCTCCATTTCATACCCCAACCCCTAAGTGGAACCAACAACAACAAGCATCCAGCCATTGCAAGTACACCGGCTTGGCAGGCCTCATCAAACGCACATGTGGTAAGTCTTGCCACACAAATCCAAACACCTAGCTTCCTGGTATGTGGGGCAGGAGTCTGCTTACTACATTACACAAACACTTACTTACACCAGCCACACCAAGAACTAAGCATCTTTCGTCCTCCGAGGAGCTGTCCGACGCCTGTTCGATCGCTCTGCAGTTCTGGTAAGTGTGACTCAAGGTTCTCCTAAGTAATTCCTTTCTGTTCCAAACCTACTACTTGTAATCATCTCATTCATACTTGTGCCCTTCACGTCGCACAGCTTACCTAGCGGCTCATTGCACATCACACTTGTAAGAATTAAACCATTCACACCCTCTTAAACTGCCTCCTTGTATTTATTGAGTCCTCTGCTCGAACCCTGGCTCGCTGCCAGTAAGCCTTTACTCAGCTGCGCCACACAAGCTTAATCGCTTGTCAGGTGTTAAATGCCCGTTGCTCACGGTAAATTTTTCCTTCAAATTTATTGTACAATAATTTAATTTTATAAAATTTCTGTTGCTCACGTCCAAATTCAAGTTTTATAAAGCCTTTGATAAAACTTTCCATAAAATAGGGCATGTTCTATTCCGTAAAATTAATTTTATGAAACGAACCAATCAGGGAAGCTGACATGAAGATGATGCTGGCGCCACGTGGTGAGAAGATTGTGAAGCTCGCTTGTAAACAAACACTTCGGAAATGTCAGGCTCCGGCTGGACTAAGGAAGCTGTTAGTGTTTTACTGGACGAGTACCAGAAATATCAGTTCGTATGAGGTTAAAACGCCCACATACCACAATAGAAACGCAAGAAGGGAGGCAGAAATCTCAATCGCCAATATGTTTCACAAATTCGACCGAACACAAGCCAGGCTGATGAGAAGGCGAAGATAAACGGGCTTCGAACTCACTCGCAGTCTCAATTCAGGAGAAATGGCTTGCCCCATGTTAGTGTCCTGTCGAATAATTTTGGGACTAACATGATCTACGAGCTTTTTAAAACTGCTTTCCTCCATCCTTAGAAAATTGCTTTATGGATTCTGATCTTCTAACCTCAACTCATTTTCGACCAAGGACAGCATTCCTCTACTCATCTCTTCTGTTTATCCATTCCCGAGTCCAGGACTTCCTTGCATTTCTTTTCTTCCTTTTACCACTGTACGACATATAATTGTAGCTAAAGCAGCAATTTTTGGTTTGTTTGTTGGAGCCATACTCTCTAACCAATGTGTGTTGAACAGCTGATTCTTGGTTCAGAAGTTTATCGGTAGATGGCGATCCTGATACATCCATGGATGTTATAAAATAATGTTACCGTGGAAAACACAGCTTGCTTTCGTCAAATTTTTATAAAATTAGTTCTAAAATAAATTTTAAGAAACATTTTACCGTGAGCAACGGGCATAACACTTGTAAACACTGAGTCAGCATTCGCTCCGCGCTCCGTAAGCAAGGCCACCATTCAGTCTTCCTGTCTCATTCATTTTTCGCTTCACAATCCAGTTACACTCACGTACTTGTCCTGCATACCTCCCCCCTCCCCCTCCCCCAAGGGCAATACATTATTATACAATAAAATAAATTGAAATATATAACTGGATTACAGCAGAGGAAAAGGAGCCCTTAGACAGGAGGTACTGTGAGCCCTTGAGGGTGTAGTAGTATACAGGGTGCAGCATAAGATCTTCTTCTCACGGGGCCTGTCCGCTTCGAACGTTGGCGACCATTCTGGCCATGGTGTATTTATTGGTCGCTATCCGGAACAATTGGATGGATGTTTTTCCGAACCATGCTCTGTGGTTTGGAAGCCAGAACATCCTTCTTCGCCCCGGGGGTCGTTTTCCTTCTATTTTCGTATCTGCCTCTGTTCCTCATTATGTGACCCAGGCATTGAGGCTCACGGCATTTAACAATATTGACTATTTCTTTGGTTGTATTCATCTTTCGTAATACAGTGAGTCCGGGAATGTTCTCCGCAGCGCCTACATGCGTCTGCGAGAGCTAGCTACAGAAGTTACGTTGGCAGCACGGCTGCCGCTTGCATCATATTAGCCTTTCACGAAATGATTGCCGGCGGTCGAGATGGGAACTATTCTTTGTTTACTTGTGTCACACGTCAGCCTGCTTCGTTGACAGGTTGGATATGACTCAGCTCAAGTAGCCTCTGTCATCGTTTAACTGTCCGTGGTGACATGAGCTCCTATGACGCGCAATGCTGCTTGACTTATGTGCAGAATGCATTCTGCCATCGCTGTGTCCCCTAATAACAAGCAAACAGTATACTTTGTACTCACCACAGCCATTCATAAGAGATGCTGGAAGTGCTGATGACACGTACGCTCGCTAATTGTAATACACACTGACGATTTCGACAGGCTGCAGCCCACACGTGTGGGATTCACCCTGTCAAAGACACCGTGCTACCAACTTAACCGATGAGGCAACAACTCACAGCTCGCACGTAACCACTGTGGAGAACATTATCGGGCATCCTGTACTTCTTGGTTGGTTATCTTATAAATCCATGGTATCTTTAGAATCGTTCTGTATAATCATAGTTCAAACGCGTGGAGTTTTGAAATAGTTTCTTCCTTCAGGGTCTATGTTTCTATGCCATACAGACGCACTGGGTATATATAGCATTTGAGGAGTATTACTTTTGTGAAGGGTGAGGTTATGTCTCGTGAAAATCGAGCCCATTTTTAACAAAGCACTTTTAGCCTTGGCAATTCTACAACGGATCTCTTGCGAGTTATCCCATTGTCCATTGATGATAGTTCCTAGGTAATTGTAATGTGAGACTCGTTCTATTCTTTCCTGATGTATGTACAGGTTTGCTCCTCTGATGTTTCCTTTGCTAATGATCATGAGTTTAGTTTTACTATTATTAATATCTAGTCGATGCATTTTACTCGTATCTGCAATTTCGTTCATCAAGGTTTGCAGGCCTTCTATTGTATCCGCAAATACTACCAGTCTCTACTTATTTATTTCGCGCTGCGAAAATTTGACTGCCTGAGAGTATTACTACTTCCGGCGATGTTCTGTGCATAATAGTAGCGAGGCCTTTTGTTTGGTGCGTTAGCTCTATCCTTCTTCTTTTATTTGTTACATCTCGAGTCGATTTTGGTAAAACCGATCGCATTACGTTCCAATTCCACTGAGAACATGTACTTTCCAGGACGCCAGGAGTTTCAGGGCCGGGAATTCAAGGAAACCGGCATAGAAATGCTGGGGACGTTAAGCACATCGAATAGGACCAGAGAGCCAAAAAAAGCTTTAACATTACCACCTTTAGCCTAATTTTGACTTAAAATTCTAGTGCTATATACAGTACCAGCATTACCCGTCGTGGCTTCGCCCGCGAATATTCTAGTTGTAAAGAGTACACTTTGCGCGAAAAAAATCTCGTGTGCCCTTTGACCCCCTTAAGTACATTATACTGTATGTATTGATGAATTTTACAGCTTAATTTGGTTCAGTGATAACCTTATAACCGTGTGGAAACTTTCGCAGTAATGAAATAATTGGAATTGCATTGCGTCTTACAGATTCTCTTACCATGGTTACCGTGTTGCATTCTTTCATTATTTCATAGTAAATATACATGTTTTAAGGTATTTATTTAATTGTGAGGCATTTAAAGAGTAAGTGAGTGTGTTATGCTGAACCTGTAGGTTGTGTAGGTTGGTGTTAATGGGACCTTATTTTCGGTACAAAACTGGAATGGGACCTTAGCAGAATAATATAGGGAGGGATTTATTAGTTACGTTTCGTTATTGTAGGCGGCTTAGGAGCATGCTGAGCTTCCATGCCGATATCGTGGTTTCAAACCCGGCCGAAGTCGTCGGATTTTTTAAGAGCGTTAAAAATCCCTCAGCATACCTTCCCCTCCGGGGAAGTAAAGCCGGGCGGGCCCATGTCATAGATTTATGGCATGAAAAAGAACCTTCCACTAACTACAATTGTGTGAAGCTAAATTTCTAGGTTAGATTTGATTAACGCTCTATTAAGTTCCAACGTTCTCCACCAGGTGCAAGACGCGGTGGTATCTAATAATCAAATTCGACGCTAGGTGTCGTTGACGGTAGCATTTGTCAGCAAAAGTAGGAACTGCTTGAAATTGATCGTCTGCAGTCCTTACCTGAATCCCAGATAACACACACTAATACAGCCATCACAATTAGCACCGGGTATCAGACAGATTCTACACACACTCAAAGTGCACGGTGGAGAGAAGTTTTGCCCTAAAACTTCCCCATACGGGAGAACGCATCAGGCGAGAGCCTGGACAAAATAACTACTGTGGTCAAGAAAATTAGACTGAAGCGGTGCGGGGTAGTGGGCATGAAATACATCACCAGAAAGCCAATGTAGGTAGCAATACATTAACAATGTTTATTTCTAATAATACATTTATAAACAATTAACAATTTGCACTTAAGTGCTTATCACAGAAATGAATAATTATAAATGGAACAAAGTGTGAGGGTCTGATGACAGAAACGCTGATTAAGGAAATGCCATTGAAACAAGCTTGCTTGATTTGAGAGAAGTTGAGCTTAACATAAAAAATACACCTTATAAAAGGAACCATAAAACTGATTAAGATCGTAAGATAACTAGTAAGATTTGAATTCTTCATAAAAATGAACTTATCTTCTCAAAGGGTTGAAGAGCCAGCTCTTTAAAAGTTCCAGCTAGCATAAGCGTTGATTGAGAAGTCTTCACAGTTTCTTCTGAAGGAGGCGTACATGGCCTAGAGATATGTACACAGTTGATACAAAGGTCAACTCTTTCTTCTTCTCTTGCGAAGGGATGCCACTTATAGTGTCCAAGTGATGATCCAGCAGCATTTTGAGAATTGGTCGGCAGCCAAAAGGACTGCGGCTGCTTCGAAAGACGAATCAAAGTACCCCATCTAAGGTACGGCTAGCAGAGTACGACAGCTGGCAATTATGCCTGCCATTTAGAGCGATACGTCAGGGTGCAGATCTCGTGACGTAACTGCTAGGTAGCGTAGAGACTAGCGATGGTGTCATGAGATGCAGCAGCGGTGACCAGCAGGTTGAAGTGATCAGAAGTGATGATTGATCAGAAGTGATGAAGAACGCCAGCAAGTGGCGTCTTAAATAGTGACCATAGAACAATCTCGAAACTGGAGATTGCCAGACCAGACAAAGACCTGCCATTGGCCGAACGCAGATCACGGTGACGTCAGTCGACACTGACGCTCAGCAGACAGCAAAACAACCAGCAGATGCCCTGTATGTCGGGAGTATGGAAGCTTGAGGTAGCGAGCGACTGGAACATTCAAGGTGAGAACTTTACAAATTTGAAGCTTATAAATAAATCAGTAAATTAATTACGATACAATGAACTAATTAACATATAAATTTGGTTTGAAGTTTTTCGGGACAAGAAAAGGAACAGTAAAACAGGGCTGTCGCGAAGTATACACAACCGTCTACTGTCACAAAAGTGACCACACGGGGTTACATGACCTCGTTGTCGCAGCCCCTAAACTGAGGAACCAACCAACCATCGTTATTGTAACTGAAATGAATATTGGATTGTAGATATTAATGTCTTATAAGTGTAAGATTGCAGTTACGTGCTATATGCAGTGTGATAATCTTTTGATTAATACAAGCGAAGTATCTTATATGTTTATCCTCACTTAAAATGTTTCGTGTTAATTACGCAATTGGAGTTTAAATAGTATACTCAGCCACCATCTTGAATATATGGCAGGGATGTGCTTTTGTCTTTGCCATACAAAGCCCATATATGGTTCTAAATTAATGCTAATTTAATATATACGTATATACTGTATCTAAAACATATAGAATTATCCGTTTTCATAATTTATAAAAATTCAAGATGGTTGCTGAACGCTAGATTGTGTCATATTACTATGAATAATGGTAGCGAGGTCTGTTGTTGGGTACTACTCTCTCGCTAAATTTCTAATTAATTGTGCTATTATAACGTGAGTTAAATATTATATTAAAGTCTTAAGAATACGCCCAGACGCCATCATGAACTCATAAAATCGCTGTTCCTTGAACTTAGTCATAGGAAGACACTATATTATTGCCAATTTTCATTGTTGTATTTTATACATATAGGGTCATTATCTATGTGCGCTCCGATAAACACAGCAAGCTATGCTGGTTTTGACTGGCACAGATCGCGGTCGCGCGTACACGATTCAGCCGGTGGTGGTGCACACTTTTACACTTTTACCAAACATGTTCAATAATGTGTACTTACAGTGCTCATAGCCGATGCTGAAAATGTCCTCCCTCTCTTGTAACAGACACCAGACTTATTCTGATGAAAGAATGGACAACATTCTGAAGTTACATGCCAGTGATGGCTTCGATTTCATCTCTTATGTACTGTTTAAGTTCATCAATCGAATGCGGATTTTTTCTGTACACCCTACCTTTTAGTGTTCCCCACAAAATGTTCGTCTTGTTTCAGAACAAGATTTTCTGCTTTTCATATGGAAATACACACGTTCGCGCAATGTGAATTGGTGTCTTGGCATGACCAACAATCAGAGTAATCACAATACTCACTAAACGTGCAACACTAACGTCTAAGCTTTGCAGATACACGTCCACATGAATGACAAAACACGGGTGACCTAACGATATGAGTCAGCGGACCGCGCCAACCATCTTCAATGTATAGCAAGTCTGTTCTTTTACCTTGGCTATACCAAGCCACATATTCCGTCCTACCTTGCCACTAATATTCTTTATTGAGAGTTGTTGATTTTTAGCCTACTTTTCACATTTTGCAAAAATGAGGAAAATGTAGACTCATGAGATCGGGCAAATGTGTGTCTGTCTGTCTGTCTGTCCTTCTGTGTGTCTGTCTGTCTGCCTCTCTGGCTGTGTGTGTGTGTCCCCCCAGTAGTATACATTTTCATACTTTGGATATTGCGTAATCGCGAGGACATATTGCATCATCATGCGAGCGATCACGAGATATGTCTGCAGTGTTCGTGACAAAAAAGTTTGTTTGACATAAATGAATGGCCTTGACCTGCTCTACCCCCACACCAAATGTCAACTCTCTAGGACAAAATAAATTGAATTTTGAATATAGGCTATATTTCCAAAATTAGGAAATCTATAAAAAAAAGTTCGTTTGACATAAATGAAAACTCTCTATCTCCTCTACCAGTAAATCAACTCTTAGGTCTATAGGACAAAAATTGAAAAATGTTCAAATGGGGTCTTGTTAGCGGAAAAGGTGTAGGTGTACTAACATTTGAATGAGACTGTACGGGTGTGGCGTCCATGGAGACCCATTTGGTTATCCACACTCGTTTGCTTATTGCTCTGCTTGTGTTAGCAGCAAGAAGAGATTGACCCTTGACCGCTTGAACCTTTGCCCCGCGGCTGTTATCGTTCTTTGGCTAGCGAGAGCATGCTGAACGAGGGGGGTCCGGCTTGCTACTCCATATAGGACGTGCAACTGTTAGTTAACATTTTTTGTGTGCTTGCATGCTCTGTGGTCTTATTCTGTATAGACAGTTCTTTGACTGCATGAAATGAATATTGGCTTGTTTGCTTTAAATTCTTAGCCATCATTATTAAACTCTGAAATTATTTTAATGAGAGAACAAGTTTGGATATCAGTTCACAAACCTGCATTCATGTGATACGATTAAAGAGCTTTTTGCTTCTTTAAGTTTATACTATATAAGAGGAGATTACTATGGAGCAGTAGTTAGATATCACAGTCAACATGAGTCTATGTGAAAGTTTAATACAAAAGTTGAAGAAACTGCAAGCAATCTAGTTGTTGGCAAATAGCGCCAGAATGCAAGGACTAAATTTCGTCATCAGTGCCACGAAAGTGGAGGAGACTGCGTGGTATGATACACTGACAGCAAGTGAAAAGGAGATTTTTAATTGCGAGATTTTGGAGTTGGTGAGAGACCCGTGCCACGTCCAAGAGATTATTTTTAACGGGTTGATATAATTTAAATATAATTATCGAAAAACTCAGAGCGATCTGGTTAAGGCCACTCAACCTCCACTAGAGGAGGAAGAGCAAATGCAAGGAGAACATCGAGTAGAAGAGGAAGAGGACGATGATGATGTTGTTGAAATTATTTAAAAAGAACAGTGGGTGGAGAGAGTGATTTTTTTTTCAATGTATGTTTTTTAAAATATATTTATTTTAATCATTGTGGTTTACATTAATTATATAATATGAAATAGTGAAAAAAAATGGTATGATCTTCGTTCTTAAAGTGGTAAGTAGTTCTTTTTTTCCGCCAAGATGCTGAGAATTGAAGATGCTGTCTGCAGAGTTGAATATGCTGGTGATCTTGTGTGGAAGGTAAGTACAATCATTCTTTTCTTTCTTGAGTGTGTTGGTTTTCTTGAGCTGAAAATATATAGAGACACAATAATAATAATAATAATAATAATAATAATAATAATAATAATAATAATAATAATAATAATAATAATAATAATTTTAATTTAATTTAATTTATTTATTAAATACTATTTATGTTACATTATTGTGATATGTCTCACGAATCTGATGACAGTACAGATTATCTGTGAGACATATTAATTATTATTTACAATAATAATAATAATAATAATAATATTTTTTGCGTTGAATTAAAAGAAACTTACATTGTTTTAATTAGAATATGTTTTTGTTCGAAATCCAAGAGTTGTGAGTTAAATCGAATCCTAGCCAAGATACGAAGGCTCGGGTTCCTTTTCTACGTAGTACTTTGTCAACTAAGTAAATATTAGGATGTTTGGTTCGTTGTAACTCTGCTTCATAAAATGCCCCAAATATCGGCAAATTTTTATTATCTTTTAAAATATATGTTCGTGGATTAGTATTTTGAACTTTATAAATTGTAAATAATTCCGTAGTCCAATTAGCTTCGTACGCTTTGCTGAAATGTTTCTTGATTTTTGATATTCTTACAATGTCGCCAATTTTATATTTTGGGTTTCTTAAAGTTTCATTATATTGTGTTGGCAAGCGGGGTTGATTGTTTCTTTTTACATCAATAGGTTTCAGGCCAATGCTGCAATGTATTTTGTGATTATACTTTACTAATAACTCAGGCAAAATATTTACCCATCGGTATGAACCACGTGCTGTGAACTCTTTCCACATCGATTCCTTAAGAGTTCGATTAAATCTCTCTACTACACTCGCCTTTATGGAGCTCCCAGTGGAATAATGCTTTAGATTTTATTTCTGAGACCATGTTTTGAATTCACTGTTATAAAATTCCGTTCCTCGATCAGTGTGAAAATAATTGGGCAATCTTTTACTTTGAGAATAAACAAATTTTAAACTTTTTACAATCTCACTTCCTTTTTTGGTTTTAAGAGGAATTGCCCATGCATATTTTGAGTAAACGTCAATAATGGTTAATAAATATTTAAATTCATTATTCCATTTTGCAAGTTTTGACATGTCCACAAGATCAGCTTCATGGAGGTCATCGATTCCTTTGCTAATAACATGTCGTCTTTTAAACTTTTTTCTAAGAGGTGCATGAAGTTCTTTTGCAATTTCTCGTCTGATTTCGTTCATAGTTAATTTCTAAACAAAGATTTATAACATACTGTGCATTGTTTTACAAATGTTTGAATTTTTATTCAATATATCCTGCATTTCTTAGTTCTTCTTCAATTGCAAAGATTTCGCTGTCGAGTCCTGTGTGACCTGCAGCTTTCGATGCAATTAATTTTTTAAGTCTTGATACTAATTTGTTTGGTTCATTCCAATGGGCATATTCAATATTGTTTCCTCCTTCGAATTTCCAAATGGCTTGTGGTGTGATGTGTTTCTTTTGGCCATATCCAGTATGCATCGTAGTATTTGCTTCTTCATTCTCATCTGTTGTTTTTATAATTCTATCTATGCCTTCAATAAGAAGGGGTTCGATTATATTTTTATACTTATGAGATTGTGTTCCTCTCGGAGCTGCATTGCTTGCATAATTTCTTTTGTGCACGTTTGAAACATTTAATAATTTCAAATAAGAACTTAAATCTCTCCTATCGATTAGAGAGTGATCTGGTAGTTTCCTTTGAATCAATTCAAGTAGACCTTCTGTTATAGGATATTTTTCACCACCAACTTTTATCCACTTTTTATCAAAGTAAACTCGTTCACGTCCCAAGTATTGTTTATCATTTCTTATCGTTATACCAAATGTTCTATCCACGTTTTGTTTAATGAACGGATCAAAGTAGCGGTTAAGTAGTGTAATTATTTTGATGCTAACTCCATCTTCTTCGTCTGAAGTAGCAGTTGATTCAGAATCATCATTTTTTTTTATTTTCCTTTTTTTTTAGTTGACGTTGTATTAGCAATAGCTACGAGCTGATTTAATGAATTTTTTACTGGTTTAAACTTAGTTTCTATATCTAATTCTTGACGTCTAACATCATTTCGAAGTGAAAGATACTTGTCCTTAACATCTTTTTTTAAGCGAGAAAGTTTATCCTTTACTCGACTTTCAGCTTTAATCTTCAAGCTCTTCTCCATGACTAAACTAAAATTGTAGTTGTTTTACTTATTTATAGTATATTAAAAATCAATTTAAAGAGGAAGATCATTGGTTTTATGTTTCTCAGGGTCTCTAAGTCGAAACTGTATTTCATCTTGTTCTTCAACTACAATGTCACTGCCATCCAGTTCAATCTCTTGACGTATATTTAAAATTGCATACACAATTGGAGATCTTGGTGAAACAAAAATTGGTTTTAATATACCTTTATAGGGAAGTTGGTACTGTATATTATGATTATGAAGCGTGTATACCGGTGAATGGATTGATGGTGTGTTGGAGAATTTCAGAATAAATTTCGATAAGTTCTTTTTCTTTACTTCATCTTGTAATATACCATATTCTTCTTTGGATGCGGTAAAACTTTCGAGTGGTTCTTTGTTAACCAATTGCTCAATTTTTTCTAGTTCAGTTTTTAACTTGTTATATTCCTCTTTGGATGCAGCAGCGTAACTTTCAAGTTCTTCTATTTTAACAATATTTAGATTGTTAGCAACACCCTCAATACGAGTTTGTAAATTGCTTAATTTCTTTTAGTTGATTAACTTCAGTTCGTGAAGCAGCACAGTGTTCTACGAACCGTTTATTTGTCACATCTTGGTCGTTAACAGGAAACTCGACATTTGTTTGTTTTTGATGTTGTAGATTGTTTACAGTCTGTTTCATTTTTTCAAATTCATCTCGTGAAGCGGCATATTGTTCAACACACGTCTTATTTGCATCATCGTTATGGGATTGTTTACGTGAGTAATTCGTCTACTCAGCATATTTAAAGTCCCACCATCGTCTACGTTTAAGAAGTTTTGTTTATTAAATTTAGTGATTAAGTCTTCTAGATCTTTTCGAGAAGCAGCAAAGTTTTCTAAATAATATTTGTTTATTGCATCTAACGAATCGATTGGTTGAGATATGTTTGTTATTCTTCTAGTTAACATATCTACAGTTTCATCATCTTTGCTTATATTCAAAAGAGATTTTTTAATTTCATCGAGTTCTTTTGTTACATGAGTTTTAAGAAAAGAATACGATACCGCATCTTGATTTTGAATTGGATCTTTAACATTTCTTATTCATTTGTTACCCAAGTTGAGACTATCATCATCAAACGGAAAGTGATCTTCTGAAAATTCGCTCACGAAACCATGAATGAATTCTACTCGTTGTAACACTTCGGTTATCCGGTTTTCCAAATATTTTTTATATTCGATGTATGTTGCTGCATTGAAATAAGGTTTACTGCATCATTTGCAGATGATGGTAAAGCTAAGCCTGCGAGACGTTTGTTTTCAAAGTCAAGTTGTTGGTTCTCTATTTTACAAATTAAAAAAAATAAACATTTAAGGTCGTTAATGTTTCGTTGTATGTCTTCTTTAGACTCTATTTTATTTAGCTCATTCAATAACTCAGTACATAACCTTTGTTGCAAGCATCTTCAACATGTATGGGCGTTCCAACATCTTTTAACCGTTTGCCGTTAATACTTAGATGCCCATCGCTTGTTGTTGTTGTTACTTGATTTCCATATTGCAGTAGTTTATCATCAACATACGATTTAGTTGCAATATCATGGCGTGAAGTTGGTGGTCTGATAGACACGTTATTGATTTTGTTAAACGATGTCATAGTTAGGTTGTTAACCACACAAAGTGTATAACGCGAATGAGCATTTAGCTCTTTTGAACTATTATTTATAACTGAAAATAAACATCAAATCCATTGCGATATCGACCATTTTGTCGATAACCAAAAAGCCAAACTTAGAGTTTTGCCAACAATAAGAACAAATATCGAAGAACTGATCATAGCTCATATCTGTATTTACATGATCGTTATATACATGACGCAAGTTTGTTCCGTCTTGTTTAAAAAGAATTAAAAAATTAGCGTTATATCTAATTAGATGTTTAGGTATACAAGAATATGTTTGACAAAGATAAAATACGTCAACATCGTGATGACGACCTCTACTGAAATAATCTTTCATGTGTTGTTGTTTATTGCTGGCTACATCATCAAAAACAAATATAGAGTTTTTTCTAGCCATTTCTGGAGGCATAACTTCATCATTATCAGAAAAAAACACTTTTTATTTCTTTTATAGAGTCCAAAAACTTTTTAAATTCAACACACTTACTTTGAGCAAGTGATTTAGAATAAATATAAACGTTTTCAAAACGAACTCCATATTTGTGACATAACAAATTTATCATTACGTGGACCTAACTGCAGCATACGACACAGTATGGAGGCAAGGACTCATCTGCAAACTACTTCGAATAATACCCTGCAAGAAAATTGCCAAGCTCATTGAAAACATGCTTACAGACAGAAGGTTCCGTGTAATTATGGGAAACAAGACCAGTAAGGAAAGGACTCTTAATAACGGTCTTCCTCAAGGATCGGTACTAGCACCTCTGCTGTTCAACTTATATATATCAGATTTGCCGAAAACAACCTCCACACCATTTGGGTACGCAGACGACTGGGCATTTGCAGTGCAGGAAAAATTTATGGAGAATACCGAAGATACGTTGACAGCTGACCTCAACATCTTAGATCAGTATTTTCATAAATGGAGACTTAGGCCAAGTTTGAGTAAAACTGAAGTCACATGTTTCCACCTCAACAACAAACTGGCCCACCGTGAACTTAATGTTAAATTCCAGGACACTAGACTTCACCACAACAGATACCCAAAATACCTCGGGGTAACCCTTGACAGAACTCTGTCCTTCAAGGAACACCTGAAGAGGACAACAGCCAAACTCCAGACACGGAACAACATCCTCCATAAACTGTGTGGTACCACCTGGGGTTCTTCAGCTTCAACCTTAAGAACTTCAGCTCTTGCCCTTGTCTTCTCAGCTGCAGAATATTGCTCTCCAGTCTGGCTGAACAGCTGTCATACAAAACTGGTTGACTCGCAGCTAAACCATACTTTGCGCATTGTATCAGGAACCATAAAATCTACCCCCACTTCTTGGCTGCCAGTTCTTAGCCATATTCCTCCACCACACTTACGGAGAAAGAATGCCCTGTTGCAAGAGTACCAGAAGTTGTCTAGAAATGCCAATCTGCCAATCCATGGAGACATCCCCAACGCCATGATCAGCAGGCTCCGTTCCAGAAATCCACCAGTTAGGACCGCCAGAAACCTGGTTGATAATTTCAACCTACAGCAGGACTGGATACAAGAATGGACATCCACAGCTCCACCTGAGTATCGGAACTTTCCCTGCATCACAAGAACACCAACAGGATTTCATCTACCCCGCAGTACCTGGACAACTCTCAATCGCATCAGGACAGGCCATGGCAAGTACGCTGACTCCCTCCACAAATGGGGCAAACTTTCCTCCCCGGAATGTAGCTGTGGTGCCCCAAAACAAACAGTCCATCACATTGTGGAACAGTGCCCCCTGAGTGCATATCAGGGCAATTCAAAAGACTTCCAAAATCTGAATCCGCCTTGCATAGACTATATTGAGAGCTTGAAGTTAAGACTGTAACCTACTGTACATAGTGTATATTTAATTTGTGATTGTGTTTCTTTGCATTTTTATGATGTCATACGCTAAATAAATAAATAATATCATTACGTTTGTTTTGCCACAGTTCGATGGACCGCAAATGATACATCGAATAGTGTTCGGTAGTAAAACCCTATGCTTTCTTTTTTCACTTTTACTCTGGTTTTCACCATTAGTAAATGAAATTACCGGTAGAGTAAACAAACTTCAGCATGTCAACGTTTACGTCTGAGAATGCACACTGCACAAAAAATCACATCACATCAACATATATTGTTTCCACACGTATCATAACTTGTATTATATGGAATAATAGTAGGATTTTCAGGATTTAAATCAACGTTGCCGACGTAAAACCCTCTTAAATATGGGCAATATGGTGCCCATTTTTTATGATCATTTAAAGGAATATCATTTTCTCTCCAATTTTCAATTTCAATCTTACAGAATATACATTTCACCTTATCACCATGACCGGTATAATAAAATCCTGCTGATGCTAAACAAAATTCGTTTGGACAGGGAAGAGACCAATTTTGAAAAGTTTTAAGTCTTTCATATTCAGATTTTAATTCTATGCTAGGAGAAATATTGTTTACGTAAGGGAAAGAAAAAGCCCATTTCTTATGGTCTTCAAACGGATCATCATCTTCTTCCCAATAACTAAGTTGCAGATTACAGAAAGCACACCTGACCATATCCTTATATCCATAATAGTAAAATCCTGCAGCTGCTAACCATGCAGTGTACGTAAAACTGTCTGAAGACCAGTTCTTAAATGTTTTTAGCCGATCTCTTTCAGATTTTAAATTCATTCCTTTTTGACTCAATATCATTTGCATTAACTGTTTCTTGGAATACTTTACACAATTAAAATACTTCATGATGATGCTTTACTTCACACAAAAAAAAGATGTTCACCACACGAAGCTAAATGTGAACTGATATGAATCAACAAAACACGCTGGCTAATATGCATGATTTGCGTGTGTTGGGTTGGCCGAGCGGTCTAAGGCGTTAGACTTAAGATCTAATTTTCAGAAATTGAAAGCGAGGGTTCGAATCCCTCACCTGACAATATTATTTGATATACATGTGGAGTGAGGAGGTGCTTGATCATTATAAAAACTTTAATATGAAGTGGTACAAAGACCTTTTCTTCTTTATTCATTTAGAATTACAATTAATTCAATTTTATTTCTCTTGTATGAGTGTTGAAGTAATCTCATTCTTTTAGTTGTCCTGATGAGTGTGTGTTGAGATGATCTTGTTCTTTTAGTTGTCCAGATGTTTATTTTCTGTAGACAAAAAATATACACTCTGTTTAAAAAGCAAACAAAAACAAAATATGTATAGGTGTCAACAACACTAGTAGATTTAATGAATTACCTTTTATAGATAGCGATTACAGTTATCACATTTGCAGCGAAGATGAAACAGGTTAGGTAGATGATCTGGTAGATGTTCCCACTCCAGACGAATTCGTTGTGGCTCATATATAGTCGGTATGTTTATAGGAAAGTAGTTCCAATCAAACTTATTAAAACCTTGAAGTCCATTGTTTCGAAACTTGTTTATTATCGAACACACGATTTTCATGATGCCATCAGAAGAATTTTACCAATGTTGAACAGCTTTGACATTAAATTTAGCACAACTATTGCTTCCCATTGCAAGAGATGGTAAATGTTTTGGACAATCGGTAGGTAAACGTTGGCTATGCTTCAACATTAGATCTGACATTCCATCAATCGTATTAAGATCGATTAATGACCCAGGGGAAAGTGTTTTTAGTGCAAACAAAGAAAATTCTTGTGGTAAATTATATACAACTAAATATTCATATTTATTTTTAATAGAGTCAAAAAAGGAGAAAGAGTTTTTTCACAATACGCTGCGACCCATGTGAACACAGGACTGAATGAAGGTATATTGCTGTTATTTAACATACAGTAAGCAAGTTCCAAACTGCTGTTTGGTAGCTTGCGAATGTCTGCAACTATTGGCTGCTTCTTATTCCACGTGCCAGCATCAGTAGAAGGAGAGTCTGTTGTTGTCAATTCCATGATTGTAACTAAAGTGAGAATACTTGTTTACTTGTTTGCTTATAACTTAGCAAATATTGGTTTAGATAATTACTTCATTTGTTAATGGTCTGTAAGATATTTGACGATCATGAATAAGAACACAATAAAGAGTTGTATCTTCAGGTATATTCTCACTTGTCTCGATTTCAATTCGCACATCAACTGAAGATGTCTTCACTGCCTCCACTTGCTCAAGGCAATTAATTACAATAATCGGACAATGAGACTTAAATTCAACTCGTGAAACTAGAGTCTCTGAACGAAAATCATCGATCTGATAATATACATTACGAAATTTAACAAACATGTCATACAATTCGCTGTAGTCATTTATAGCAATTTCAGAAGTTGGCATTTCATAGGGATAAAAAATTGAATTTAAAAGAACTCTTATAGATTTAATGTTACAATGGTCAAAATAGGAAGAGCACGTATTTAGTACATTTATTTTAGTTTGAAAACCTAATAAAAATTGACGTGGTTTTTGAGTTTCAGAAGTTGTCATTACAGTCCAACTATATTTAGTTGTTCAAGGAAGAGATGGCAAGACATGAACATCCCATGTTCGAAAACCAACCTGACTGGGAATATTTTTCTGCATTAGTTTTAATCTTTTAATTTGTTCTTCGTCCGATAATAATAAAACGGGAATTTTTAGATAAACTTTAAATAACTTGACCTTAGAAAAATCATTTTCGGTTGCAGATTGCAACGCACGTGCGTCACTCGACGATCGGAGAAGTATTAGCTCATGCTTGCAGTTTAAAATCGGCTTTCTATAATCCTCTGCTAAACCTAACAGGTTGCTTAAAGGAAGTATTACAAGGAAACGTTTTGTGATACTATCAACAATATTTGCTTCACTTGCTGGTGTTGTTAAAGAGGGAAAATAACCAGCATTTTGTAAAGCTGTATATTCGTTTTTTGAATATGATGCAAACGTTTTTATAGAACTTGTTATACCTAGATGGCGTGTACGATCAATTTCTTTACCATTTAACGTAACGCGAATTTCGCTAAAAAGATTAGCCCCAAAATTTTGGTCAGGATGTGCTGTAGTAGAAGCAGCCGGATTTACGTTAGAAGTAATAATTTGTCCTTCTAAGTGAAGAACACCTTCTGATAATAAAACTATGTTTTCTTCATTTTGAATTGGTATTCGAATTTCATCATTATTTTCGAATTTATTAGCTGAATAAGGTTGGTAAACTCTTTCTTCTCGTCGCACAACTCTGTTATCAACCTCTATTTTATCCGTTATGTTAAACATGTTAAACATGTTAACAGCTTCAAATATAGATAGAAATTAAATAAGATTAACAATTGCCTATATATTTATATTGAAATTAAAGTACGCGATAGCCTAAAGACTGTAAGAAATGTTTGTTGTTGTCTTAGATTTAAAGGTGTGATGACGTTGTTTTTTTTTTTAGAAATTTCAGCGGATTGATTTATATTTCTTTTTCGAATCAGAGTCGACTTCTTTTTTTTTCAAACTTTGAGTATTATATAGTATAACCATATTTGTGATCGTTTTCTAGTAAGCTTACTCAACTAGAATGAAAATATAACAGTATTTCATTACTTTATATAGCAAGATATCGTGCTGGACGAATAATTAATTCTACAGTTAAATCTTCATCTTGCAAATCAATGAGCTATTGAAGATGATCTTCAAGTTGCACAGATACATGTTAAATAACCTTGCTATTCATAGGCAAAAAATTAATTGTTGTTGGTTGTACAACAATCGGATAACCAGCAGGTACATGAGATTTAAAATTATATAAAGAGTGTGTTGGTTTATGGTTCAAATAAGAACTCGTACCAAGCACAAGGTTGCAACATACTCGAATACTATTAACAGTGTTAATTTTAATCATATATTCAGAATGATGAGTCGTGTTTGCCTCGAACTTTTTATGAGAAAATCCTAACAAATCTGCAATAGAATCTTCAACACCAAAATCTATAGCAAAGTTTTTCGAATATAGTTTACAATTAGAGAACACTTTATCATAATTAATATAAATATATGAAGGAAATTTGTATTTTTCACATAATAAAACTGATAATAAATGTGCTAGTAATAATTCATTAATCTTTGCACTTAATTGTTGAAACGTATAGCTAGCATCAGGTATTATTAAAATTGTTGTATCCACATCGTTCATCTTTATGGCTAAAACGTTATTATTTTCGTTAATTTTTACTTCACTTTCCATTCTATTTCGATCAATCTCAATTTCATTTTTATTCTCTTTAGGGTAAACTTTCTTTTCGATACCTAAAGCCTCTGCTACACTGTTGGGTACACTAAAATCAATATTAAACGGAGAAGACAAAACAAGACGGTTGCGTCCTTTTCCCTTTATGTCCTCTTCCAAATAAAGATTTGTTTTTTGTATATGATTTGTTATAAGTTTCGACAATGAGTGATAACTAAGTAAATCATCAAATGTTGAGGCTAGATCTTCAAATTCATAAATACCTGGTGGTACCACTAAATCAATTGATAACAAAAATTTAGTAAAATGAATGCGAAATTTATTATTTCGGTAGGTAACATTTCGAATAGAATTAGATGTATACAATCCTGCAAGTCCTATTTCAAAAAACTCTGCTCCGACAAGATGAAGCGGGTTCTCCAATGTAACATCAATCTATGAGCCTTTACCTTCAAGAGTTATCCGTCTTTCGAAAGCTATCTTTGAAATGTTTAAAGACAGTCTGTGTTTCCCTTATTTATACAATACAAGAAGACTAAACATAAATGTCCACAAATCGAAGAAGTAATTGATTGATAAGAATGAAAATTATATTGTAGATAACAATTTTTAAGATATGTTAAAATTTCTAATGGTGGTCTTAAATTACCGATACTATCAAAATAATGCACGTATTTACCTCGTTTACTGAAAGCCACCCAATGTGAACCAGATTTAACCATCGGTTCAAGGTTAACAATACAGTTTTCATTTTTTCGAGGATGTCTTGGTAACGTATCTCGCATAAAGACTCCTCTAAAATTTGGAATCTTTAATTGATGTGCGTATTTAGCTAAATAGAAATTACTTTATGCTTTATTTGGTATTTGGTTAATTATCTTTTGTATGCAGGAGGATTTAAATAAATGCCTTGACCTGCTTTTCCTCGCATTGCTTCTATCATTCGATTGTGTCTTTTCATTTCTTTTAATTCTTCTTGTGCAGCTTTCGCTTTGTTTATAGCAGACGCTACCCCGGCTGCTCCACCTGCTAGACCCCCCAAGCCCGACAAGGCTGCAAATATCGGAAGTAGGGGTAAAATACCACCTTGCTTTTTCGATGCTCTTTTTTTAAACTTTTCTTGTTTTTTTTATATTTAATTTTCGTTTACCTCCACCAAGCTTAGACTTAGCTTTCATTATGCCACTGACTGTTAGTGCAGCCGCTGTCTCTCCTAATGATGCGTCACGAGATTTTACACGAGACCAAGCTTTTGAAGCTAAAATTTCATCAGCCTCCCTTCTTTTGTTTGAATCTTTATGATTTGCGTAAGCAATGTCGTGCTCTTTGCACGCTTTATCTAATATATTTATTCCTGGATCACCACGGCTCAATCGCTTTTCTAATTTTGTTCCTGGTCCACAATATTCATATCCTGGAATGTGTAATTCCACAGGTAAATTATCAATAGTTTTATTAAGTACACGACTAATGAATGATCCGCTTCCTGATCGTTTATATTGAGTGGCAGAGTTGCTCCTCTTACAACGCACCATTACTAAATGATAAGTAATATAATGTAATTATATATATATATATATTTCAGGAAAATGGGAACGGTGGGGGAGGAGTTGTAAATAATTCACACAAAATTTGGGTTATTATTTATTCTCTTTTTCATAAGCAAAGGAACACACAAAAATTAGTATTATCAACAGAATAAAAGTGTGTGTGAAAGAAATAAAGTAAGTAAGAGAGATGAAGAGCTTTAATCTCAAATATGTTTCTAATCATTTTTCAGAGAAAAATGACCAAACGGTAAAGTAACAATTCCGTTTTCAGTTATGTGTCTTTTATCATCGTTTGATGAAATTGCCAACTTATTTTGCCGAACAGTAAATACAGAATGAGATTTTGAAATTATACAAACTTGAACTTTGTTGGCTTGATCTCTGTTATAAAGACACTTTCGATACTCATCAATATTCATAGTTTTACTCACGCTCTTCTTAATGCATTTAGCCTTACACAAGCTATTCATTTCATCACACAATTTTGTTGCATACATTTTGGGTCTTAACCCCACAAATTCTTCAACAATCCTTCCTGCATGTTCATCTTTCATTAAACCAATTTCACCTTTATTTTGTCTGACAATGCCAAAAGGATTGTTTGTTTCATAGTTTCCAGTATCAAACAAATTTGAATGCTGTTTTATGAACTCATAAATATCATAATAGAATATATACATAAAACTATCTGTGTCTGTGTATAACAACCTCACATTTGATTCAGGATTTGCTAAAATAACATTGTAATGAAAGTCATTCATTTTACATTTAGACAAATCTAATATAGATGCACCAACATATACTGGTTGATTGTGAAAAATCTTTAGTCTGCTCATCTCAATGACCATACATTGTTCATCGAATATAATTCTATGTTTAAAATTAGCCTTAGCTATTAAAGACTTAGCACCATAGGCTCCATGCCATGGTAACCCATTTGATGTCCCTTAACTTCCTCACATTCATCAGTGAACGACCAAAAATTGCATTATTCATCAATTTATAAAAAAAAAAAAAAATCATTTTTTGCCTGTTTTCGTTTCTCTGTGTTCACATCAATATATGGTTTTAGCCATTGACTCTGATTGAATTGAATTATTCTGTGAATACGATCTAATTTCATTCCTAGTTGAATACATTGCTTTAACATTCTATAATGCAAAACATAACGTTGTTTATTATATAGGGTAGCCATTAGCTTTGTCAACTTTTCTGGACATAGAGGGTAATCTGAATGTTTGTCATGTACCTCTTGAGGATAACTCAAATCTACTTCCAAGATATACCCGATTTCTGAAGTATCATCAATATTTAAAACATTAAACCCTTCAACATTTGCAATCCATTTAAAGCCATCTGTTTGAAGATATTCCATCATAGCATATCCATATACATGATTAACATCAAAGTACATTATGTAGGACTCTTGTTTTTTCTCATCATAAGTTTTCATATACTTATTATTAGCAATCGCATGTCGTGTTATACACTGAATAGATCGTTCAAAAAAGTGTAACATATCAATATCTTGAAGCAATTCAAGTTGAACATTGGTTATCTTTTTCATTGCACACCAAGACATAGATAGAGCAGTGTAAAAATGAGCTGCATCAATGCCATACGTCTCCATGCCATTCGATCTAAAATTTTCAAAGACATCCGCCAATAGAAGTGTGTCTACTTTTAAATACAAATCGGCGTATTCTCCTAATGTTTGACAGGAAAACGTTTCCCCACACCGATTGAGCAAACTCATACTCCTCGTTCGATATTGTTTGATTATAAAGACTGCTATAAAACTTGGATATTTCAGGTAATTTAGTTTCGTTAAGTACGTCCATACTTGTGACGTATTCATATGGAAACACGCCTTTTCTCGCAGTAAGTCGAAACTGTGCATCATCATTAAAATAACGTCTAGTTATTTGCTTTGAATCTTCACTTAACGAAGATGAACATTGATCTAGTGAACAGGACAAGAAATTATATGTATCGATAAATCTTAACTGAATGAATCCATTCTTAACCCGTACATACTTTGTAAACCCTTTATAACCTTCCATATTCATTGCTAACAAACTTATATGACCAGGATTATGTAACACCTCTCCATCTTGTTTCTCACAAATTTCCTTAATTATAAAATGTCCATCATAGGCCGTTATATTATGAAATGCTATAGGCAGAACCTTTGTTACTTTGTAATTTAAATTACAACTATTGTGTGCGCTTCCTCTATATTTTCCAGTTATGTGACAATGATCGCGTACTTCATTATCTGCAATCGGTTTCTCGCAAATATGACAAATTTTACTTAACAAAAATAAACTTTCTTCATTTTCCGTCATCTTTAACATCGGTTTAGCTGATAAATAATATGTTTGAAGTTTATCTACAATACTATAAAGTTCCTTTACAAACAATTCTATGCAATTATTTCCCCTAAAGAGTTTAATACTGCACAAATCACTATCAAAATTACAATGAAGGTATAAAGAAATGCAGTAAGGAATATGTTTATGGGTTAATGTAAAGTTAGGAATGTCACTATTTGGAAAACAAGAGGAAATAGGAGACAAAACGCATTGAGTGTCTGCATAAATTATAAATGGAACTGTATCTTTAAATTTAAATTCTGTAAAATTAACAAATCTTTGTTCGTCAGTTGGCAATATGCTTTTTGCAACAGGAAACTGTTTACAGTCTGCAAAGTGAACATTTAACTCATCCTCAAGAAAATAATATGACAAACAACGTCTACATATATAAATCCGTCTACAATTGCCAGTGACGCTTGAACGCACAAGGCGAGCGAGATTTCTAATTAAACAAAAGTGATAACTTTCACTGTTTCCAACCTGCAACATCAATAAGTCCACACTCCTTTTATATACTTTATCTGATACATACAAAGGTACAATAGTAAATGTTTTTTTTCCTTTTACTTCGTTTGTTCCCATACACACCCAATTGTTTTCATCATATTGTGCTCCATACACATTCACAGAAATATTGTTTTGATTTTCAAACTTGTTTAAATATTTCATTTGCATTGGAATTTGAATATCATCTAAATTTAAAACATCTCTATAATTAGGATAGGAAGAAAGATGATTCACGTTTCGCGTTTTTGGATACAAACCAGCAATCACACTCCACGCAAAACAAGCTTCCTTTGTATCATACAAATTTAGCACTGCATGTTTATTGACTATTACATCAGGCAATCTACTAGTATTGGACATTCCTACTTGAAATCCAACATATTTATTTATATAATTCTCAAACTATGAATTTTTTCTAAAGCCCACCCAGAGCCATTTGCTTCAAATTCACTCATTTTTGTCAATGTACCTTCAATGATATGATTATTATAAAATTCATTTACATCCGTATACTCGAAAACTACTTTATTTTTGGCAGCAAAATATTTTGTTTCTGATATGTCGTGAAGCACATACTGTGCACACAAAACTGAATTCACCTTTAAAGCTTGCACAGTTAACGCTTTCGTAACATACTTTGTAAACCAAATATTAGCATTTGCTAAAAATTCGCGAGGATCCAAAAACTCATTCTTAACATTTGAAACAGCAAGTGTGTACACTCTAGAATTGAATGCCGTTTCAATTATCTCACAGCTTAAGAAAGATTCATCCTTTATTTGAAGTGTAATTTCTTCACAATTCACAGCTTGTTGCAATATGTGGTTGCTAATAACTCTCCAACATTCAATCAACTCATCACTGTTCTCAATCAAGTCCGTTTGAGTGTATTCCCCGATTTGGTATGATATTGAAATAGCACCGTTTAGTTCACTTCTAAAATTAGAAACACTTTCAAATGCATTGTCCAATTGGTTTCTTATATTTTCACTGTTATTACCTTTCTACGTTTGCTAGGAGGTGTTGCCATTGTTGTCTAAGCAATTGTCCAATTTGCACTGTTGTTAATACACCACCAGCAGTTGCTGTAACATCGGCTCACCATAAACCTATAATCTTTTAAAGTGTATTCAAGCCATTGAGATAAATTGCTGCCTGTAATCTCCAGTGAACAATGAATGGCTTCAAAGGGAAATTCGTCCTGAAGTTTAACAAGCTTCTTTCTCATTATGACTCACCTCATTACCATCTTCTTCTCCTTCTTCTTCACTCCTTCTTCATTCGTTATATCAATCAATACATATATAATCTGCATATATATACTCACCAAAAATTTACAGATTTAAAACAACTTGATGTGAGCGGTTCTTCAACCCCAAATGCACCAACATCAGTTTGCCCCTAAGTGAGTTTAGTTCATCGATCTCTGATGCGCTTAGTTTTGCAAATACTGCTGGTAGAATTACACTTGTTATTTCACCTTCAATGATAATGTCCACCACTATTTTTCTTCCAAATCTCGTCTCCACAGCCCGAATAATTTGGACCACATACGGTAAATCAATTATTAGTTCTGATAGTTTCTTATTAGAATACTCAACGCAAGTGGCTAAGTTATTGAACTTCGTTAGAACATCCATCACACACACAATTTGTTCCTCGTCGTTTACTTTTTTACTTTCTTTATTTCTTTCACACACACACTCTCTTCGCGCAAACGTAGAAGTTAAACTCATCCACGCACACATGCATTTATATATCCTTCACCCCCACCTACAATCAAGAAACCAAATGCTACAAAACAAGCTTCTAATGAAATCATCTCATTAATTTTTTATCACTATTACTTAAAGAAGTCAAAGATTACATTCTTACCCAATGACGTTATAGGTCAACCACGTCTCACGCGAACATTGCAGACATATCACGTGATCGCTCGCACAGCTGCACACTTGCACGGGTATCAGATGACGTCAACACCCATTAATTTTTATCTCCATCGCATAAATAAGTCAAAGGTTATCTGCTTCAAGCGGTTAGCCAAAGGTTATCTGCTTCAAGCGGTTAAAAGTCGACCTCTTCCCACGCTAACATGTGCACGTGCACGCTGCACATGCTCACCCCCGCATGGCTATCAGATGACGTCATGATGATGCAATATGTCCTCCCGATTACGCAATATCCAAAGTATGAAAATGTATACTACTCCCCCCTATCAACTCCTAAACGGCTGCAGCAATCGAAACAAAATTTGATAGGAGTAAAGATCTATACCTGAATATCTCACGACCATATTTGAAAATGATGTCAATGCTACCAACTGCTGAAAATCGCAATTGAAATTTGAGCTCCATGTTGGATATCTTGGAAGGTATGAATGGGAGCTATTTCTAAATTGGCACACGCATAGATAATAATATTGTAGTTTAATTTCCAGGAGGCCATACATGGCAGTGCTGCCAAAATGATTATAAGCCTGCTGATGAGTCCAAATTTTAAATGCATGAAGCTTCTACACTATCAATTGGATTTCATCCAAATTTCATATGTGCTATGTGTACATAAACAGATTCTGAGCGTATTCTTAAGAGCCACCAGGGCAGCCAACTGTTAATAAATGTTCTCAATTTTTAAAAAATCCAAATACCCATATATCAGAAAGTATGCAAGCCGACACCTTTAAATTATGCACACGTATAGTACCTGATAATCTATATTAATTTGGAGTAACTTATATACGTCACTGCTACCAACATGATTATAAGCGCACTGAGAGGTCCAACTTTAAATACATGTAACTTCTATACCATCATTGGTTTTCAACCAAATTTTGTATTGTGTACCTTAAGAGATGGAACTAAGAATATATTCAGTCACCAGGGCTGCCAACTGTAGTTCTCTATTAGGCTACATTATGCCAGATATACAGTATTTCGAACTAATTAGAAATTTCGATATTACCAACTTAATTTCGTCATTATTCTAGATAGATCTATATAGATTAATCATTGGCATGAACCTTAAATTTTAAGAAAAGTAGGCTCTTTAGTTCGTCACGGAACTTCTTGTTATATTTTATAATTTTAAGATGGGGGCTGTGCGTAACTTAAAGTCTCATGTTGTTATTACGTTGGCGATAGAGGGTCCTTGTATGCAACTGGGAACTTTATTTAATTGGAACACAAGTTATGGATTATAACGCCTGAGTGATTCGCACGGCCACCATCTTCAAAGAATTTGGCCTTGTAGTTTGGACAACATGGAGGTATATTTTTCCAAAATTTGGTACAGATCCAATGATTAGTTTAGTCATATATATATATTGAACATTTGGGTGGCCGCCAGTTTGTTTCAGAGGGCAAGAGACTGGGGGTATAAAATATAATTATTTTTTGCACATTTGTAGTTGGGAATATGCTACATTTTTGTAGATGAGGATTCCATTTTATGAAATACGGGGTGGGAAATTATTATCCCACTGCCCGCACCCGACAGTATGTTTTCTTAAATGAGCAATGGGGTAATAATTTCCCACCTCTAAATTATGATAATACTGTGTTTATCACTCAATAATGAGGTTTATTTAACATGATATCTTATATAGGCCCATATATAAAAAAGGATGTTCGTATGTTCGTCTTTTATGTGTTAATAAACCATTCATTCGATTGCGAACAAATTTTGGTGAGTTGTTGTGGACACGTCCGGGATGGTTATAGGCATAGTTAATCCAATTTACAATAGACAGCGCGTGAGTAGTTTACACAAATGAGTATTGGTGATGCGTTCATATAGCCTACAATTCATCCGATTGCGACCAAATTATGGTGGTTGTTTAGCACACTTCTGGGATGGTTATAGGCATAGTTAATCCAATTTACAATAGATAGCGCGCGAGTAGTTTAAACAAATCAGTGTTGGCTATGCGTTCATATACAATGCATCAGATTGCGATCAAATATTGGTGAGTTTTTGTGCACACTTCCGGGAAAGTTATAAGCATAGTACATCCAATTTACAATAGATGGCGCGCGAGTAGCTTCAACAAAATGGCGTGCGATTCGTTTCAACAAAGACTACATGCGTTCATATACCATTCATCCCATTGCGATTAAACTTGAGTTAGATGTTGTGTACACTTCAGGGAAGGTTTCTGACTTAGTAAATCCATTTTATAATAGGTGGCGAACGAGTAGATTCAACAAATGAGCGACGATGTGCGAAGTGTTTCAACAAAGTACCGTATGCGTTCATATACAGTACCATTCGTCCGATAGCGATGAAACTTGGGGGAGATGTTGTGTATACATCAGGGAAGGTTTCTGGCTTAGATCATCCACTTTTCAATAGGTAGCGCAGGAGTAGATTCAACAAATGAGCGACAACGCGCGAAGCGTTTCAACAAAGTCCCGTATGCGTTCATATACCATTCGTGCGAAAGCAATGACACTTGGGTGAGTTTTTGTGTACACTCCAGGGAAGGTTTCTGGCTTAGTACTGCACCATTATTCCTAAAGGTCTTAAGTACAGATATGGATTCAGTAATATGGAACACCCTGTAACTTTCAAGCTAGCCACAGAAGTCGATCATAACAGCTGGTCTACAGCAAGCAAAAGTTCTGCTATCAAGAATGAATCGGGAGCGCTCGTATTTCCGAAGAGAAGCCCGAAGGTCGTCGATAATAAACATATTGATATTGTCTAACATCATATCGCTCGATACACCAGAGAATGATAAATACGAATTAAAGAATATTTAGCGCTGTATGTGAGCAGTTATTTATGTCTGTATGCATTATCTCCATGGCAGAAAGCTATTACAAACAAGTATGAAAAACGGAAGAAGATCTGTTAAGTTACTAGTGTGCCCTTTTAGCAAGAAATATGCCAATCACAGTATACCAGCGTAGCTCAATTCGGAATTTTCGGGGCAGCGGTAAGTTCCCCCACTCTGTGACTCACATATTTTGGATTAATTAGAGGATACACTTGCAAAAATAACAACAAAATCGACTCCTATTTTAACACATTTAATTAATAAAATTAATGGCGCTACAAACACTTTAACAATTTAATTACTGACCCATAATCATCTACTTGTTCCAAATGAACAAGGAATCACAAGTATAATAAAACAAATATTGTATTTAAACATATGGTTTCCACATAAACCAACAATTCCTACTTAGTCTTACTTCCATAAAGCATCAACTGTAAGTTTTATATAACTCCGAGCTCTTTTGGCTCCATACTTTACATAATAATGGTGTCATTCTTGTACACCTCAAATACTATCCTTTATATCTTATTAATCCTCAAAAACAAATGTATAATTATATTTAAAATTTATGTTAATTATCTAACTCAATATTTTGGGCATGTTCACACATTCAGCTGTTATCATCTCTCTTTATTTTCACAAATATATTAAGGTAATCAGGAAATCAACTGTGTACTCCAGAGCGTGAAGATACTTGACACAGTCAAAAAACTATAGTTACTCCCGAAACTTAGTTGCCTTCAATTAACTCGTGGAATCCTACGTCCATCCAACACTACAATAGGGATTGTTATTTATCTCTTATGTCTTATAAGACCATTATCATATAAGAAACTACGATCTGAACAGGCAAACGAAAATATCAATCTACAAGGACCTCGGTTCAAAGCCCGGGTCGTTAACAACTTTAAACACTCTTGGTGTATTCATTTCTCTTTACAACATCTTACGAGACGGTTTCTGGCCCACCCTTACTCTAAGAGAGCCAGGCCATTCTACTCGGGCGCGATTTATGACACGGAGGGTGACGGGCGACTCTCTGTCTAACCCCCGTTAGCAGCTTATTTCCAAGGCTTTCAAAACAAACCTTCACATTATATTCAGTTCTGGGGAGAGACCGGGCTTTTACTGTACCGTATTCATTCAAACAACTATTCTTTGGTTCATAGACCACTTTCGTAACCTTGGCATTTATTAATTATGAGAGGGTCCTCATTGATTGGGAAGATTAATACACATCCGACGACGAAGAATTAAGGGGCTTTTATCATAAGAAGATTCTGCGTTCGAATCTCTTCACATGCCTCGGGAACCATTCCCTTACAGAGGACTTATACAAAATGCGATTTAAAGTCGGCCGTGGCCCATATGACATACGCTCAATAATACCATATATTAGCTCCCTTTCAAATACATACACAATGCCTCGTGATACTACGTCACAAATAGAGGACTTATACAATTATCAATTCACCGCAATCAACTACCCTCCATAAGTAATTTACCAAGTATTTTAACCTCTACGCGTTCCTAGCGTGACATTATAATATTATTTGCGCTCTTTTGCGCTATGCATTATTTTAAGCCGAAATGTCTTCCCAAGAACTGATAAATCTCATTAGTAACAATTCATATTATTTTAATTCTTATATTAATCTTTTCCGTTGCTGATAAATCGCTCCCTTTTAAAATATTCCCTTGAACATCATATCTTACACATCTATTAAGGCTTTAACGCTCTTATGTTCACATCAATTTATTTGATCTTTATTTAATATTTCCATATTTAGTTATTATTATTATCTTTATTCTTTACACAAGCTCAAAAGCTATTTCTTTCATATCTCAACTTTACTTTATTTAAATATCTTTCATGATAATTACTGATATTTCGCTTGCTCTTATGATATTCGTTAAATACATTAACATTTTATTCACTTATTTCCTCTACGGGATTTATTCTTTACATAATTATTGATAATTTCTCAAATTTCTATTATTGTTCAGACCGCGTTCTTGTTTATTCAGTATTTATTTATTAAAACACATCCCTTTTACTCAAAAACTCCGGTGGATTTGTACACAGTCAATTCCTGACACCAAAATAGAATGAAATTCAGTACTCACATGTTTTTAAGATCGTCCCATGATCTTTATTCTTGTGCGGTGCTTCATTTTGGGTCCACTTTGAACTTTTTACTCCATATTAAAGGAATTCATCTTATGTATAAACACTTCTTGACATATATTTAAGACACTTAACATTGACGACATTTTTATATACTGATGTGTCCTTTTGAACACATAATAAACAACTAAAAATATTAATTTAACACGCAATCTTGATAAATTTACACTTCACAATTCTTGATCACTAGGCCGTATTTCTGAGCCTATCACACGTGACCTTCTTAATTTCCCGTTTCCAAGGGTGAAATTTATTCGATGTCGGCTTCCTATCCTGCAGAATACGAAAGTCTCGAAACATCTACTGCTCCCTGGAATCCAAATTCTTCTACTCCTATCCTGGATGACCGGCTATTTATCTAGCTTGAACGGCTTCTTTGTAGATTTGTTTATCGATCCTAGCGAAAGTCTATTCGGATCGAGGTCTCCTCAATGACCTATAGAATTTGTTTATAGCAACTAGTACTTCTCGAGTCTAGTACTTTATAATAGTTCGCCTGCTTTTTGGAGATAAGGTTTATATTCTCCGATCTTCTTTATTTGATCGGTTCTAACACTCCTACGTTTCTGATATACGTTCTGAACCTTATTCTGTTCTTCCCTTTTAGGGTTCTTTAATTTAAATAACAGTTTATCTTTCTGGTACGGTACTTCCGTACGTTATGATATATTCGTTCGTCTATTTAACGACCTATCGCCTTTAAGTCCGACGTTCGCGGCCTGCTCTGACTATATCTTACGAACTTTCACTATAACTTGTATACAGTCGGGCCTAAATCCTGTAACTAGGATTTTCCTAATATTTCAATACGGCGATACTTTAAATTTCTTCTTGACCACTCCTTATGGAGGCAAGCAAGTCGTTAATACTGCGACGCCTATGGCTATCGGATATTACTTCTGCGGTGCAACACAGCGTTTCTCCCCTCAAGGAGTACTAGTAACTGTCTTCGATGTGACGCAGAGTTACGCCCCACACGGCTGTCTGAATACTGATGTGCTGTGATGTAGTCTTACGCCCCTCACGGACTGTCGGAACTGCGTGCGTAGTAACACCCTCACGGGTTGTCAGAATAACTGCATTCAATGATGATCGTGACACAGTGTCTCGCCCACAGGCTGACAATAACTGCATGATTGGCTTGGTGAAGCCCAAAGCTTTATACTATTTTACTACAAAAAAATAAGACTCTAGTCCTTTCTGTGGCCAATTTCTAAAATAATGGTGCCACAATTATAAAAATTATACCTTCCGAAAGCTCGTCTTCTCAATGTCACATAATCTCATTGCACCTAAGAATCGATCGTGCAATTCGGAGATATTAATTAATTTCTCGTCCTCAGATGTGTGGGTGTTGCATTTCTTTTGCTTTCTCCCCTCCACACAGGCCTTGGTAATTCCCCAATGACGTCGTCTTGCGTTTGCAGTTTTCTCCTGGGCAATTATTAAATGGTTTCTCTTTACTGAAAAATCTCTTATTCAAAATGATTCACTGTACTGTACTTGTTTACTCATTATTATACTTGTAAACGGGTTAAATTTAATTATTCCTCTTCTGGCGCATAAGCGGTGTTGTCATTTTCCAGCAACGTCAGCTCGATTTCCGATTCAGGCCTCCTTGTCTATTCGTTGGAAATTTCCACTCGGTTATTAATACTCGTGACTCGCTCCCTTCTGAATGTCAAGAGGGATGATATCATCCTCTCGAACACCTGGTCCTCGTTGGTTGCGCAACCTATACTGGCATCCTAGCTGGATCTTTCTTTAAGTTACATTAGAAACTATACGCTTCTTTGATTTCTTTCTCAAATGCATGGATTCGACCATCCATGGACCTGATGGCACATGGGTTCATCTCTCCCCTCCTTAGGTAAATAAATTTTCGAAAAATTTTGAGGAAATTTATTTCACTTAATCATATATGTCTTTATTCGTCGAAGCCATCATAACGATGTCCGTACCTTCCGTTGTTTTTACTTCTTTAAAGTCGTATCCGGTAATTGTGTAGGTCGGGTATGCTCTGTCCCTACCCTTTCTTTCTTTCTTTCTTTACTTGTCTGGACTTTAAGTCCCCAGAACCTCATTCTTCCTTACGGGTGTGGTCTATCCCTACCCGTTTCCTTATTTCATCATTTTCTTTTCTTAAATTGGAATTTTCTTCTTCAATAAATTCAATTATTTCTTTAATTTCCCAATATAATTTCTCCAATTCGCATTCGCACTCGAATGCTTGAGCTCTATTTTCCATTTCTTCCTTATTCTTGTTTATGTCAAAAGCGGATTCATCTCTAAATGTTTCCATAACCAGGGTTTGTTCATTTTCTTCATCAAAATCTTCGGGAGGGTAATATAATTTCAAATTTGCTGAATTCATGGTCACTTCGTGATCCGTTTCACCGTGCCGAATCCTATATGCGTTATTCCTTAAATCTCTGATTATTTGATATGGTCCGTGGTACATTTACTGGAATTTCTTGTACACCCGGTTCCCTGGATCCGAAATGGCTGGTCTTTTTACTAACACCATTTCTCCTGCTAATAATGGTCGATGATACCTCTTATGCCTATTTCTTCTCTGCCTCCTGTCGGCTTGAGCTTTTACATGCTCAAAGGCTCTTCTAATGCGTACCTCTCTTCCAGGCTGAGCGTCTGCTGGCCTAGGAATTACCTGACTCCAAGGTCTTTCTGGTTGCTCATTCCGATGTAACGTTATGGGTATCTCTCCTGTGGATTCATGGATTGTATTATTTATACAAAATTCGATAATATCCAAGATATCTATCCACTTCCAATTTTCTTCGGCGCAGTATATTCTACAATACTTGGCCGTCTCTCTCATAACTCTTTCTACAGGGTTTGCCTCAGGATGGCGAATACTTGACAAAATCTGACGTATTCCAAGTCTTTCTAATTCTCGTCTGAACTCTACACTGGTGAAACAACCGCCGTGATCCGACAACAAATTCTCAGGTTTCCCCAGAATCGGTATCACTTTTTCTTTAAGTCGTTTTAACACCTGTTTGGTACTAGTCTTCTGTATGGGAGCAAGGACAACCATTTTTGTGAAGACATCCATAGCCACCATTATGTGTCGATTTCCTCTTCTTGCCTTTGGCAAAGGTCCAAAATTATCAATAGATATGATTTGGCCGGGCCTTTCAGGCAACAATGGTATAGGCTTCTGCCTCATCAGGAATGCATTAGGTTTGATCCTTTGACATAGATCACATGTCTTTAGCGTATCCCTTACAGTTTCTCTCAGTCTCGGCCATACAAATGCTTCTTTCAGCATCGAGACTGTTTTGTCGACTCCCATATGTCCGAACGATCTATGGGCTAACCATACTATTTTCCTCTGCAAAATTGCAGGAACAACAATCCTTAATTTTGTATGGTCAGAGTCCACAAATTTATATAATAACCCATTATAAAACGTGTAGTCTTGAGCTATCTTATCAGCTTCCGTGTACGCTGGTGTTCCTCTTACCAAACTTCCCTCAAGGAAAGATATGAGCATGTTCATCCATGGATCCTCCCGTTGTCTTTGACTAATGCTTCTTAACTCATTAAGAGTACGCTGATCTCTGTCTTCCAAATCTATAGCCATTACTTCCTCTTCTATGGACTCTGGCTGTCTACTTAAGTCGTCTGGAACTATATTTTCTTTTCCTGGGCAGTACTCTATCTTGACATCAAATTGTTGAATGTATAAAGCCCAACGCATCAACCTTTGACTGGATAAATCAGTCTTCATCAAAAAGGTTAAGGCTTTATGGTCCGTCCTTAGAATGACCTGAAACCCATATACAATCTTCCGCCAATATTGCAACGCGTGCAATATCGCTAACAGCTCGATCTCGCTGATCGTATAATTTTTCTCGTGTGGTTTCAGTCTCCTACTTGTGAAAGCTAGATAGTTTTTCTTATCATGGTTTTCTGGGTTCTCCTGATATAGCATTGCCCCTATTCCAATCTGGGATGCATCTGTTTGGATGATAAATCTCTGATTAAAATCAGGATATCCTAGCTTCACGTAATTTAAGAGCATTTCCTTGGCCTCTACAAATGCTTTTTCTGCTTCCTCCGTCCATTTCCACTTGCCCCGCTTCTTCAGAAGGTCCTGTAGTGGTGCAACAGTTTTGGTGTATGATGGACAATGTCCTGAGAAGAACCCAATCAATCCCAAAAACTGGCGAACGTTCTTTACCTTCAAAGGCCTTGGAAAATCCCTTATTGATTCCAATTTGCATGGATTTGGTTTAACACCATCCTTGTCAATCACATGCCCTAAAAATGTCACTTGCCTTTGACAAAAATTCGACTTCTTTAAATTTATTTTAAAATTTGCCCTTCTTAAGTCTTCCAATAATTTCTTCAAATTTTCTAAATGTTCCTCAATGTTCTCCGAGGTAAGCAAAATGTCATCCACGTAACGGATAGTGCAATCTTTCACTTCCTCTGACAGGTTTCGATCAAGCGCTCTTATTAATGCAGATCCTGCAGTCTTCAATCCAAACGGACATCTTCTAAAGCAGTATGTTTGTTGGTCGAACTGAAATCCAGTCAACAAGCTGGTTTTCTCTTCCAGTTCGAGATGATGATACGAAGAAGTCATGTCAATATTTGTAAAAATCTTCTTGCCTTTGAACTTCCTCAGTATTTCTTTTATGGGTGGTGCCGAATCATTTTCTGGTATGATTTTTGCATTTAAATTTCTGGCATCTAAACACACCCTTACTGAGCCATCCGGTTTACTCACAATCACTAATGGACTAACATATGGTGTCGCCATCTTTTCTATAACACCTGCATTCATCATCTCCTGCAGTGTTTTCTTAGTTTGTGGGTAATGTTTTTCCGCAACCGGGTATGGTTTTTGTTTGAACGGTGCCCAATCATTGACTTGGAACGCGTATTTAAAATTTTCAATCTTCCCTGGCTTGGAATCAAATACGTCCCTATAATCCAATAATAATTTCTTTAACTGTTCCTTAATTTCGAGGCTGACTTTAGCTTCCTCCACTTTTCCTGACAGGTTGGTCTCGAACTCATTTTCCACATTATCTTCGAGTTCTATGTTGAGGACTTCAAATATCCTTTCTATGTCCTTATAATCTTCCTCAATCACTTCTTCCATATGCCATACCTGTTCTTCTATTTTCGCATTCTGTTCCTGTAGGTTAATGTTTTGTTCATCCACATCCTCTCTTTGAATTCTAATGCAGTTTTGCGCTAGGTCTATGATGACCTTGTCCTCACGGATAAAATCAATACCTAATATGACATTATACGGTAATTGATTTACCAGCAAAAAGCACTGCGAAATTTCAGCGTTACCCATGATTAGATCAATGTATACCTGAAATTTACATGTCAAAGATTTTTCAGGGATAATTCCCTTAATCTTTACACTTGATGTGGGAATCTTTAGTACTCGGCCCCTTGTTTCCAATTCATTTATAAGGGTTTGTGTAATTAGACTTATTGTGGATCCGGTATCAATCAATGCTCTGACCAGTAATCCTTCTATCCTAAGCATAATTATAGGTAGTTCTCTTTTAACAGGTGGGATTCCTTCCACATCCTCGTTAATTAGTTCATCTGGTCTGGCTATCCAATTTACAATTTCTACCTCCTCCCAGCTCCTGGTATGTTTCCACTTTTGACAATTTAAATTTGGAGTTTTTTTTTATCCTGAGGGCTCCCTGTTCCCTCATTCTTTAACTGAGCTTGTAGTTCCAAGCTTTGAGCTCCGTCTAGTCGGTCGGGTGATTTCCGGTTCTTAATTGCCTCACTCCAACGGACTTTTTGCCTATCAGGTTCATCTGGTCTTTCGTTCATATAACGAAGACTTTCCTGATATCTTTCTTCTATTTCGGCCCGATATTCATCATCCCTATCGTCTGGCCTTACATTTCTTCTGGGATAATTCTCCCATTTATTTCTGTTTTCTTGCCTTTGATGGTTATTATTATAGGGTCGGCTCTCTTGTTGCCTATAACCCGTAGTTCTAGGATTTCTTCCTCGATATCCTCCCCTGTAATATGGCTGTATCCTTCTAGGCTCCTGGTGCCCATACTCTCGACCTAGTCCTTGGGTATCCGTGCTGGTGGACTGATTCCTGGCCGCTGGTTTTTCTCCAGTTTCCTGACTGCTGGCCATATGTACTTGCTCAGTTTGTCTTTGATGCCGAGGAGTTACGTGCGAAGTCGTCATATCTAATTGACGTAATACACTCTCTACTTCCACAGCACTTCTGGCTTTGGATGAGATTAGCAGCCTCTGAATCTCATACGGAAGCTGTCTTGCAATGGCGGCACACAGGTCGTTTTCTGCCGGAGCAATATCCAGTTCGCGGAATTTACACAGCTGAGCGGTGAAAAATTCCGAGTATTTAGTAGGTGCATTGGTGCTGTACTTCCTAGAGTACAGATCTAGCCTTAAATTCTCTTGGACGTCTGCTGCCCAATATCGTTTTAAAAATGCTTCCCTAAAGCCTTCCACCGTATCAAAGGTGTATCTGAAGCTTCTGAACCAGGTGAGACAATCACCTGCCAACAGCTTTTCAATAGCTCTCAGTCTCCGATCCTGAGGAACCTTCATTTCGTTTAGATACTCTGCCACTTCTTTTAGCCAGTATTTTGGAGTAATAGACATGTTATTACCCGTAAACTTTACTGGTCTGTCCTCATTGGATTTAATAATGTTTATTATCTGGCCATTTGTCTGATTCATGTACGGGGTTGACATCGCCATCGGATATCCTGGGTTCTTATAAGGGCTCTCCCCTCCTAAGTCCCTCTTCGTATCTGTGCCTTGTTCACGAGAATCTACCCATCCTGTCTTTGGAAACTCCTCCTGATTCTCAAATTCTAACTTCCTTTCCCTCCGGGCACTTTCTTCATTAGCCATAAGTTGGATTTCTATTTGACTATTCTTATGTTCAGTCCTCTCTAATCGGGATCTTAATTCATTCTGAATTCTTTCTTGATTCCTTTTGATATCTTCCTCTACCTTTTGGAGTTGGAATTTCTCATCCCTGAAGCTATCCCTAAACTCATTTATTTGGTCTTCTACCTCTTTCTTAATGATCTTAGCCTGTTGGTCTATAATTTCTGGTTTCACGTCACCTCTGGTATCTAGGTCTTCTCGTATTTTTTCTATTTTCTTCTCCATCTCTCTTTGTTCTTTGACCATATCCCCTTTAATTCCTTCAAGTTTTTTCTCCGTTTTCTCTTGACTCTTATTTAATATCATCAAGTCATTTTGGATCTGGCCTACTTCCTTATGAGTTTTTCCTATTTCGACCTTTAATGTTCCGATGGTTTCCTGAACCTCATTAATACCCTGACTTATTTCATCTATCTTATGGGTGTTATCCTTATTTTCGCCCTCTCGTTGTTTTCTTTCACTCTGGAGATGCCCCTCGTATATACCTAATCTTTGATCTATTTTCGTTTCGTACATCTTCCAATTATCATCTACCTGCTTAGTAAAATGATCAATCTGATTTTTCATGCTCTTAACATCCTGTTTATTTTGATTTTTCATCTCAGTTACTTCGGTTTGAACTTCATTGACTTTTCCCTCAAGTTCTCCCATTTTTTTCTCAACCCCTTCAAATCTATCTCCTAGCTTATTCACGCTTTGTTTTATTTCATCCCGGGAGGCCTCACAAATATCGCTGTTAGATTTTATCTGAGCTTCTAATTTTTCCTGCACACCTTGGATCTGGGTTACAAGTTTCTTTTCACAATCATCACCCTTTGTTTCTATGTCAATTAATCTAGTTTCTAAAATTTTAAAATTTTCTTGACATGTAGTTTGGGAATCTACCATATTTGTGTTCATAGTATCTAATTTGGCTTGCAATCCTAAATGAAATTCTTCATTTTCCTTTTTAATCTCACGGGCGATTTCCCCTTTTAACTCAGTTAACTTGTCCCCAAACGTAGTGTCAAAACCTTGAAATTTGTCATTCATTGTTTTTTCTAAACCTTTGGACCCCTCTTTTATTTCCTTAATTTCAGCCTTCACTTCATCGTTCATTTTTATACAGTTAGTTTCGATAGCTTCTAATTTAGTTCCCATATTAGCACTATCAATTTTTATTGACTTTAAACTTTGATTCATGGATCCTAATTTTTGATTATTTTCTTCCTGTTGGCTGTCCAACTTATTCAAACTCTCATTTATGGATTCGAACACTTTGTTATTTTCATCCTTTTGGAGGCCCAATGTATTGTCTATTGTTCCCAATTTATTGTTTATGGCCTCCAACTTCTCATTGCTATCGGCTTTTATAGCCTCCAAAAGCCGTTGCATCTCTTCATTCAATGCCATCTTATGAGAATACAGTGGGCCACAAATGCCACCACACTAGTACATGCTTGAGAGATGATACTCTGAATCAGTGTGTCCCAATTTCCTTAAAAATTTACTTTGGTACGGGTGTTTACTTCACCGTACCCTTTTGATACTCTTACTCAATTTCATAAACCTTTATGGAAGTATTTAAAATTCAAAATTTCGAAAAACCATTTTTTTTTTTCAAAAAATGAAAATTTTGATTTTTCGAGAAACTCGGGTTTTCCCTAGGAAAACTCATCCCTGCGTACTGGGCGCCAAAATCATACATGATTTGCTAGGGGGGTTGATAATATAATAATTCAGGGCTGCTCGGTGTGAGTTTCTAGGGACCCATGCGGTCAGTTAATATTTTACGTTGTAGCTACTCCTATCATTACTTTAATTTACATGTTATGACCGTCTTAAGTGTTCCTCTAGTATTTAATCCAGCACATTACTTATATGACCCCCATGTGCCCATTTAGCAAGAAATATGCCAATCACAGTATACCAGCGTAGCTCAATTCGGAATTTTCGGGGCAGCGGTAAGTTCCCCCACTCTGTGACTCACATATTTTGGATTAATTAGAGGATACACTTGCAAAAATAACAACAAAATCAACTCCTATTTTAACACATTTAATTAATAAAATTAATGGCGCTACAAACACTTTAACAATTTAATTACTGACCCATAATCATCTACTTGTTCCAAATGAACAAGGAATCACAAATATAATAAAACAAATATTGTATTTAAACATATGGTTTCCACATAAACCAACAATTCCTACTTAGTCTTACTTCCATAAAGCATCAACTGTAAGTTTTATATAACTCCGAGCTCTTTTGGCTCCATACTTTACATAATAATGGTGTCATTCTTGTACACCTCAAATACTATCCTTTATATCTTATTAATCCTCAAAAACAAATGTATAATTATATTTAAAATTTATGTTAATTATCTAACTCAATATTTTGGGCATGTTCACACATTCAGCTGTTATCATCTCTCTTTATTTTCACAAATATATTAAGGTAATCAGGAAATCAACTGTGTACTCCAGAGCGTGAAGATACTTGACACAGTCAAAAAACTATAGTTACTCCCGAAACTTAGTTGCCTTCAATTAACTCGTGGAATCCTACGTCCATCCAACACTACAATAGGGATTGTTATTTATCTCTTATGTCTTATAAGACCATTATCATATAAGAAACTACGATCTGAACAGGCAAACGAAAATATCAATCTACAAGGACCTCGGTTCAAAGCCCGGGTCGTTAACAACTTTAAACACTCTTGGTGTATTCATTTCTCTTTACAACATCTTACGAGACGGTTTCTGGCCCACCCTTACTCTAAGAGAGCCAGGCCATTCTACTCGGGCGCGATTTATGACACGGAGGGTGACGGGCGACTCTCTGTCTAACCCCCGTTAGCAGCTTATTTCCAAGGCTTTCAAAACAAACCTTCACATTATATTCAGTTCTGGGGAGAGACCGGGCTTTTACTGTACCGTATTCATTCAAACAACTATTCTTTGGTTCATAGACCACTTTCGTAACCTTGGCATTTATTAATTATGAGAGGGTCCTCATTGATTGGGAAGATTAATACACATCCGACGACGAAGAATTAAGGGGCTTTTATCATAAGAAGATTCTGCGTTCGAATCTCTTCACATGCCTCGGGAACCATTCCCTTACAGAGGACTTATACAAAATGCGATTTAAAGTCGGCCGTGGCCCATATGACATACGCTCAATAATACCATATATTAGCTCCCTTTCAAATACATACACAATGCCTCGTGATACTACGTCACAAATAGAGGACTTATACAATTATCAATTCACCGCAATCAACTACCCTCCATAAGTAATTTACCAAGTATTTTAACCTCTACGCGTTCCTAGCGTGACATTATAATATTATTTGCGCTCTTTTGCGCTATGCATTATTTTAAGCCGAAATGTCTTCCCAAGAACTGATAAATCTCATTAGTAACAATTCATATTATTTTAATTCTTATATTAATCTTTTCCGTTGCTGATAAATCGCTCCCTTTTAAAATATTCCCTTGAACATCATATCTTACACATCTATTAAGGCTTTAACGCTCTTATGTTCACATCAATTTATTTGATCTTTATTTAATATTTCCATATTTAGTTATTATTATTATCTTTATTCTTTACACAAGCTCAAAAGCTATTTCTTTCATATCTCAACTTTACTTTATTTAAATATCTTTCATGATAATTACTGATATTTCGCTTGCTCTTATGACATTCGTTAAATACATTAACATTTTATTCACTTATTTCCTCTACGGGATTTATTCTTTACATAATTATTGATTTTTTCTCAAATTTCTATTATTGTTCAGACCACGTTCTTGTTTATTCAGTATTTATTTATTAAAACACATCCCTTTTACTCAAAAACTCCGGTGGATTTGTACACAGTCAATTCCTGACACCAAAATAGAATGAAATTCAGTACTCACATGTTTTTAAGATCGTCCCATGATCTTTATTCTTGTGCGGTGCTTCATTTTGGGCCCACTTTGAACTTTTTACTCCATATTAAAGGAATTCATCTTATGTATAAACACTTCTTGACATATATTTAAGACACTTAACATTGACGACATTTTTATATACTGATGTGTCCCTTTTGAACACATAATAAACAACTAAAATATTAATTTAACACGTAATCTTGATAAATTTACACTTCACAATTCTTGATCACTAGGCCGTATTTCTGAGCCTATCACACGTGACCTTCTTAATTTCCCGTTTCCAAGGGTGAAATTTATTCGATGTCGACTTCCTATCCTGCAGAATACGAAAGTCTCGAAACATCTACTGTTCCCTGGAATCCAAATTCTTCTACTCCTATCCTGGATGACCGGCTATTTATCTAGCTTGAACGGCTTCTTTGTAGATCTGTTTATCGATCCTAGCGAAAGTCTATTCGGATCGAGGTCTCCTCAATGACCTATAGATTTAGTTTATAGCAACTAGTACTTCTCGAGTCTAGTACTTTATAATAGTTCGCCTGCTTTTTGGAGATAAGGTTTATATTCTCCGATCTTCTTTATTTGATCGGTTCTAACACTCCTACGTTTCTGATATACGTTCTGAACCTTATTCTGTTCTTCCCTTTTAGGGTTCTTTAATTTAAATAACAGTTTATCTTTCTGGTACGGTACTTCCGTACGTTATGATATATTCGTTCGTCTATTTAACGACCTATCGCCTTTAAGTCCGACGTTCGCGGCCTGCTCTGACTATATCTTACGAACTTTCACTATAACTTGTATACAGTCGGGCCTAAATCCTGTAACTAGGATTTTCCTAATATTTCAATACGGCGATACTTTAAATTTCTTCTTGACCACTCCTTATGGAGGCAAGCAAGTCGTTAATACTGCGACGCCTATGGCTATCGGATATTACTTCTGCGGTGCAACACAGCGTTTCTCCCCTCAAGGAGTACTAGTAACTGTCTTCGATGTGACGCAGAGTTACGCCCCACACGGCTGTCTGAATACTGATGTGCTGTGATGTAGTCTTACGCCCCTCACGGACTGTCGGAACTGCGTGCGTAGTAACACCCTCACGGGTTGTCAGAATAACTGCATTCAATGATGATCGTGACACAGTGTCTCGCCCACAGGCTGACAATAACTGCATGATTGGCTTGGTGAAGCCCAAAGCTTTATACTATTTTACTACAAAAAAATAAGACTCTAGTCCTTTCTGTGGCCAATTTCTAAAATAATGGTGCCACAATTATAAAAATTATACCTTCCGAAAGCTCGTCTTCTCAATGTCACATAATCTCATTGCACCTAAGAATCGATCGTGCAATTCGGAGATATTAATTAATTTCTCGTCCTCAGATGTGTGGGTGTTGCATTTCTTTTGCTTTCTCCCCTCCACACAGGCCTTGGTAATTCCCCAATGACGTCGTCTTGCGTTTGCAGTTTTCTCCTGGGCAATTATTAAATGGTTTCTCTTTACTGAAAAATCTCTTATTCAAAATGATTCACTGTACTGTACTTGTTTACTCATTATTATACTTGTAAACGGGTTAAATTTAATTATTCCTCTTCTGGCGCATAAGCGGTGTTGTCATTTTCCAGCAACGTCAGCTCGATTTCCGATTCAGGCCTCCTTGTCTATTCGTTGGAAATTTCCACTCGGTTATTAATACTCGTGACTCGCTCCCTTCTGAATGTCAAGAGGGATGATATCATCCTCTCGAACACCTGGTCCTCGTTGGTTGCGCAACCTATACTGGCATCCTAGCTGGATCTTTCTTTAAGCTACATTAGAAACTATACGCTTCTTTGATTTCTTTCTCAAATGCATGGATTCGACCATCCATGGACCTGATGGCACATGGGTTCACTAGTGATTAAACTGTTACTGCGATACATATCGACTCGTGACGTCAGAGGAGTGGGGGGTAGCAGATGTCTACCTCAGGCAAGCACGTGTGGAGAGCGATGACTCGAGAAATGGACACCGTGGAGTAATAATCTCGGCACATAGTGAAATTGAAATCGCAAGTTAACGGGATTTTTAAAACGTGTTAGCGTGTCGCAGTGTATAAGCGAGTTCGTTCAGCATTATACATGCAGTAGAGACTTGCATAATGGGAATCAGACATTATTTAAAACATTTAATATGTTCATCTTTGCGGCTGTGTATTCACTGTCACTAACGGGCGATGCGGAGGGATACGTTCTTAGTCCCAGCGGCCAGTTCGTGTGCGTTATATCGGAACACGGTGTATGTAAAACTTCATGGAAATGCAACCTGGAATTGAACCAAACTTTTCATAGGGGCAATACTTCTTAAAAAAACGTTGTATTCTCAAGCAAGGTGTCGGAGGGAAGGAGTACAATGCCAGGCTAGATTACAAGAGGAATACTGCATTAGCAGGGCGATAGCGGAAACTGTTTGCAGCCACGTTCATTTACCATGAAGTATACAAGCGAGCTTCGTAATGCAATGGGTCGCGCGGACATATGTGAACTTGATCCCCTGTGCATCTTCATCTTGGAACTATTTAGCGGTTGTTCAAATTCATTCTCGCAACATGACGAGTTTGCAAACTGTTTGAGGTTCGGCAATCGATATTCTAATGCGTGTGGAAAGATATCGCCAGGACATTATCGGGACATTTTGAGCGGTCAGGAGTTGTTCGAGCCTGAGAGGACTATGGTTCGTGCACTGGGGAACTGGTTGGAGTCTTGCTTGTCATGCTTTGGTCTGGAGACTAGCATGGCCAGCGATATCCTTTTTTTTACCACATCCTGAATCGCCAAAGGTACAGAACACTTCAACTTGTTGCAGTAGTGTAGCTAGGGCATGTGAGACAACCACATATTGCCATATTTTGATTTTTGTAGATTAATGGTTGAGTAGAGGGTGCAGGTCCGATGCCTACAGTATTTTGGAGCTGACCTTCTATGATGCCAGGATTTTTACTCATAAAAATGAGTGCATCCTTTTTGTAATTTTGATTGATAAATTTAAAATTTCAATATTATTTTACAGTATTTAAACTGATGTGTTCATCCTCATTGTCGAGAAGATCCTGTAGGAGGAAGATCTCCATATTTTTGTTTAAGAATATTTTAGTAACGTTATTTTTCAGCAGCGTTAAGAACTCTGACTGAATTTTACATTTTCTAGTGCATTTATTCTGCAAGCACTTTCGCTTGGATTATCTTATTCTCTGAGGATAATTTTTCTTTCCTAATTATTATAACGATATTAAGAAATTTTCGGATCCAGTTATTCTGAAAGTTCCTTCGAGTTTTTAGGCTATTTTTCATCAGTTAATTGACAGCTTTAACTTGTATTTTCGAAATGGATGGTTCTAATGGATCATTAGTTGATTAGCCTCTGTAGTTGGCCTATATTCATGCTGTAGGATGTATCCATCGACATATCTGCGTTCGGGAAATTCAGGGAAGATCTTATTTTGAGATTGGATATATTAAAATCATATAGTGCGTTCATATCGAGGGTGTTACAATGCGACTCTAGCGGCAGAATGCTGAGCTCAGTTGCCCGCCAGTCGCGGTGCGGCATCTCCCGGACTTGTATTATAACGTAAACATTAAGTCAGTGGGAGGAGAATAATCGAAAATATTCTAGAATCATGTATAACTTTATATATTCTGTAAATATTATAACGTAGGCAACGGCTCAAAGTGTCGTTGGGTTGGTTGCATGGCGCTGTGTGCTCACCAGCCGCTAGATGACACCGTTGTCCACGTCTGTGGTATGTTTCAGTGTTATCAGCAAGTCCCGGAAGTTCATGCACTGTTAAATTATTAAATATGCATACAAAATGCACTAATTATTGCTCGAATATTCATCACGTTTCAAATAATATGCGCTATGAAATAACTACGGCATTTACGATCACTCCGTATTCTTTAGCGCTTCTATTCTGAGTATAAAGAAAATATGAACAGACGGGGACTTATAACTACACCTTTTTTAAATATCTCAACTAAGAAACAGATCTAAACAGTAGGAAATGTTATTTTATAGAACTTCAAGTGGTGTAGACCATCAATAATTATAGTATTGTGTAATTTTTTGAGGGGAGATTTTTCTGAAATTTCAGGAATTTAGAGGAAAATATCGAATTTGGGTTTATAGCACTAAAAATACCCGGATATGTCCTCTATAAAAAAATGTTTTTAATTTTTAAATACCGCCATTTTTAAAGACTTCAGCACCATTTTTAAATGGCGCTGCGGTGGCATTTAATTGCTCCATGTGCTACCCGACACGCCCCGTGCAGTTGCTGCTAAGAAATTATGTGTTTCTGAAATCTATAGAAAACTATTTCAAATGCTATAGAAGAATAGACTTGCAGAGGTGACATTTTGCAACTCAATACTCAGTTGTTATATTACGTGATCCATTATTAGTGAAATAAATACTAATAACCATGGTTTCACCCCTTGCGCTGAAATTTATTTCATAATATTACTTCATTTTTTATAGTGCTACTGATAGTACTACAGCTACTCGCAGTTTTCGTGCTCACTGGAACTCACTGTGTGGTCGACTGCGGTGGTTATCTTAACGACTGGTTTTTCCCTGCCTTCTCACATTCGTGTTGACCGACTGAAAAGCACTAAACTCTTGCTAAGATTAATTCTTGAACGTGTTGGTAAATGTACCAGCCTGAGTTTGTCGCATTTCAGCAGCCTTCAGTTCCACCGGACTGAGCCAAAATTGAGCACGCAGCCTTCTATTTTGAAGCTCAGCGCTTACCCTACTGCGCCACGCAGCCCAATCAACTCATTCCAGTCATTGCGCACGTTTGTATGAAAATAGAATGATTCGAAAAACTGAAATGACAAGTGTATACTGTATTCCTCAGCAGAATGTCTCCGTAAGTAGTGGTGATGGTGCACCTGCAAGTAGAGTCGTGACGATATATGGAGTGCATGTATGATAAATAGCAATTCCTGCTTTACGGGCTTGTTAAAGATAACGTTGTATTGTCTACTCCAGGGGTTCTTATTTACGGCGCGTGTATTTGAACTCCACAAAAAATTGCATCTTTTCTTTACCGAGCACAAATCTAATTTATCATCAGTACTCAATGACTTTGGTTGGCTTTTAAAATTGGCCTATTTAAGTGATATTTTTGAAAAACTGAACATTTGGAATAAGCGTATGCAAGGTAGTGTTTCTGATATGCTCTATGTTGAAATGAAAACTAACGCAATGCTTGCAAAAGTCACCCTTTGGGAAAAAGAACTGAAAAATAAAAACTGTGAGACTTCTGAGAGATTGAATTCATTTTTGAAAGAAAACTAAGAAAGCATATCTGACTGGACTGACCTTACAACTCAAATGGGACATCACCTGAACTCATTGAAGACCCACCTAAGGCAATACTACAAAAGATTGGACTGGATATGTGACCCCTTTAGTTTTGAAGCTACAGAAACTTCTAGCAATCTGACTACTTCCCAGAAAGAACAACTAATCAAACTGTCGGGTGATCCAACATTAAAAAATAAATACTTGAAAGTTGCAAATGTTAAATTTTTGGATCAGTGTTGGAAAGGAATACAAAGAACTTTCATATTGGATTTTCTTCTACATACTTATGTGAAAGGGGGTTTTCGAGTTTAACTTATCTAAAAAGTAAGTATAGAAACAAGCTTAATGTTGAGGACGATTTAAGGTTGTATTTAACAAAGCTAGAGCAGAACAATGATCAACTGAGTAAAAGGAAGCAAGCTCAACTTTCTCATTAACTTTTTGTCAAGTTATCCTACTTTCCTTATATTTTGTTTTATTAAAATATCTTTCCTTATAAAATTACAAAGGTTAAACCATACTAACTAAAAACCTTTTACATGTTTTAATAACCATTATTACTACCTTAGAAAGGTTAGTAGGGGGCACGCAGGATGTTTTTTTTAAGGGGTACGATGGTTGAAAAAGGTTGAGAACCCCTGGTCTACTCTATGCACGGGCTGGACAACCGATTTCTTGCTACTTGACGCGGGTTCATATTGGTATCTCGCCGTTGTAAGCCTACACTATTGTATATAATGGCTAATTCGATTCAATACAAATAATTATTAAAATATATTAGTTTGACTTTTTTTTTCATTATCTTCAGTAACCTCTTGATTAAAAACAAATTGAATCGATAAGTAAGAAAAACCAAGTAAGCTATCCACCAATATTATGATGGTGAGCTTACTGGAAAATATTAGAGGTCATAAATTGAAGAAACAAATATTTAAAAGCCCTAACCTGAATGAAATATTACATTAGATGTTTGTCACAAACTAAGACGCAATGAGTGTACTTAATTGGATTACATGTTTCGATCGTCACACGATCATAACCAGATCCTAGGCTTCGTTAAGGTACGATATATTTACACGATTGAACAAATATGTATACAATCTTCAGATTACAAAAGTTTGTAAAAACTTGTGTAATGTGTCAATCTTATTTACAAATAGTATTGCCCAGTTGGTCTGAAGGACTTCTATAGTGTTGTTGCGTTATTCTTAATATAGTTTAAATATGTTAACCTGTGGTCTATTGACTTGTTATTGTGATGAGCTTCACGTATGATGTCTGCAGTATTACGTTATTTCTGTTTCTATTTCAAACGTTCCTATTTAAACTGGTCGCCTATTGTAATGAGGTTAGTTTGTGAATGTAGCGAATGTAGCACCTTATTAAACTCTGGTTGGATAGTTCCTTAGTTTCGGGGCTGCGACAACGCGGTCATGTAGCACCGTGTACATTGGGTGTGTGTAGAATCTGTCTGATAACCGGTGTTAATTGTGATGACTGTATTAGTGTGATTAGTGTGATGACTGTTTTAATTCAAGTAAGGACTGCAGAATTCAATTTTTTCAAGTAGTTCCTACTTTTGCCGCCAAACGCCACCGTCAATGACCAGCTAGTTCAGAACTTAGTTACCAGATGCCACCGCAGTCGGCTCTTGACAACGAACGTAGGAACCTAAGAACGTCAGTCAAATGTTTAACCTATATATAATTTAGCTTTGCACGGGTGTAATTAGTGGAAGGTTCTTTAACATGCCATAAATCTATGACCTGGGACCGCCGGCTTTACTTCCCCTCCGAAGGAAGGCATTCGTTCTTAAAAAATCGTATCTTTTGTGTATTCGCTACATTGACATTACAATAGGCCACCGGTTTGAAATGGAACGTTTGAAATAACAAAATAGTGTAGACGACATACCTGGAGTTCGTCACAATAATGAATCAATAGATCACAGGTTAACACACATAAAACTACATTAATCTCTACTTAGTATATAACAAAGTCCCCGATTCTTGGATGTCACGGGTAACCTCGAGAACCTCTGGATGGATTTTGATGCGGCTTTCACCATTCTGTAAAGGATATCTCAAGGATGATTTCTGTGGAAAATAATTTATTAATGGTCAAAGGAAGCCGAGCAGTAACATTTTAGTGAAAAAGTTGGGGAAAAAAACTGGCGTCCGAGCGCTTTGTAAGCTTACGCTGGTCAAACCGTTAAAAATATCTAAATACTATGAGTGTAAGAATTGTTCAGCATGAAAAGTTCTACAAAAAAGTCCGCGAGAGCATATCTCCATCTTCATCGCCCACTATGAGTGTTCATACGTTATCATTTCTTCCAACCATGTCCATTCAAATACTGAGGCGACAGTTTACGAGCTAGTAAAAGCGGGTCTATCGCCACTGTTACAGCCTTACTAGTGGGCGAACCTATTGCCCCAGATACAGCCAGCAGCAAACCGTCGAGTCGTGTTGAGTGAAGACTTCAGAGAAGGGTGGTTGTGTTTGGAGTTATTCCTGGAAGTGCAACTCGGCTTTTCTTCATTTCGCCTGTGAACTTTTCGTTCCGCAAAATACACAGTCAAGTTAAGATTGGACTGAAGGGAGATTTGTGTTTAATGCACCTCGCCATTCCCTGGAAGTGCAACTCTTCATTTCGACTCTGAACTTTTCGTTCCGCAAAATGCACAGTCAAGTTAAGATTGGACGGAAGGGGGATTTGTGTTTCATGCACATCGCCATTCTTAAATTTCGCTTGAAAAGAATTCGCTATACTTAATAGTCCAGTTAGTGATTTTAAGCCATCATGCCGAGATGTAAAACGGATATAGGTCATAGTGCATTGACATCGAAAAAAAAAAAGCGCTTATCACGTAACAATGAAACAGAGCAACAAATAATTTCTCGATCGTCACATGACAAAGAAAGACTTCGTCCTCGGCTCCTTCAAACTGTTGCTCAAGAAGAACACCGTCTGAACCACGATCAGAAACAAGCTTAGGACACCATCATATCGAGCATCGCTAAGAAGGAAGGTAAGATTTTTTTCTCGATGCCTCTGGAGGCACAGGCAAAACGTTCTTGATTAATTTGTTGCTCGCCAAAGTGAGGTCTGGTGGTAATATTGCTCTTGCCGTCGCATCATCTGGAATTGCAACCACTCTTTTGGAAGCACATGCAACATTTAAACTTCCTTTGAAAGTCAGCAGTAATGATGGAAGCGTATCTAATATTTCAAAACAAAGTAACACTGCCAGTATAATCCAAAATTGTTCTTTAGTTGTATGGGATGAGGCTACAATGTCGCACAAAACTTCCGTTGAAGTTGTAGACAGGACCTTGCGTGATCTAAGGAATAGGAACACACCTATGGGTGGCTGCACAGTTTTGTTCGCCGGAGATTTTCGTCAAATCTTACCAGTTGTTACCAGAGGAACGGGAGCCGACGAAGTGAACGCTTTATTAAAAAGATCTTACATCTGGCCGGATATAACAAAATTGGCACTCAAAACTATACTCTGTGAGCTGCCTGAATAGGATTGACATTTAGCCGTAAATTCCACGTCAGTCATCACCCCTCTGCCTCTTGACCAATCCATGTTCGCATAGTTGATGTTATAATATTCTGCGTTGCAATATTACAGCCCACGTGCTTCAGTGCCTGGTCAGCTGTATCTCTGGCTTGTACAGTTTGGCAACCTCGTTCTCAGACCACATGGCGAGGCGAGAACTGTCAATCCCATTCTGGTAGCTCACAGAGTATAACATGAGAGTACTCTTATCTTCAGAAGATAATAGTCTGTTTGCTAATTTGTTTCTTCGAGTCGGAAATGGAGATTTACCAGTCATTGACGGGAAAATTACCCTCAATCACGATTTCTGTGTTTTAGTAAGCAGCATTCAAGAATTGATTGATAGCGTTTATCCTCAAATCCATGACCTATCTAAGAAGTATCATTCATGGTTTAAAGAAAGAGCAATATTATCGCCCACAAACGGACAAGTTGTGAAAATTAATGACTTGGTGTTCTCCAAATTCGCTGCCCAGGCTCAAGTATATTACTCAGTAGACGCAGTAGTCGATAGTGAAGAAGCTGTTCATTACCCTACAGAGTGCCTATTATATTGCTAGGTAATTTACATCCACCAAAGTTATGCAATGGGACGGGATTGGTAGTGAAAACTTTGAAAAACTGTTTCATTGAAGAAACAATCTTAACTAGCTGTGGTACAGGAGAAACGGTCTTAGTACCCAGAATCCCTATGATTCCTTCAGATTTGACTTTATAATTTCAAACGAGTACAATTCTCAGTAAGGGTCTGCTTTGGCATAACTATAAACAGATCACAGGGTCAGTCACTAAGCGTGATTGGAGTTGATCTCAGTGGAGAATGTTTTTCTCATGGACAGCTTTACGTGGCTTTATCGCGTGTTTCATCAAACCGAAATATTTTCGTGTTCACTGCTGGAGAGAAAACGACTAATGTCGTATACAAGGAAATATTATAATACCTCGGTTAAAAGTAGACTACGTTGTTTCTCACAATCTATATATATAATGCTCAATGTTTGTCTGTCTGTCTGTCTGTCTGTCTGTTATGTATACAAATCCACACTGTTTCACCGATCTGAACCAAAATTTGTATACTTACCCTTCGGAACCCTGCGGGTAACCCTGTCCACTTGAAATTTTCGACAGACCACCCCATTCCCTGCATTTAGGCCCTTTGGCCCAAATCTACACCGTTTCATCGATCTCAACCAAAATTTGTATACTTACCCTATGTAACCCTGTGAATAACACTGTCCACTTAAAATTTCGGACGGACCACCCTATTTCCTGCATTTAGGCCCTTTGGCAAACATCTACACCGTTTGACCGATCCGAACCAAAATTTGTATACTTACCCTTTGCAACCCTGCGGGTAACCCTGTCCACTTGAAATTTCGGACAGACCACCCCATTCTCTGCATTTAGGCCCTTTGACCCAAATCTACACCGTTTCACCGATCAGAACCAAAATTTGTATACTTACCCTTTGGTACCCTGCGAGTAACACTGTTTGCTTGAAATTGCGGACAGACCACTCTATTCCCTGCATTTAGGCCCCTTGGCTAAAATCTACACCGTTTCACCGATCTGAACCAAAATGTGTATACTTACCCTTTGTAACTCTGTGAATATCACTGTCCACCTAAAATTTCGGACAGACCACCCCATTTCCTGCATTTAGGCCCTTTGGCAAAAATCTATATCGTTTCACCGATCCGGACCAAAATTTGTATACTTACCCTTTCGAACCCTGCGGGTAACCCTGTCCACTTGAAATTGCGGACAGATCACCCCATTCCCTGCATTTAGGCCTTTGGCTCAAATCTACACCGTTTCACCGTTCAGAACCAAAATTTGTATACTTTCCCTTTGGTACCCTGCGAGTAACATTGTCTGCTTGAAATTGCGGACAGACCACTCCATTCCCGGAAAGAGGACAGGGTCCGTCCCAAAGGCAATGGAAAAAAGGGGTAAAACCGGACCCACTCAGGAAACCCTCAGGGTTGCCATCTCCCGAACTCGCCAGCCATGAGCCCTTGAGGATGTAGCACGATCCAGGGTGCACCAGAAGTGGTGGGGCTACACACACCCTGCCTCCTTGAGGGTCTTGAGCAGAAGACATGAGATATTAAGAAAAGAAAAAGAAGGCTGACACCTCGAAGAATGAGGCTATCAGGAATGATTAGACAAGGGCGAATTAAGGCGGGAAAGTGAAAGAGTCGCTAGGCCTCGGATACCCTGATACCATCGGTGTCGGAAGAGAACAAGAGTTTGACCAAGGGAGGCTGACAGGAAAGAGAACTGAAAGGAGCCCGGCACCAGTAAGTAGAAGCAATGCCGGACTCAGTTGGGGTCCCGTGGTCGCAAACCCACGTCCCACAAGTTGAGAGACCTTGGCGGGTGGAGGGTGGAGGAGGGGGCCTGGTGTGAGAATAGCTTGCTGATTCATCGCGAGTTGACATGAGAGAAATGTCCAGACCCCGCCGTGTTACCTGGTACTGCTGACTATGCTGATGTTCATACAGGGTCTTTGCTCAAACCACTGTAGTGTTACGAAAGAATGAGTGATTCACCGGTCAATGTGAATAGGACCGGGAACCCCCCCGAACGTCTGTCATCATATATCGTCATCATCTGCGATTCGTGCAGCTTGGACCCGGGCAGTATTGTACTCGATAAGCTCTTTCACTACACGCATCGAGTATAGGCCTAAGCCAGAAAATAACGTTCAGACTATGGAAGACATCGAAGGTTGAAATCTAAATTGCCTATATCTATATATATAAAGCTCAATGTTTGTCTGTCTGTCTGTCTGTCTGTCTGTTATGTATACAAATCCACACTGTTTCACCGATCTGAACCAAAATTTGTATACTTACCCTTCGGAACCCTGCGGGTAACCCTGTCCACTTGAAATTTCCGACAGACCACCCCATTCCTTGCATTTAGGCCCTTTGGCCCAAATCTACACCGTTTCATCGATCTCAACCAAAATTTGTATACTTACCCTATGTAACCCTGTGAATAACACTGTCCACTTAAAATTTCGGACAGACCACCCTATTTCCTGCATTTAGGCCCTTTGGCAAACATCTACACCGTTTGACCGATCCGAACCAAAATTTGTATACTTACCCTTTGCAACCCTGCGGGTAACCCTGTCCACTTGAAATTTCGGACAGACCACCCCATTCTCTGCATTTAGGCCCTTTGACCCAAATCTACACCGTTTCACCGATCAGAACCAAAATTTGTATACTTACTCTTTGGTACCCTGCGAGTAACACTGTTTGCTTGAAATTGCGGACAGACCACTCTATTCCCTGCATTTAGGCCCCTTGGCTAAAATCTACACCGTTTCACCGATCTGAACCAAAATGTGTATACTTACCCTTTGTAACTCTGTGAATATCACTGTCCACCTAAAATTTCGGACAGACCACCCCGTTTCCTGCATTTAGGCCCTTTGGCAAAAATCTATATCGTTTCACCGATCCGGACCAAAATTTGTATACTTACCCTTTCGAACCCTGCGGGTAACCCTGTCCACTTGAAATTGCGTACAGATCACCCCATTCCCTGCATTTAGGCATTTGGCACAAATCTACACCGTTTCACCGTTCAGAACCAAAATTTGTATACTTTCCCTTTGGTACCCTGCGAGTAACATTGTCTGCTTGAAATTGCGGACAGACCACTCCATTCCCGGAAAGAGGACAGGGTCCGTCCCAAAGGCAATGGAAAAAAGGGGTAAAACCGGACCCACTCAGGAAACCCTCAGGGTTGCCATCTCCCGAACTCACCAGCCATGAGCCCTTGAGGATGTAGCACTATCCAGGGTGCACCAGAAGTGGTGGGGCTACACACACCCTGCCTCCTTGAGGGTCTTGAGCAGAAGACATGAGATATTAAGAAAAGAAAAAGAAGGCTGACACCTCGAAGAATGAGGCTATCAGGAATGATTAGACAAGGGCGAATTAAGGCGGGAAAGTGAAAGAGTCGCTAGGCCTCGGATACCCTGATACCATCGGTGTCGGAAGAGAACAAGAGTTTGACCAAGGGAGGCTGACAGGAAAGAGAACTGAAAGGAGCCCGGCACCAGTAAGTAGAAGCAATGCCGGACTCAGTTGGGGTCCCGTGGTCGCAAACCCACGTCCCACAAGTTGAGAGACCTTGGCGGGTGGAGGGTGGAGGAGGGGGCCAGGTGTGAGAATAGCTTGCTGATTCATCGCGAGTTGACATGAGAGAAATGTCCAGACCCCGCCGTGTTACCTGGTACTGCTGACTATGCTGATGTTCATACAGGGTCTTTGCTCAAACCACTGTAGTGTTACGAAAGAATGAGTGATTCACCGGTCAATGTGAATAGGACCGGGAACCCCCCCGAACGTCTGTCATCATATATCGTCATCATCTGCGATTCGTGCAGCTTGGACCCGGGCAGTATTGTACTCGATAAGCTCTTTCACTACACGCATCGAGTATAGGCCTAAGCCAGAAAATAACGTTCAGACTATGGAAGACATCGATGGTAGAAATCTAAATTGCCTATATCAGATATAAAATTACACCATGTTCGTTTAGTAGTCATTTTTCATTACCTTATTATTATCATAAGGGCAAATGACCAAGATGTTACGCCCATTATACCACTAATCACCACACACAATAAGCCTTCATCGCCTGTGAATTTTGAAATATTTCTTTCTATCACGGTAGTTTGTAAGTTTGTTGTGTCAATTCAACAGTATTTTTCATTATCATCCTCATCAAAAGGGCAAATGGCCTAAATGTTACGTCCATTATACTACTAAGTAACACCACAGTCTTCATCGCCTGTGATTTTAAAAATATGTATTTGTATTAATTTGTAAGTTTGATATACCCGTTCAGTAGTAGTCGTCTTCATTATCATCCTCATCAAAAGGGCAAATGACCTAGATATTACGCCCATTATACTACTAGGCAACACCACAGTCTTACTCGCCGGTAATTTAAAAATATGTATTTCTATTAGACTGTAAGTTTATTATACCCGTTCAATAGCAGTCGTCGTCAGTATAATCTTCATCAATGACGTTGAGTGTTAAGGAGACTGAAATATTATCATCATTCCACCGGGCGAAGCCGGGTACTACTGCTAGTCTTAAATAATTTGTAGTAAAATCCAGTATACGAAATGTTATGGACTGAACGATCTAGTATCAGACGCAGATTCTCTTATGAATACACTCGTATAAAACACTGTTACAAACGTCAAAAACCAATTCCCGACTACACAATCCTCCTTATCTACCTTAATACAGCCGAAATGAAACCATTTCTCACTTAGTGCAATTTTGCATACGTCCCCCTTAAATTGCATTTGTGACAATTTTGAATCTAAATTACATTTTGTAAGTATTTTCTATCTTAATTGCATTTTGTAAATATTGTCAATTCAAATAAAAGTACAGTAAGTATGTAGTTAGTTTTAGTTGTAAGTAGGTAGTTAGTTTGTCTATTAGATATATGTCATTGTTCTATTAGACTGTGGTGTGTGAGTGTGTCTGGTAGCAGTTGCATTGTTTATTAGTTATAGTTCATTGTTTCAGTAGACTGTGAAGTGTGAGGGTGCATGTGAGTGTGCCTGTTGACAGACTGTTTTAGTGGTAGTATTTGTTGTTGGTGGAACTTAAGTTTTTTGTTAGTAGAGTTTTGGTATTTAATTGTTAGTATGGTAGAAGGTTAGTATTTTTGTTAGTAGAATTGCTCTTTACTTATTCTGAAAGGGAGTAGCAGCCTTTCAGAATAAATCAATTCTTTACTAGTCTTATAGACGGTTAAGATATTGATAATATAAGCCAATAATGGCTACACTGCGTCCTGCTGCACGGCTGAAAGCAACGGGAAACTACAGCCGTATGCTATTCCCGAGGATATGCACCTCTCTATGCATAATTACATGTGATGATGGCCTCCTCCCTTGTAAAATTTCAATCCGGAGGTAAACTAGTTCCCCGTTCGGATCTCCGGGTGGGGACTACTCGAGAGGGGGTTAACATCACAGAAGTGACAAAGAGGAAATCTGACATTCTACGGATCGGAGCGTGGAATGTTAGAAGTCTGCTAGGAAGTGGAAGGTTAGAAAACTTAGAAAGGGAAATGGATAGGTTGAGGTTGGATTTGGTTGGGATTAGTGAAATGCGCTGGCAGGAAGAACAGGACTTTTGGTCAGGAGACTATAGGGTCATTAGCACTAAATCAAACAATGGCCAAGCAGGGGTTGGCCTCATATTGAGTAGGAAACTTGGACAGCGGGTGGAATATTATGAGCAATATAGTGAACGGATTATTGTAGCAAAAATCAATACAAAACCTACCTGCACTACAGTGGTACAAGTCTATATGCCTACCAGTCAAGCTGATGATGAGGATGTTGAAAAGGTCTACGAAGAAATAGACGAAATTCTGAGGTATATCAAGGGTGATGAAAATGTTATAGTAATGGGAGATTGGAATGCTGTGGTAGGAAAAGGGAGAGAAGGGAAGATAGTAGGAGATTTCGGATTAGGTGAAAGGAATGATCGAGGAAGCAGGCTGGTAGAATTCTGCACCGAGCATGAATTGGTCATAGCTAACACCTTATTCAATAACCACAATAGAAGAATATACACATGGATGAGACCAGGAGATACAGGGCGTTACCAAATCGACTTCATTATGGTCAAGCAGAGGTTTCGAAACCAGATTTTGGATTGTATAACATATCCTGGTGCTGACATAAACTCTGATCACAATCTGGTTGTAATGAAATGCAGATTAAAGTTGAAGAAACTGAAGAAAAGTCAAAAGCCAAAAAGGTGGGCAATGGACAGACTGAAAGAGAAGGATGTAAACGAAAGATTCAAGAAGAGTATAAAGGAAGGACTAATGAAAAACCCTAAACAAACTTCAATTGCAGACGAATGGGCACTTTTGAAGAATGAAATAACAAAATCCGCAGAAGAAAACATTGGTAGGAAAGAAAGAATAGGTAGAAAACCGTGGATCACTCAGGATATACTAGAATTGATAGATGAAAGGCGGAAACACAAGAATCTAAGAGATGAAAAGGGGAAAGCAAAATACAGACGTCTGAGAAATGAGGTTAACAAGAAGTGCAAGGAAGCGAAAGAAGAATGGTTGAAAGAGAAATGTGCAGGTATAGAAAATTGTCTGAAATTAGGAAAAGTAGACACAGCATATCGAAGGATTAAGAATACTTTTGGGGAAAAGGAGACTAAGTGCTGTATTATTAAGGACACAAATGGAAAGCCTCTAACAGATAGGGAAGAAAAGGTTGAGAGATGGAAAGCTTACATAGAGAGTTTGTATAAGGGAAAGGAGATTGAGAATCATGTAATGGAAAGGGAGGAGGAAATTGATGAGGATGCGAAAGGAGACTTAATATTGAGATCAGAATTTGATAGAGCTTTGGATGACTTAAGCAGGAACAAAGCACCAGGCATAGATGATATACCTATTGAGTTGCTACGCTGCATAGGAGATGAAGGTCTGATCAGGTTATTTCACTTGGTGTGTAGGATTTATGAGACAGGTGAGGTACCCCCTATACCTATACCTATACCCCCTATACCAAAGAAAGTGGGAGCTGACAGATGTGAAGATTACCGTACAATCAGCTTGATTACTCATGCTTCAAAGATCCTGTCTAGAATAATTTACAAGAGGATTGAAAGCCAGATAGAAACGGAGTTGGGTGAAGACCAGTTTGGTTTCAGGAGAAATGTAGGAACAAGGGAAGCTGTACTAAGTCTTAGGCTGATTTTAGAAGGTAGAATAAGGAAAGATAAGAGAACGTTCATGGCTTTTGTAGACTTAGAAAAGGCTTTTGATAACGTTGATTGGACTAAATGTTTGACATTTTGAAATCAATTGGAATAAAGTACAGGGATAGGAGGGTGATATACAATTTGTACAGATACCAGACAGCAGTCATTCGAGTTGAAGGACATGAGAGAGAAGCTGGTATTCAGAAAAGTGTAAGGCAAGGCTGCAACTTATCACCCATATTGAACAAGCAATGAAGGAAATTAGAGAAAAATTTAAAGTGGGAGTGAAGATTCAAGGGGAAATAATTTCAACTCTGAGATTTGCTGATGACATCGTCATCTTGGCCGACAAGCCTGAGGATTTGAATGAGTTTTTGAATGGTATGGACTCCGTCTTACGGAAAGAATTCATGATGAAAATAAATAAATGTAAAACAAAAATACTGGAATGCAGCCGAAATAAATCAGAAACCCCTAAGGAGATCAAATTGGCAGGTGAAAAGCTGAAGGAAGTAGGAGACTTCTGTTACTTAGGAAGCAGAATAACCAGTGATGGACGAAGCAAAGAGGATATTAAAAGTAGGTTGGCTCAGGCAAAGAAAGCATTTCTACAAAAAAGGAATCTGCTGACATCGAATATAGATTTAGGTATTAGGAAGTTATTTTTGAAAGCCTTTGTCTGGAGCGTGGCGCTCTATGGAAGTGAAACTTGGACTATTGGTGCAGCAGAAAAGAGGAGAATTGAAGCATTTGAAATGTGGTGTTACAGGAGAATGATGAAGATCAGATGAGTAGATAGGGTTACAAACAAAGAGGTATTAAGACGAGTGGGAGAGGAGAGATGTTTCTGGCGACTGCTAATGAAGAGAAGAGATAGGTTGGTAGGACACATACTAAGACACACAGGAATAGCAAGCTTAGTTATGGAAGGAAGGGTCGAGGACAAAAACTGTAGGGGTAGACCAAGGTTAGAATATGTTAAACAGATTGCCTCCGATGTAGGGTGTCGGAGCTATGTAGAGATGAAACGATTAGCTCAGGACAGGGAGGCATGGAGAGCTGCATCAAACCAGTCAAAAGACTGAAGACTCAAACAACAACGATAGTAATAGCTTAGTATTGTGAGAGCTGTGAGTGAGTTCATCATGGGGTGTGTTAGAACACTTGAAGTCCTACAGTCCATCAGAGGGAAGCTGTGAAAATCAGTACCTAGCGAGACCAAAAGCGCATAAGACGAAGTAGGAAAAGGTGCTCAGGTGATAGCAAGGGGCTAAAAAAAAAAAGAAGGTGGTGAAAATATCACTGGAGAAGAAATGAAAGCAGTCTGAAGGGCATACCTGTAGTGCAGGGCAGTTCTAAACTGTGTGAAGTTGCATAGATTTTTATTTTGCATTTTATGGCTTAACAAAATTTTAATGTTTTCTTTCATTAAAAAAGTCCCTTGTCATGCAGTTTTTGCCTGATACAAGTACAATTTTACACAGAAGTAGATAGATAGTTGGTGCACAAATATTAGTACGCAATTTGTTGTGAAAAGACGATTCAAAATTATTTTTGACATACCAAAATCTGTTTGCAATTTTTTTTTTTTAAATTTCAACATTACATTTAAAAAAATTCTACATGCAAGTGTGTTTGTCAAACAACAAACTGTGACACTAACTTTTGTTAGCATAGGTATTAAGAAGGTTTGTGGAAAATTTGGTACCAATTGGAAAAATATTGTGATGCAAGGGACTTTTTTAAAGATGGTGGTAAAATGGCATTTAAAAAACTCCTACTCAGAAATTTTTATAGGTACAGTATTCGAACTTGGTAACATTACTTTACTTGAAAAGGGCTATCACAGAAAAAAGGTAATGATTCAATGAAAAATATAGAAGTTACAAATTTCAGTATAATGTCCCCTTAAGTATACCTGATATGCAATTAATTATAATAGCCATTGAATGTTTAAAAATGAAAACAAAAGTAGAATATTTACATAGGGAATGCTTAATAAAAGTAATTGGTACTAACTTGCAAACAGGGACTCAAAATTACTTGGTAATGAACTAATTTCAGTATTATTCTCTGAGAGACTCTCGAAATATACGACTTTAAGAACAGAAAGCTCTTCAAAACAACAGGACATTAGGATATTGTTCGTCAAGAGGATGTTTAATTTCACGCGTTATACGACCCCCGCATAGCGTTTCAAACATCGAAACATTCGCTTGACAGTTGTCAGTTACAATTCTTAACACTCTGAAACCACTTTCTTAGACTACCTTCATAGCATCTAATACCAATTTTGCCAATTGCACTCCAGAAATAGAACAAGTAAAATAAAATGACACAGGAATTCTGTAAGAAGAAGATTTGAAATATTTGAAAAGAATGCAAAGTAACTTGTTGGTTAGTTTGTCTTCAATACCAAGAGCGTCTATGTCTGCATCACTCATGCCGAGAAACATGTCTAAATTCCTATCGTACACAAGCCTAGGCTTTATAGGCATTTCGTCAATGATAAGGGAGCCCACTTTTGCATTCTCGTGTTCCAGTGGCTTTTCCTCTGCCTTCAATCTTTCTCTGATCAATGAGGTGATGCCAGTCTCTCCTTTCGAGTACCCTACGTATGTCTTCAAAGTTTTGGGATGTGGTAGGTGCAAGATAGTTCCCGTAACAATCGATAGCCTGTCAGTGACCTAGTGGATAGAAGAACACAAATTTTAATTGTAGTTTCTTGGTACTTATATTTCTTAATTCCAAATGCTTGCAGCTGTTCGAGCAAAAATAAAATGGCTTTGAGGCTACCATGTTGGGCTTCATTTTGAATTGCAGACAGCTGCTTGTTCATGTCATATTTCTTAGTTTTATATTTCTTCAATTCGGCCTGAAGATCATGAAGTTTTCTTCGTAGCTTGCGAATTACAGCGTCTCGCTTAGCAGTTTTCTTTCGTAGCAGTCCGCAATTTATTTCGAAGAGACTTCCTAACAATTGGCCTTGGAATGGGTGAAAACTGTGTCCCTATGCTTCTACAATTTATCTAGTCTTCACAAATAGGGACAAGATTACTCACAGTTCTTGGAGATTCACATTTTCTTTTGGATGAAAGAGTGTCGTCAATTTGACACTGTCGTCGTTTTGGTGTTTTCCTAGCCGTAGTTGTCACTTGTTTTTGCTGAGGGAAGTCTCTAAATACTGAAGGTACGGATTTAGGCAAATAAATCTTCTAGTTGTGCTCACACTGTAATTGTCTTCTCTGAAATGCCTACTACAAACTGCCGACCTTTTAGAAGGAGTCCACACACTACCTGGCTTATCTCCTCGTCGAGAAACAGCTATAATCCACTTATTTCTTAATTCCTGATTGATAGGAAACAAGAGAAATGAAACTGATTTGCACATTCCCTGCCGGGACGTACAAAACGGAACAGACAAGTAAACCATTTAAAAAATCCTCATGTAAACAACCACTATTTACAATATCACTATTGAGTTAAACTGGCGCGAATGCTGGAACTAGGGTGGTACAAAGCGATCCTAGCGGTCACTGGCAGAACTTCATGGTGATTCATTTTTAGCGCAAAACAGCTTGCATTTCCCGGCCTTGTATATAGCGTAGGCAACTCTTTGAGCACAGCTTCCTATTGACTTGCCTTCATATTTTGCAAAGATTTTTTTTCGAAATCTGAAAAATTGTCAAGTTTGATTTCAGCCTTAAAAAATGAAAGTTGATTTTTGTGACGCCCTGATATGGATGTACTGGGTTGTGTTCCAGTGCAGTACATGTTCCAACCAGGCTCGCGAGCGCTGCGCCTCCAGTTCCATAGTTCAGACTATCATCGTGAGCAGTACGGAGAAGAGTTGCGATACAGACTGCGCTACAGAGTCCTCACGAACTGCCGCGGTCTGTTTCAAGAACCGTCCGTGTCTGCTTTGCCAGGCCCCAGCGACGTCCCGTGCTACACCAAGGTGCCGGACAAGAGGGGCGCCATCAAGACTCCTCTGTACCCCGCACCATACCCACCTTACCTCGACTGTGTTTATGAGTTCGTCAGGTAAGCCATTATGACATCACACATGGAACATTGAATCAGGGGCAGATGTTTTATTATTATTTAGGCTATCACTCGTGATACGAGTATGATTGTCTTCCAAGGTACTTTTATGTAAATCTTCGCTGTAAACGAACATTAGGCCCAATCATATTGCGTGAGTTCTTTGGTGACTGTACAGTCCGATCCGAGAACCACAGACTCTTCCACAAGGTCTTGAGCAGCCAATGGATCTTGGGGGTTGATCATTCTGCGAATCATGCGCTCTTTTCTGGCATTTCTTTTTTCAGCCTGAAGCCTTCTTCTCTCCTGTTCGAAAAACAAGTGGCCTTGGTGGACGTTGCGGCGCCACTCTGATCGGTCTGATGCGACAGCCTCCCAGTTACCTGTATCAATTTGACATTTCTTCAAGTTGGTCTTCAGAACATCTTTGTAGCGTTTTTGTTGCCCACCCTGCTTTCTCTGACCGACATTCAGCTGCCAATATAAGATTTGTTTTGGGAGGCGGGACTCAGGCATGCGAACTACATGTCCTGTCCATCGAAGTTGGTGTTTTATAATGAGAGCCTCTATACTAATAGTGCTAGCTTCCTCTAAAACACTTGTGTTAGTGCGCCGATCTTGCCATTTAATACCAAGAATTCTCCTAAGGCATTGTTGATGGTATTTTTCTAAATATAAGAGGTGCCTTCTGTAAGTAACCCAGGTTTTGCAGCCATAAAGCAGAGTGGGAACCACAACAGCTTGATAAACGTATAATTTTGTTAAAATGCTTATGTCGTGGTTGTCAAACACGATGACCTCACTGATGACCCCCTTAAAACGATAATAACTTGCATCGAATCATGGACATGATTTTAACTGAGCAATGAAGAATTAAAGTGTTATATTACTGTACAACTTAATTCTGAACGAGTTCTACGCGGATAATCAAAGCATCCGCATTCAGCCCGCATCCGTACGTTTGTTATCTGCATCCGCTCACAGTACAATAATATTTTTATTGTATTAGATACAGCATAAAGTATTAAAGCGACACCTTTAAACATTTGAGGAGAAATTCGTTCCCCTACCGTGTGAAAATTGCAAGACAATGTTGACTGAGTTTTGTCCCTCTGAGAAACTGTCGGATATGCCTACGCAAGCAAGCGCAGGTATAAAGGACTATTTTTTGGCCAAAGTCAACACTAATTGAGGATAATGTCTAATCTCACTTCTCTGTTATTCTCATACAATACAAGCAAATCAAATAGGGAAATAACAAGAAACGGGGAAGACGCAGATCTTAGCATAATCTAAAACTATTTAAAACAAGAAGTTCCGTGACGAACTAAAGAGCCTTTTTTTCTCTTAAAATTTAAGATTCATGCCAATGACTAATCTGTATGGATCTATCTAGAATAATGACGAAATTAAGTTGGTAATATCGAAATTTCTAATTAGTTCGAAATACTGTATACCTGCCATAATGCAGCCTAATAGAGAACTACAGTTGGCAGCCCTGGTGACTGAATATATTTTTAGTTCCTTCTCTTAAGGTACGGAATACAAAATTTGGTTGAAGTCCAATGGATAGCATGAACGTTAAATGCAGTTAAACATTGGATATAACAGCGCGCGTAAAATCATATTGGCAACAATGACATACATGTATTGGTCACAAATAATCTGAAATAATATGATCTATTGTTGTGCTAATTTTGAATGAAATCCATTAGTTAGTATAGAAATTACATGCATTTTAAAATTGGACCTATCAGCAGGCTTATAATCATGTTGGCAGCACTGGCGTAGGCCTATATTAGTTACTCCAAATTAATTTAGAATGCCAGGTACTATACGTGTGCAAAGTTTAGAGCTATTGTCTTGCATACTTTCTGATATATTGATATTAGGGTAACAAAAATAGAGACAGCATTTAATAACAGTTGGCAGCCCTGGTTACTCTTAAGAATCGGCATAGTCATACCTGTTATGGTACACATACCACACACGAAATTTGGTTGAAATCCAAATGATAGTATAGAAGTTACATGTATTTAAAGTTGGACCTCTCAGCAGGCTTAGAATCATGTTGGTAGCACTGACGTATATAAGTTACTCCAAATTAATATAGAATGTCAGGTACTATACGTGTGCATAGTTTAAAGCTGTCGGCTTGCATACTTTCTGATATATGGGTATTTGGATAAAACAAATTGAGAGCATTTATTAACAGTTGGCAGCCCTGTTTGCTCTTAGGAATACGTTCAGTCATATCTGTCTATGTACACATAGCACATACGAAATTTGGTTGATATCCAATTGATAGTGTCGATGTTATATGCATTTAAAATTTGGACCTATCAGCAGGCTTATAATCATTTTGGCAACACTGCCATGTATGGCGTCCTGGAAATTAAACTGCAATATTATTTTCTATACGTGTGCCAATTTTGAAATAGCTCCCATTCATACCTTCCAGGATATCCAACATGGAGCTCAAATTTCAATTGCGATTTTTCAGCAGTTGGTAGCACTGACATCATTTTCAAATATGGTCGCCAGCCAGCCAGCCAGACAGACAGACAGACAGACAGACAGACAGACAGACAGGCAGGCAGGCAGACTGAGAGACAGACATACAGACACACATTTGCCCAATCTACTTTTTCCTCATTTTTGCAAAATGTGAAAAGTAGGCTAAATATCCAGTTCAACATCATCTATATTATTAAAAATATTTATGAAAACTTAACCGAGTCCGACCGGCCATTCTATCCGGTCGATTTCCTTAATTCTATTTAAAAATGAAAGGTATTCATGCACAGATTTGTTATCAAGTATTAAAAATCACTGAAATTGCGCCTTCCTCAAATTATTTGATTTTTTCAACTTTTTCCAACTTTTTCCAACTTAAAAGCAATCATATCTTCGGTTCTAATTGAGGTGCGCAAATCGTTTTGGTCTATAAACTCTCAGTGAATCAAGCGCTTTCATTTGAGCTCTTCATTATTCAAATCGGCTTATACTGAGTAAAGTTATGAGTGGACATTCGATATTACATCTCATTTTTTCAACATTTTTTCTCATTGTAGCAATCATATATTTGCTTATAATTGAGTTACACAGTTCGTTTTGGTCTAAGAGCACTCAGTGGATCAAGATCTATCTTTTGAGGCTATTAAATATTTGAATTGTTTGATTCTGAGAAATGTTATGTGTGCCGAAGGGAATATTATAAATATTTGTGAAAACTTAACCGAGTCCGTCCGGCCATTCTATCCGGTCGATTTCCTTCATTCCATTCTAAGAGAAAGGTATTCATGCACGGATTTGTTATCAGGTATTACAAATCACTTAACTTCCGCCTTCCTTAAAGTATTTGATTTCTTGAACGTTTTCCAACTTTTTTTTTCTCATTGAAACAATCATATCTTTGGGTTTAATTAAGGTACGCCGGTCGTTTTAGTCTAAGAACACTCGGTGGATCACGCTCTTTCATTCGAGCTCTTAACTATTCAAATCGGCTGATTCTGAGGAAAGTTATGAGTGGACATTTAATATTACTCCTAATTTTTCATTTTCTTAGACCGAAAAATGAACATTGCCATGAAATTAAATGGGTAGTTTCAGATCTACTTCCAGGAACTTCTAGATTCTACACGAGTGTGAATACATTGGTAAGTGAAGAAGAAAATTGATGTTATGCATTTTCCCACTGAATTTTTGAACAGGCTTGATATGAGTGGTCTACCTCCCCATGTGCTGACTTTGAAAGAAGGTGCTATTGTAATGTTCCTTAGGAGTTTCAATGCAACTAAGATATTACTGAACGGGACGAGGCCAATAGTTAGAAAAATGTACGACAATATCATGGATTTCTAAGTTCTAACTGGTGTGAATAGTGGGGAGTGAATACTGCTACCTCGCGTAGATTTGTCACCACCAGACACTACAATGACGGCAATTTCCTATTACACAAGCGTTTTGTATTACAATCAACAAAGCGCAGGGTCAAACGCTTCATCGAGTTGGAATCTACTCACCTGATCCTGTTTTAGGGCATGGAATGCTGTATGTTGCCTTATCCCGAGGAAAATCACTTAAGGATATAAATGTAGAAATTAAATCTAAGGGTCGACGCACAGAGAACATTGTCTGGAAGGAATCATTGTGAATGTCGTAATTTTTTAATTCCAATTCTGAAAAATAATGCTGCGGAGCAGCACGGGCGACCTAGTTGTATTCTAAAATCCATCCGGAAATTACTCTAAACATTATCCGCTCACCGCATAGCCATGCCAACTATATTCGCATCCGCGCAGGGCTGTACTGATAGTATCTGCGCGCTCCCGCTTAGGGGCAACAAGCATACGCCTCTCTTTCCTCTCCCTCTCCCTGATCACCTGGCATGCTGCAACTGCTTGCATGACTCATCTGTTTGTAGGTTATTCTGGATGTAAGGCGAGATGAACATATCACACCTTACTACGTGCAGCTGAAATGGCTGAAACTCCACGAGCGCAGGCAGTTATCAGTTGCCATTCTGACACATAAAATATTACATACCAAGACCCCGTTATATCTCTACAATGCCTTTACACCAATGCGTACTGTTCATAATCGAGAAAATAGATACACAAAATTAACACTCCAGATTCCTATACACCGAACCATGAAGTTCAATAAATCTCTTGTTTGCACCGCCTCACGCCTCTTCAACACCTTCGATTTATATAAGTTCGTCAACATTGCAAGCACTGCAGCTTTCAAAATACATCTTTCATCCTGCTTCTTGGAGCAGTATACCTCTCACATTTGATTACTGTATTATGTTAAAATACTTCTTTTAAAGTTCAATTATAACACAAGGACAATAGCTGACAACATGTCTACTTCAATAGCTTTTCTTGTTCAGTATATGGTGTTTGTTTTTCGGGCTGATAGTCTGTATGCACTCTCACTCTTTTGTATATAATTTTTCCATTATCATTAGTATTATTATTATTATTATTATTGTGTTGTTACTATCTTTTTGTTACTATAATTGTTAGACTATGATTATTTATATTGCTAATGTAAGTGAAATGTTTTATTTTTATAAGCCCTAATCTTATTTTATGTAGGGCGCTACTGTAAAGGAGCTCTTAAGCTCTAAGTGTAGCCGTGAAAAATAAAATCAATCAATCAATCAATCAATCAATCAATCAATCAATCCGTCCGCTGTTCAAAATGGTTAATGAATATTTGCTAGGTAATTATATAATTAGGATGTGTGAAATACTTGGACATTGATGTACCAACCGTAATGAGATGATAAGTTGAGGAAATCAATTAAGTAACATGGTGAAGCAGTGCATCAAAAGTGGAACAAGCTATGAATGATATCGAGAATTATTAAACTACTTTCTAGCGTTTGACAAGGTGGCTTTTATTTGAGATTAATACAGTATCCTTACTTTATTCAGTTTATTGTGTCTCCTGAGGCATTTCATATTTTGGAGCTGCCTGGTTCTCGTGCCGGGCTCTTCAATTGTCGTTATGCGACTGGGGACGCACACTGATGAGAAACAGTGCAAAATGAATTGCCCCCTCCTCCAACCCATAACCGGGATATCAAACAATTAAGATATACTATTTAACAAAATAACGTTTCTGACTTGTAATTTTTTTATTTTATTTCTATTTTTACGAGGAACTGTGGAAAATCTTCAAAAGACACCAAGTTTCTTCATTACATTCTTATAACCCAGACCCCATGGATCATCTTCCACTTCCTTAGCCAAAGCCCACCTTTTATCAGCTTTACTCTTCTTAATTGCTTTGCTGAGTTCCTTCTTTGCTGACTTATACTCCGCTGTGACTGAGGTGTTCACTTGTCTGCCTCTCGTCCTCTGGGCCATGCGTCGAAGTCGCAATTCTGCAATCTCTTTGGTCCACCAATACGATGGGCGTCTGCTAGTTCGTGGTCTCTGTCGGGACATTGATGTATTGCATGCTTGCTGGATTAGCTGCATGGTGAGTTCAACACGTACACCAGCTGCTTCTTTTCCTCTACAGCAAGAACATTGTTCCATTCCATTTTGTATTACATCAAAAAACGTTTCCTTGTAAATGCTGGCTATTTTCCACCGTGCTGGCCTGCGCAGTATGTTTCTTGCTTGAGGAACTTACTGAAGTAAACGAAAGATGATATATTGATGATCACTTCTTGTATAGTCCTCAATAACTTGCCATCCAGCAACCTTAGGCGCGATATCCTCCCTTGAGAATGTTACATCCGGTATTGTTCCCTGACATCCTGTTCGTCGGAATGTTGGTACATTTCCAATGTTATTGACCACTAAACCTGTTCTAGCTGCCATTTCCATTATGGGTCTTCCCCTGGAGGCTGTTTGCGGCATGCCCCATTCCAACACTTGAACATTAAAATCACCAGCGACTAGTCTTTTGTCCATTCCACGCAATGCATCTTCAAGGCCATCAAGTTTCATTTGAAAGTTTGGGACAGATTCATTTGGCGTAAAATAAGAGCTTGCATTTTTTTTTACGAGGGACTGTGGAAAATCTTCAAAAGACACTTGTGAAGGGTCCGCACTCCACAGTAGTGTGGGATTCTTACCCACTAAAAACACATCCCTTTTCCCACGATGCGTTCATCACCCCGGAACCGCTCTCGCATTACTTCAGGGTGATGTCGTGCTTACTTAACCTTTCAGACTTCTTCTTTCTTCATTTCTTCTTAAGGACGTTCGTACGTTTCCAGATCCTGCTTTGTCTGGCGAAGGACATCCTCCACATACACTGCTACCTGATCCCATGATTGCTGGTTCAGTAACATCACAGAAATAATATTATCTGGTGTCAGTTCTCCCAATTCAGTTTCCACATATTCTCCCTTTATCATCCAATGGCCGCACACGAAGAAGGTGTGAAGTACATCATCGATGTCGTCACAATATATGCATGTTGCACCAATCGCTCCGCCTACTCTATGCAGGAATTTCCGGAAATATCCGTGTCCAGTTAGAAGTTGTGTCAGGTAATAATTGACTTCACCATGGACTCTTTCGACTCAGGTATATAGGCGTGGTATCAGTCGCTTGGTCAATTTACCACGAGGGTCACTTTCCCATCTGAGTTGCCATCGCCTCATCCGTTGATTAAAGGCACGCTTCTTTGCACATTTCTTTCCCAGCTCTCCTTGGGTACGCCAGATATCTTGTCGCTCCAATGCAAGTAGATCTATTGGGGCTATTGCTGCCACCTTGAGGATTGTAGGTTCAGAAACCGTGCGATATGAACATGCAATACGTAAAGCTGCTCTCCGTTTTACAGCAGCTATCTTTCTCCGATACCATACAATCTCAAGGATTTCGGCCCAAACTTCAGAGTCATACAGGAGCACTGACTGAATCGTCGTCATGAGGAGGCGTCTTTTACTTGATTTTGGGCCGTTATTATTGCCCATCAGCCTACTAAGTGCTGTCATGTATTTTACTGTCGCTCTCTGAATATGGTTCCAGAATGTGAGATTGGAGTCAAGTGTCACTCCTAAATATTTTGTACTCGTAGATGTTTCAATCACTGTATCTCCAACAGTCATTGGTAAATGAGTCTCAGTCCTTTTCCTTGTCAGAAGAACTATCTCCGTTTTATGTTCTGCTAGTGTTAGCCTGTGACTCGTCATCCAGTTTTTTTATGCGCCGCATCACCTGGTTCAATTTGATTTGAGCCATCTCAACATTGCGGGCCACTATGAAGGCAGCCACATCATCAGCGTAGCCCACTAGATTCGTATCCTCTGGCATCTCCCGTCGTAACAAGCCATCATACATGATGTTCCAGAGATCTGGAACAAGGATCGATCCCTGCGCTGCTCCAGCCGTCAGTCGTTTTGCCCTTTGTCCATATTCCGTATCATACAGCAGAGTGCGATCCCTGAAATAGTCTCTCATTATGCACATAAGATACTGTGGTACTTTGAAAGTCTATTCAAGATCTTCCAACATGTCATTCCAACTTGCCGAATTAAAAGCATTCTTTACGTCCAGGGTCACAAGAAGTGTCACTTTACGAGAATGATGATTTCCCGTTTGCGCTCTTTCTACTGTGTTCACCACCTCCCATATTGCATCAATAGTAGAATGTCCTCTCCGAAATCCATGCTGATGTACAGATAAATCCCTTGCTATCTGAACTGCTGAGATAATTCTTGGCTGCAGAAATTTCTCTAGGCCTGTGCCAGCTGTGTCAACATACATAAAGGTCTATAACCACAAGGTTTTCCTTTGCTGATCAAAACTAATCGAGCCATTTTCCACCGGGCATTAAAAACACCCGCTTTCAGGCAATGATTCTACTTATTCAACAACAGTTCTGGACAAAGTTCTGTTATTATCTTTAGCACTTATGCAGGTATATCATCTGGTCCTGGAGCCTTCTTGTTTCTAAGGGAGCTAACAGCTGTATTCAGTTCTTCTACTGTGAACAGAGGTATATCATTCAGTTCACTTTCATCGTCACAATCAGTCCTCTCTGGATGGTCGGGAAATAGTGTATCCACATTTTTTAAATGGTTTGTGAATCCATGCTCGGGTTTGAGAATTCACCAAGTTTCTTCATTACAATCTTATGCATCAACCTCTCGTCCTCTGGGCCATGCGTCGAAGTCGCAGACAGTCTCTTCTCAATTCTGCAATCTCTTTGGTCCACCAATACGATGGGCGTCTGCTAGTTCGTGATCTCTTTCGGGACATTGATGTATTGCTTGCTTGCTGGATTAGCTGCATGGTGAGTTCAACACGTACACCAGCTGCTTCTTTTCCTCTACAGTAAGAACATTGTTCTGCTATGTTCTCCATTCCATTTTGTATTACATCAAAAAACGTTTCCTTGTAAATGCTGGCTATTTTCCGCCGTGCTGGCCTGCGCAGTATGTTTCTTTCTTGAGGAACTTGCTGAAGTAAACGAAAGATTATATATTGGTGATCATTTCCTGTATAGTCCTCAATAACTTGCCATCCCTTAGGCGCGATATCCTCCCTTGAGAATGTTACATCCGGTATTGTTCCCTGACATGCTGGCAGCCGGAATGTTGGTACATTTCCAATGTTATTGACCACTAAACTTGTTCTAGCTGCCATTTCCATTATGCGTCTTCCTCTGGAGTCCGTTTGCGGCATGCCCCATTCCAACACTTGATCATTAAAATCACCAGCGACCACTAGTCTTATGTCCATTCCACGCAATGCATCCTCAAGGCCATCAAGTTTCATTTGAATGTTTGGGACAGATTCATTTGGCGTAAAATAAGAGCTTGCAATAATAATAATAATAATAATAATAATAATAATAATAATAATAATAATAATAATACCTATCATTGTCTCGAGTACGGGCGTGATCCCAAGTACCTTGCTCCAAGCCCTTAAAGAACTGGATCTGGATACTCGGCTGTACAAACTAATGCAGAAGGCAGTAGTTCTAGTTCATGGGTAGCGAAATTCCAGCTTAGAAGTTGCTGTTTCCGTAGCTATACTTTGGTTCACTGAAGCCCGTATAGTTACGTCGTAATATACCAGAAATGTGTTATATGTACTGTATAAACCTATAATAATAATAATAATAATAACAATAATAAATGCGAGAACATTTCAACATCTATGAGGAAAAGACGACTAACTTTCTATGGACACTTGAGAAGAATGGGACCGGAACGCCTAGCAAATAAAATCCTTATCTTTCAGGAAAGGAGAAAGACTCAAATACCATGGTTGAACAGAAAAGTGTGCAGAAGGAAAATTGCGGAGGTGACAGATCTGTCCGTAGAGAAACCCAAAAGAACTGGAAGGGTGTTCTCGGTCGAGGAACGAGCAAGAGTGAGCCAACGAATGAAAGAGTATTGGCGTAACAGGAAATAACATCAACAGTCAAGGCATTTGTGTAATCGTAACCCATAGGAGGTTGAAACGATCCCAAATAAAATATAAAAAATAATAATAATATCGTATAGCCTCGGGTACCAGGTGGTAGCTTTGTTATTTGCCGCCCAAAGGGCAGCTTTCGTGTCGAATTTTGTGTTTTCTTGGAGCGCTATGAAAGTCAAGGAGGTTAGATATCTAAGCTCCTTGACACTATAACGCTTTCTAGTAGAGAAATGAGGAACTTCGTGTTGGTGGAAAATCCCGAGATTAATTTTGCCATTATGAACACGGCCTACTGAATTCAAATGGGTTCCATAACATGCCAACAACGTATGACATGCGTGTCGTGATTTTTGTCACCTTTCAAAAACACTTACCACGGCCAGGAGCGAATCTGCTTGCTTGGGGTTGGTAGTCCTACACTATAACCACTCACCCACCGTGGCAAGCTAAACTTTTAATGAAAACTCTATTATTCCGGTTCGTAAAACAGAATTTGATTTGGAAGAATGGAGTTTTAGTGTTTGTTGAGCCTGTCTGATAACATGTATTTATGTGATGTCTGTATGTAGTGTATCAGGAACTTGAAGTGAGGTACTGTACTATCCCAGCATTTTCCTGGAGGGAGTGTGAGGAAACCCCGGGGAAAGACAACACTCAGTGTAGACGCTGTCAGCGCCGGGATTCGAACCTCTGATCTCTGGACTTGCTGTAGCTGCCCTCACAGCCACGGTGCTACGCCACGACAGGGTTAACATTACAACTGAGGACAGGGAGGATGGAGGGCTGCATCAAACCAGTCAAAATAGTGAAGACTCAGACAACAAATGTAATCCTACAATGTTGTGTTATCTCAAAAAGATGAGTGGGATTTCCATTCTTATGCGATGTTTTGCTAAAATGATTTGACGAACTTTATTGAAGAGGAACACAAAGTGTTTGAAACGTGCTCGACTGGCTGTGCCCAAAGTTGCAGGATCGAATCTTGATGCAGTCAGCTGGCATTTGATGAAGCGCAAATCCGAGGGAGCCGTGTCAGTAGATTTACCGGCACGTTAAAGGTCCCCTTCGGGGCGAAATTCCGTCAGCCCGGTGTCACTAAAAGCCGCAACAGTCAAAAGGGACGTAAAATCTATAACTTTATTGTTGATTCTGAGCTCGACCATCTTATAAGTGATTTTCCGTGGTTTACCACGTTAACTCCAGACAAATGCTGGGATGGTATCTAACTTAAAACCACGGCCGTCTCCTTCCCAATCCTCGCCTCAGTTACAAACACACGAATACAGACATCACAGTAACACAGGTCTGCGATGAAAAAATTGTTTGAAATTTTATAGTGATTCTTATGGTATATTTTGTGTTGATTACAGACAAAATAGTGCAAACAATCCAACACCCTTTGTTTATCCACAAATCTCACGTTGAAATTTTTACTTTATGGTTATTTTAACATACCTACAAACTATAACCTTTCGGTAAAATCTAAATGTAAATTTTAACATGATGGCTGACGGCTGTTGGATGTTAAAAAGAGAAAATCCTCAACTCCACAGCACGAAAAGTAATAAAAAAAAACGAAGTTTTGTAAGAAAAAGAAAACGTTACTACAAATACCTCTAATAGTGCTGTAATAAAGCCTCTTATTCTATGTTTAAGATTAACCTATGTTTAATGTGGTTTAGTAACGTCGTACGTACTCATATAAAAATGGCCTTTTTATGATTTCTCCTAAAAGTTTTACCCATTTTGTAGACAAACCTTACGTGATAGAAATAAAGATACGAGCCTTACAGTAGTCGCATATGATGTGTAACATGTTATCCTACTATGAAATTGAGATGAAATGTATGTGAAGTCATCTGACATGTTATCCTACTCGTATACTACACAGCTTGGACATTCTTAAAATGTTAATTTACGCTCCGTTTTCATACTGGTATTATGATGAATGTATAGATTGAATTGGAGATATGCTACTGTGACACTTGTTTGAACAAACATCATATATTATATTGTAAATTAAGAGAAGGAGCCTATCTATACACTACTAGAAATAATGTTAAATACAATCAAATTTCCCAACTCCAGCTTGGTGCAAACTATTGTAATTACTATTAGATAAATCGTAATTTCATGTAGATTCTGTTAAAATGACGCATAATGTTGTGATAGATATCGTTTAAACCGATAATCCAGTAGCAAAAATAATTGCCGGGACTGGGGTTCGAACCTGAGACTTCATGATTCACAGACCAAGATGTTATCCAAGCAGCCTTTACAACCACATACATTTAGAGTACAAGACAGTTACTCATTTTTACGTGCCGGTAATAATATGGAAGTATTTTTTATGCTTCATTAATATTTTGGTTCGTTTCGATAATGTTCCTGCGTGGAATTGAGTTTTAAATTAGTTATGAATACGCCTACTTGACAGCAAAGGGAATTCCTATAGTGGTCCGTGAAAGGCTACCTCAATTCCCGTATAAAAACATAAATATATTACATTGATCGATGCATTACCGCAATGTGGGTTCATATCTGAATAGCCATTGTGCAGAAACATAATACTGGCTTTGCCGACTAGTTACAATGTTCCATATTAAAGCATATCATAATTTAAATACTGATACGAAGACTTTTAACATGTCGTTTGTGTTTCAATCAGTTGACACCAGAGTTCGCATGAGCGTTTGCCGTTCAGTATGAAAGTATAGAGCAAAGTTACTCGGGGAGTGGATGCCCATCACTTTTACCCAGACATTGAAAAACAGACCCTTAATAAATCATAATTGTTTGCAGCAAATATGATATAATGGATATTTTTACACCAAAGAACAACAACATGAAGATGATTTATTGTAGAAATATCTGTAATGGTGCCTCCAAACCTTGAAGTAATCCGTATGTGAAAAACATTCCACATGGTACCACTGCCAGCTGGATCGCATCCCTCCTGGCTGCTTAGCTACTAAGTAGTGTCTAAGTAGCTAAAGCAGCCAGGTGGGATGCGATCTAGCTGGCAGTGCGTCTTACAAACTTCCGTCCGATCCACTTCCGCCCCATTTTTCAAAATCACTCCCACAAAAATATCCAGTAACCGAGTGGAAAGATGTTACACATCAAAACCAATATCATTTCTGAAATCAGCGCCAAAATCTACATAAAATCAGTTATCAAAACTAAAACAATTTTCAAAAAATTCTTTTTTTTTCAGACCTGTGTTTCAGACAAAAATCTACACACACACTCAAGTACACGGGGTTGAAATGACCATGACGTCCAAGCCCCAATGTGATAAACAATAAAAGCAACAACAACAACCCTACCTAAAGGGCGGAGATATTCTTGCCTGGTAGTTGTCGCTTCTCCTATTTTTAGGCTAGTTTTCACATTTTGCAAAAATGAGGAAAAAGTAGACTTATGAGATCGGGCAAATGTGTGTCTGTCTGTCCTTCTGTCTGTCTGTCTCTCTGTGTCAGTGTCCCCCACTATCAATTGTAGAGGTTGTAAACCTAGAGCCTGAGAGGTTGTAAACCTAGAGCCTTCAGGATGGCTTACACATGCATGGTCCGTCCAATATTAACGTACGGCTTACCTGCCTGGCATCCCACTACAGCGGAAAACATGAACAAGCTCCAGCGTGTACAGCGCCGCGCAGAAAGGCTAATAGCTCGTTATTCCCCTTCCCCTTTGTCAAAATTTCCATCTATAGAGGCAACAGCCAAACAAATTGATCTAATTTTTCTTAAAAAATCCCTTACAGGTTCCATTAATATTGACCCTTTTTGCCGACTGTCATTGGCATATCGCTCAGTTCGGAGAGGACGAGGTGTAACCCTCGTTCCGCCCTTCGCACGTAGCAATGCTTACCTGACAGGTTTCTACGGCCGCTCTGCGCGGTTATGGAACGCGCTGCCAGGAGATGCCAAGACCTTGCCTCTTAGGAAATTCAAGCCGTACGTAAAAAGGTACATTGTATAAATAAACGTATGTATGAGTGATTGATTGTCTCGCTGAATGAATGAGTATCTGAATGGAATGAATGAATGAATGTATCGAGTGATTGAGGTTATGAAAGTGCGTGCGTGAGAGAGTGAGTGAACAGGAAAATGTACTATGTCAATATTCTAAATATGTAAATACTGCAAATATCTTTGTAAAACTTGTAAATATTGTTAAAACAAATGTAGATGTAAGCTGTGCCTGTGGAGCATGAAATATGTATGTGGGGCTTGCCCTTTTTCACTAGGCCTTCCATACTTCGTGTACGATTTATGGTAAATAAATAATAATAAATAATAATAATAATAATTCCTAAATGGCTGCAACAATCGAAACAAAATTTGGTAGGAGTAAAGATCTATACCTTAATATCTCACGGCCATATTTGAAAATGATGTCAGTGCTACCAACTGCTGAAATGTCGCAATTGAAATTTGAGCTCCATGTTGGATATCATGGAAGGTATGAATAGGAGCTATTTCAAAATTAGCACACGTATAGATAATAATATTGCAGTTTACTTTCCAGGAGGCCATTCATGGCAGTGTTGCCAAAATGATTATAAGCCTGCTGATAGGTCCAATTTTTAAATGCGTATAACTTCTACACTCTCAATTGGAATTCAACCAAATTTCGTATGTGCTATGTGTACATAAACAGATATGACTGAGCGTATTCTTAAGAGCCACCAGGGCTGCCAACTGTTAATGAATGCTCTCATTTTTTATTATCCAAATACTCATATATCAGAAAGTATGCAAGCCGACAGCTTTAAACTATGCACACGTATAGTACCTGACATTCTATATTAATTTGGAGTAACTTATATACGTCAGTGTTACCAACATGATTCTAAGCCTGCTGATAGGTCCAACTTTAAATACATGAAACTCCTATACTATCATTTGGATTTCAACCAAATTTCGTGTGTGCTATGTGTAACATAACATATATGACTATGCCGATTCTTACGAGTAACCAGTGCTGCCAACTGTTAATAAATGCTGTCTCTGTTTTTGTTACCCTGATATCAATATATGGGAAAGTATGCAAGTATTATCCAAATACTCATATATCAGAAAGTATGCAAGCCGACAGTTTTAACCTTTGCACACGTATAGTACCTGGCATTCTAGATTAATTTGGAGTAACTAATATAGGCCTTCGCCAGTGCTGCCAACATGATTCTAAGCCTGCTGATAGGTCCAATTTTAAAATGCATGTAACTTCTATACTAACTAATGTATTTCATTCAAAATTGACACAACAATAGATCATATTATTTCAGATTATTCCTGACCAATACATGTATGTAATTGTTGCCAACATGATTTTACGCGCGCTGTTAGATCCAATGTTTAACTGCATGTAACGTCCATGCTATCCATTGGACTTCAACCAAATTTTGTATTCTGTACCTTAAGGGATGGAACTAAGAATATAATCAGTCACCAGGGCTGCCAACTGTAGTTCTCTATTAGGCTACATTATGCCAGGTATACAGTATTTTGAAGTAATTTGAAATTTCGATATTACGAACTTAATTTCGTCATTATTCTAGATAGATCCATACAGGTTAATCATTGGCATGAATCTTAAATTTTAAGAAAAGTAGGCTCTTTAGTTCATCACGTAACTTCTTGTTGTGATTTGATATGAAGTTGCTTCTGTTTCAGGCCTAACCCCTTCATCTGTGGGATCAGAATGCGGTCGGTGACGTTTGAGCTGGAGCCGTCATTAACAACGCCATTTGGAGGAGCCTGCTCAGACTTCTTCCAGACTCCAGGCTGTGGTTTCTTGTGTGGCTCGTTCAACTTCTCCTGTACGTTAATCCATTCCTTTTCAATTGGTGTAGAATCTAATGCATGATAGGCTTATGTCAGGTCTGGGCACAATCACCGGACATCCCCTCCGCACCACCCGCGTGTATCTTCCGCTGTTTGACTGTTTTCTTGACGTTGACAGCGCATGGAGACCAGTGTTATCGTGCACGTGTTCCTTGAAACGCGTCATTTGATAGCGGTTCGAATCAGAGCCAGCGCAAGTATTGCCGTGCATGATACCACTGAACTACGAAGGCTGTTTTTTAAGTTAGGGCCGTTTTTCTTAAAGCCCGTAGTTAGTGCGTACGCTGCAACAAGCGTGAGCGCTGCCTCCCGGCATCCTTTGCGAACAAGCAGGCGTCAGTTGCAGCTGTGTAGCTAACCTGTACGCTGAACTGTGCATCTTTACAATGTTCAGGATTATTGATTCGCCCGCCGCGTGTGAGATACGATCTGTGTTACGTTTTTAGAGTGCAAGAAACATGTCAGCTTTGTGAGGTGTATGGCGATGATGCAATGAACATTTTCACGGCCACTTTTGAACTCGCACTTGACCGTCACAGCGCAAGACCTCACACCGCTCGGGAACAGATTGACTCTTTTGGGTGGGAAATTGTGGATCACCCACCGCATAGCTCTACGTCATCTTGGTGGGAAGCGCTTTGCCGACGATGAACAAGTGAAAACAGCCGTGAATTCTTGGTTGTCAGAGCAGGCGGCAAACTTTTATGCAGAGGGATTTCAGAACTTAGTTTTAAGGTATGACAAGTGCCTAAATAAACAAGGCAACTATGTAGAAAAATAGAGGAAGGTATGTAAAACCTGAAAATAAATTTGGTTTCAAAATAAAATCTTAGGTTATTAAAAATAAGGGCCCCAACTTAAAAAACAGCCTTCGTATTTGGTGTAAACAATGCAACATTGATGACAGGTAGGTGCACAGCGTAATACAAGTTATTGCATAAGCATCGGACCTTAGCCTAATGAATGTCCAAAATGATGGCCATCCACTTCAATGCATTTTCCAACTCTGTGAATGAACGATTGATGTGTCCGTAAAAGAATGCATCTGTCAATACTGGCACAATCATTTCGTAACGCGCCTTCATGTTGTCCGGAGTCGTTGATTTTTCACAATACACTCGATCTTTCAGGTAAGCCCAAAATAAAAAGTTCGGGAAAGTAAGGTCAATTAACCGGACCTATCCAACGATCATGGTAATTGAAGGGTCTCGTGCAAGAGGAGGGTAACTCCATTTTACTTTTTTTTTCAGGAGAGACATAAAACTGATTGACATATTTTATATAGCTTGAATAGTTCTGACAAATGTATTATGAAGCGCTTTATTTAAGGGGGTAATGCATGGCTACACTTTAAAAGTTCACACAATTTAATATCATTTATATTAATATAAATTTAAAATGGAGTTACATCTCTCTTGCACCAAAATATTAAAAATAACTTAAAATATCCGAGAATGTCTCTTCATTTAAAACAGTAACGTGTAAGTCGATAAAGCGAATGTACCGTAAAGACTTTGCTCTTATAAAACAAACAAAAGAGTCACCATAGTAAGTGGAATATATAATTTAAGATTTGTCTTCATGTTATGCAAGGGAATCAGTTGCCTCACTTGAGATACTCTTCAGGGCTTCATAATACCACATGCCAGCAATGCCATCATGCGGGTTTTAATAGGAGCTTCATCCTGGGCGTGCCTCTCTATTGCCCCAAATGCAACAGGGAGTAAATATTTAATTACATGTATTACTTCCAGATTGAGAGATAGAATACGGAACGAAGATTTAAGAAGGAGAACCGGCATGAAAGACGCTATGACATCAGCAGACCAGCTCAAATGGAGATGGGGTGGACATGTAGCGAGATTAGATCCTAACCGATGGACGTACAAAATGACGATGTGGGACCCAAGAACAGGAAGACGAAACGTTGGGAGAGAAAGAATCAGATGGGCAGACTGGTTCGTAAAATGGGGAGGAAAACAATGGACAAGAACAGCGAAGCTGAGGCAGGAGTGGAAAGACCTAGGGAGACTCGCATGCAGTGACCAATAAAACAATGCATCAGCTAGAAAGACACCGTTCAGTGGACATGCAGCAAAGCGGTACATATCTCTGGTGTGCAATAAAGGCTTCTCACAGAGCGGTGACCTCAAGAAGCACAGCGTTGTTCATACTGGAGTGAAGGAATACACTTGTAGCACATGTGAGAAGTCATTTGCACGGCGGACAGAGCTAATGGAACATTTCGTCGTTCACTCAAGGAAGAGACCGCATTGTCTGTTTGTTGCGCCCCAAGTGATTCAGCTCGCGCTCTTAATTTGAGGAAACATCATCGTGTTCACTAGAGAAGAAATAACCTTACTGCATCACCTTTTACAAGGAATTCAAAACGTTCGACTATCTTGCGAAACAATTGTTAATTCGTTCCGGGACCACATGTGATTTGTGGGATGTTAAAGAACGTGTATAGGTATCTGCATCCAAACTAGATGTTAAAACTCCACCGGTATGGTTTTGTATTGCATTTTAAAAATACCATCTATTTGAAACGGTTCAATATACGTAGATTTTACTGAAGAGTGAAGACTTCGCAGTTTCTGTCATTGTTCAAGTGCTTAGACAGGGTAAGCTTTGTGCTTAGTGGCAATGGGAAGCTCCCAGATATTGGTTGATGGCTATTATGATTTTCGTAATACTAATGGATATTTGAGGCCTTGATATCGCCAGACTCAGAAATGAAGATTGTTGTAGCGAATGTTATACCAGCGTAATATAATTTACTTAATCTTTAATCAGCTGCACATCTATATAGAAGGCCCAATCAGAAAGAATAACCCCGAATGCTCCTCAGGACTTGCTCACCTGATGAGTTAAAACTGAACAATTCCCTGCAAAGCAGGAGGCCATAGCCCTTATGGGATTTGTAAGGCTATTTATTATTATTATTATTATTATTTATTACTTCCAGTTTCTAGCGGATCTGCCGCATTCTTGCACCAAAGGTGCAACTAACTTTAATGCTCAGTTAGGTGCAATAAACAATTTTCCACGAATTGTGGAGTTACCTCCCTCTTGCACCAAACCCTTCAATTATTATGTAAAACAGAATGCAAATACATTTGCCATAGATAGCACAAATGTTTGTAGATATCCGTGTTGATAGCTGTATTAAGAGTTTAAATTCTACGTCAATCAATACTTACACAAATATATCTATTATATCGACCTGACATTGAGGTCTTCTGCAGCTCAAATCAAAATATAATCAATTAATAATGAAAATTAAGTAATATAGGTGTACTCAAGTCTAAATTAGTTTGATGTGAAATGTTTACGATAAAGATTGTAACAAAAGAATGGAATAAAGTAATAAAATGGATATCCATTCAATGTAATATTAATTGTACCGTAAATAAATAAAATAAAATTTTATATTGGGCTTTACATTAATACTGTATTTTTCAAATACAACCCGAAGAGAGCATTTACGTAATAAGTTCATACTTGACGTTATTTTGTACGTTGGTGTACGAAAAAGTGCAAAGTGCTTATACAAAAGTTGTTAAGGGAGGATGTAGATGAAATTTTCATGAAAATGTTAATTCTTTTTATTTTCTGTAAAAGTTGTATGAAGTTTCAAGACTATAATCCCAAAGTTTCATTGCTGTATTTCCATTCTAAGGCCGTCAAAAAATCAAAACGTTATGGCGCCACGCCCCCTATTTTCTGTCACCAGTACAGCTGGACAGGAATCCGTATATATCTTGCCACTCTGACCGTCATTGCGAGGAAATGATTGATGCTATTGTTCGGAAGGCTGTGGACAAGATGTCGGCTGTTCCGGCTCTTTGTTGTTGAGTAACCATGGATACCACGAGGTTAATAACTGTGTGTTACCTGCACTCCCACCTGGATCGCATCCCTCCTGGCTGCTTTAGACTGCCTGCCCTTTCAACACTTGGAGGCGTACAAGATATATATTAATTGCAGATTTCATTCCTGAATTACAAAAGAGCACGCAGCAGTACGGCATTCTAAAATCCGAAACACAACTTCGCGGAAAACAAACAACAAACGGTTGAATATCGTAATTCAACGAGGCTCCAAAGCCTTTCACACTCAAAGCAATGTCTTCTTACCAAGGAAGTCAGACCTTACCGACAGTTCTACCCACAATGTACCCAAGAAATCCCAGAAAAGTTATGCTTCTGCAATACAGTTAACACCGAATAAAGAACAGGCTATTATTATTGACGCCATTAACATCAATACAAAACAAATGTCTGCAACAGTGACTTGAAAAAGTGGCGATCACAGGGGGTTGGTGCTGCTCTTAGCGTCTATATTTGGAAACGAGGTTGTACGCATAAACCAATGCTGTAATCGTTGAATGGGCAGGCAGTCTAAAGCAGCCAGGAGGGATGCGATCCAGATGGCAGTCGTTACCTGTGATAAGCGTTTCTGTCGAATATTTTTTTCCAGTTGTTGATTAGGTTCTATAGGCTACTGGTTTTTAACGTGCATATGGGGAGAATAAGTGGTAGAGTGTTTAAAAGAGTGGAAAGGAATAGGATTCAAAGTGCAGGTACCGGTATAGTGAAGGGAATTGTCCCGCAAATTTTGAATAGGAGTGTATCTAACAAAGAAATAAAAAGTCAGTGAGGGTATTTTACCTGACATTAGCTCTGAAGAATCTTCTAATAGTTGTTTCAGATTAATAGAATCGAACTTCTTACTTAGTTATTGAGGTTTAAAGGGGCTAAACTACGAGATCATCTGTGAAGCAGTTCATAACAGCTGTACATGTGCCAATTGTGGTTCAAAGTCTATGAAATTTCATGAAGAAGGAAAGGCTATATTCTTCAGAAGGATTGGCATCATTAGTAGACTACATGTTGTTTGTGAGAAGTGCAAAGCAGACAGTAAGTTTAAAGCATCCCTTATAAACAAATAGGTTTATGATGCCTAGGTTTGGTAAGGGGAGCTGATTTATTTTGTGGCTTGATAAATATGCCACCACCTGTCAATAGGCTTAGAGATCTCAACACAAGATTGCTAATTTCCTTGGAATAAGTTGCCAAATCAAACTTACTAGCAGCAAAGGAACTGGTAGAAGAAGAAGATGATGAGAAGTATGGATATGGCCTGCACTGAACTCTTCAGCTCTAGGTATTGCATTGTAATATGAAGATAAATTAAGTTTCCCGAAAATGACATTTTTTCACTTATAAGGGGCATTTTCACAGACACTACTGCATATAAAGCAACTATACTTGGTAGTCTCCTTCTAAATAGAACTGTGCACAATCCTGTGCACCAGAATTTTAATTTTTTGCCTATTATAGAAGTTATGATATGGATAAGAACATTTTTATGCAGATTTTTGTTTGTTATTTGAGTAATTTAAAAGATATCAAAATTCTGTTGCACAGAATTCTAAGTTGAGCCTTTTTAAATCTGTGATAAAAATATCAGAAACAAATACCCAGTAGTTCTGCTGAAAATGCACCTTAAAAAATTCAGGAAGAGTACAATATTTTTTTTTCTATTAAGATTCTATGATAATATTGAGTTAAAAAATGCAATGCAACATCAAGCAACATGCTGACAATAACCATACAAAATATGAACTAAATATCTCTAAATATGTAGAAGTTATGGACATTTATCTACGGCCATGTTTTTTTTAACTACGTCCTCCTTTAAGGTATGAGGAATAAGGAAACCAAATAAACAAAAAGTTCCGTGACGAACTAAAGAGCCTACTTTTCATGCCAATGATTACTCTACAGTATGTGAACCTATCTAGAATAATGACAAAATTAAGTTGGTAATATTGAAATGTCTAATTAGTTCGAAATATACCAGGTATAACGTAGCCTAATATAGCACTACAGTTGGCAGCCCTGGTGACTGAATATATTCTTAGTTCCATATCTTAAGGTACAGAATACAAAATTTGGTTGAAGTCCAATGGGCGTAACATGCAGTTAGACATTGGATCTATCAGCACGCGTAAAAGCATGTTGGCAACAATGTCATCCGTGTGCTGGTCAGAAATGATTTGAAATATTATGACATCTTGTTGTGCCAATTTTGGATGACATCCATTTGTTAGTATAGAAGTTACATGTATTTTAAAATTGGACCTATCAGCAGGCATAGAATCATGTTGGCAGCACTGCCTTGTATTAATTACTCCAAATTAATCTAGAATGTCAGGTGCTATACGTGTGCAAAGTATAGAGCTGTTGGCTTGCATACTTTCTGGTATATTGATATTAGGGTAAAAAAATAAGACAGCATTTATTAACAGTTGGCAGCCCTAATTTGCTTTTAAGAATACTTACAGTCATATCTGTTATGTTACACATAGCTCATATGAAATTTGGTTGAAATACAACTGATAGTATAGAAGTTACATGTAATTAAGGAAAGGAAGGAAGATTGTAGTTTTACGTGACCGTGAATCTTGTGATTATGAGCCACGGGACCTTCTTTTTACGTGGAATCCGAACCACAGGACATGGCATTTCACATCGAAAATCTCACATGCTTTACCGGGAATCGAACCCGGACCGCCTTGGTGAGAGGCATACAGCTAGACCGCTGAGCCACCACGCCCCCTACATGTAATTAAAAATTGGTACTATCAGCAGGCTTAGAATCATGTTGGTAGAACTGACGTATATAAGTTACTCCAGTTTAATCTAAAATGTCAGGTACTATACGTGTGCATAGTTTAAAGCTGTCGGCTTGCATACTTTCAGATATATTGGCATTTGGATGACGAAAATAGAGAGAGCACTTATTAACAGTTGGCAGCCCTGGTGGCTCTTAAGAATACACTCAGTCATATCTGTTTATGTGCACATATTACATACAAAATTTGATTGAAATCCAATTAAGAGTGTAGAAGTTATATGCATTTAAAAATTGGACCTAACAGAAGGCTTAAAATTATAATGGCAACACTGCCATGTATGGCCTCCTGGAAATAAAACTGAAATTATATTATCTACATGTGTGCCAATTTTGGAATAGCTCCCATGCATACCTTCCATGATATCCAACATATTAATTCAGTGGAAGTATTCCGTTGTAACCGGTGCTCAGGTGCCCATCACCACACCGGATGCACGGCGGACATGGCAAGAGCACAGAGGAAGGTGGCTCGTTCCCGTGGACCGCCCGCTAGGCCCCTGCTTCGGCAGGCGATTTACCAGGCATAATTAGCATATATTAACATTGGTATTGTACCCGTTCGTCCTGGGGATGCGATGACCCATCTGCTATTACATCGCATTCCTGGAGTTCCAGGACAGAGCGGAGTTAAATGAACCTCTAGTCAAATAAGGAATGTGTCGGAAATTCAGCTGAGTTATCGAAAAAGCAGTGGGTAACACGAGACAAAGTATCTCTAGGGTCGTTACGGGCTTAAGTTTAATAGAAATAATGCAAATATAAATGGGCACCATCAACTGAATTCCTAGCAAACCACCACCTTTCCGGTTAAGCCTTACTCAAGACATAGAAAGAAAAGGAAAATCACACCATCATCAGATCACAACTAAGATAAAAACAAATTTATTTCACTTTGATAGTCAGACAGACATTTTAAATATACCTCCTACCTGAGAGTATGGTCGATGGCAACGTTAAATTGTCATTGTCCAAAAATCGAACCATCTCTTTTCTAATCAAAAATATTTCATCCACATAAAACAGAAAAATCTCTAAAGTTCTCTTGGGTTCTCAGGATCACTGTAGCACTATGTCTTTCGTCACAGACATTTGTGATACCTGAGACCTAATTTCTCTTTAATTTAACATCATAAATGTGGATTTGAAAAAGTTATTAATCTGTCTAAACATACACATATTATAATCACATATTTTAAATATCACGTATTTTATGGCTTGCATGGCATAATTTAAATGTTGAACATGTTAGTCAAATGCTCCTAAACATCGAATAATTAATTTACACTATTTACATTGTCATTCATAATTACTTGTTTGTGAATTACAGAAAATTCACTTCTCATTGGTCATCATTATCATCATCATCAAAATTAAATATTTCTCACATTAATTCTCATTTCAAAATTCAACATATTCCTGTCAGAATCATTAACTCATCACCATTAAATCATTTAAATGAAAATTATTATCATCACTTCATTATGCTTTCTAATTATTCACACACTCTTATTTTATCACCTACTTCAGATTAAATCATCTTAAATCATCAATACAAATTGTTTAATTCCTCAACTCAAGTTGCAATTCCTCAAATTATATCTCAATTAAATTTATTTTAATTCCATATGAATTCATTAATCATCAGCTTCTTTAATTAATTATCACCTTCTAATTCAGTTATTCATCATCTATCCAATCATCTATTAATTTATTTAAATCAGTTTATTCATCCAATCTTTAATTCATCCATTTATTTAATTCATTGATTTATTCCAAAATTTAATTTATCAACTTATTTAAATTTTACTCTTCTGGTTATTTAGATTTTCATTATTTCTTCTAGTCATTCTGATTTTTATTTCATTAGGTCAGATCATTAATATGCTTAATTTTCAGATTATTATTTCATTAATTATTATTCTCAGAAAATCTTGTATTATCAACTTTATTTATTTGTTTAATTTCCTAACAAATTGTTTAATTTGGGTTATAGAACGTTGTCTTACAGTTTTATCACTTCCAAGTTATATCTCGTATTTAATTTTCATGCCAAAAAATATTATTGCCTTCACTACATCACGTTGGATCTGACTATCCACAACTACATTATATATCCTCACATCTTCAAATATCACATTTGAATACAACAATTATTCCACAAAACTTCATAAATATTCAGCACATACAGCATGAATCTCAACAATTACGCTAGACTGGGTTCAACAACCTCATGTCTGCTTCAAAATGCATTAGCAACATTGCAACTATCACTTGGCAACTTCCACAAAATGCCTATCACAAACTTCACTTAACCATGTTGCATGATCTACAAAAATATTTAACTGGCTTCAAATTATCAACGCACACAATCTCCAATAACTGTAATTAATCTGATCACATCTAGACAACTTCTTAAACAATTGGAAAAAATATTACCTTAGTAATTCAAGATTTGCTTCCAAATAGCATAAATTCTCTTACAATTCTCATAATTCACTTCACAGAAAAACACCAATGTGCTATAATCTCTCATATCAAAATCTGCAATACTGATCTGCCTTAAAATAAATCTGACCATTAATGATTCATCTTACAAGATTCAATTACTTTAAATCCTTCTCAAAGTTATCAAACACTATTATAACAATCATCAAAAGCATCAGCTGTAACAGCTGTTAAACTGAAATTACTCTCAAAAGAGTATAGCAACAAAATATTGGATTGGCAAACAAGAATTACAAATGTAACCCTGTTGACATTTATCGTTACTTTATTTAACAAAAGTTCGACTGATATGTGACTAGTAGTTCCTTGTTTGATTCACTTACAATCTCATGTACACTCGGATGATAAAAATGAGTCCCTCAATGGCAAGTAAGATGAGTAACCACCGTACAATCATATAAATACGAAAGACCTCGCCCCGTCGACTAAAATGATAGTGCCCTAAACGATGGGTAAGATGAGTAACCACCATACAATCGTATAAATACGAAAGACCCCATCTCGAAGACTATATGAGTGAATGTACCAGATAGGAATCAACAAGTCTCTAGTTGTCATATAAAAGCGATATTCATTCACTAAAGTGAATAACATCTTAATATCTCCAAACAATCCAATGGAAAAAATCCCTACTGATGAATAATACACACTCGCTAGTATGCAATGAACTGACGAAGTAATTTTAGACAATCAATTGCAGATCACGAGTTCGAAATACTCGTTACACAAAAAAAAACTATTCATGAAAAATATCCTTGCTGGAAAAATGTCTAAAAGACCAAACATCTGCTTAATAAAGCCAACCAATGGTGAGAATTTCGTATAATGATGCCTGCCATATCATATGGTCATGCCATATTCTAGCAAAATTTCGAAGCATATAAAGTCAAAGCCATGTCTTAAACAATCGTATCACTCCTATTAGAAAAATATACATGTGTGCCCAGTATTCATGAAAATAATCGTATCAGGTAGTTATAACTCTTACAGTACCTTCTCATAATCAGCTGTTATTAAATTTCAAAGATCGTCGATTTTCCCTATGTAATGAATTTCTCGAAAGATCGGCGTGAATATCCTTCCATCCATGCAATGACGATTGCCTTCGAATCCCAAGCGAATCAGCTGGTGGACCTCCTTCTCGTCAGGAATCGAATCCATCGCTCCGTGGTGCCATCGCGTCTCTGTCTGCGTTTACTCCGACATGATAAACTTCTGGTTATCCATAGCGGATATTGTCCAAATCCTCACGAAAAAGTTCATAGAAACAGCGGACCCCCTATTCCTCTTCTACGTTACGCCACTGTTCTATACAATGTTCAGTTTGAGTGTTGAAAGTTCAATTTCCACAGCGGTTTAGTTTTACTTGTACAAAATAAAATTGTTTTATCAGAGTGTCTAAGTTTATGAAACACCTGTATCTGTGTTCATACTCGGTAATTCATAACACTTCTTAAGACTGACTTGCCTTAATGCACGAGCTAATGTTCCTAAGTGCATTTGCTTACAACATTCCGTTTGCTTAGAAATTGGTAATGTTACTTGGAATGCGCTATGAAATGCATAGTCGTAATGTCATTGAGAAAAACTATGTTCATTCGAAGTTCAGTTGCAGTATCACGTAACTATTTGTCTTTATAATTCAAGTGCTGAATAAACGTTCCAACTCAACGTGGTAATGAAGTTCAGCTTCTGTTATAATGCTTGCGTATAATAATGGGAATTAACCCGCACGGCCCTACTGCTATGCCATAATAATCTCCGCATAAAGCTAGCCTCGCCATGTCGTTCTACGTTGAAATGCAGCTTGGAATAAAGTTCTCCAACTACTCGCAATGCTGTTTTAAGAACCCCGGCCTCATATGCTTGTTTGCTACGGCTGTTCGCCCGGCCCACTGACCTACTTGTCGCTCGCCGCTCGGAGAAGCCGAAACTGTCCCCTGCACTTTCCGTGACAGTTTCTGTTCGCTGCTCGGTGAAGCTGAAACTGTCGCCTTCACTTTCCGTGACAGTTTCTGTTCGCTGCACGATCTATACCATGCGCCTGGCGTGTGTTACTCAGCTTGACATTCTTGCTTGTCTCACAGAGCTAGACTGACAGTTCCTGCACTGTCTCGACCCTTACCTGCTTGGTGCGGTCACGTGGCTTCCTCCCCACCACCGTGGTCTTGCGTCACAAATATAATCTCGAACCCCCATCATCTCGGCTGTTAAGTTATAAAATAACTTAAGGGTTATCTGACTTCCTTCAAATTATTACCATATATAATGCATGTTATATCTCCTCTTCTAAGATGTTTAAATACCATGTTCCATATAGATCTTAATAAAGCTTCATAATTCCATTCATAAATCCATCTGCTCAACTGCGGTCAGCGCCTTCTAAATCCTAGACCTACTACGTCATCCTGACATTCCTCTTGACTCGATCTGAGCGCTATCTTTCCTAACTCTTCCCAAAACCTCAACTACGGCTTAATGTCTGCTGGCGTAGCCGATATCCTCAACTAGGTATCGGGTACAGTATATATTATATATGTGCAGATATATAAGTGTAAGATTGTTGTTGTTGTTGTTTGAGTCTTCAGTCTTTTGACTGGTTTGACACAGCTCTCCATGCCTCCCCGTCCTGAGCTAATCGTTTCATCTCTACATAGCTACCACACCCTACATCCGAGGCAATCTGTTTAACATATTCTAACCGTGGTATACCCCTACAGTTCTTGTCCTCGACCCTTCCCTCCATAACTAAGCTTGCTATTTCTGGGTGTCTTAGTATGTGTCCTACCAACCTATCTCTTCTCTTCATTAGCAGTCGCCAGAAACATCTCTCCTCTCCCACTCGTCTTAAAACCTCTTTGTTTGTAACCCTATCTACCCATCTGATCTTCATCATTCTCCTGTAACACCACATTTCAAATGCTTCAATTCTCCTCTTTTCTGCTGCACCAATAGTCCAGGTTTTACTTCCATAGAGCGCCACGCTCCAGACAAAGGCTTTCAAAAATGACTTCCTAATACCTAAATCTATATTCGATGTCAGCAGATTCCTTTTTTTGTAGAAATGCTTTCTTTGCCTGAGCCAACCTACTTTTTATATCCTCTTTGATTCGTCCATCACTGGTTATTCTGCTTCCTAAGTAACAGAAGTTTCCTACTTCCTTCAGCTTTTCACCTGCCAATTTGATCTCCATAGAGGTTTCTGATTTATTTCGGCTGCATTCCAGTATTTTTGTTTTACATTTATTAATTTTCATCATGAATTCTTTCCGTAAGACGGAGTCCATACCATTCAAAACCTCATTCAAATCCTCAGGCGTGTCGGTCAAGATGACGATGTCATCAGCAAATCGCAGAGTTGAAATCATTTCTCCTTGAATCTTCATTCCCACTTTAAATTTTTCTCTAATTTCCTTCATTGCTTGTTCAATGTAGAGATTGAAAAGTATGGGTGATAAGTTGCAGCCTTGTCTTACACCTTTCTGAATACCAGCTTCTCTCTTATGTCCTTCAACTCGAATGACTGCTGTCTGGTTTCTGTATAGATTGTATATCACCCTCCTATCACTGTACTTTATTCCAATCGATTTCAAAATGCCAAACAATTTAGTCCAATCAACGTTATCAAAAGCCTTTTCTAAGTCTACAAAAGCCATGAACGTTCTCTTATCTTTACTTATTCTACCTTCCAAAATCAGCCTAAGACTTAGTACAGCTTCCCTGAAACCAAACTGGTAAGATCGTAGGGCCAGGGAAAACCGCATAGGCAGAAAGGAAAGATTGCCTACACGTAAAACCTGGCGGCTTGGTTATTGCCGCATGCAAGGAAATGTTAGTTGGGAGAAGGTATCATGCATCAGATCCATGTCCGTCTTCTCGGCAGTTCGTCTCCGGGGAATCCGTTAGAGCTCGCCACTGCTGGGATCAGCGCGGGCCTTGCCGGCTACCGAACAATGGAACAAGTATCTGAAGAACCTGCGCCACTACCCGATCTCCATGGGGTCCCTGGTACCGAGCCTCCGTCACCGGAGAGTGTAGGGTGGGGGGGGGGGGGGGGGCCTTGCCTGCTTGCATTATGCATTTAAATCTTTGAGAAGACACGGAAAGTAATGATACGGGAAGCTAAAAGCATGTATAAAACAAGGTTTTTGCTAGAGTTTATATACAAATAAAATCATTATTGAGCAACGTCTTTTGATAAAACGTTTGGCTAAGAATAGACACGGTGTGGAGTTATTCATGTTTTAAACTGATGGTAAAATTATTATTGTAAACTCATTGGGGGAGTTTACTAACTTATAAATCTTGCAGTTGTCGTAACAAGAAAAGGCTTGATTATTCTGTATAATTTGGGAAGAAATAATTGTTGTGTGTGCAAAGAGTTAAATATGCCATTCTGATTGTGCAATTAAGTCGCAGGAATGAGGTTGTTGAAATGAAGCATCAACCATATTGTAGGTTGGATGTTTTTGAATTTAGTGGTGGAGTTGAATTTAGCCACACTTTCGTCGAGATATAACCAAAGGTTATTTTGTTGAGCCATCATTGTCAATTCACAGTTTACTCACGTGTTCTAGAAGTATTCCTAGTAATTGCTTGCCCGAGAATTGTTATTGTTAAAGTTGTACCTTGCATTATGAAACGACTTTACCGTTGTCTAGATGCTAATTATGATTATGTGATTTTTGACGCATGTAAATCGAATGGGCCGATGCTGTAAATTATTTAAAACTGTTACTTCTTAACAACCACTAAAAACTGAGAGGATTTTTGTGATCCTGTAAAAATATAAACATTTTGCAAATAAGTTTGATGATTAACATATTTGACATTTTGTCAAATTATTGCAATTTTGATAATAAAAAATGAAATTGTTTTATGATAAATTTTCTAAATAATATTTTTTAAGTGATAGTTAATTGATTAAATGGTTGAATCCATATTGAATCGAATTTACATTTTGTTGATAATAATATTTTGACCACGATATTGATGATTGAGTCAAAAACTATGAATAGATTTTGGATCGAGGACAGATGATTCAATAAATATTTTCTGTTTATCGAAGTTCGTCGAATTCAAATACTCGAATGTCCATGTAAATGATATTGTGTTGTATTTCTTGTTAATAACTTTGTATTTGAACAAATCTTGAGATAACTGAATCCTGAAGTGTTAGTTAATTTGCTACGATATTTTTGAAAAAGTGAATCAGTGATATATTTTTCAACGAGTGATAATTTTTTTTCATTTCAATATGTGAATACTCAGATAAGATAGGAATCAGGAAGGACAATTACATTTGCACTGACAAAACCCTACTAATGTAAATAATTCTTTTGAGCGAAGTCAGGAGGACTATTAATTTGACCTTCGTCTCAAATGCCGAGGGTTCATGTGTTGGTGACATTGTAAATCTTGTACATAACGTATGATTCGTCATACATCTATTATGCTATATTTGGCATACTTTCAGTAATTTTTATCGTTTTAAATAAAATGAGATAATTTTACAGGTTGTGCTATTTTCAGAAAATCTCCTTCTATCCTTATTGTTGCCGCGAGTCGAAAATCAGTAAAGCAATTTTTTTTGTTGAGTTATTGTAGTCACTTTAACCCATCTGGCGCCCCGGGATATTTTGATTCTCGTGCTGACTGATTTTTGGTGAAATGCATATGAGGTCGTCCGGACTTCGGTCTAAACGGACACATTCGGACTAATGAGAAATTTCGATATTACCAACTTAATTCCGTCATTATTCTAGATAGGTCCGTATAGATTAATCATTGGCATGAATCTTAAATTTTAAGAAAAGTAGGCTCTTTAGTTCTTCGCGGAACTTCTTGTTTCTCATGTTACAGTAATTTGAATTATTTTGTGTGGACCGACTGGAAATGAAAAGCTTTATGATTGCCTCTGATTCCAGGGCTGGCGCTGTACCAGCCAGGAGCAACAAGTCAGAGGTTTCACTTCCACTCGGACGAGGAGAACAGCTTCCCTGGGTTCTTGATAGCATTTGAACAAGTTTACCACTGCCAACAGACCTGACATCTTCCTCATGGGGTCTTGTGTAACAAACAGTGTGATGGAGATCACGGACCCGTCAGCGCGAGACGTCACGTGCATCCTCACTCCCCAGCTATCAACTCATTATGGACAATTGAAGAACCCGGCTCAACAGCCAGACAGCTCCAAAATATAAAACTGTTCAGGAGACACAGAAAACTTAATAAAACAACTGTGGAAAAAGTAAGGGTTCTCTACGCACCGTGCACTAGCTAGAGTGCGGGACAAAGCATTGCACACGGTGTTGTCCTGTACGTTCTCGCATCCAGCACGTGACTGAAGGCATGGCAACCCTGCCGGGCGCGGGGAGAAGAGTGGAGCGGAGGGCCAGTTGACCTTGAGGCCTGCAATGCTGAGTCCTGCACTATAGTATCCATAGTAACATACACGCCAGATGTTTGTTTTAGATTTAGACGATAACCCTTGACCTTGAAGCTTGCGGGTGAGCCTGTACACAGTCACTCTCTAGCCCTCTCACATCACATTCGTCACCACCGGTCTGACGTAATGGAATTCCAGACTTGAGCACGTGACGACACCACCGTGCAGAACAGTACACTCCACGTCGAAGTATTGTGTGACTCGGAAATACGCTCTAAATAAAGTTTAATAATAATGTTATTGGTTTTACGTCCCTTTTAACTACTGCGGCTTTTAGAGACGCCGGAGTGCCGGAATGTTGCCCCGAAGGGGATCTTTAACATGCCAGTAAATCTACTGACACGGCTCCGTCACATTTGCGCACCCTCAAATGTCAGCTGGCTGCGCCAGGATACGAACCTGCAACTTAGGGGCCAGCAAGCGAGAACGTTACCGCTGAGCCACGCACCCAGTCCTAAATAAAATTTATATACAGTGGAAAGTGGCTAATTCGAACTTCTATAATTCGAAATCTTCTTTAATTCGAATTTTTATCTTGGTCCCTAGGATGTATATGCAATCAATGCTAAAAATCGTGGTTAATTCGAATTATATTTTGGATAATTCGAGGATTTTACGTGTAAAAAGCCGATTGGAAGCCAAACAGTTGGGTCAGAAATTCCCGAAAAACGACGTTGTATCTTTGGCATGTGGCCCCTACTCGATTGTTTTGCCTACGTGATTAACAACACCCCGTTATCCCTTAGGGGATAGTTCCGCCCCTTAAAACAACAATAACTAACTAGTGTCATCCCTTACACCTGTCTGGAAGTGCGTGCTGTGTGGTTTGATTAGACTTGGTTTTTCCTGTGTTTGAAAGTGTTTGTATAGAGCTAAGATGTCATCAAAGCCTCGGGATCCATACAAAACTTTGATTTTGGCGGAGAAAACAGCGGTGATTACAGTAGTAGAAAAGGGAATGAAGAAAAAATCTGAAATTGCAAAGGCTTTCGGGATTCCTCCAAACACGTAGTCAACATACCTAAAAAATAAAGACAAAATTCTCGGTTGTGAAAGTGAGAGTGACAAAGGCTGAAAAGGGTTGAGAGAACCGGGAAAATTGATTTTGAATATTTTCTCTACCCTATTCAAAGAACTTTCTTAATTCGAATTTTTGGATAATTCGATTTTTTTACTGGTCCCTTGAGATTCGAATTATCGAAGTTACTCTGTATAACCATTAGTCAATATTAAAACGGTCACATTGCGACCTTTGCCATAACAAAGGATTCTAAAAAGAATCTTGTTCCAAAAGCTCACAAATTAAAATTAAAAAAAAAAACCCTGATCTGTTACAAAATGTGGTAAGGAAAACACGATAAAGACAGCGAGGAATAGAAGAGATGTGGAAGTGAAATGAGATAAGTTGAAATAGTTGGGTTATAACTGGTAGTTTGGTGTGTATTTGCGAGGTAGACATTATGGAATGATAATGTTGGAAATACGTGTTACAAGGTAACGTTATGAATGAGCAAGAAATGTATTGGTTATTTAGTACACGTTACATAGTTACGAACAGAACGACATTATACGAGGCACGTCCAGAAAGTAAGTTCCGTTTGGTAATAAGATTGAATTGTGTACAGATACAGAAAAAAATATTATTGCACAACATTCTACACCTCTTAAACTACTTTTCCACATAACTGCCGAACTTTTGCAGGCATTATAGGGTGGCACAAGTTTTTGGATACCTTCTTCATAGAAGTTTGCCACCGACCGTAAACGAGAGTGAAGACTCCCCTGTAAGATATCCTACCGTTTGGCCACCACTGTTAGGTAAATTGCATATGTGGTCAGGAGAACTCCTAAACATACGCATTTCTCCTGGTAAGCACGCAATTTGCCTAACAGTGGTGGCCAAACGGTAGGATATTTTACAGGGGAGTCTTCACTCTCGTTTGCGGTCGGCGGCAAACTTCTATGAAGAAGGTATACAAAAACACGTTCCACGCTACGACAAATGCCTGCAAAAGTTCGGCAGTTATGTGGAAAAGTAGTTTAAGAGGTGTAGAATGTTGTACAATAAATATTTTTTCTGTATCTGTACACAATTTAATTTTATTACCAAACGGAACTTACTTTCTGGACGTGCCTCGTATTTGCCAATGACTGTACTTCAGCAGTAGCGGGAGATAGTTTTGTCCATCAACTGACCGCATGAGGCAGCTGACAACTACACAGGTACTGTAGTAACTCGCCTCCAGGCTTCCATTAGGAGTTTTCACTCGTCTAAAACAAACGTCTGGCCTGTACGTGTTGAAGTGGAAATGTAACGGCTTGAGTTACTGGACCCCTCGCACTTAATTCACACAACCGCTGGAGCTGTCTTGTTTCGTGCCCCGGTAAACTATGTATACTACAGAGAATGCAATAAAGAGTAATATTTACCTGAGTTATCACTGTAATATATCTTTTTATATAGCAGAATTACTGCGAGAGTAAATAAAATTACTAGAGACAGGCTAACTTCGCGACTCACGAAATCACAAATATATCTACTATATAAAGCTCAAATACCACTGACTGACTGATTCATTCATCACGAAATCTCAGAAACCACCGAACGGATTGGAATGAAATTTGGTATGCAGCTTCCTCAAGGGCCGCAAACGCCCACTAAGAAAGGATTTTTGGATATTCAGGTTCTAAAGGGGTGTTAAGGGGGTAGACCGGCATTTCATTGAATAGCAATATCTCCCGATTGGTTTCATTGGGGGATGTGATACTCGGCATATAAACTCATCATTAAAAATAAGAAGACATGTGTCTGAGGGTTTTTAGATGTGGTGTATATTATGAGGTGAAAGGGGTGAAAAGTGGGGGCTGAAGGATTCTTAACGGAGCGTGTATCCCTTAAACGACATAGGCCAGGAGTTTGGAACTCAGCGGGAAAAAATCAGCATAGAAAATAAGTAAATAGGTGTTTGACCGTTTTTCATAAATCCAATTTAAGGGGCCCATGGGGAGGGGTGAAATTATGGGGGGGAGGGACGTAATATGTCTGAGTGTAAAATTATGCATGGCCCATGTTGTAGACAATAACAAATTACATCTTTTTTGTCTCTTGCTATTTCATCATACGACGAATACTTACGGAGTTATTAATGATTTTGTACTTTTTGGCCGGAATTTTCCAAGTCCCAGGAATGACATAAAAATTGATTCGAATGAAATTTCAAAAAAGATTTTTTAAATACTTTTATTATATTTTTCACGTCTTTTAGGGTCCGAAACCAACATGATATTTTGATGTTTTTTTTTCGTCCCATGCATTTTTCGTTTCAGATGATAGAATTATTTTCCACTAGGAAACTAATGTTATAACGGGATTCCAAATGTTATTGCGGGCGAAGCCGCGGGTAACAGCTAGTATATATATAAACCAACAACTAGCCTAAATAAACATTGGTTTACAACATGATTTGTGACACGGCCGGGGGGAGGGGCGTAGGGGAAGATTAGAGGAGTAGAACAGGGATAGCGGAAGTCAGACGATACCAGACACATAGACATAGCCTCACGACAGACGCCGAAGCCTCCCTCCACACCCCGTCCCCGTACCTGTAATTTAAAAGTTGGAAAATGCGCGTTTAGCCGCTCAACCAGGTCTTGAAAAATCCGGTCTGCAAACACACTCGTTCCTCCGCTGGTGTTACCTAAGATGAAGGAAGGAAAGGAGGGGCCCACAGGTTTGCTATATCTAATCCCCAATTCACTACATATAAAGCGTCCAACAAATGAGCACACGTGTGTAAGTTTGAAGAATAATAAGAATTTAATCAATAAAAACCCTATCCTAAATTACATTAATAAAGTTAACGATAAAGGATGCATCTACTGTTTTGCAAAACCAAATAGTCCTGGCTATGTCCTATTCCTATCGAATCCTCTTCAATCTCACTGAGGTACAGAAAACTGCTGAAGGCCACTAAGAGAAGAATCACAAGCAAATTACACAAGATTCCTATAAGAGCGAACAAAAATATAACAGCTACAATTAATTAGGATTAAATGAAGTTAATTGAAGTATCTAAAATAAAATTAAATTAAATTAAAGGGAACTGGACATCAAACAAACACGTGGTTTACCAGAACAAAACGCAAGTTCAAATTAATATGACAATTTAAAGAATACAATAAAAAAGAATTACCGCCGATTACATTAATAATGACTCACAATAAATATTTCCTTAAGAGAAGGAATCACATCAATTACTAAAAAAAACAAAAAACAACTTTAAAACACCACATTAACACACGTCTGAATCCTATATGCCACCTTCGACACACAATGCCTTAGAATTCAACAAATAACAATGACCACGAAAAAGTTGAATATTTGTCACAGTCCAGAACTAAAGAATGGATCACATAAAACAATTAAGTTAAGAAAATCCTCATTGAGATATAAAATCAATACATTTTGAAACTAGTATATTACAGTACCAAAAATTACATCAGTTTAAATGCTTCGGATCATAGCGTGGTACGCTGTCTAGCGAAAAAGGAGGCTAACTAACTAGTCATAGAAATAAAACACGTAGTAGGCCTACCCGTAATTCCAAAAACATGAGTATCCTTTTATGGCAACGAAAATATATAATTAAGAAGAGAAAAGAAATTGGAAGCTTCCAGATAAATAACATAAATAAATATCACACATTTCAGTGGATACAGGCATGCCACTTATATCACATCTAGATAAAATTAACATACCTTAATTCTCGGACACTTCACAAAACCTTAACACATATTTTAAAATGAATAAAACAAACACATTTTTACGATAATGGCTGCCACTGAAAATCAAACTTCGCGTTCTATCTGCTCCACTTGCATGGTTATTGCAAACTATATGACGACACCGAACAACAAATATAGCCTTTCCATCTTCTTCTTTGCTCCTTGGGATTTCGTGAATATATGTTTCTCCATAATCATTTTTCCCAGGGCGAAGGAAAGATCCCCTTTGCCATGAAAAACACCAAGTCCGTCAAGTCTGTACCAAGCCTCGGTCCAGAGTCTTCTAACAAAAATTTCACTTTGGCAAAACACCATCGTCTTTTTACACAAGGGCTCAATTTTTATCCACGCTCCATTGAGAGTTATGGGCGCACGTTTTGACAATGTACATTCCGACCTAGGGTTGAAGAATAATTAGAGTAAAAACACACTGTTTATCCTAGGGTTGAAGAATAATTAGAGTAAAAAAAACTGTTTTTCCTAGGGTTAAGGAACCATTAGAGTAAAAAAAAACTGTTTTTCCTAAGGTTGAAGAATAACAAGAGTTAGAAAACACTGTTTTTCATAGGATTGAAGAATAACAAGAGTTAAAAAACACTGTTTTTCCTAGGGTTGAAAAATAATTAGAGTAAAGAAAACTGTTCTTCCTAGCGTTGAAGAATAATTAGAGTAAAAGAAAACACTGTATTTCCTAAGGTTGAAGAATAATTAGAGTAAAAAATACTATTTTTGCTGGAGTTGAAGAACAACAAGAGTTAAAAACAATGTTTTTCCTAGGGTTGAAGAAAAATTAGAGTAAAAAAACACTGTTTTTCCTAGGGTTGAAGAATAATTATAGTGTAAAAACACTGTTTTTCCTAGGGTTGAAGAATAACAAGAGTAAAAAAACACTGTTTTTCCTAGGGTTGAAGAATAATTAGACAGAAAAAAACACTGTATTTCCTAGGTTTGAAGGATAACAAGAGGTAAAATACACTGTTTTTCCTAGGGTTGAAGAATAATTAGAGTGAAAAAACACTGATTTTCCTAGGGTTGAAGAAAAATTAGAGTAAAAAAAACACTGTTTTTGCTAGGGATGAAAAATAATTAGAGTAAAAAACACTGTTTTTCCTAGGGTTGAAGAATAATTAGAGTGAAAAAAAACTGTTTTTCCTAGGGTTGAAGAATAATTAGAGTGAAAAAACACTGTTTTTCCTAGGGTTGAAGAATAATTAGAGTGAAAAAACACTTTTTTCCTAGGATTGAACAATAATTAGAGTGAAAAAACACTGTTTTTCCTAGGTTGGGAGAATAATTAGAGTAAAAAAAACACTGTTTTTCCTAGATTTGAAGAATAATGAGAGCAAATACACTGTTTTTCCTAGGGTTGAAGAAAAATTAGAGTAAAAAACACTGTTCTTCCTAGGGTTGAAGAAAAATTAGAGTGAAAAAAACACTGTTTTTCCTTGGGTTGAAGAATAACAAGAGTTAAAATACACTGTTTTTCCTAGGGTTGAAGACTAATTAGAGTGAAAAAACACTGTTTTTCCTAGGGTTGAAAAAAAAATAGAGTAAAAATACACTGCTTATCCTAGGTTTGAAGAATCATAAGAGTGAAAAAACACTGCTTTTCCTAGGGTTGAAGAATAATTAGAATAAAAACACTGTTTTTCCTAGGGTTGAAAAATAATTAGAGTAAAAAACACTGTTTTTCCTAGGGTTGAAGAATAATTAGAGTGAAAAAAAAAACTGTTTTTCCTAGGGTTGAATAATAATTAGAGTGAAAAAACACTGTTTTTACTAGGGTTGAAGAATAATTAGAGTAAAAAACACTGTTTTCCCTAGATTTGAAGAATAATTTGAGCAAAAACACTGATTTTCCTAGAGTTGAAGAATAATTAGAATGAAGAAACACTGCTTTCCTAGGGTTGAATAATATTTAGAGTAAAACCACTGTTTCTCCTACGGTTGAAGAATAATTGGAGTAACGAACACTGTTTTTCCTAGGGTTGTAGAATAATTAGTGTAAAAACACTGTTTTTCTAGGGTTGAAGAATAATTAGAGTGAAAAAACACTGTTTTTCTTCGGGTTGAAGAATAATTAGAGTAAATAAAACACTGTTTTCCCTAGGGTTGAAGAATAATTAGAGTGAAAAAACACTGGTTTTCCTAGGTTTGAAAAGTAATTAGAGTGAAAAACACTGTTCTTCCTAGGGTTGAAGAATAATTAGAGTGAAAAAACACTGTTTTTACTAGGGTTGAAGAATAATTAGATTAAAGACCACTGTTCTTCCTAGGGTTGAATATTAATTAGAATAAAAACACTGTTTTTCATAGGGTTGAAGAATAATTAGAGTAAAAACACTGTTTTTCCTAGGGTTGAAGATTAATTAGAGTAAAAAACACCGTTTTTTCCTAGGTTTAAAGAATCATTAGAGTGAAAAAACACTGTTTTTCCTAGGGTTGAAGAATAATAAGAGTGAAAAACCAGTGTTCTTCCTAGGGTTGAAAAATAATAAGAGTATAAAACACTGTTTTTCCTAGGGTTGAAAAATAATTAGAGTCAAAAACACTGTATTTCCTTGGGTTGAAGAATTATTAGAGTAAAAAAACACTGTTTTTCCTACGGTTGAAGAATAATTAGAGTAAAAAACATTGTTTTTCCTAGGGTTGAAGAATCATTAGAGTGAAGAACACTTTTTTTCCTAGGGTTGAAAATAATGGGAGTGAAATAACACAGTTTTTCCTAGGGTTGAAGAATAATTAGAATAAAAAACACTATTTTTCCTAGGGTTGAAGAATAATTAGAGTAAACAACACTGTTATTCCTAGGGTTGAAGAATAATTTGATTAAAAAACACTGATTTTCCTAGCGTTGAAAAGTAAATAGAATAAAAACACAGTTTTACCTAGGGTTTAAAATAATCAGATTAAAAAGATCTGTTTCTCCTAGGGTTGAAGAATAATTAGAGTAAAAAACCACTGTTTTCCTAGGGTTGAAGGATCATTAGAGAGAAAAAAACACTGTTTTTCCTAGGGTTGAAGAATAATTAGAGTGAAAAAACACTGTTTTCCTAGGGTTGAAGAATATTTAGAGTAAAAACACTGTTTTTCCTAGGGTTGATGAATAATTAGAGTGAAAAACACTGTTACAAGGGGTTGAAGAATAATTAGATTAAAAAACACTGTTTCTCCTAGGATTGAAGAATAATTAGAGAGAAACAACACTGTTTTCCCAGGGTTGAAAAATAATTAGAGTGAAAAAACACTGTTTTCCTAGGGTTGAAGAATAATTAGGGTAAAATACAATGTTTTTCTTTGTTGAAGAACAATTAGAGTGAAAAACACTGTTTTTCCTAGGGTTGAAGAATAATTAAGAGTAAAAATCACTCTTTTTTCCCAGGGTTGAATAATAGTTAGAGTAAAAACACTGTTTTTCCCTGGGTTGCAGAATAATTAGAATTAAAAACACTGTTTTTCCTAGGGTTGAAGGAGAATAATAATAATATCGTATGGCCTCGGGGTGCCTGGTGCAAGCTTTGTAATTTGACACCCAGAGGGTAGCTTGCATGTCGAATTTCGTTGTTCCTTGAATCACTATGAAAGTCAAGGAGATTAGATAACAGATATCTAAGCTCCTTGGACACCATAGCGCTTTCTAGTAGAGAAATGAGGAACTTTGTGTTGGCGGAAACTCCCGAGATTAATTTTGCCACTATGAACTCGGCCTACTGAATTCAAATGTAATTACAGTAAAAACACTGTTTTTCCTAGGGTTGAAGAATAATTAGAGTGAAACAACACTGCTTTTCCCAGGGTTGAAGAATAATTAGAGTGAAAAAACACTATTTTCCAAGGGTTGAAGAATAATTAGAGTAAAATACAATGTTTTTCCTTGTTGAAGAACAATTAGAGAGAAAAACACTGCTTTTCCTAGGGTTGAAGTATAATTACAGTGAAAAAACACTGTTTTTTCTAGAGTAGAAGAATAATTAGAGTAAAACACTGTTTTTCCTAGAGTTGAAGAATAATTAGAGTGAGAAACACTGTTTTTCCTAGGGTTGAAGAACAATTGCAGTAAAAAACACTGTTTTTCCTAGGTTTGAAGAATAATTAGAGTGAAAAAAAACTATTTTCCTAGGGTGGAAGAATAATTTGAGTAAAACCCAGTTGTTCTTAGGTTTGAAAAATAATTAGAGTGAAAAAACACTGTTTTTTCCAAGGGTTGAAGAATAATTAGAGTAAAAATCCCTGTATTTCCTAGGGTTGAAGAATAATGAGAGTGGAAAAACATTGTTTTTCCTAGGGTTGAAGAATAATTAGAGTAAAAAAACACTGTTTTTCCTAGGGTTGAAAAATAATTAGAGTAAAAAAAAACACTGTTTTTCGTAAGGTTGAAGAAATTTTCGAGTAAAAGACACTGTTTTTATAGGGTTGAAAAATCATTAGAATGAAAAAACACTGTTTTTCCAAGGTTTGAAGAATAATTAGAGTGAAAAAACTCTGTTTTCCTAGTGCTGAAGTATAATTAGAGTAAAAAACACTGTTTTTCCTAGGGTTGATGAATAATTAGAGTGAAAAACACTGTTTTTCCTGGGGTTGAAGAATAATTATAGTACAAAACACTGTTTCTCCCAGGATTGAAGAAAAAATGGCGCAAAAACACCGTGTTTCCTAGGGTTGATGAATAATTAGAGTAAAAATCCCTGTATTTCCTAGGGTTGAAGAATAATGAGAGTGGAAAAACATTGTTTTTCCTAGGGAAGAAGAATAATTAGAGTGAAAACACTGTTTGTCCTAGGGTTGAAGAATAATTACAGTGAAAATCACAGTATTTCCTAGGGTTGAAGAATAATTACGGTAAAAAAATACTTTTTTCCTAGGGTTGAAGAATAATTAGATTAGAAAAAAACTTTTTTCCTAGGGTGGAAGAATGATTGGGATAAAAACACAGTTGTTCTTAGGTTTGACGAATAATTAGAGTGAAAAAACACTGTTTTTTCAAGGGTTGAAGAATAATTAGAGTAAAAAACCCTGTTTTTCCCAGGGTTGAAAAATAATTAGAGTAAAAAACACTGTTTTTCGTACGGTTGAAGAAAAATAGGAGTAAAAAACACTGTTTTTTATAGGGTTGAAGAATAATTAGAGTGAAAAAACATTGTTTTTCCTAGGATTGAAAAAAAATTACAGTGAAAAAACTCTGTTTATCCTAGGTTGGAAGAGTAATTAGAGTAAAAAAACACTGTTTTTCTAGGGTTGAAGAATAATTAGAGTGAAAAACACTGTTTTTCCTAGGTTTGAAAAATAATTAGAGTGAAAAACACTGTTCTTCGTAGGTTTGAAGAATAATTAGAGTGAAAAAACACTGTTTCTCCCAGGGTTGAAGAATAATTAGGGTGAATAAATAGTGTTTTTCCTAGGGTTGAAAAATAATTAGAGTAAAAAACACTGCTTTTCCTAGGGTTGAAGAATAATTAGATTGAAAAAACCTGTTTTTCCTAGGGTTGAAGAATAATTAGAGTGAAAAAACACTGTTTTACATAGGGTTGAAGAATAATTAGAGTGAAAAAACACTGTTTTTCCTAGGATTGAACAATAATTAGAGTGAAAAAACACTGTTTTTCCTAGGTTTGAAAAATAATTAGAGTGAAAAACACTGTTCTTCGTAGGTTTGAAGAATAATTAGAGTGAAAAAACACTGTTTTTACTAGGGTTGATGAATAATTAGATTATAGACCACTGTTCTTCCTAGGGTCGAAGATTAATTAGAATAAAAACACTGTTTTTCATAGGGTTGAAGAATAACTAGAGTAAAAAAACACTGTTTTTCCTAGGGTTGAAGAATAATTAGAGTAAAACGCCGTTTTTCCTAGGTTTAAAGAATCATTAGAGTGAAAAAACACTTTTTCTCCTAGGGTTGAAGAATAATAAGAGTGAAAACCAGTGTTTTTCGTAGGGTTGAAAATCAATAAGAATAAAAAACACTGCTTTTCCTTGGATTGAAAAATAATTAGAGTAAAAACACTGTATTTCCTTGGGTTGAAGAATTATTAGAGTAAAAAAACACTGTTTTTCCTAGGGTTGAAGAATAATTAGAGTAAAAACGCCGTTTTTCCTAGGTTTAAAGAATCATTAGACTGAAAAAACACTTTTTCTCCTAGGGTTGAAGAATAATAAGAGTGAAAGACCATTGTTTTTCGTAGGGTTGAAAATCAATAAGAATAAAAAACACTGCTTTTCCTTGGATTGAAAAATAATTAGAGTAAAAACACTGTATCTCCTTGGGTTGAAGAATTATTAGAGTAAAAAAACACTGTTTTTCCTAGGGTTGAAGAGTAATTAGATTAAAAATCACTGTGTTTCCTAGGGTTGAAGAATCATTAGTGTGAAAAACACTTTTTTCCTAGGGTTGAAAATAATTGGATTGAATTAACACTGTTTTTCCTAAGGTTGTAATATAAGAGAGTAAAAACACTGTTTTTTCCTTGGGTTGAAGAATAATAAGAGTGAAAAACCAGTGTTCTTCCTAGGGTTGAAAAATAATAAGAGTATAAAACACTGTTTTTCCTAGGGTTGAAAAATAATTAGAGTCAAAAACACTGTATTTCCTTGGGTTGAAGAATTATTAGAGTAAAAAAACACTGTTTTTTCTAGGGTTGAAGAATAATTAGAGTAAAAACACTGTTTTTCCTAGGGTTGAAGAATCATTAGAGTGAAGAACACTTTTTTTCCTAGGGTTGAAAATAATGGGAGTGAAATAACACTGTTTTTCCTAGGGTTGAAAAATAAGAGAGTAAAAACACTGTTTTTCCTAGGGTTGAAGAATAATTAGAATAAAAAAACACTATTTTTCCTAAGGTTGAAGAATAAATAGAGTAAAAACACTGTTATTCCTAGGGTTGAAGAATAATTTGATTAAAAAACACTGATTTTCCTAGCGTTGAAAAATAAATAGAATAACAACACAGTTTTACCTAGGGTTTAAAATAATCAGATTAAAAAGCTCTGTTTCTCCTAGGGTTGAAGAATAATTAGATAAAAAAACCACTTTTTTTCCTAGGGTTGAAAAAAAATTAGAGTAAAAAAAACACTGTTTTTCGTAAGGTTGATGACATTTTCGAGTTAAAAACACTGTTTTTATAGGGTTGAAAAATCATTAGAGTGAAAAAACACTGTTTTTCCAAGGTTTGAAGAATAATTAGAGTGAAAAACACTGTTACAAGGGGTTGAAGAATAATAAGATTAAAAACACTGTTTCTCCTAGGATTGAAGAATAATTAGAGAGAAACAACACTGTTTTCCTAGGGTTGAAGAATAATTAGAGTGAAAAAACACTGTTTTCCTAGCGTTGAAGAATAATTAGAGTAAAATACAATGTTTTTCTTTGTTGAAGAACAATTAGAGTGAAAAACACTGTTCTTCCTAGGGTTGAAGAATAATTAAGAGTAAAAATTACTCTTTTTTCCCAGGGTTGAATAATAGTTAGAGTAAAAACACTGTTTTTCCCTGGGTTGCAGAATAATTAGAATTAAAAACACTGTTTTTCCTAGGGTTGAATAATAATAATAATAATATCGTATGGCCTCGGGGTGCCTGGTGCAAGCTTTGTAATTTGACACCCAGAGGGTAGCTTGCATGTCGAATTTCGTTGTTCCTTGAATCACTATGAAAGTCAAGGAGATTATATAACAGATATCTAAGCTCCTTGGACACCATAGCGCTTTCTAGTAGAGAAATGAGGAACTTTGTGTTGGCTGAAACTCCCGAGATTAATTTTGCCACTATGCACTCGGCCTACTGAATTCAAAGGTAATTACAGTAAATACACTGTTTTTCCTAGGGTTGAAGAATAATTAGAGTGAAACAACACTGTTTTTCCCAGGGTTGAAGAATAATTAGAGTGAAAAAACCCTATTTTCCAAGGGTTGAAGAAAAATTAGAGTAAAATACAATGTTTTTCCTTGTAGAAGAACAATTAGAGAGAAAAACACTGCTTTTCCTAGGGTTCAAGTATAATTACAGTGAAAAAACACTGTTTTTTCTAGGGTAGAAGAATAATTAGAGTAAAAACACTGTTTTTCCTAGAGTTGAAGAATAATTAGAATGAGAAACACTGTTTTTCCTAGGGTTGAAGAACAATTGCAGTAAAAAACACTGTTCTTCCTAGGGTTGAAGAATAATTAGAGTGAAAAAAACTATTTTCCTAGGGTGGAAGAATAATTTGAGTAAAAACACAGTTGTTCTTAGGTTGAAAAATAATTAGAGTGAAAAAACACTGTTTTTTCCAAGGGTTGAAGAATAATTAGAGTAAAAATCCCTGTATTTCCTAGGGTTAAAGAATAATGAGAGTGAAAAAACATTGTTTTTCCTAGGGTTGAAGAATAATTAGAGTGAAAAAACACTGTTTTGTCCTAGGGTTGAAAAATAATTAGAGTAAAAAAACACTGTTTTTCGTAAGGTTGAAGAAATTTTCGAGTAAAAAACACTGTTTTTATAGGGTTGAAAAATCATTAGAGTGAAAAAACACTGTTTTCCCAAGGTTTGAAGAATATTTAGAGTGAAAAAACTCTGTTTTCCTAGTGTTGAAGAATAATTAGAGTAAAAAACACTGTTTTTCCTAGGGTTGATGAATAATTAGAGTGAAAAACACTGTTTTTCCTGGGATTGAAGAATAATTATAGTACAAAACACTGTTTATCCCAGGATTGAAGAAAAAATGGCGTAAAAACACTGTGTTTCCTAGGGTTGAAGAATAATTAGAGTAAAAATCACTGTTTTTCCTAGTGTTGAATAATAGTTAGAGTAAAAACACTGTTTTTCCTAGGGTTGATGAATAATTAGAGTGAAAAACACGGTTTTCGTAGGGTTGAAGAATAATTAGAGTAAAAACACTGCTTTTTCTAGGGTTGAAGAATAACTAGAGTGAAACAACACTGTTTTTCCCAGGGTTGCGCAATAATTAGTTTGAAAAAACACTGTTTTTCCTAGGGAAGAAGAATAATTAGAGTAAAAACACTGTTTGTCCTAGGGTTGAAAAATAATTACAGTGAAAATCACTGTATTTCCTAGGTTTGAAGAATAATTACGGTAAAAAAAACACTTTTTTCCTAGGGTTGAAGAATAATTAGATTAGAAAAAAACTTTTTTCCTAGGGAGGAAGAATGATTGGGGTAAAAACACAGTTGTTCTTAGGTTTGACGAATAATTAGAGTGAAGAAACACTGTTTATCCAAGGGTTGAGGAATAATTAGAGTAAAAAACCCTGTTTTTCCCAGGGTTGAAAAATAATTAGAGTAAAAAACACTGTTTTTCGTACGGTTGAAGAAAAATAGGAGTAAAAAAAACACTGTTATTCATAGGGTTGAAGAATAATTAGAGTGAAAAAACATTGTTTTTCCTAGGATTGAAAAAAAATTACAGTGAAAAAACTCTGTTTATCCTAGGTTGGAAGAGTAATTAGAGTAAAAAACACTGTTTTTCTAAGGTTGAAGAATAATTAGAGTGAAAAACACTGTTTTTCCTAGGTTTGAAAAATAATTAGAATGAAAAACACTGTTCTTCGTAGGTTTGAAGAATAATTAGAGTGAAAAAACACTGTTTCTCCCAGGGTTGAAGAATAATTAGGGTGAATAAATAGTGTTTTTCCTAGGGTTGAAAAATAATTAGAGTAAAAAACACTGCTTTTCCTAGGGTTGAAGAATCATTAGAGTGAAGAACACTTTTTTTCCTAGGGTTGAAAATAATGGGAGTGAAATAACACAGTTTTTCCTAGGGTTGAAGAATAATTAGAAAAAAAAACACTATTTTTCCTAGGGTTGAAGAATAATTAGAGTAAAAAACACTGTTATTCCTAGGGTTGAAGAATAATTTGATTAAAAAACACTGATTTTCCTAGCGTTGAAAAATAAATAGAATAAAAACACAGTTTTACCTAGGGTTTAAAATAATCAGATTAAAAAGATCTGTTTCTCCTAGGGTTGAAGAATAATTAGAGTAAAAAACCACTGTTTTCCTAGGGTTGAAGGATCATTAGAGAGAAAAAACACTGTTTTTCCTAGGGTTGAAGAATAATTAGAGTGAAAAAACACTGTTTTCCTAGGGTTGAAGAATATTTAGAGTAAAAACACTGTTTTTCCTAGGGTTGATGAATAATTAGAGTGAAAAACACTGTTACAAGGGGTTGAAGAATAATTAGATTATAAAACACTGTTTCTCCTAGGATTGAAGAATAATTAGAGAGAAACAACACTGTTTTCCCAGGGTTGAAAAATAATTAGAGTGAAAAAACACTGTTTTCCTAGGGTTGAAGAATAATTAGGGTAAAATACAATGTTTTTCTTTGTTGAAGAACAATTAGAGTGAAAAACACTGTTTTTCCTAGGGTTGAAGAATAATTAAGAGTAAAAATCACTCTTTTTTCCCAGGGTTGAATAATAGTTAGAGTAAAAACACTGTTTTTCCCTGGGTTGCAGAATAATTAGAATTAAAAACACTGTTTTTCCTAGGGTTGAAGAAGAATAATAATAATATCGTATGGCCTCGGGGTGCCTGGTGCAAGCTTTGTAATTTGACACCCAGAGGGTAGCTTGCATGTCGAATTTCGTTGTTCCTTGAATCACTATGAGAGTCAAGGAGATTAGATAACAGATATCTAAGCTCCTTGGACACCATAGCGCTTTCTAGTAGAGAAATGAGGAACTTTGTGTTGGCGGAAACTCCCGAGATTAATTTTGCCACTATGAACTCGGCCTACTGAATTCAAATGTAATTACAGTAAAAACACTGTTTTTCCTAGGGTTGAAGAATAATTAGAGTGAAACAACACTGTTTTTCCCAGGGTTGAAGAATAATTAGAGTGAAAAAACACTATTTTCCAAGGGTTGAAGAATAATTAGAGTAAAATACAATGTTCTTCCTTGTTGAAGAACAATTAGAGAGAAAAACACTGCTTTTCCTAGGGTTGAAGTATAATTACAGTGAAAAAAACACTGTTTTTTCTAGAGTAGAAGAATAATAAGAGTAAAACACTGTTTTTCCTAGAGTTGAAGAATAATTAGAGTGAGAAACACTGTTTTTCCTAGGGTTGAAGAACAATTGCAGTAAAAAACACTGTTTTTCCTAGGGTTGAAGAATAATTAGAGTGAAAAAAAACTATTTTCCTAGGGTGGAAGAATAATTTGAGTAAAAACACAGTTGTTCTTAGGTTTGAAAAATAATTAGAGTGAAAAAACACTGTTTTTTCCAAGGGTTGAAGAATAATTAGAGTAAAAATCCCTGTATTTCCTAGGGTTGAAGAATAATGAGAGTGGAAAAACATTGTTTTTCCTAGGGTTGAAGAATAATTAGAGTGAAAAAACACTGTTTTTCCAAGGGTTGAAAAATAATTAGAGTAAAAAAAACACTGTTTTTCGTAAGGTTGAAGAAATTTTCGAGTAAAAAACACTGTTTTTATAGGGTTGAAAAATCATTAGAATGAAAAAACACTGTTTTTCCAAGGTTTGAAGAATAATTAGAGTGAAAAAACTCTGTTTTCCTAGTGCTGAAGTATAATTAGAGTAAAAAACACTGTTTTTCCTAGGGTTGATGAATAATTAGAGTGAAAAACACTGTTTTTCCTGGGGTTGAAGAATAATTATAGTACAAAACACTGTTTCTCCCAGGATTGAAGAAAAAATGGCGTAAAAACACCGTGTTTCCTAGGGTTGATGAATAATTAGAGTAAAAATCCCTGTATTTCCTAGGGTTGAAGAATAATGAGAGTGGAAACACATTGTTTTTCCTAGGGAAGAAGAATAATTACGGTAAAAAAACACTTTTTTCCTAGGGTTGAAGAATAATTAGATTAGAAAAAAACTTTTTTCCTAGGGTGGAAGAATGATTGGGGTAAAAACACAGTTGTTCTTAGGTTTGACGAATAATTAGTTTTTTCAATGGTTGAAGAATAATTAGAGTAAAAAACCCTGTTTTTCCCAGGGTTGTAAAATAATTAGAGTAAAAAACACTGTTTTTCGTACGGTTGAAGAAAAATAGGAGTAAAAAACACTGTTTTTCATAGGGTTGAAGAATAATTAGAGTGAAAAAACATTGTTTTTCCTAGGATTGAAAAAAAATTACAGTGAAAAAACTCTGTTTATCCTAGGTTGGAAGAGTAATTAGAGTAAAAAAAACACTGTTTTTCTCGGGTTGAAGAATAATTAGAGTGAAAAACACCTTTTTTCCTAGGTTTGAAAAATAATTAGAGTGAAAAACACTGTTCTTCGTAGGTTTGAAGAATAATTAGAGTGAAAAAACACTGTTTTTACTAGGGTTGAAGAATAATTATATTATAGACCACTGTTCTTCCTAGGGTCGAAGATTAATTAGAATAAAAACACTGTTTTTCATAGGGTTGAAGAATAATTAGAGTAAAAAAAACACTGTTTTTCCTAGGGTTGAAGAATAATTAGAGTAAAACGCCGTTTTTTCCTAGGTTTAAAGAATCATTAGAGTGAAAAAACACTTTTTCTCCTAGGGTTGAAGAATAATAAGAGTGAAAACCAGTGTTTTTCGTAGGGTTGAAAATCAATAAGAATAAAAAACACTGCTTTTCCTTGGATTGAAAAATAATTAGAGTAAAAACACTGTATTTCCTTGGGTTGAAGAATTATTAGAGTAAAAAAACACTGTTCTTCCTAGGGTTGAAGAATAATTAGAGTAAAAACGCCGTTTTTCCTAGGTTTAAAGAATCATTAGACTGAAAAAACACTTTTTCTCCTAGGGTTGAAGAATAATAAGAGTGAAAGACCATTGTTTTTCGTAGGGTTGAAAATCAATAAGAATAAAAAACACTGCTTTTCCTTGGATTGAAAAATAATTAGAGTAAAAACACTGTATCTCCTTGGGTTGAAGAATTATTAGAGTAAAAAAACACTGTTTTTCCTAGGGTTGAAGAGTAATTAGATTAAAAATCACTGTGTTTCCTAGGGTTGAAGAATCATTAGTGTGAAAAACACTTTTTTCCTAGGGTTGAAAATAATTGGATTGAATTAACACTGTTTTTCCTAAGGTTGTAATATAAGAGAGTAAAAACACTGTTTTTTCCTTGGGTTGAAGAATAATAAGAGTGAAAAACCAGTGTTCTTCCTAGGGTTGAAAAATAATAAGAGTATAAAACACTGTTTTTCCTAGGGTTGAAAAATAATTAGAGTCAAAAACACTGTATTTCCTTGGGTTGAAGAATTATTAGAGTAAAAAAAACACTGTTTTTTTCTAGGGTTGAAGAATAATTAGAGTAAAAACACTGTTTTTTCCTAGGGTTGAAGAATCATTAGAGTGAAGAACACTTTTTTTCCTAGGGTTGAAAATAATGGGAGTGAAATAACACTGTTTTTCCTAGGGTTGAAAAATAAGAGAGTAAAAACACTGTTTTTTCCTAGGGTTGAAGAATAATTAGAATAAAAAAACACTATTTTTCCTAGGGTTGAAGAATAAATAGAGTAAAAACACTGTTATTCCAAGGGTTGAAGAATAATTTGATTAAAAAACACTGATTTTCCTAGCGTTGAAAAATAAATAGAATAACAACACAGTTTTACCTAGGGTTTAAAATAATCAGATTAAAAAGCTCTGTTTCTCCTAGGGTTGAAGAATAATTAGATTAAAAAACCACTGTTTTTCCTAGGGTTGAAAAATAATTAGAGTAAAAAAAACACTGTTTTTCGTAAGGTTGAAGACATTTTCGAGTTAAAAACACTGTTTTTATAGGGTTGAAAAATCATTAGAGTGAAAAAAACACTGTTTTTCCAAGGTTTGAAGAATAATTAGAGTGAAAAACACTGTTTTTCCCAGGGTTGAAAAATAATTAGAGTAAAAAACACTGTTTTTCGTACGGTTGAAGAAAAATAGGAGTAAAAAAAACACTGTTTTCCTAGGGTTGAAGAATAATTAGAGTGAAAAAACACTGTTTTCCTAGGGTTGAAGAATAATTAGAGTAAAATACAATGTTTTTCTTTGTTGAAGAACAATTAGAGTGAAAAACACTGTTCTTCCTAGGGTTGAAGAATAATTAAGAGTAAAAATCACTCTTTTTTCCCAGGGTTGAATAATAGTTAGAGTAAAAACACTGTTTTTCCCTGGGTTGCAGAATAATTAGAATTAAAAACACTGTTTTTCCTAGGGTTGAATAATAATAATAATAATATCGTATGGCCTCGGGGTGCCTGGTGCAAGCTTTGTAATTTGACACCCAGAGGGTAGCTTGCATGTCGAATTTCGTTGTTCCTTGAATCACTATGAAAGTCAAGGAGATTAGATAACATATATCTAAGCTCCTTGGACACCATAGCGCTTTCTAGTAGAGAAATGAGGAACTTTGTGTTGGCGGAAACTCCCGAGATTAATTTTGCCACTATGCACTCGGCCTACTGAATTCAAAGGTAATTACAGTAAATACACTGTTTTTCCTAGGGTTGAAGAATAATTAGAGTGAAACAACACTGTTTTTCCCAGGGTTGAAGAATAATTAGAGTGAAAAAACCCTATTTTCCAAGGGTTGAAGAAAAATTAGAGTAAAATACAATGTTTTTCCTTGTTGAAGAACAATTAGAGAGAAAAAACACTGCTTTTCCTAGGGTTCAAGTATAATTACAGTGAAAAAACACTGTTTTTTCTAGGGTAGAAGAATAATTAGAGTAAAAACACTGTTTTTCCTAGAGTTGAAGAATAATTAGAATGAGAAACACTGTTTTTCCTAGGGTTGAAGAACAATTGCAGTAAAAAACACTGTTTTTCCTAGGGTTGAAGAATAATTAGAGTGAAAAAAAACTATTTTCCTAGGGTGGAAGAATAATTTGAGTAAAAACACAGTTGTTCTTAGGTTGAAAAATAATTAGAGTGAAAAAACACTGTTTTTTCCAAGGGTTTGAAGAATAATTAGAGTAAAAATCCCTGTATTTCCTAGGGTTAAAGAATAATGAGAGTGAAAAAACATTGTTTTTCCTAGGGTTGAAGAATAATTAGAGTGAAAAAACACTGTTTTTCCTAGGGTTGAAAAATAATTAGAGTAAAAAAACACTGTTTTTCGTAAGGTTGAAGAAATTTTCGAGTAAAAAACACTGTTTTTATAGGGTTGAAAAATCATTAGAGTGAAAAAACACTGTTTTCCCCAAGGTTTGAAGAATATTTAGAGTGAAAAAACTCTGTTTTCCTAGTGTTAAAGAATAATTAGAGTAAAAAACACTGTTTTTCCTAGGGTTGATGAATAATTAGAGTGAAAAACACTGTTTTTCCTGGGGTTGAAGAATAATTATAGTACAAAAAACTGTTTATCCCAGGATTGAAGAAAAAATGGCGTAAAAACACTGTGTTTCCTAGGGTTGAAGAATAATTAGAGTAAAAATCACTGTTTTTCCTAGTGTTGAATAATAGTTAGAGTAAAAAAAACTGTTTTTCCTAGGGTTGATGAATAATTAGAGTAAAAACACTGCTTTTTCTAGGGTTGAAGAATAACTAGAGTGAAACAACACTGTTTTTTCCCAGGGTTGCGCAATAATTAGGTTGAAAAAACACTGTTTTTCCTAGGGAAGAAGAATAATTAGAGTAAAAACACTGTTTGTCCTAGGGTTGAAAAATAATTACAGTGAAAATCACTGTATTTCCTAGGTTTGAAGAATAATTACGGTAAAAAAAACACTTTTTTCCTAGGGTTGAAGAATAATTAGATTAGAAAAAAACTTTTTTCCTAGGGTGGAAGAATGATTGGGGTAAAACACAGTTGTTCTTAGGTTTGACGAATAATTAGAGTGAAGAAACACTGTTTTTCCAAGGGTTGAGGAATAATTAGAGTAAAAAACCCTGTTTTTCCCAGGGTTGAAAAATAATTAGAGTAAAAAACACTGTTTTTCGTACGGTTGAAGAAAAATAGGAGTAAAAAAAACACTGTTATTCATAGGGTTGAAGAATAATTAGAGTGAAAAAACATTGTTTTTCCTAGGATTGAAAAAAAATTACAGTGAAAAAACTCTGTTTATCCTAGGTTGGAAGAGTAATTAGAGTAAAAAAACACTGTTTTTTCTAGGGTTGAAGAATAATTAGAGTGAAAAACACTGTTTTTCCTAGGTTTGAAAAATAATTAGAGTGAAAAACACGGTTCTTCGTAGGTTTGAAGAATAATTAGAGTGAAAAAAACACTGTTTCTCCCAGGGTTGAAGAATAATTAGGGTGAATAAATAGTGTTTTTCCTAGGGTTGAAAAATAATTAGAGTAAAAAACACTGCTTTTCCTAGGGGTGAAGAATAATTTGATTGAAAAAACCTGTTTTTCCTAGGGTTGAAGAATAATTAGAGGGAAAAAACACTGTTCTTCGTAGGTTTGAAGATTAATTAGAATAAAAACACTGTTTTTCATAGGGTTGAAAAATAATAAGATTAAAAATCACTGTTTTTACTAAGATTGAAGAATAAATAGATTAAAGGCCACTGTTCTTCCTAGGGTTGAAGATTAATTAGAATAAAACACTGTTTTTCATAGGGTTGAAGAATAATTAGAGTAAAAAACACTGTTTTTCCTAGGGTTGAAGAATAATTAGAGTAAAAACGCCGTTTTTCTTAGGTTTAAAGATTCATTAGAGTGAAAAAACACTTCTTCTCCTTGGGTTGAAGAATAATAAGAGTGAAAAACCAGTGTTTTTCGTAGGGTTGAAAATCAATAAGAATAAAAAACACTGCTTTTCCTTGGATTGAAAAATAATTAGAGTAAAAACACTGTATTTCCTTGGGTTGAAGAATTATTAGAGTAAAAAAAACACTGTTTTTCCTAGGGTTGAAGAGTAATTAGATTAAAAAACACTGTGTTTCCTAGGGTTGAAGAATCATTAGAGTGAAAAACACTTTTTTCCTAGGGTTGAAAATAATTGGATTGAATTAACACTGTTTTTCCTAAGGTTGTAATATAAGAGAGTAAAAAACACTGTTTTTTCCTAGGGTTGAAGAATAATAAGAGTGAAAAACCAGTGTTCTTCCTAGGGTTGAGAAATAATAAGAGTATAAAACACTGTTTTTCCTAGGGTTGAAAAATAATTAGAGTCAAAAACACTGTATTTCCTTGGGTTGAAGAATTATTAGAGTAAAAAAACACTGTTTTTCCTAGGGTTGAAGAATAATTAGAGTAAAAAACACTGTTTTTCCTAGGGTTGAAGAATCATTAGAGTGAAGAACACTTTTTTTCCTAAGGTTGAAAATAATGGGAGTGAAATAACACTGTTTTTCCTAGGGTTGAAAAATAAGAGAGTAAAAACACTGTTTTTCCTAGGGTTGAAGAATAATTAGAATAAAAAAACACTATTTTTCCTAGGGTTGAAGAATAAATAGAGTAAAAACACTGTTATTCCTAGGGTTGAAGAATAATTTGATTAAAAAACACTGATTTTCCTAGCGTTGAAAAATAAATAGAATAACAACACAGTTTTACCTAGGGTTTAAAATAATCAGATTAAAAAGCTCTGTTTCTCCTAGGGTTGAAGAATAATTAGATTAAAAAACCACTGTTTTTCCTAGGGTTGAAAAATAATTAGAGTAAAAAAAAACACTGCTTTTCGTAAGGTTGAAGACATTTTCGAGTTAAAAACACTGTTTTTATAGGGTTGAAAAATCATTAGAGTGAAAAAACACTGTTTTTCCAAGGTTTGAAGAATAATTAGAGTGAAAAACACTGTTTTTCCCAGGGTTGAAAAATAATTAGAGTAAAAAACACTGTTTTTCGTACGGTTGAAGAAAAATAGGAGTAAAAAAAAACACTGTTTTCCTAGGGTTGAAGAATAATTAGAGTGAAAAAACACTGTTTTCCTAGGGTTGAAGAATAATTAGAGTAAAATACAATGTTTTTCTTTGTTGAAGAACAATTAGAGTGAAAAAACTGTTCTTCCTAGGGTTGAAGAATAATTAAGAGTAAAAATCACTCTTTTTTCCCAGGGTTGAATAATAGTTAGAGTAAAAACACTGTTTTTCCCTGGGTTGCAGAATAATTAGAATTAAAAACACTGTTTTTCCTAGGGTTGAATAATAATAATAATAATATCGTATGGCCTCGGGGTGCCTGGTGCAAGCTTTGTAATTTGACACCCGGAGGGTAGCTTGCATGTCGAATTTCGTTGTTCCTTGAATCACTATGAAAGTCAAGGAGATTAGATAACAGATATCTAAGCTCCTTGGACACCATAGCGCTTTCTAGTAGAGAAATGAGGAACTTTGTGTTGGCGGAAACTCCCGAGATTAATTTTGCCACTATGCACTCGGCCTACTGAATTCAAAGGTAATTACAGTAAATACACTGTTTTTCCTAGGGTTGAAGAATAATTAGAGTGAAACAACACTGTTTTTCCCAGGGTTGAAGAATAATTAGAGTGAAAAAACACTATTTTCCAAGGGTTGAAGAAAAATTAGAGTAAAATACAATGTTTTTCCTTGTTGAAGAACAATTAGAGAGAAAAACACTGCTTTTCCTAGGGTTCAAGTATAATTACAGTGAAAAAACACTGTTTTTTCTAGGGTAGAAGAATAATTAGAGTAAAAACACTGTTTTTCCTAGAGTTGAAGAATAATTAGAATGAGAAACACTGTTTTTCCTAGGGTTGAAGAACAATTGCAGTAAAAAACACTGTTTTTCCTAGGGTTGAAGAATAATTAGAGTGAAAAAAAACTATTTTCCTAGGGTGGAAGAATAATTTGAGTAAAAACACAGTTGTTCTTAGGTTGAAAAATAATTAGAGTGAAAAAACACTGTTTTTTCCAAGGGTTGAAGAATAATTAGAGTAAATATCCCTGTATTTCCTAGGGTTGAAGAATAATGAGAGTGAAAAAACATTGTTTTTCCTAGGGTTGAAGAATAATTAGAGTGAAAAAACACTGTTTTTCCTAGGGTTGAAAAATAATTAGAGTATAAAAACACTGTTTTTCGTAAGGTTGAAGAAATTTTCGAGTAAAAAACACTGTTTTTTATAGGGTTGAAAAATCATTAGAGTGAAAAAACACTGTTTTCCCAAGGTTTGAAGAATATTTAAAGTGAAAAAACTCTGTTTTCCTAGTGTTAAAGAATAATTAGAGTAAAAAACACTGTTTTTCCTAGGGTTGATGAATAATTAGAGTGAAAAACACTGTTTTTCCTGGGGTTGAAGAATAATTATAGTACAAAAAACTGTTTATCCCAGGATTGAAGAAAAAATGGCGTAAAAACACTGTGTTTCCTAGGGTTGAAGAATAACTAGAGTAAAAATCACTGTTTTTCCTAGTGTTGAATAATAGTTAGAGTAAAAACACTGTTTTTCCTAGGGTTGATGAATAATTAGAGTAAAAACACTGCTTTTTCTAGGGTTGAAGAATAACTTGAGTGAAACAACACTGTTTTTCCCAGGGTTGCGCAATAATTAGGTTGAAAAAACACTGTTTTTCCTAGGGAAGAAGAATAATTAGAGTAAAAACACTGTTTGTCCTAGGGTTGAAAAATAATTACAGTGAAAATCACTGTATTTCCTAGGTTTGAAGAATAATTACGGTAAAAAAACACTTTTTTCCTAGGGTTGAAGAATAATTAGATTAGAAAAAAACTTTTTTCCTAGGGTGGAAGAATGATTGGGGTAAAACACAGTTGTTCTTAGGTTTGACGAATAATTAGAGTGAAGAAACACTGTTTTTCCAAGGGTTGAGGAATAATTAGAGTAAAAAACCCTGTTTTTCCCAGGGTTGAAAAATAATTAGAGTAAAAAACACTGTTTTTCGTACGGTTGAAGAAAAATAGGAGTAAAAAAAACACTGTTATTCATAGGGTTGAAGAATAATTAGAGTGAAAAAACATTGTTTTTCCTAGGATTGAAAAAAAATTACAGTGAAAAAACTCTGTTTATCCTAGGTTGGAAGAGTAATTAGAGTAAAAAAACACTGTTTTTCTAGGGTTGAAGAATAATTAGAGTGAAAAACACCGTTTTTCCTAGGTTTGAAAAATAATTAGAGTGAAAAACACGGTTCTTCGTAGGTTTGAAGAATAATTAGAGTGAAAAAACACTGTTTCTCCCAGGGTTGAAGAATAATTAGGGTGAATAAATAGTGTTTTTCCTAGGGTTGAAAAATAATTAGAGTAAAAAACACTGCTTTTCCTAGGGGTGAAGAATAATTTGATTGAAAAAACCTGTTTTTCCTAGGGTTGAAGAATAATTAGAGGGAAAAAACACTGTTCTTCGTAGGTTTGAAGAATAATTAGAGTGAAAAAACACTGTTTTTACTAGGGTTGAATAATAATTAGATTAAAGACCACTGTTCTTCCTAGGGTCGAAGATTAATTAGAATAAAAACACTGTTTTTCATAGGGTTGAAAAATAATAAGATTAAAAATCACTGTTTTTACTAAGATTGAAGAATAAATAGATTAAAGGCCACTGTTCTTCCTAGGGTTGAAGATTAATTAGAATAAAACACTGTTTTTCATAGGGTTGAAGAATAATTAGAGTAAAAAACACTGTTTTTCCTAGGGTTGAAGAATAATTAGAGTAAAAACGCCGTTTTTCTTAGGTTTAAAGATTCATTAGAGTGAAAAAACACTTCTTCTCCTTGGGTTGAAGAATAATAAGAGTGAAAAACCAGTGTTTTTCGTAGGGTTGAAAATCAATAAGAATAAAAAACACTGCTTTTCCTTGGATTGAAAAATAATTAGAGTAAAAACACTGTATTTCCTTGGGTTGAAGAATTATTAGAGTAAAAAAAACACTGTTTTTCCTAGGGTTGAAGAGTAATTAGATTAAAAAACACTGTGTTTCCTAGGGTTGAAGAATCATTAGAGTGAAAAACACTTTTTTCCTAGGGTTGAAAATAATTGGATTGAATTAACACTGTTTTTCCTAAGGTTGTAATATAAGAGAGTAAAAAACACTGTTTTTTTCCTAGGGTTGAAGAATAATAAGAGTGAAAAACCAGTGTTCTTCCTAGGGTTGAGAAATAATAAGAGTATAAAACACTGTTTTTCCTAGGGTTGAAAAATAATTAGAGTCAAAAACACTGTATTTCCTTGGGTTGAAGAATTATTAGAGTAAAAAAAACACTGTTTTTCCTAGGGTTGAAGAATAATTAGAGTAAAAAACACTGTTTTTCCTAGGGTTGAAGAATCATTAGAGTGAAGAACACTTTTTTTCCTAAGGTTGAAAATAATGGGAGTGAAATAACACTGTTTTTCCTAGGGTTGAAAAATAAGAGAGTAAAAAACACTGTTTTTCCTAGGGTTGAAGAATAATTAGAATAAAAAACACTATTTTTCCTAGGGTTGAAGAATAATTAGAGTAAAAACACTATTATTCCTAGGGTTGAAGAATAATTTGATTAAAAAACACTGATTTTCCTAGCGTTGAAAAATAAATAGAATAAAAACACAGTTTTACCTAGGGTTTAAAATAATCTGATTAAAAAGCTCTGTTTCTCCTAGGGTTGAAGAATAATTAGAGTAAAAAGCCACTGTTTTTCCTAGGGTTGAAAAATAATTAGAGTAAAAAAAAACACTGTTTTTCGTAAGGTTGAAGAAATTTTCGAGTAAAAAACACTGTTTTTATAGGGTTGAAAAATCATTAGAGTGAAAAAACACTGTTTTTCCAAGGTTTGAAGAATAATTAGAGTGAAAAACACTGTTACAAGGGGTTGAAGAATAATTAGATTAAAAAACACTGTTTCTCCTAGGATTGAAGAATAATTAGAGAGAAACAACACTGTTTTCCTAGGGTTGAAGAATAATTAGAGTGAAAAAAACACTATTTTCCTAGGGTTGAAGAATAATTAGAGTCAAAAACACTGTATTTCCTTTGTTGAAGAACAATTAGAGCGAAAAACACTGTTTTTCCTAGGGTTAAAGAATAATTAAGAGTAAAAATCACTCTTTTTCCCAGGGTTGAATAATAGTTAGAGTAAAAACACTGTTTTTCCCTGGGTTGCAGAATAATTAGAATTAAAAACACTGTTTTTCCTAGGGTTGAATAATAATAATAATAATATCGTATGGCCTCGGGGTGCCTGGTGCAAGCTTTGTAATTTGACACCCAGAGGGTAGCTTGCATGTCGAATTTCGTTGTTCCTTGAATCACTATGAAAGTCAAGGAGATTAGATAACATATATCTAAGCTCCTTGGACACCATAGCGCTTTCTAGTAGAGAAATGAGGAACTTTGTGTTGGCGGAAACTCCCGAGATTAATTTTGCCACTATGAACTCGGCCTACTGAATTCAAATGTAATTACAGTAAAAACACTGTTTTTCCTAGGGTTGAAGAATAATTAGAGTGAAACAACACTGTTTTTCCCAGGGTTGAAGAATAATTAGAGTGAAAAAACACTATTTTCCAAGGGTTGAAGAAAAATTAGAGTAAAATACAATGTTTTTCCTTGTTGAAGAACAATTAGAGAGAAAAACACTGCTTTTCCTAGGGTTCAAGTATAATTACAGTGAAAAAACACTGTTTTTTCTAGGGTAGAAGAATAATTAGAGTAAAAACACTGTTTTTCCTAGAGTTGAAGAATAATTAGAGTGAGAAACACTGTTTTTCCTAGGGTTGAAGAACAATTGCAGTAAAAAAACACTGTTTTTCCTAGGGTTGAAGAATAATTAGAGTGAAAAAAAAACTATTTTCCTAGGGTGGAAGAATAATTTGAGTAAAAACACAGTTGTTCTTAGGTTGAAAAATAATTAGAGTGAAAAAACACTGTTTTTTCCAAGGGTTGAAGAATAATTAAAGTAAAAATCCCTGTATTTCCTAGGGTTGAAGAATAATGAGAGTGAAAAAACATTGTTTTTACTAGGGTTGAAGAATAATTAGAGTGAAGAAACACTGTTTTTCCTAGGGTTGAAAAATAATTAGAGTAAAAAAACACTGTTTTTCGTAAGGTTGAAGAAATTTTCGAGTAAAAAACACTGTTTTTATAAGGTTGAAAAATCATTAGAGTGAAAAAACACTGTTTTTCCAAGGTTTGAAGAATAATTAGAGTGAAAAAACTCTGTTTTCCTAGTGTTGAAGAATAATTAGAGTAAAAAACACTGTTTTTCGTACGGTTGAAGAAAAATAGGAGTAAAAAACACTGTTTTTCATAGGGTTGAAGAATAATTAGAGTGAAAAAACATTGTTTTTCCTAGGTTTGAACAAAAATTCGAGTGAAAAAACTCTGTTTTTCCTAGGTTGGAAAAATAATTAGAGTAAAAAACACTGTTTTTCTTGGGTTGAAGAATAATTAGAGTGAAAAACACTGTTTTTTCCCAGGGTTGAAGAATAATTCGGGTGAATAAATAGTGTTTTTCCTAGGGTTGAAAAATAATTGGAGTAAAAACACTGCTTTTCCTAGGGTTGAAGAATAATTAGATTGAAAAAACTGTTTTTCCTAGGGTTGAAGAATAATTAGAGTGAAAAAACACTGTTTTACATAGGGTTGAAGAATAATTAGAGTGAAAAAACACTGTTTTTCCTAGGACTGAACAATAATTAGAGTGAAAAAACACTGTTTTTCCTAGGTTTGAAAAATAATTAGAGTGAAAAACACTGTTCTTCGTAGGTTTGAAGAATAATTAGAGTGAAAAAACACTGTTTTTACTAGGGTTGAAGAATAATTAGATTAAAGACCACTGTTCATCCTAGGGTCGAAGATTAATTAGAATAAAATCACTGTTTTTCATAGGGTTGAAAAATAATAAGATTAAAAATCACTGTTTTTACTAAGATTGAAGAATAATTAGATTAAAGGCCACTGTTCTTCCTAGGGTTGAAGATTAATTAGAATAAAACACTGTTTTTCATAGTGTTGAAGAATAATTAGAGTAAAAAAACACTGTTTTTCCTAGGGTTGAAGAATAATTAGAGTAAAAACGCCGTTTTTCCTAGGGTTAAAGAATCATTAGAGTGAAAAAACACTTTTTCTCCTTGGGTTGAAGAATAATAAGAGTGAAAAACCAGTGTTTTTCGTAGGGTTGAAAATCAATAAGAATAAAAAACACTGCTTTTCCTTGGATTGAAAAATAATTAGAGTAAAAACACTGTATTTCCTTGGGTTGAAGAATTATTAGAGTAAAAAAACACTGTTTTTCCTAGGGTTGAAGAGTAATTAGATTAAAAAACACTGTGTTTCCTAGGGTTGAAGAATCATTAGAGTGAAAAACACTTTTTTCCTAGGGTTGAAAATAATTGGATTGAATTAACACTGTTTTTCCTAAGGTTGTAATATAAGAGAGTAAAAAACACTGTTTTTTCCTAGGGTTGAAGAATAATAAGAGTGAAAAACCAGTGTTCTTCCTAGGGTTGAGAAATAATAAGAGTATAAAACACTGTTTTTCCTAGGGTTGAAAAATAATTAGAGTCAAAAACACTGTATTTCCTTGGGTTGAAGAATTATTAGAGTAAAAAAAACACTGTTTTTCCTAGGGTTGAAGAATAATTAGAGTAAAAAACACTGTTTTTCCTAGGGTTGAAGAATCATTAGAGTGAAGAACACTTTTTTTCCTAGGGTTGAAAATAATGGGAGTGAAAAAACACTGTTTTTCCTAGGGTTGAAGAATAATTAGAATAAAAAACACTATTTTTCCTAGGGTTGAAGAATAATTAGAGTAAAAACACTATTATTCCTAGGGTTGAAGAATAATTTGATTAAAAAACACTGATTTTCCTAGCGTTGAAAAATAAATAGAATAAAAACACAGTTTTACCTAGGGTTTAAAATAATCTGATTAAAAAGCTCTGTTTCTCCTAGGGTTGAAGAATAATTAGAGTAAAAAACCACTGTTTTTCCTAGGGTTGAAAAATAATTAGAGTAAAAAAAACACTGTTTTTCGTAAGGTTGAAGAAATTTTCGAGTAAAAAACACTGTTTTTATAGGGTTGAAAAATCATTAGAGTGAAAAAACACTGTTTTTCCAAGGTTTGAAGAATAATTAGAGTGAAAAACACTGTTACAAGGGGTTGAAGAATAATTAGATTAAAAAACACTGTTTCTCCTAGGATTGAAGAATAATTAGAGAGAAACAACACTGTTTTCCTAGGGTTGAAGAATAATTAAGAGTAAAAATCACTCTTTTTCCCAGGGTTGAATAATAGTTAGAGTAAAATCACTGTTTTTCCCTGGGTTGCAGAATAATTAGAATTAAAAACACTGTTTTTCCTAGGGTTGAATAATAATAATAATAATATCGTATGGCCTCGGGGTGCCTGGTGCAAGCTTTGTAATTTGACACCCAGAGGGTAGCTTGCATGTCGAATTTCGTTGTTCCTTGAATCACTATGAAAGTCAAGGAGATTATATAACATATATCTAAGCTCCTTGGACACCATAGCGCTTTCTAGTAGAGAAATGAGGAACTTTGTGTTGGCGGAAACTCCCGAGATTAATTTTGCCACTATGAACTCGGCCTACTGAATTCAAATGTAATTACAGTAAAAACACTGTTTTTCCTAGGGTTGAAGAATAATTAGAGTGAAACAACACTGTTTTTCCCAGGGTTGAAGAATAATTAGAGTGAAAAAACACTATTTTCCAAGGGTTGAAGAAAAATTAGAGTAAAATACAATGTTTTTCCTTGTTGAAGAACAATTAGAGAGAAAAACACTGCTTTTCCTAGGGTTCAAGTATAATTACAGTGAAAAAACACTGTTTTTTCTAGGGTAGAAGAATAATTAGAGTAAAAACACTGTTTTTCCTAGAGTTGAAGAATAATTAGAGTGAGAAACACTGTTTTTCCTAGGGTTGAAGAACATTTGCAGTAAAAACACTGTTTTTCCTAGGGTTGAAGAATAATTAGAGTGAAAAAAAAACTATTTTCCTAGGGTGGAAGAATAATTTGAGTAAAAACACAGTTGTTCTTAGGTTGAAAAATAATTAGAGTGAAAAAACACTGTTTTTTCCAAGGGTTGAAGAATAATTAAAGTAAAAATCCCTGTATTTCCTAGGGTTGAAGAATAATGAGAGTGAAAAAACATTGTTTTTACTAGGGTTGAAGAATAATTAGAGTGAAGAAACACTGTTTTTCCTAGGGTTGAAAAATAATTAGAGTAAAAAAAACACTGTTTTTCGTAAGGTTGAAGAAATTTTCGAGTAAAAAACACTGTTTTTATAAGGTTGAAAAATCATTAGAGTGAAAAAACACTGTTTTTCCAAGGTTTGAAGAATAATTAGAGTGAAAAAACTCTGTTTTCCTAGTGTTGAAGAATAATTAGAGTAAAAAACACTGTTTTTCCTAGGGTTGATGAATAATTAGAGTGAAAAACACTGTTTTTCCTGGGGTTGAAGAATAATTATAGTACAAAACACTGTTTCTCCCAGGATTGAAGAAAAAATGGCGTAAAAACACTGTGTTTCCTAGGGTTGAAGAATAATTAGAGTAAAAATCACTGTTTTTCCTAGTGTTGAATAATAGTTAGAGTAAAAACACTGTTTTTCCTAGGGTTGATGAATAATTAGAGTGAAAAACACGGTTTTCGTAGGGTTGAAGAATAATTAGAGTAAAAACACTGTTTTTTCTAGGGTTGAAGAATAACTAGAGTGAAACAACACTGTTTTTCCCAGGGTTGAAAAATAATTAGAGTAAAAAACACTGTTTTTCGTACGGTTGAAGAAAAATAGGAGTAAAAAACACTGTTTTTCATAGGGTTGAAGAATAATTAGAGTGAAAAAAACATTGTTTTTCCTAGGATTGAACAAAAATTCGAGTGAAAAAACTCTGTTTTTCCTAGGTTGGAAGAATAATTAGAGTAAAAAATACTGTTTTTCTTGGGTTGAAGAATAATTAGAGTGAAAAACACTGTTTTTCCCAGGGTTGAGGAATAATTCGGGTGAATAAATAGTGTTTTTCCTAGGGTTGAAAAATAATTGGAGTAAAAACACTGCTTTTCCTAGGGTTGAAGAATAATTAGATTGAAAAAACTGTTTTTCCTAGGGTTGAAGAATAATTAGAGTGAAAAAACACTGTTTTACATAGGGTTGAAGAATAATTAGAGTGAAAAAACACTGTTTTTCCTAGGACTGAACAATAATTAGAGTGAAAAAACACTGTTTTTCCTAGGTTTGAAAAATAATTAGAGTGAAAAACACTGTTCTTCGTAGGTTTGAAGAATAATTAGAGTGAAAAAACACTGTTTTTACTAGGGTTGAAGAATAATTAGATTAAAGACCACTGTTCATCCTAGGGTCGAAGATTAATTAGAATAAAATCACTGTTTTTCATAGGGTTGAAAAATAATAAGATTAAAAATCACTGTTTTTACTAAGATTGAAGAATAATTAGATTAAAGGCCACTGTTCTTCCTAGGGTTGAAGATTAATTAGAATAAAACACTGTTTTTCATAGTGTTGAAGAATAATTAGAGTAAAAAAAACACTGTTTTTCCTAGGGTTGAAGAATAATTAGAGTAAAAACGCCGTTTTTCCTAGGTTTAAAGAATCATTAGAGTGAAAAAACACTTTTTCTCCTTGGGTTGAAGAATAATAAGAGTGAAAAACCAGTGTTTTTCGTAGGGTTGAAAATCAATAAGAATAAAAAACACTGCTTTTCCTTGGATTGAAAAATAATTAGAGTAAAAACACTGTATTTCCTTGGGTTGAAGAATTATTAGAGTAAAAAAACACTGTTTTTCCTAGGGTTGAAGAGTAATTAGATTAAAAAACACTGTGTTTCCTAGGGTTGAAGAATCATTAGAGTGAAAAACACTTTTTTCCTAGGGTTGAAAATAATTGGATTGAATTAACACTGTTTTTCCTAAGGTTGTAATATAAGAGAGTAAAAAACACTGTTTTTTCCTAGGGTTGAAGAATAATAAGAGTGAAAAACCAGTGTTCTTCCTAGGGTTGAGAAATAATAAGAGTATAAAACACTGTTTTTCCTAGGGTTGAAAAATAATTAGAGTCAAAAACACTGTATTTCCTTGGGTTGAAGAATTATTAGAGTAAAAAAAACACTGTTTTTCCTAGGGTTGAAGAATAATTAGAGTAAAAAACACTGTTTTTCCTAGGGTTGAAGAATCATTAGAGTGAAGAACACTTTTTTTCCTAGGGTTGAAAATAATGGGAGTGAAATAACACTGTTTTTCCTAGGGTTGAAAAATAAGAGAGTAAAAAACACTGTTTTTCCTAGGGTTGAAGAATAATTAGAATAAAAAACACTATTTTTCCTAGGGTTGAAGAATAATTAGAGTAAAAACACTATTATTCCTAGGGTTGAAGAATAATTTGATTAAAAAACACTGATTTTCCTAGCGTTGAAAAATAAATAGAATAAAAACACAGTTTTACCTAGGGTTTAAAATAATCTGATTAAAAAGCTCTGTTTCTCCTAGGGTTGAAGAATAATTAGAGTAAAACCCTGTTTTTCCTAGGTTGGAAGAACATTTCGAGTAAAAACCACTGTTTTTCCTAGGATTGAAGAATAATTAGAGTAAAAAACAATTTTCCTAGGGTTGAAGAATAATTAGAGTGAAAAACACCATTTTTCACAAGGTTGAGAAATAATTAGAAAAAAAAATGTTTGTTCTAGGGTTGAAATATAATTAGAGTAATCAAACACCGTTATTCTAGGGTTGAGCAATCACGAGAGTTAAAAAACAATTTTTTTCTTCGGATTGAAGGACTCTTAAGAATGAATAAACACTGTTTTACCTAGGGTGGAAGAATAATTAGAGTGAAAATACACTGCTTATCCAAGGTTTGAAGATTCATTAGAGTGAAAACAACACTGCTTTTCCTAGGGTTTAAGATAATTAGAGTACAAAAACACTGTTTTTCCTAGGGCTGAAAAATAATTACAGTAAAAACTCTGTTTTTCCTAGGGTTGAAGAATAATTCGAGTGAAAAAACCTGTTTTTTCCTAGGGTTGAAGAATAATTCGAGTGAAAAACACTGTTTTTCCTAGGATTGAACAATAATTAGAGTGAAAAAGCACTGTTTATCCTAGGTTGGAGGAATAATTAGAGTTAAAAAAACTGTTTTTCCAAGGTTTCAATAATAATTAGAGCAAAAACACTGATTTTTCTGAAGTTGAAGAATAATTAGAATGAAAAAACACTGTTTTCCTAGGTTTGAATAATATTTAGAGTTAAACACAGTTTTTCCTACGGTTGAAGAATAATTGGAGTAAAAAACAGTGTTTTCCTAGGGTTGGAGAATAATTAGAGCAAAAAGCACTGTTTTTCCTAGGGTTGAAGAATAATTAGAGTGAAAAAACACAATTTTCCTAGGGTTGAAGAATAATTAGAGTAAAAAACACTGTTTTTTCCTAGGGTTGAATAATAATTATAGTGAAAAAACACCATTTTTCCTAGGTTTGAAAAATAATTAGAGCGAAAAAAACTGTTCTTCCTAGGGTTGAAGAATAATTAGAGTGATAAAACACTGGTTTTCCTAGGGTTGAAGATTAATTAGATTAACGAGCACTGTTCTTCCTATGGTTGAAGATTAATTAGAATAAAAACACTGTTTTTCCAAGGGTTGAAGAAAAATTAGGGTAAAAAACACTGTTTTTCCTAGGGTTGATGATTAATTAGAGTAAAAAACACCGTTTTCCTAGGTTTAGAGAATCATTAGAGTGAAAAAACTCTGTTTTTCCGAGGGTTGAAGAATAATACGAGTGAAAAACCAGTATTTGTCCTAGGGTTGAAAAACAATATGATTAAAAAACACTGTTTTTCCTAGTTTGGAAAAATAATTAGAGTAGAAAACACTTTATTTCCTCGGGTTGAAGAATTATTAGAGTAAAAAAACACGGTTTTCCTAGGGTTGAAGAATAACAAGTGTTAAAATACACTGCTTTTCCTATGGTTGAATACTACTTAGAGTGAAAAAAAATACTCTTTTCCTAGGGTTGAAGAATAATTAGAGTAAAAATACACTGCTTATCCTAGGTTTGAAGATTCATTAGAGTGAAAACAACACTGCTTTTCCTAGGGTTTAAGAATAATTAGAGTGCAAAAACACTGTTTTTCCTAGGTTTGAAAAATAATTAGAGTAAAAAGCTCTGTTTTTCCTAGGGTTGAAGAATAATTCGAGTGAAAAAACCTGTTTTTCCTAGGGTTGAAGAATAATTCGAGTGAAAAACACTGTTTTTCCTAGGATTGAACAATAATTAGAGTGAAGAAGCACTGTTTATCCTAGGTTGGAGGAATAATTAGAGTTAAAAAAACTGTTTTTCCTAGGTTTCAATAATAATTAGAGCAAAAACACTGATTTTTCTGAAGTTGAAGAATAATTAGAGTGAAAAAACACAATTTTCCTAGGGTTGAAGAATAATTAGAGTAAAAAAAACACTGTTTTTCCTAGGGTTGAAGAATAATTAGAGTGAAAAAAACACTGTTTTCCCTAGGGTTGAAGAATAATTATAGTGAAGAAACACAATTTTTCCTAGGTTTGAAAAATAATTAGAGCGAAAAAAACTGTTCTTCCTAGGGTTGAAAATTAATTAGATTAACGAGCACTGTTCTTCGTATGGTTGAAGATTAATTATAATAAAAACACTGTTTTTCCTAGGGTTGAAGAAAAATTAGAGTAAAAACCACTGTTTTTCCTAGGGTTGAAGATTAATTAGAGTAAAAACACCGTTTTCCTAGGTTTAAAGAATCATTAGAGTGAAAAAACACTGTTTTTCCGAGGGTTGAAGAATAATACGAGTGAAAAACCAGTATTTGTCCTAGGGTTGAAGAATAATTAGAGAAAAAAACACTGTTTTTCCTAGGGTTGATGAATCATCAGAGAGAAAAAAAACTTTCTTCCTAGTGTTGGGAATAATTAGAGAGTACTAACACTGTTTTTCCTAGAGTTGAAAAATTAGACAGTAAAAAACAGTTTTTTTTCTAGGGTTGAAGTATAATTAGAGTGAAAAAACAATATTTTTCCTAGGGATGAAGAATAATTAGAGTAAAGAACACTGTTTTTCCTAGGGTTGAAGAATAATTTGATTAAAAAACACTGTTTCTCCTAGCGTTGAAAATAAAATAGAGTAAAAAACACAGTTTTTCCAAGGGTTTAAAATAATTAGAGTAAAAAACACTGTTTCTCCCAGGGTTCAAGAAAAATTAGAGTAAAAAACACTGTTTTCCTAGGGTTGAAAAATAATTAGAGTGAAATAACACTGTTTTTCCCAGGGTTGAAGAATAATTAGGGTGAAAAAACACTGTTTTTCATAGGGTTGAAGTGTAATTAGAGAAAAAACACTGCTTTTCCTATGGTTGAAGAATAATTAGAGTGAAAAACAATGTTTTTCCTGGGGTTGAAGAGTAATTAGAGTAAAAAACACTTTTTCTCCTAGGATTGAAGAAAAAATAGAGTAAAAAACAGTGTTTCTTAGGGTTGAAGAATATTTCGAGTAAAAATCACTGTTTTTCCTAGGGTTGAATAATAGTCAGAGTAAAAAACACTGTAATTCCCAGGGTTGAAGACTAATTAGAGTGGAAAACACTGTTTTTCCTAGGGTTGAGGAATTATTAGAGTAAAAACTCTGTTTTTCCGAGGCTTGAAGAATAATTAGAGTGAAAAAAAACACTGTTTTTCCCAGGGTTGAAAAATAATTAGAGTAAATAAACACTGTTTTTCGTAAGATTGAAGAAAAATTCGAGTAAAAAAACACTGTTGTTCATAGGGTTGATGAATAATTAGAGTGAAAAAACACTGTTTTTCCTAGGGTTGAAGATTAATAATTAGAGTGAAAAAACACTGTTTTTCCTAGAGTTGAAGAATAATTTGATTAAAAACACTGATTTTCCTAGGATTGAAGAATAATTAGCGTAAAAATACACAGCTTTTCCTAGGGTTGAAGAATAATTAGAGTGAAAAAAACACTGTTTTTCTAGGGTTGAATAATTATTAGAGTGAAAAAACACTTTTTTCCTAGAGTGAAAGAATAATTAGAGTAATAAAACACTGTTATTCTAGGGTTGAGGAATCACAAGAGTTAAAGACCAATGTTTTTCTTTGGATTGAAGGACACTTATGATTGAAAAAACACTGTTTTACCTAAGGTTGAAGAATAATTAGAGTGAAAAAACACTGTTTTTCCTATCGTTGAAGAATAATTAGATTAAAAAACACTGTTTTTCCTAGGGTTGAAGAATAATTAGAGTAAAACCCTGTTTTTCCTAGGTTTGAAGAACATTTCGAGTAAAAACCACTGTTTTTCCTAGGATTGAAGAATAATTAGAGTAAAAAACAATTTTTCCTAGGGTTGAAGAATAATTAGAGTGAAAAACACCATTTTTCACAAGGTTGAGAAATAATTAGAAAAAAAAATGTTTGTTCTAGGGTTGAAGTATAATTAGAGTAATCAAACACCGTTATTCAAGGGTTGAGCAATCACGAGAGTTAAAAAACAATTTTTTTCTTCGGATTGAAGGACTCTTAAGAATGAATAAACACTGTTTTACCTAGGGTGGAAGAATAATTACAGTGAAAATACACTGCTTATCCAAGGTTTGAAGATTCATTAGAGTGAAAACAACACTGCTTTTCCTAGGGTTTAAGAATAATTAGAGTACAAAAACACTGTTTTTCCTAGGGCTGAAAAATAATTAGAGTAAAAACTCTGTTTTTCCTAGGGTTGAAGAATAATTCGAGTGAAAAAACCTGTTTTTCCTAGGGTTGAAGAATAATTCGAGTGAAAAACACTGTTTTTCCTAGGATTGAACAATAATTAGAGTGAAAAAGCACTGTTTATCCTAGGTTGGAGGAATAATTAGAGTTAAAAAAACTGTTTTTCCTAGGTTTCAATAATAATTAGAGCAAAAACACTGATTTTTCTGAAGTTGAAGAATAATTAGAATGAAAAAACACTGTTTTCCTAGGTTTGAATAATATTTAGAGTTAAACACAGTTTTTCCTACGGTTGAAGAATAATTGGAGTAAAAACAGTGTTTTCCTAGGGTTGGAGAATAATTAGAGCAAAAAGCACTGTTTTTCCTAGGGTTGAAGAATAATTAGAGTGAAAAAACACAATTTTCCTAGGGTTGAAGAATAATTAGAGTAAAAAACACTGTTTTTTCCTAGGGTTGAATAATAATTATAGTGAAAAAACACCATTTTTCCTAGGTTTGAAAAATAATTAGAGCGAAAAAAACTGTTCTTCCTAGGGTTGAAGAATAATTAGAGTGATAAAACACTGGTTTTCCTAGGGTTGAAGATTAATTAGATTAACGAGCACTGTTCTTCCTATGGTTGAAGATTAATTAGAATAAAAACACTGTTTTTCCAAGGGTTGAAGAAAAATTAGGGTAAAAAAACACTGTTTTTCCTAGGGTTGATGATTAATTAGAGTAAAAAACACCGTTTTCCTAGGTTTAGAGAATCATTAGAGTGAAAAAACTCTGTTTTTCCGAGGGTTGAAGAATAATACGAGTGAAAAACCAGTATTTGTCCTAGGGTTGAAAAACAATATGATTAAAAAACACTGTTTTTCCTAGTTTGGAAAAATAATTAGAGTAGAAAACACTTTATTTCCTCGGGTTGAAGAATTATTAGAGTAAAAAAACACGGTTTTCCTAGGGTTGAAGAATAACAAGTGTTAAAATACACTGCTTTTCCTATGGTTGAATACTACTTAGAGTGAAAAAAAATACTCTTTTCCTAGGGTTGAAGAATAATTAGAGTAAAAATACACTGCTTATCCTAGGTTTGAAGATTCATTAGAGTGAAAACAACACTGCTTTTCCTAGGGTTTAAGAATAATTAGAGTGCAAAAACACTGTTTTTCCTAGGTTTGAAAAATAATTAGAGTAAAAAGCTCTGTTTTTCCTAGGGTTGAAGAATAATTCGAGTGAAAAAACCTGTTTTTCCTAGGGTTGAAGAATAATTCGAGTGAAAAACACTGTTTTTCCTAGGATTGAACAATAATTAGAGTGAAGAAGCACTGTTTATCCTAGGTTGGAGGAGAAATTAGAGTTAAAAAAACTGTTTTTCCTAGGTTTCAATAATAATTAGAGCAAAAACACTGATTTTTCTGAAGTTGAAGAATAATTAGAGTGAAAAAACACAATTTTCCTAGGGTTGAAGAATAATTAGAGTAAAAAAACACTGTTTTTCCTAGGGTTGAAGAATAATTAGAGTGAAAAAACACTGTTTTCCCTAGGGTTGAAGAATAATTATAGTGAAGAAACACAATTTTTCCTAGGTTTGAAAAATAATTAGAGCGAAAAAAACTGTTCTACCTAGGGTTGAAGATTAATTAGATTAACGAGCACTGTTCTTCGTATGGTTGAAGATTAACTAGAATAAAAACACTGTTTTTCCTAGGGTTGAAGAAAAATTAGAGTAAAAAACACTGTTTTTCCTAGGGTTGAAGATTAATTAGAGTAAAAACACCGTTTTCCTAGGTTTAAAGAATCATTAGAGTGAAAAAACACTGTTTTTCCGAGGGTTGAAGAATAATACGAGTGAAAAACCAGAATTTGTCCTAGGGTTGAAGAATAATTAGAGAAAAAAACACTGTTTTTCCTAGGGTTGAAGAATCATCAGAGAGAAAAAAAACTTTCTTCCTAGTGTTGGGAATAATTAGAGAGAACTAACACTGTTTTTCCTAGAGTTGAAAAATTAGACAGTAAAAAACAGTTTTTTTTTCTAGGGTTGAAGTATAATTAGAGTGAAAAAACAATATTTTTCCTAGGGATGAAGAATAATTAGAGTAAAGAACACTGTTTTTCCTAGGGTTGAAGAATAATTTGATTAAAAAACACTGTTTCTCCTAGCGTTGAAAATAAAATAGAGTAAAAGACACAGTTTTTCCAAGGGTTTGAGAGATCTGGCCACCATCGAAAGAGTTAAAGCCCAATTCCTGAAAACCTTAATGGGCATCTCAAAATACACGCGCTCACGCCTAACATATGAATTAGCACGGGAACCCTTCCTCGTCGAAGAAATAAGAACAAAATTACAGCTTCCATCAACAAAGAATGCTGAAGCGCACCTAGCAGAGAGAAGAGATAAGAGAGAAGACATTCCGCTAGAATTTTACAGCACGGATGCCATGATCAACCGGAACTGGACCAGCGCCAATCAGAAACTAAGACATGTGGTGATAAAGTTAGCAGTGCATGGGTACCACCATAAAATATGTAAAAACATGTCCTACCACGCCCCAAATGAACTCTGCGTGTGCTCGTTATGTGACCAGTTCTGTGACACATATCACATCACACGATGTAAAAATAACCAGAAATAACTCTGTGATTATAGCAAGGACTAACATTTAAAATGAACAAAGCATCATACAGTGTTGCTCTATTTCACAAATAACATTCAATTCACAATATAATGACTGGTCATGAATAAATGCTTTAATGCACACATTCCTGATTGATTACTGGATCATGATGTTTTTCACATTAATTAACTCTTTTGTAACATGTTTGTTTCACTAATGTAAATCTATGTTATGCACATTCGTGCGCTTTTCTGTTAATAATAATAAAATAATTAGAGTAAAAAACACTGTTTCTCCCAGGGTTCAAGAAAAATTAGAGTAAAAAACACTGTTTTCCTAGGGTTGAAGAATCATTAGAGTGAAATAACACTGTTTTTCCCAGGGTTGAAGAATAATTAGGGTGAAAAAACACTGTTTTTCCTAGGGTTGAAGTGTAATTAGAGAAAAAACACTGCTTTTCCTATGGTTGAAGAATAATTAGAGTGAAAAACAATGTTTTTCCTGGGGTTGAAGAGTAATTAGAGTAAAAAAACACTGTTTCTCCTAGGATTGAAGAAAAAATAGAGTAAAAAACAGTGTTTCTTAGGGTTGAAGAATATTTCGAGTAAAAATCACTGTTTTTCCTAGGGTTGAATAATAGTCAGAGTAAAAAACACTGTAATTCCCAGGGTTGAAGACTAATTAGAGTGGAAAACACTGTTTTTCCTAGGGTTGAGGAATTATTAGAGTAAAAACTCTGTTTTTCCTAGGGTTGAAGAATAATTAGAGTGAAACAACACTGTTTTACCCAGGGTTGAAGAATAATTAGGGTGAAGAAACACTGTTCCCCTAGGGTTGAAGAATAATTAGAGTAATAAACAATGAATTTCCTTGTTGAAGAATAATTATAGTGAAAAACCCTGTTTTTCATAGGGTTGAAGAATAATTACAGTATAAATCACTGTTTTTCCTAGGGTTGAAGAATAATTAGAGTAAAAACACTGTTTTTCCTAGGGTTGATGAATAATTGGAGTGAAAAACCTTCTTTTTCCTAGGGTTGATGAATAATTAGAGTGAAACAACACTGTTTTTCCTAAGGTTGAAGAATATTTACAGCAAAAAACACGGTTTTTCCTAGGGTTGAAGGATAATTAGAGTGAAAAAACAATTTTTTCCTAGGGTGGAAGAATAATTGGAGTAAAACAGAGTTGTTTTGAGGTTTGAAGAATAATTAGAGTGAAAACACACTGTTTTTTTTCCAAGGGGAGAAGAATAATTAGAGTAAAAAATCCTGTATTCCCTAGGGTTGAAGAGTAATTAGAGTGAAAAAAACACAGTTTTTTCTAGGGTTGAAAAATAATTAGAGCAAAAAAACACTGTTTTTCGTAGGGTTGAAGAATAATTCGAATAAAAAAACACTGTTTTTTATGGGGTTGAAGAATAATTAGAGTGAAAAAACACTGTTTTTCCTAGGGTTGAAGAATAATAATTAGAGTGAAATATCACTGTTTTCCGTAGGGTTGAAGAATCATTAGAGTTAAATAACACTGTTTTTCCTAGGGTTGAAGAATAATTAGAGTGAAAAAACACTGTTTTCCTAGGGTTGAAGAATAATTAAATTAAAAAACCACTGTTTTTCGTATGGTTGAAGAATAGTTAGAGTGAAAAACACTGTTTTCCCTAGGTTTGAAGAATAATTAGATTGAAAAGCACTGTTCTTCCTAGGGTTGAAGATTAATTAGAATAAAAACACTTTTTTCCTTGAGTTGAAAAATAATTAGAATGAAAAAACACTGTTTTCCTAGGTTTGAATAATATTTAGAGTTAAACACAGTTTTTCCTACGGTTGAAGAATAATTGGAGTAAAAAACAGTGTTTTCCTAGGGTTGGAGAATAATTAGAGTAAAAAGCACTGTTTTTCCTAGGGTTGAAGAATAATTTGAGTGAAAAAACACAATTTTCCTAGGGTTGAAGAATAATTAGAGTAAAGAAAACACTGTTTTTTCCTAGGGTTGAATAATAATTATAGTGAAAAAACACCATTTTTCCTAGATTTGAAAAATAATTAGAGCGAAAAAAACTGTTCTTCCTAGGTTTGAAGAATAATTAGACTGATAAAACACTGGTTTTCCTAGGGTTGAAGATTAATTAGATTAACGAGCAATGTTCTTCCTATGGTTGAAGATTAATTAGAATAAAAAAAAGTGTTTTTCCTAGGGTTGAAGAAAAATTAGGGTAAAAAACACTGTTTTTCCTAGGGTTGATGATTAATTAGAGTAAAAAAACACCGTTTTCCTAGGTTTAGAGAATCATTAGAGTGAAAAACCCTTTTTTCCGAGGGTTGAAGAATAATACGAGTGAAAAACCAGTATTTGTCCTAGGGTTGAAAAACAATAAGAGTAAAAAACACTGTTTTTCCTAGTTTGGAAAAATAATTAGAGTAAAAAACACTTTATTTCCTCGGGTTGAAGAATTATTAGAGTAAAAAAACACGGTTTTCCTAGGGTTGAAGAATAATTAGAGAAAAAAAACACTGTTTTTCCTAGGGTTGAAGAATCATCAGAGAGAAAAAAACTTTCTTCCTTGTGTTGAAAATAATTAGAGAGAAATAACACTGTTTTTCCTAGGGTTGAAAAATTAGACAGTAAAAAACTGTTTTTTCTAGGGTTGAAGTATATTTAGAGTGAAAAAACACTATTTTTCCTAGAAATGAAGAATAATTAGAGTAAAAAACACTGTTTTCCTAGGGTTGAAGAAAAATTAGGGTAAAGAACACTGTTTTTCCTAGGGTTGAAGAATAGTTAGAGTGAAGAACACTGTCTTTCCTAGGGTTGAAGAATAATTACAGTAAAAAAACACTGTTTTTCCGAGGGTTGAAGAAAAATTAGAGTGAAAAGACAACTTTTTTTCCTAAGGTGGAAGAATAATTGCAGTATGAAACACTGTTTTTCCTAGGGATGAAAAATAATTAGAGTTAAAAAACAATGTTTTTCGTAGGGTTGAAGAATTATTCGAGTAAAGAACACTGTTTTTCATAGGGTTGAAGAATAATTAGAGTGAAAAAACACTGTTTTTCCTAGGGTGGAAGAGTAATAATTAGAGTGAAAAAACACTGTTTTCCCTAGGGTTGAATAATAAATTGAGTGAAAAACCTGTTTTTCCAAGGTTTGAAGATTTTTTTAGTAAAAACACTGTTTTTTCTTAGGATTGAAGAATAATTAGAGCAAAACAAAACTGTTTTTCCTAGGGTTGAAGAATATCAAGTGTTAAAATACACTGCTCTTCCTATGGTTGAATACTAATTAGAGTGAAAAAAATACTGTTTTCCTAGGGTTGAAGAATAATTAGAGTAAAAATACACTGCTTATCCTAGGTTTGAAGATTCATTAGAGTGAAAACAACACTGCTTTTCCTGGGGTTTAAGAATAATTAGAGTAAAAAACTCTGTTTTTCCTAGGGTTGAAGAATAATTCGAGTGAAAACACACAGTTTTCCCTAGGGTTGAAGAATAATTATAGTGAAGAAACACAATTTTTCCTAGGTTTGAAAAATAATTAGAGCGAAAAAAACTGTTCTTCCTAGGGTTGAAGAATAATTAGAGTGATAAAACACTGGTTTTCCTTGGGTTGATGATTAATTAGATTAACGAGCACTGTTCTTCGTATGGTTGAAGATTAATTAGAGTAAAAACACTGTTTTTCCTAGGGTTGAAAAAAAATTAGAGTAAAAAACACTGTTTTTCCTAGGGTTGAAGATTAATTGAAGTAAAAAACACCGTTTTCGTAGGTTAAAAGAATCATTAGAGTGAAAAAAACACTGTTTTTCCGAGGGTTGAAGAATAATACGAGTGAAAAACCAGTATTTGTCCTAGGGTTGAAGAATAATTAGAGAAAAAAACACTGTTTTTCCAAGGGTTGAAGACTCATCAGAGAGATAAAAACTTTCTTCCTAGTGTTGAAAATAATTAGAGAGAGCTAACACTGTTTTTCCTAGGGTTGAAAAATTAGACAGTAAAAAACAGTTTTTTCTAGGGTTGAAGTATAATTAGAGTGAAGAAACACTAATTTTCCTAGGGATGAAGAATAATTAGAGTAAAGAACACTGTTTTTCCTAGGGTTGAAGAATAATTTGATTAAAAAACACTGTTTTTCCTAGCGTTGAAAATAAAATAGAGTAAAAAACACAGTTTTCCAAGGGTTTAAAATAATTAGAGTAAAAAACACTGTTTCTCCCAGGGTTCAAGAAAAATTAGAGTAAAAAACACTGTTTTCCTAGGGTTGAAGAATCATTAGAATGAAATAACACTGTTTTTCCTAGGGTTGAAGAATAATCAGGGTGAAAAAACACTGTTTTTCCTAGGGTTGAAGAGTAATTAGAGTAAAAAACACTGCTTTTCCTATGGTTGATGAATAATTAGAGTGAAAAACAATGTTTTTCCTGGGGTTGAAGAGTAATTAGAGTATAAAACACTGTTTCTACTAGGATTGAAGAAAAAATAGAGTAAAAAAACTGTGTTTCTTAGGGTTGAAGAATATTTAGAGTAAAAATCACTGTTTATCCTAGGGTTGAATAATAGTCAGAGTAAAAAACACTGTAATTCCCAGGGTTGAAGACTAATTAGAGTGAAAAACACTGTTTTTCCTAGGGTTGAGGAATTATTGGAGTAAAAACTCTGTTTTTCCTAGGGTTGAAGAATAATTAGAGTGAAACAACACTGTTTTACCCTGGGTTGAAGAAAAATTAGGGTGAAAAAACACTGTTCCCCTAGGGTTGAAGAATAATTAGAGTAATAAACAATGAATTTCCTTAATGAAGAATAATTAGAGTGAAAAACCCTGTTTTTCATAGGGTTGAAGAATAATTACAGTAAAAATCACTGTTTTTCCTAGGCTTGAAGAATAATTAGAGTAAAAACACTGTTTTTCCTAGGGTTGATGAATAATTGGAGTGAAAAAATCCTGTTTTTCCTAGGGTTGAAGAATAATTAGAGTGAATCAACACTGTTTTTCCCAGGGTTGAAGAATAATTAGAGTGAAAAAACACGGTTATGCTGGGGTTGAACAATAATTAGACTAAAAAATAATGTTTTTCCTTGTTGAAGAATAATTTGAGGGAAAAACACTGTTTTTCCTAATGTTGAAGAATAATTACAGCAAAATAACACTGTTTTTCCTAGGGTTGAAGGATAATTAGAGTGAAAAAACAACTTTTTTTCTAGGGTGGAAGAATAATTTGAGTAAAAAACAGAGTTGTTTTTAGGTTTGATGAATAATTAGAGTGAAAACACACTGTTTTTTCCAAGGGGTGAAGAATAATTAGAGTAAAAATCCTGTATTCCCTAGGGTTGAAGAGTAATTACAGTAAAAAAAACACTGTTTTTTCTAGGGTTGAAAAATAATTAGAGCAAAAAAACACTGTTTTTCGTAGGGTTGAAAAATAATTCGAGTAAAAAAACACTGTTTTTTATGGGGTTGAATAATAATTAGAGTGAAAAAACACTGTTTTTCCTAGGGTTGAAGAATAATAATTAGAGTGAAATATCACTGTTTTCCGTAGGGTTGAAGAATCATTAGATTTAAATAACACAGTTTTTCCCAGGGTTGAAGAATAATTAGTGTGAAAAAACACTGCTTTCCTAGGGTTGAAGAATAATTAAAGTAAAAAACCACTGTTTTTCCTATGGTTGAAGAATAATTAGAGTGAAAAACACTTGTTTTCCTGGGGTTGAAGAATAATTAGATTAAAAAAATCTGCTTCGCCTACGATTGAAGAAAAAATAGGGTAAAAACACTGTGTTTCCTAGGGTTGAAGAATATTTAGAGTAAAAATCACTGTTTTTCCTAGGGTTGAATAATAGTCAGAGTAAAAAACACTGTAATTCCCAGGGTTGAAGACTAAATAGATTGGAAAGCACTGGTTTTCCTAGGGTTGAGGAATTATTAGAGTAAGAACACTGTTTTTCCTAGGGTTGAAGAATAATTAGAGTGAAACAACACTGTTTTACCCAGGGTTGAAGAATAATTAGGGTGAAAAAACACTGTTTCCCTAGGGTTGAAGAATAATTAGAGTAAAATCAATGATTTTCCTTGTTGAAGAATAATTAGAGTGAAAATCCCTGTTTTTCCTAGGCTTGAAGAATAATTACAGTAAAAAACACTGTTTTCCTAGGGTTGAAGAATAATTAGAGTAAAAACACTGTTTTTCCTAGGGTTGATGAATAATTGGAGTGCAAAAACCCTGTTTTTCCTAAGGTTGAAGAATAATTAGTGTGAAACAACACTGTTTTTCCCAGGGTTGAAATTCTTCAATTAGAGTGTAAAAACACGGTTAGACTGGGGTTGAAGAATAATTAGAGTAAAATATAATGTTTTTCCTTGTTGAAGAATAATTAGAGTAAAAAACACTATTTTCCTAAGGTTGAATAATTACAGTAAAAAACACTGTTTTTCCTAGGATTGAAGGATAATTAGAGTGAAAAAACAACTTTTTTCATAGGGTGGAAGAATAATTGGAGTAAAAAACACAGTTGTTTTTAGGTTTGAAGAATAATTAGAGTGAAAAAACACTGTTTTTTCCAAGGGGTGAAGAATAATTAGAGTAAAAACCCTGTATTCCCTAGTGTTGAAGAATAATTAGAGTGAGAAAACACTGTTTTTCCTAGGGTTGAAAAATAATTAGAGCAAAAAACACTGTTTTCGGTAGGGTTGAAGAATAATTCGAGTATAAAAACACTGTTTTTCCTAGGGTTGAAAAATAATTAGAGTAAAAAACACTGCATTTCCTTGGGTTGAAGAATTATTCGAGTAAGAAAACACTGTTTTTCCTAGGGTTGAAGAGTAATTAGAGTAACAAACACTGTTTTTCCTAGGGTTGAAGAATTATTAGAGTGAACATTTTCCTAGGAATTAAGAATAATTAGAGTGATAAAACTCTGTTTTTCCTAGGGTTGAACAATAATAGAGTAAAAGACACTGTTTTTTCTAGGGTTGAAGAATAATTAGAGTAATAAAACTGTTTTTCCTAGGGTTGAAGAATAATTAGAGTGAATAAACACTGCTTATCCTGGGGTTGAAGATTAATTAGATTAACGAGCACTGTTTTTCCTAGGATTGAAGATTAATTAGAATAAAAACACTGTTTATCCTAGGGTTGAAAAATAATTGGAGTAAAAAACACTGCATTTCCTTGGGTTGAAGAATTATTAGAGTAAAAAAACACTGTTTTTCCTAGGGTTAAAGAATAATTAGAGTAAAAAACACTGTTTTTCCAAGAGTTGAAGAATCATCAGAGTGAAGAAACACTGTTTTTCCCAGGGATGGTGAATAATGAGAGTGAACCAACACTGTTTTTCATAGGGTGGAAGAATAATTAGAGTAATTAACACTGTTTTACCTAGGGTTGAAGAATAAGGAAGCTTGTAGTTTAACGTGACCGTTAATCTCGCGATCATAAGCCACGGGACCTCCGTTTTACGTGGAATTCGAACCACAGGACATGGCATTTCACATCGAAAATCTCACATGCATTGACCGGGAATCGAACCGAGTCCGCCTTGGTGAGAGGCATACAGCTTGACCGCTGCGCCACCACGCCCCCCAAAGGTTGAAGAATAATTAGAGTGAAAAAAAAACTGTTTTTCCCAGGGTTGAAGAATAATTAGAGAGAAAAAGCACAGTTTTCCCTAGGGTTGAAGATTAATTAGAGTAAAATAACACTTTTTTCCTTGGGTTAAAGAATAATTAGAGTAAAAACACTGTTTTTCCTGGGGTTGAAGAATAATTAGGGTGAAAAACACTGTTTTCGCTAGGGTTGAAGAATAATTACAGTAAGACACTGTTTTTCCTAAGGTTGAAGAATAATTAGAGTAAAAGAACAACTTTTTTCCAAGGGTGGAAGAATAATTGGAGTAAAAAACACTGTTTTTCCTAGGTTTGAAGAATAATTAGAGTGAAAAACACTATTTCCTAGGGTTGAAGAATAATTAGAATGAAAAAAACTGTTTTTAAGAGGGTTGAAGAATTATTAGAGTAATAAAACACTGTTATTCTAGGGTTGAGGAATCACGAGAGTTAAAAAACAATGTTTTTCTTCGGAATGAAGGACACTTAAGAATGAAAAAAGTCCTCTCGGCACGCCGGAAGGCGGAGGTAGATTTCACCGGACAAACTTGGGGATAGGCGAAAATAGGCAGAATATGCAGATTTTCGTAGAAGGATCAGACCTCATTTAATGCGAGAAGGTATTTTATAATTGGAGCTTAATTAACTTTGTTTTTCGTCATTTTATGCTTATTTTAAACATTTTATTGTCTTATGGGAACGGTAACCTTCTTGTCATTTGGGGTCCATTTTTATACTTGTGGTCACACTATCCTTATGCAAGGTTTCGACACTGATGTGCAACTATGTAACGGTCTGTTACTTCTTCACGCAAAAGTATATCTCCCGCAGAGATTTTGGTTGGTTCCTCAGTTTAGGGGCTGCGACAACGCGGTCATGTAACCCCGTGTACTTTGGGATGGCTGTATTAGTCTGTAATTCAGGTAAGGACTGCAGACGGTCAATTTCAAGCAGTAGTTACTAATGTTGCTACCAGGTACTACCGTCAACGACACCTAGCTGTGAACTTGGCTACTAGATGCCACCGCAACCAGCAACTCGCAACGAACGTTGGAACTTCCCCTCCAAAGGAAAGCATACTGAGGGATTTTTAGCACTCTTAGAAAATCCGACGACTTCGGCCGGCTTTGAACTCGCGACCTTGGGCATAGACATTCAGCATGCTACCAGTTACGTCACCGAAGCCGCTTCACACTTAGATGGAAATCTGAATCTGATCTCGTGCAAGTGCGTTATCTTGGCAACGTCTGATGGCTCATCCCTCATCAATTTAGTAGTGTTGCCATGGCAACCACTGATAGGTCTTGGCATTTTCTTATAGTTCCGAAATTATTTTTCTCATCCCTTGGCATAATGGTGGGTTATATCAAAAATTCTTTCAGACAAAAGTTTTAGGTAATTATTATGGGAATATTGTCCATTTTGTACGGTTTTGATATTGTGCCTATTAAGAGAGATATGATTAATGTTTCCCGAAAAACCCACTTTTTCCCACCCCTTTGGTCAATGGTTGGTGCTATAAAAAAACTCTTCAAACATACATTTTTGGGCTTTATCCGACACATAGTATGAATGTTGAACGGATTCGATATCTCACATATTAAGAGAGTTATAGCAATATTTCACTTTTTCGAAAAAAAGCCCCCCATTTTCACCCCCCTTCGACCGATTTAGCCCAGTAACGAACTCGACCGAGATTTTATAGGTATACGTATTCGGTAAAAAATTCAAAGTGATTGGTACAAAATTACGGCAGTTATCGTGTCCACAATAAACTGATATACATATACATACATAAATTATACATAACTTTTGAACTGACGGTGGTTTTGGGGTCTGGGGGATGTGAAACGCGAAGATATGTCGAAATTTTCCGGAAGTCGAAACATGGTACCCATTGCAATAGTTAGCTTTCTAATGAAATCTACCTCTGGTTGGTTCCTCAGTTTAGGGGCTGCGACAACGCGGTCATCTAACCCCGTGTACTTTGGGTGAGTGTAGAATCTGTCTGATACACGGTGTGAATTGTAATGGCTGTATTAGTCTTAATTCATGTAAGTACTGCAGACGGTCAATTTCAAGCAGTAGTTCCTAATGTTGCTACCAGGTACTACCGTCAACGACACCTAGCTGTGAACTTGGCTACTAGATGCCACCCCAACCATCAACTCGCAACGAACGTTGGAACTTCCCCTCCAAAGGAAAGCATACTGAGGGATTCTAGTGCTCTTAGAAAATCCGACGACTTCGGCCGGCTTTGAAACCGCGACATTGGGCATAGACATTCAGCATGCTACCAGTTACGTCACCGAAGCCGCTTCCCACTTTGTCAGGCGGCTTCGGTGGCGTAGTCGGTAGCATGCTGAGCTTCTATGCCCAAGATACCGGGTTCAAACCCGGCCGAAGCCGTCGGATTTTTTAAGAGCGTTAAATATCCCTCAGTATGCCTTCCTTCGGAGGGGAAGTAAAGCCGGTGGTCCCATGTCATAGATTTATGGCATGTTAAAGATCCTTCCACTAATTGCACCTGTGTGAAGCTAAATTGGATAGGTTAAGAATGTATACAACGCTCTTAGGTTTCTATGTTCGTTGCCAAGAGCCGACTGCGGCGGCGTCTAGTAGCTCAGTTCTGAACTTGGCCTCGTAGTCGTTGACAGTGGCGCTTGGCAGCAAAAGTAGGAACTATCTGAAAAATTGTTAGTTGCAGTACTTAAATTAACAAACAGATAACACACACTAATACAGTCATCACAATTAACACCGGTTATCAGACAGATTCTACACACACCCAAAGTACACGGGGCTACATGACCGCGTTGTCGCAGCCCCTAAACTTAAGAACCAACCAACCAACCACTTAGTCAGATGGAAATACTGAATCTGATCTCGTGCAAGTGCGTTGTCATGGCAACGTCTGATGGCCCATGCCTCATCAATTTAGTAGTGTTGCCATGGCAACCACTGATAGCTCTTGGCATTTTCTTATAATTCCGAAATCATTTTTCTCGTCTATTGGCGTAATGGTGGGTCATATCAAAAATTCTTTCAGACAAAAGTTTTAGGTAATTATTAGGGGAATATTGTCCATTTTGTACGGTTTTGATATTGTGCCTATTAAGAGAGATATGATTAATGTTTCCCGAAAAACCCACTTTTTTCCACCCCTTTGGTCAATGGTTGGTGCTATCAAAAAACTTATTTGACATAAATTTTTGGCACTTATCCGACACATATTATGAACTTTGAATGGATTCGATATTGCACGTATTAAGAGAGTTATAGCGAAATTTCACTTTTTCGAAAAAAGCCCCCCATTTTCACCCCCTTCGACCGATTTAGCCCAATAACGAACTCGACCGAGATTTTATAGGTATACATCTTCGGTAAAAAATTCGAAGTAATTGGTGCAAAATTACGGCAGTTATCGTGTCCACAAGAAACTGATATACATATATATATATATACATATATATATATATATATATATATATATATATATATATATACATAAATTATATATAAACTTTTGAACTGACGGTGGTTTTGGGGTCTGGGGGATGTGAAACGCGAAGATATGTCGAAATTTTCCGGAAGTCGAAACATGGGACCCATTGCAATAGTTAGCTTTCTAATGAAATCTACCTAAAAACACTGTTTTACCTAGGGTTGAAGAATAATTAGAGTGAAAAAACACTGTTTTTCTATGGTTGAAGAATAATTTGATTAAAAAGGACACTGTTTTTCCTAGGGTTGAAAAATAATTAGAATGAAAAAACACTGTTTTTCCTAGTGTGGAAGAATAATTATTGTGAAAAACACTGTTTTCCCTAGGGTTGAAGAATAATTAGATTGAAAAGCACTGTTCTTCCTAGGGTTGAAGATTAATTAGAATAAAAGCACTGTTTTTCCTTGAGTTGAAAAATAATTAGAATGAAAAAACACGGTTTTCCTAGGGTTGAAAGATAATTAGATTAAAAAACACTGTTTTTCCTAGGGTTGAAGAATAATTTGATAAAATCACACTGTTTTACCTAGGGTTGAAAAATAATAAGAGTAAAAAACACTGTTTTTCCTAGGGTTGAAAAATAATTAGAGTAAAAAACACTGCATTTCCTTGGGTTGAAGAATTATTAGAGTAAGAAAACACTGTTTTTCCTAGGGTTGAAGAGTAATTAGAGTAACAAACACTGTTTTTTCTAGGGTTGAAGAATTATTAGAGTGAACATTTTCCTAGGAATTAAGAATAATTAGAGTGATAAAACTCTGTTTTTCCTAGGGTTGAACAATAATAGAGTAAAAGACACTGTTTTTTCTAGGGTTGAAGAATAATTAGAGTAAAAAAAACTGTTTTTCCTAGGGTTGAAGAATAATTAGAGTGAAAAAACACTGCTTATCCTGGGGTTGAAGATTAATTAGATTAGCGAGCACTGTTCTTCCTAGGATTGAAGATTAATTAGAATAAAAACACTGTTTATCCTAGGGTTGAAAAATAATTCGAGTAAAAAACACTGCATTTCCTTGGGTTGAAGAATTATTAGAGTAAAAAAAACACTGTTTTTCCTAGGGTTAAAGAATAATTAGAGTAAAAAACACTGTTTTTCCAAGAGTTGAAGAATCATCAGAGTGAAGAAACACTGTTTTTCCCAGGGATGGTGAATAATGAGAGTGAACCAACACTGTTTTTCATAGGGTGGAAGAATAATTAGAGTAATTAACACTGTTTTACCTAGGGTTGAAGAATAAGGAAGCTTGTAGTTTAACGTGACCGTTAATCTCGCGATCATAAGTCACGGGACCTCCGTTTTACGTGGAATTCGAACCACAGGACATGGCATTTCACATCGAAAATCTCACATGCATTGACCGGGAATCGAACCGAGTCCGCCTTGGTGAGAGGCATACAGCTTGACCGCTGCGCCACCACGCCCCCCAAAGGATGAAGAATAATTAGAGTAAAAACACTGTTTTTCCTGGGGTTGAAGAATAATTAGAGTGAAAAACACTGTTTTCCCTAGGGTTGAAGAATAATTACAGTAAGACACTGTTTTTCCTAAGGTTGAAGAATAATTAGAGTAAAAAAACAACTTTTTTCCAAGGGTGGAAGAATAATTGGAGTAAAAAACACTGTTTTTCCTAGGTTTGAAGAATAATTAGAGTGAAAAAACACTATTTCCTAGGGTTGAAGAATAATTAGAATGAAAAACACTGTTTTTAAGAGGGTTGAAGGATTATTAGAGTGAAAAAACACTGTTTTTCCTAGGGTGGAAGAATAATTAGAGTAAAAAACACTGTTTTTCCTTGGGTTGAAGAATAATTAGAGTGAAAAACACTGTTCTTCGTGGGGTTGAAGAATAATTAGAGTAAAAAAACTGTTTTTCCTTGGCTTGAAGAATAATTAGTGTAAAAAACTCTGTTTTTCCTAGGGTTGAAAAATCATTAGAGTGAAAAAACACTGTTTTTCCAAGGGTCGAAGAATAATTAGAGTAAAAATCACTGTTTTTCCTAGGGTTAAAGAATCATTGGAGTGAAGCAACACTGTTCTTCCTAGGTTTGAAGAATAATTAGAGATAAAAACCCTGTTTTTCCTAGGGTTGAAGAATATTTAGCGTAAAGACGAAACTGCTTTTCCTAGGATTGAAGAATAATTAGAGTAAAAAACACTGTTTTTCCTAGGGTTGAGGAATAATTAGAGTTAAAAAACACTGTTTTTTCCTAGGGTTGAAGAATAATTAGAGTGAAAAAACAATGTTTTTCCTAGGGTTGAAAAATAATTAGAGTAAAAAACACTGTTTTTCCTGGGGTTGAAGAATAATTAGGGTAAAAAACACTGTTATTCCTAGGGTTGAAGAATAATTAGAGAAATAAAGGATTGTTTTACCTAGGTTGAAAAATATTTAAAGTGAAAAAACACTGTTTTTCCTAGGGTTGAGGAATCATTAGAGTGAAGAAACACTTCTTTCCTAGGGTTGAAAGATAATTAGAGTGAAAAAACACTGTTTTTCCTAGGGTTGAAGAATAATTAGAGTAAAAAAAACTCTTTATCCTAGGGTTGAAGAATAATTGATTAAAAAACAGTGTTATTTCTTGGGTTGAAAAGTAATTATGAAAAAAACACCGTTTCTCCTAGGGTTGAAGAATTAATTAGAGTAAAAAACATTTTTTCCAAGAGTTGAAGAATCATTAGAGTGAAAAAAAACTGTTTTTCCTAGGGTTGAAGTATAATTACCGTAAAAAACACTGTTTCTCCTAGGGTTTAAAATATTTAGAGAAAAAAATACTGTTTCTGCTAGGGTTGAAGAATAATTAGAGTAAAAAACACTGTTTTTCCTAGGGTTGAAAAATAGTCAGAGTAAAAAACACTGTAATTCCCAGGGTTGAAGACTAATTAGAGTGAAAAACACTGTTTTTCCTAGGGTTGAGGAATTATTGGAGTAAAAACTCTGTTTTCCCTAGGGTTGAGGAATAATTAGAGTGAAACAACACTGTTTTACCCAGGGTTGAAGAATAATTATGGTGAAAAAACACTGTTCCCCTAGGGTTGAAGAATAATTACAGTAAAAATCACTGTTTTTCCTAGGGTTGAAGACTAATTAGAGTAAAACCCCTGTTTATCCTAGGGTTGATGAATAATTTGAGTGATAAAAACCCTGTTTTTCCTAGGGTTGAAGAATAATTAGAGTGAAACAACACGGTTATCCTGGGGTTGAAGAATAATTAGAGTAAAAATTATGTTTTTCCTTGTTGAAGAATAATTTGAGTGAAAAACACTGTTTTTCCAAAGGTTGAAGAATAATTACAGCAAAAAACTCTGTTTTTCCTAGGATTGAAGGATAATTAGAGTGAAAAAACAACTTTTTTCCTAGGGTGGAAGAATAATTGGAGTAAAAAACACAGTTATTTTTAGGTTCGAAGAATAATTAGAGTGAAAAACACTGTTTTTTCCAAGGGTTGAAGAATAATCAGAGTAAAAAATCCTGTATTCCCTAGGGTTGAAAGGTAATTAGAGTGAAAAAACCACTGTTTTTTCTAGGGTTGAAAAATAATTAGAGCAAAAAAACACTGTTTTTCGTAGGGTTGAAGAATAATTCGAGTAAAAAAATACTGTTTTTTATGGGGTTGAAGAATAATTAGAGTGAAAAAATACTGTTTTTCTTAGGGTTGAAGAATAATAATTAGAGTGAAATATCACTGTTTTCCGTAGGGTTGAAGAATCATTAGAGTTAAATAACACTGTTTTTCCTAGGGTTGAAGAATAATTAGAGTGAAAAAAACACTGTTTTTCCTAGGGATGAACAATAATTAAAGTAAAAAAACACTGTTTTTCCTATGGTTGAAGAATAATTAGAGGGAAAAACACTGGTTTTCCTGGGGTTTAAGAATAATTAGAGTAAAAACACTGTTTCTCCTACGATTGAAGAAAAAATAGGGTAAAACACTGTGTTTCCTAGGGTTGAAGAATATTTAGAGTAAAAATCACTGTTTTTCCTAGGGTTGTAGTCAGAGTAAAAAACACTGTAATTCCCAGGGTTGAAGACTAATTAGAGTGAAAAGCACTGGTTTTCCTAGGGTTGAGGAATTATTAGAGTAAGAACACTGTTTTTCCTAGGGTTGAAGAATAATTAGAGTAAAAACACTGTTTTCCCTAGGGTTGAAGAATAATTACAGTAAGACACTGTTTTTCCTAAGGTTGAAGAATAATTAGAGTAAAAAACAACTTTTTTCCAAGGGTGGAAGAATAATTGGAGTAAAAAACACTGTTTTTCCTAGGTTTGAAGAATAATTAGAATGAAAAAACACTATTTCCTAGGGTTGAAGAATAATTAGAATGAAAAACACTGTTTTTAATAGGGTTGAAGTATTATAAGAGTTGAAGAAAACACTGTTTTTCCTAGGGTGGAAGAATAATTAGAGTAAAAACACTGTTTTTCCTGGGGTTGAAGAATAATTAGAGTGAAAAAACACTGTTCTTCCTGGGGTTGAAGAATAATTAGAGTAAAAACACTGTTTTTCCTTGGCTTGAAGAATAATTAGTGTAAAAAACAATGTTTTTCCTAGGGTTGATGGATCATTAGAGTGAAAAAACACTGTTTTTCTTAGGGTCGAAGAATAATTAGAGTAAAAATCACTGTTTTTCCTAGGGTTGAAGAATCATTCGAGTGAAGCAACACTGCTTTTCCTAGGTTTGAAGAATAATTAGAGATAAAAACCCTGTTTTTCCTAGGGTTGAAGAATATTTAGAGTAAAGACGAAACTGCTTTTCCTAGGATTGAAGAATAATTAGAGTAAAAAACACTGTTATTCCTAGGGTTGAAGATCAATTAGAGTGTAAAAACACTGTTTATCCTAGGGCTGAAGAATAATTAGAGAGAAAAAACACGGGTTTTCCCAGGGTTGAAGAATAATTAGGGTTGAAAAATACTGTTCTTCCTAGGGTTGAAGATTAATTAGAGTAAAAAACACTGTTTTTCCTATGGTTGAAGAATAATTAGAGAAATAAAGGACTGTTTTACCTAGGTTGAAAAATAATTAGAGTAAAAAACACTGTTTTTCCTAGGGTTGAGGAATCATTAGAGTGACGAAACACTTCTATCCTAGGGTTGAAAGATAATTAGAGTGAAGAAACCCTGTTTTTCCTAGGGTTGAAGAATCATTAGAGTGAAAAAACACTGTTTTTCCAAGTGTTGATGAATAATTGGAGTGAAAAAAACCCTGTTTTTCCTAGGGTTGAAGAATAATTAGAGTGAAACAACACTGTTTTTCCCAGGGTTGAAAAATAATTAGAGTGAAAAACACGGTTATCCTGGGGTTGAAGAATATTTAGAATAACAAATAATGTTTTTCCTTGTTGAAGAATAATTTGAGTGAAAAACACTGTTTTTCCTAAGGTTGAAGAATAATTACCGCAAAAAACACTGTTTTTCCTAGGGTTGAAGGATAATTAGAGTGAAAAAACAACAATTTTCCTAGGGTGGAAGAATAATTGGAGTACAAAACACAGTTGTTTTTAGGTTTGAAGAATAATTAGAGTGAAAAACACTGTTTTTTCCAAGGGTTGAAGAATAATTAGAGTAAAAAATCCTGTATTCCCTAGGGTTGAAGAGTAATTAGAGTGATAAAAACACTGTTTTTTCTAGGGTTGAAAAATAATTAGAGCAAAAAAACACTGTTTTTCGTAGGGTTGAAGAATAATTCGAGTAAAAAAACACTGTTTTTCCTAGGGTTGAAGATTAATAATTAGAGTGAAATATCACTGTTTTCCGTAGGGTTGAAGAATCATTAGAGTTAAATAACACTGTTTTTCCTAGGGTTGAAGAATAATTAGAGTGAAAAAACACTGTTTTTCCTAGGGATGAACAATAATTAAAGTAAAAAACCACTGTTTTTCCTATGGTTGAAGAATAATTAGAGTGAAACACACTGGTTTTCCTGGAGTTGAAGAATAATTAGAGTAAAAACACTGCTTCTCCTACGATTGAAGAAAAAATAGGGTAAGAACACTGTGTTTCCTAGGGTTGAAGAATATTTAGAGTAAAAATCACTGTTTTTCCTAGGGTTGAATAATAGTCAGTGTAAAAAACACTGTCATTCCCAGGGTTGAAGTCTAATTAGAGTGAAAAACACTGGTTTTCCTAGGGTTGAGGAATTATTAGAGTAAGAACACTGTTTTTCCTAGGGTTGAATAATAATTAGAGTGAAACAACACTGTTTTACCCATGGTTGAAGAATAATTAGGGTGAAAACCCCTGTTTTTCCTAGGGTTGAAGAATAATTACAGTAAAAACACTGTTTTTCCTAGGGTTGAAGAATAATTAGAGTAAAAACACTGTTTTTCCTATGGTTGATGAATAATTGGAGTGCAAAAACCCTGTTTTTCCTAAGGTTGAAGACTAATTAGTGTGAAACAACAGTGTTTTTTCCCAGGGTTGAAGAATAATTAGAGTGAGAAAACACGGTTATCCTAGGGTTGAAGGATAATTAGAGTGAAATAAACAATTTTTTTCATAGGGTGGAAGAATAATTGGAGTAAAAAACACAGTTGTTTTTAGGTTTGAAGAATAATTAGAGTGAAAAAACACTGTATTTTCCAAGGGGTGAAGAATAATTAGAGTAAAAAACCCTGTATTCCCTAGGGTTGAAGAAGAATTAGAGTGAGAAAACACTATTTTTTCTAGGGTTGAAGAATAATTAGAATGAAAATCACCGTTTTTCCCAAGGTTGAAAAATAATTAGAATAAACAATGTTTTTTCTAGGGTTGAAGAATAATTAGAGCAATAAAACACTGTTATTCTAGGGTTGAGGAATCACGAGAGTTAAAAAACAATGTTTTTCTTCGGATTGAAGGACACTTTGGAATGAAAAAACACTGTTTTACCTAGGGTTGAAGAATAATTAGAGAGAAAAAACACTGTTTTTATAGGGTGGAATAATAATTAGAGTGAAAAAACACTGTATTTCCTAGGGCTGAAGAAAAATAATTAGAGTGAAATATCACTGTTTTCCGTAGGGTTGAAGAATAATTGGAGTGAATAAACCCTGTTTTTCTTAGGTTGAAGAATAATTAGAGAAAAAACACAGTTATTCCTAGGTATGAAGAATATTTAGAATAAGAAACACTGCTTTTCGTAGGATTGAAGAATAATTAGAGTAAAAAAAAACTATTTTTCCTAGGGTGAAGAATAATTAGAGTGAAAAATACACTGCTTTTCCTAGGGTTGAAGAATAATTAGAGTAAAAAAACTGTTTTTCATAGGGTTGAAGAATAATTACAATGAAAATCACCGTTTTTCCCAAGGTTGAAAAATAATTAGAAAAAAACAATGTTTTTTCTAGGGTTGAAGAATAATTAGAGTAATAAAACACTGTTATTCTAGGGTTGAGGAATCACGAGAGTTAAAAAACAATGTTTTTCTTCGGATTGAAGGACACTTAAGAATGAAAAAACACTGTTTTACCTAGGGTTGAAGAATAATTAGAGAGAAAAACACTGTTTTTCCTATGGCTGAAGAATAATTAGATTTAAAGGAACACTGTTTTTCCTAGGGTTGAAAAATAATTAGAATGAAAAAACACTGTTTTTCCTAGGGTTGAAGAATAATTAGTGTGAAAAACACTGTATTCCGTAGGGTTGAAGAATAATTAGATTAAAAAGCACTGTTCTTCCTAGGGTTGAAGATTAATTAGAATAAAAACACTGTTTTTCCTAGAGTTGAAAAATAATTAGAATGAAAAAACACGGTTTTCCTAGGGTTGAAAGATAATTAGATTAATAATTAGATTAATAATTTGATAAAAACACACTGTTTAACCTAGGGTTGAAAAATAATAAGAGTAAAAAACAATGTTTTTTCTAGGGTTGAAAAATAATTAGAGTAAAAAACACTGCATTTCCTTGGGTTGAAGAATTATTAGAGTAAGAAAACACTTTTTTTCCTAGGGTTGAAGAGTAATTAGAGTAACAAACACTGTTATTCCTAGGGTTGAAGAATTATTAGAGTGAACTTTTTTCCTGGGAATGAAGAATAATTAGAGTGATAAAACTCTTTTTTTCCTAGGGTTGAACAATAATAGAGTAAAATACACTGTTTTTCCTAGGGTTGAAGAATAATAAGAGTAAAAAAACTGTTTTTCCTAGGGTTGAAGAATAATTAGAGTGAAAAAAACACTGCTTATCCTGGGGTTGAAGATTAATTAGATTAACGAGCACTGTTCTTCCTAGGGTTGAAGATTAATTAGAATAAAAACACTGTTTTTCCTAGGGTTGAAGAATAATTTGATAAAAACACACTGTTTTACCTAGGGTTGAAAAATAATAAGAGTAAAAAACACTGTTTATCCTAGTGTTTAAAAGTAATTATGAAAAAAAAGTGTTTCTCCTAGGGTTGAAGAATTAATTAGAGTAAAAAACACTGTTTTTCCAAGAGTTGAAGAGTCATTAGAGTGAAAAAACACTGTTTTTCCCAGGGATGGATAATAATTAGAGTGATCCAACACTGTTTTTCATAGGGTGGAAGAATAATTAGTGTAATAAACACTGTTTTACCTAGGGTTGAAGAATAATTAGAGTGAAAAAAAACTGTTTTTCCCAGGGTTGAAGAATAATTAGAGAGAAAAAGCACAGTTTTCCCTAGGGTTGAAGATTAATAAGAGTAAAATAACACTTTTTTCCTTGGGTTAAAGAAAAATTAGAGTAAAAACACTGTTTTTCCTAGGGTTGATGAATCATTAGAGTGAAAAAACACTGTTTTTCCTAGGGTCGAAGAATAATTAGAGTAAAAATCACTGTTTTCCTAGGGTTGAAGAATCATTGGAGTGAAGCAACACTGTTTTTCCTAGGTTTGAAGAATAATTAGAGATAAAAACCATGTTTTTCCTAGGGTTGAAAAGTATTTAGAATAAAGACGAAACTGCTTTTCCTAGGATTGAAGAATAATTAGAGTAAAAAGCACTGTTTTTCCTAGGGTTGAGGAATAATTAGGGTTAAAAACACTGTTTTTTCCTAGGGTTGAAGAATAATTAGAGTGAAAAAACAATGTTTTTCCTAGGGTTGATAAATAATTAGAGTAAAAAAAACTGTTTTTCTTGGGTTTGAAGAATAATTAGAGTAAAAAACACTGTTATTCCTAGGGTTGAAGATTAATTAGAGTGAAAAAACACTGTTTTTCCTTGGGCTGAAAAATAATTAGAGTGAAAAAACACGGTTTTTCCCAGGGTTGAAGAATAATTAGGGTTGAAAAATACTGTTTTTCCTAGGGTTGAAGATTAATTAGAGTAAAAACACTGTTTTTCCAAGGGTTGAAGAATAATTAGAGAAATAAACGACTGTTTTACCTAGGTTGGAAAATAATTAGAGTTAAAAAACACTGTTTTTTTCCTAGGGTTGAGGAATCATTAGAGTGAAGATACACTTTTTTCCTAGGGTTGACGGATAATTAGATTGAAAAAACACTGTTTTTCCCTGGGATGAAAAATAATTAAAGTAAAAAACACTGTTTTTCCTGGGTTTGAAGAATAATTAGAGTAAAAAACACTGTTATTCCTAGTGTTGAAGATTAATTAGAGTGTAAAAACACTGTTTATCCAAGGGCTGAATAATAATTAGAGTGAAAAAACACGGTTTTTCCCAGGGTTGAAGAATAATTAGGGTTGAAAAATACTGTTCTTCCTAGGGTTGAAGATTAATTAGAGTAAGAAACACTGTTTTTCCTATGGTTGAAGAATAATTAGAGAAATAAAGGACTGTTTTACCTAGGTTGAAAAATAATTAGAGTGAAAAAACACTGTTTTTCCTAGGGTTGAGGAATCATTAGTGTGAAGAAACACTTCTTTCCTAGGGTTGAAAGATAATTAGAGTGAAAAAACACTGTTTTTCCTAGGGTTGAAGAATAATTAGAGTAAAAAAAACTCTTTATCCTATGGTTGAAGAATAATTTGATTAAAAAACACTGTTATTCCTAGGGTTGAAAAATAATTAGAGTAAAAAACACTCTTTATCCTAGGGTTGAAGAATAATTTGATTAAAAACACTGTTATTCCTAGGGTTGAAAAATAATTAGAGTAAAAAACACTGTTTTTCCAAGGGTTGAGGAATAATTAGAGTCAAAAAACACTGTTTTTTCCTAGGGTTGAAGAATAATTAGAGTGAAAAAACAATGTTTTTCCCTGGGATGAAAAATAATTAAAGTAAAAAACACTGTTTTACCTGGGTTTGAAGAATAATTAGAGTAAAAAACACTGTTATTCCAAGTGTTGAAGATTAATTAGAGTGTAAAAACACTGTTTATCCAAGGGCTGAATAATAATTAGAGTGAAAAAACACGGTTTTTCCCAGGGTTGAAGAATAATTAGGGTTGAAAAATACTGTTCTTCCTAGGGTTGAAGATTAATTAGAGTAAGAAACACTGTTTTTCCTATGGTTGAAGAATAATTAGAGAAATAAAGGACTGTTTTACCTAGGTTGAAAAATAATTAGAGTGAAAAAACACTGTTTTTCCTAGGGTTGAGGAATCATTAGTGTGAAGAAACACTTCTTTCCTAGGGTTGAAAGATAATTAGAGTGAAAAAACACTGTTTTTTCTAGGGTTGAAGAATAATTAGAGTAAAAAAACTCTTTATCCTATGGTTGAAGAATAATTTGATTAAAAAACACTGTTATTCCTAGGGTTGAAAAATAATTAGAGTAAAAAACACTGTTTTTCCTAGGGTTTAAAAGTAATTATGAAAAAAACACTGTTTCTCCTAGGGTTGAAGAATTAATTAGAGTAAAAAACATTGTTTTTCCAAGAGTTGAAGAATCATTAGAGTGAAAAAACACTGTTTTTCCAAGGGTTGAAGAATAATTGCCGTAAAAAACACTGTTTCTCCTAGGGTTTAAAAATATTTAGAGAAAAAAATACTGTTTGTGCTAGGGTTGAAGAATAATTAGAGTAAAAAACACTGTTTTTCCTAGGGTTGAATAATAGTCAGAGTAGAAAACACTGTAATTCCCAGGGTTGATGACTAATTAGAATGAAAAACACTGTTTTTCCTAGGGTTGAGGAATTATTGGAGTAAAAACTCTGTTTTTCCTTGGGTTGAAGAATAATTAGAGTGAAACAACACTGTTTTACCCAGGGTTGAAGAATAATTAGGGTGAAAAAACACTCTTCCCCTAGGGTTGAAGAATAATTAGAGTAAAAAACAATGAATTTCCTTGTTGAAGAATAATTGGAGTGAAAAACCCTGTTTTTCCTAGGGTTGAAGAATAATTACAGTAAAAATCACTGTTTTTCCTAGGGTTGAAGAATAATTAGAGTAAAAACACTGTTTTTCCTAGGGTTGATGAATAATTGGAGTGAAAAAAAAACCTGTTTTTCCGAGGGTTGAAGAATAATTAGAGTGAAACAACACTGTTTTCCCAGGGTTGAGGAATAATTAGAGTGAAAAAACACGGTTATCCTTGGGTTGAAGAATAATTAGAGTAAAATAATGTTTATCCTTGTTGAAGAATAATTTGAGTGGAAAACACTGCTTTTCCTAAGGTTGAAGAATAATTACCGCAAAAACACTGTTTTTCCTAAGGTTGAAGGATAATTAGAGTGAAAAAACAACAATTTTCCTAGGGTGGAAGAATAATTGGAGTACAAAACACAGTTGTTTTTAGGTTTGAAGAATAATTAGAGTGAAGAAACACTGTTTTTTCCAAGGGTTGAAGAATAATAAGAGTAAAAAATCCTGTATTCCCTAGGGTTGAAGAGTAATTAGAGTGATAAAAACACTGTTTTTTCTAGGGTTGAAAAATAATTAGAGCAAAAAACACTGTTTTTCGTAGGGTTGAAGAATAATTCGAGTAAAAAAACACTGTTTTTATGGGGTTGAAGAATAATTAGAGTGAAAAAACACTGTTTTTCCTAGGGTTAAAGAATAATAATTAGAGTGAAATATCACTGTTTTCCGTAGGGTTGAAGAATCATTAGAGTTAAATAACACTGTTTTTCCTAGGGTTGAAGAATAATTAGAGTGAAAAAACACTGTTTTTCCCTGGGATGAAAAATAATTAAAGTAAAAAACACTGTTTTTCCTGGGTTTGAAGAATAATTAGAGTAAAAAACACTGTTATTCCTAGTGTTGAAGATTAATTAGAGTGTAAAAACACTGTTTATCCAAGGGCTGAATAATAATTAGAGTGAAAAAACACGGTTTTTCCCAGGGTTGAAGAATAATTAGGGTTGAAAAATACTGTTCTTCCTAGGGTTGAAGATTAATTAGAGTAAGAAACACTGTTTTTCCTATGGTTGAAGAATAATTAGAGAAATAAAGGACTGTTTTACCTAGGTTGAAAAATAATTAGAGTGAAAAAACACTGTTTTTCCTAGGGTTGAGGAATCATTAGTGTGAAGAAACACTTCTTTCCTAGGGTTGAAAGATAATTAGAGTGAAAAAACACTGGTTTTCCTAGGGTTGAGGAATTATTAGAGTAAGAACACTGTTTTTCCTAGGGTTGAATAATAATTAGAGTGAAACAACACTGTTTTACCCATGGTTGAAGAATAATTAGGGTGAAAACCCCTGTTTTTCCTAGGGTTGAAGAATAATTACAGTAAAAACACTGTTTTTCCTAGGGTTGAAGAATAATTAGAGTAAATACACTGTTTTTCCTATGGTTGATGAATAATTGGAGTGCAAAAACCCTGTTTTTCCTAAGGTTGAAGACTAATTAGTGTGAAACAACAGTGTTTTTTCCCAGGGTTGAAGAATAATTAGAGTGAGAAAACACGGTTATCCTAGGGTTGAAGGATAATTAGAGTGAAATAAACAACTTTTTTCATAGGGTGGAAGAATAATTAGAGTGAAAAAACACTGTTTTTTCCAAGGGGTGAAGAATAATTAGAGTAAAAAACCCTGTATTCCCTAGGGTTGAAGAAGAATTAGAGTGAGAAAACACTATTTTTTCTAGGGTTGAAGAATAATTAGAATGAAAATCACCGTTTTTCCCAAGGTTGAAAAATAATTGGAATAAACAATGTTTTTTCTAGGGTTGAAGAATAATTAGAGCAATAAAACACTGTTATTCTAGAGTTGAGGAATCACGAGAGTTAAAAAACAATGTTTTTCTTCGGATTGAAGGACACTTTGGAATGAAAAAACACTGTTTTACCTAGGGTTGAAGAATAATTAGAGAGAAAAAACACTGTTTTTATAGGGTGGAATAATAATTAGAGTGAAAAAACACTGTTTTTCCTAGGGCTGAAGAAAAATAATTAGAGTGAAATATCACTGTTTTCCGTAGGGTTGAAGAATAATTGGAGTGAATAAACCCTGTTTTTCTTAGGTTGAAGAATAATTAGAGAAAAAACACAGTTATTCCTAGGTATGAAGAATATTTAGAATAAGAAACACTGCTTTTCGTAGGATTGAAGAATAATTAGAGTAAAAAAACTATTTTTCCTAGGGTGAAGAATAATTAGAGTGAAAAATACACTGCTTTTCCTAGGGTTGAAGAATAATTAGAGTAAAAAAACTGTTTTTCATAGGGTTGAAGAATAATTACAATGAAAATCACCGTTTTTCCCAAGGTTGAAAAATAATTAGAAAAAAACAATGTTTTTTCTAGGGTTGAAGAATAATTAGAGTAATAAAACACTGTTATTCTAGGGTTGAGGAATCACGAGAGTTAAAAAACAATGTTTTTCTTCGGATTGAAGGACACTTAAGAATGAAAAAACACTGTTTTACCTAGGGTTGAAGAATAATTAGAGAGAAAAACACTGTTTTTCCTATGGCTGAAGAATAATTAGATTTAAAGGAACACTGTTTTTCCTAGGGTTGAAAAATAATTAGAATGAAAAAACACTGTTTTTCCTAGGGTTGAAGAATAATTAGTGTGAAAAACACTGTATTCCGTAGGGTTGAAGAATAATTAGATTAAAAAGCACTGTTCTTCCTAGGGTTGAAGATTAATTAGAATAAAAACACTGTTTTTCCTAGAGTTGAAAAATAATTAGAATGAAAAAACACGGTTTTCCTAGGGTTGAAAGATAATTAGATTAATAATTAGATTAATAATTTGATAAAAACACACTGTTTAACCTAGGGTTGAAAAATAATAAGAGTAAAAAACAATGTTTTTTCTAGGGTTGAAAAATAATTAGAGTAAAAAACACTGCATTTCCTTGGGTTGAAGAATTATTAGAGTAAGAAAACACTTTTTTTCCTAGGGTTGAAGAGTAATTAGAGTAACAAACACTGTTATTCCTAGGGTTGAAGAATTATTAGAGTGAACTTTTTTCCTGGGAATGAAGAATAATTAGAGTGATAAAACTCTTTTTTTCCTAGGGTTGAACAATAATAGAGTAAAATACACTGTTTTTCCTAGGGTTGAAGAATAATAAGAGTAAAAAAACTGTTTTTCCTAGGGTTGAAGAATAATTAGAGTGAAAAAAACACTGCTTATCCTGGGGTTGAAGATTAATTAGATTAACGAGCACTGTTCTTCCTAGGGTTGAAGATTAATTAGAATAAAAACACTGTTTTTCCTAGGGTTGAAGAATAATTTGATAAAAACACACGGTTTTACCTAGGGTTGAAAAATAATAAGAGTAAAAAACACTGTTTATCCTAGTGTTTAAAAGTAATTATGAAAAAAACACTGTTTCTCCTAGGGTTGAAGAATTAATTAGAGTAAAAAACACTGTTTTTCCAAGAGTTGAAGAGTCATTAGAGTGAAAAAACACTGTTTTTCCCAGGGATGGATAATAATTAGAGTGATCCAACACTGTTTTTCATAGGGTGGAAGAATAATTAGTGTAATAAACACTGTTTTACCTAGGGTTGAAGAATAATTAGAGTGAAAAAAAACTGTTTTTCCCAGGGTTGAAGAATAATTAGAGAGAAAAAGCACAGTTTTCCCTAGGGTTGAAGATTAATAAGAGTAAAATAACACTTTTTTCCTTGGGTTAAAGAAAAATTAGAGTAAAAACACTGTTTTTCCTAGGGTTGATGAATCATTAGAGTGAAAAAACACTGTTTTTCCTAGGGTCGAAGAATAATTAGAGTAAAAATCACTGTTTTCCTAGGGTTGAAGAATCATTGGAGTGAAGCAACACTGTTTTTCCTAGGTTTGAAGAATAATTAGAGATAAAAACCATGTTTTTCCTAGGGTTGAAAAGTATTTAGAATAAAGACGAAACTGCTTTTCCTAGGATTGAAGAATAATTAGAGTAAAAAGCACTGTTTTTCCTAGGGTTGAGGAATAATTAGGGTTAAAAACACTGTTTTTTCCTAGGGTTGAAGAATAATTAGAGTGAAAAAACAATGTTTTTCCTAGGGTTGATAAATAATTAGAGTAAAAAAAACTGTTTTTCTTGGGTTTGAAGAATAATTAGAGTAAAAAACACTGTTATTCCTAGGGTTGAAGATTAATTAGAGTGAAAAAACACTGTTTTTCCTTGGGCTGAAAAATAATTAGAGTGAAAAAACACGGTTTTTCCCAGGGTTGAAGAATAATTAGGGTTGAAAAATACTGTTTTTCCTAGGGTTGAAGATTAATTAGAGTAAAACACTGTTTTTCCAAGGGTTGAAGAATAATTAGAGAAATAAACGACTGTTTTACCTAGGTTGGAAAATAATTAGAGTTAAAAAACACTGTTTTTTTCCTAGGGTTGAGGAATCATTAGAGTGAAGATACACTTTTTTCCTAGGGTTGACGGATAATTAGATTGAAAAAACACTGTTTTTCCCTGGGATGAAAAATAATTAAAGTAAAAAACACTGTTTTTCCTGGGTTTGAAGAATAATTAGAGTAAAAAACACTGTTATTCCTAGTGTTGAAGATTAATTAGAGTGTAAAAACACTGTTTATCCAAGGGCTGAATAATAATTAGAGTGAAAAAACACGGTTTTTCCCAGGGTTGAAGAATAATTAGGGTTGAAAAATACTGTTCTTCCTAGGGTTGAAGATTAATTAGAGTAAGAAACACTGTTTTTCCTATGGTTGAAGAATAATTAGAGAAATAAAGGACTGTTTTACCTAGGTTGAAAAATAATTAGAGTGAAAAAACACTGTTTTTCCTAGGGTTGAGGAATCATTAGTGTGAAGAAACACTTCTTTCCTAGGGTTGAAAGATAATTAGAGTGAAAAAACACTGTTTTTCCTAGGGTTGAAGAATAATTAGAGTAAAAAAAACTCTTTATCCTATGGTTGAAGAATAATTTGATTAAAAAACACTGTTATTCCTAGGGTTGAAAAATAATTAGAGTAAAAAACACTCTTTATCCTAGGGTTGAAGAATAATTTGATTAAAAACACTGTTATTCCTAGGGTTGAAAAATAATTAGAGTAAAAAACACTGTTTTTCCAAGGGTTGAGGAATAATTAGAGTCAAAAAACACTGTTTTTTCCTAGGGTTGAAGAATAATTAGAGTGAAAAAACAATGTTTTTCCCTGGGATGAAAAATAATTAAAGTAAAAAACACTGTTTTTCCTGGGTTTGAAGAATAATTAGAGTAAAAAACACTGTTATTCCAAGTGTTGAAGATTAATTAGAGTGTAAAAACACTGTTTATCCAAGGGCTGAATAATAATTAGAGTGAAAAAACACGGTTTTTCCCAGGGTTGAAGAATAATTAGGGTTGAAAAATACTGTTCTTCCTAGGGTTGAAGATTAATTAGAGTAAGAAACACTGTTTTTCCTATGGTTGAAGAATAATTAGAGAAATAAAGGACTGTTTTACCTAGGTTGAAAAATAATTAGAGTGAAAAAACACTGTTTTTCCTAGGGTTGAGGAATCATTAGTGTGAAGAAACACTTCTTTCCTAGGGTTGAAAGATAATTAGAGTGAAAAAACACTGTTTTTTCTAGGGTTGAAGAATAATTAGAGTAAAAAAACTCTTTATCCTATGGTTGAAGAATAATTTGATTAAAAAACACTGTTATTCCTAGGGTTGAAAAATAATTAGAGTAAAAAACACTGTTTTTCCTAGGGTTTAAAAGTAATTATGAAAAAAACACTGTTTCTCCTAGGGTTGAAGAATTAATTAGAGTAAAAAACATTGTTTTTCCAAGAGTTGAAGAATCATTAGAGTGAAAAAACACTGTTTTTCCAAGGGTTGAAGAATAATTGCCGTAAAAAACACTGTTTCTCCTAGGGTTTAAAAATATTTAGAGAAAAAAATACTGTTTGTGCTAGGGTTGAAGAATAATTAGAGTAAAAAACACTGTTTTTCCTAGGGTTGAATAATAGTCAGAGTAGAAAACACTGTAATTCCCAGGGTTGATGACTAATTAGAATGAAAAACACTGTTTTTCCTAGGGTTGAGGAATTATTGGAGTAAAAACTCTGTTTTTCCTTGGGTTGAAGAATAATTAGAGTGAAACAACACTGTTTTACCCAGGGTTGAAGAATAATTAGGGTGAAAAAACACTCTTCCCCTAGGGTTGAAGAATAATTAGAGTAAAAAACAATGAATTTCCTTGTTGAAGAATAATTGGAGTGAAAAACCCTGTTTTTCCTAGGGTTGAAGAATAATTACAGTAAAAATCACTGTTTTTCCTAGGGTTGAAGAATAATTAGAGTAAAAACACTGTTTTTCCTAGGGTTGATGAATAATTGGAGTGAAAAAAAACCCTGTTTTTCCGAGGGTTGAAGAATAATTAGAGTGAAACAACACTGTTTTCCCAGGGTTGAGGAATAATTAGAGTGAAAAAACACGGTTATCCTTGGGTTGAAGAATAATTAGAGTAAAATAATGTTTATCCTTGTTGAAGAATAATTTGAGTGGAAAACACTGCTTTTCCTAAGGTTGAAGAATAATTACCGCAAAAACACTGTTTTTCCTAAGGTTGAAGGATAATTAGAGTGAAAAAACAACAATTTTCCTAGGGTGGAAGAATAATTGGAGTACAAAACACAGTTGTTTTTAGGTTTGAAGAATAATTAGAGTGAAGAAACACTGTTTTTTCCAAGGGTTGAAGAATAATAAGAGTAAAAAATCCTGTATTCCCTAGGGTTGAAGAGTAATTAGAGTGATAAAAACACTGTTTTTTCTAGGGTTGAAAAATAATTAGAGCAAAAAACACTGTTTTTCGTAGGGTTGAAGAATAATTCGAGTAAAAAAACACTGTTTTTATGGGGTTGAAGAATAATTAGAGTGAAAAAACACTGTTTTTCCTAGGGTTAAAGAATAATAATTAGAGTGAAATATCACTGTTTTCCGTAGGGTTGAAGAATCATTAGAGTTAAATAACACTGTTTTTCCTAGGGTTGAAGAATAATTAGAGTGAAAAAACACTGTTTTTCCCTGGGATGAAAAATAATTAAAGTAAAAAACACTGTTTTTCCTGGTTTTGAAGAATAATTAGAGTAAAAAACACTGTTATTCCTAGTGTTGAAGATTAATTAGAGTGTAAAAACACTGTTTATCCAAGGGCTGAATAATAATTAGAGTGAAAAAACACGGTTGTTCCCAGGGTTGAAGAATAATTAGGGTTGAAAAATACTGTTCTTCCTAGGGTTGAAGATTAATTAGAGTAAGAAACACTGTTTTTCCTATGGTTGAAGAATAATTAGAGAAATAAAGGACTGTTTTACCTAGGTTGAAAAATAATTAGAGTGAAAAAACACTGTTTTTCCTAGGGTTGAGGAATCATTAGTGTGAAGAAACACTTCTTTCCTAGGGTTGAAAGATAATTAGAGTGAAAAAACACTGGTTTTCCTAGGGTTGAGGAATTATTAGAGTAAGAACACTGTTTTTCCTAGGGTTGAATAATAATTAGAGTGAAACAACACTGTTTTACCCATGGTTGAAGAATAATTAGGGTGAAAACCCCTGTTTTTCCTAGGGTTGAAGAATAATTACAGTAAAAACACTGTTTTTCCTAGGGTTGAAGAATAATTAGAGTAAATACACTGTTTTTCCTATGGTTGATGAATAATTGGAGTGCAAAAACCCTGTTTTTCCTAAGGTTGAAGACTAATTAGTGTGAAACAACAGTGTTTTTTCCCAGGGTTGAAGAATAATTAGAGTGAGAAAACACGGTTATCCTAGGGTTGAAGGATAATTAGAGTGAAATAAACAACTTTTTTCATAGGGTGGAAGAATAATTGGAGTAAAAAACACAGTTTTTTTTAGGTTTGAAGAATAATTAGAGTGAAAAAACACTGTTTTTTCCAAGGGGTGAAGAATAATTAGAGTAAAAAACCCTGTATTCCCTAGGGTTGAAGAAGAATTAGAGTGAGAAAACACTATTTTTTCTAGGGTTGAAGAATAATTAGAATGAAAATCACCGTTTTTCCCAAGGTTGATAAATAATTGGAATAAACAATGTTTTTTCTAGGGTTGAAGAATAATTAGAGCAATAAAACACTGTTATTCTAGGGTTGAGGAATCACGAGAGTTAAAAAACAATGTTTTTCTTCGGATTGAAGGACACTTTGGAATGAAAAAACACTGTTTTACCTAGGGTTGAAGAATAATTAGAGAGAAAAAACACTGTTTTTATAGGGTGGAATAATAATTAGAGTGAAAAAACACTGTTTTTCCTAGGGCTGAAGAAAAATAATTAGAGTGAAATATCACTGTTTTCCGTAGGGTTGAAGAATAATTGGAGTGAATAAACCCTGTTTTTCTTAGGTTGAAGAATAATTAGAGAAAAAACACAGTTATTCCTAGGTATGAAGAATATTTAGAATAAGAAACACTGCTTTTCGTAGGATTGAAGAATAATTAGAGTAAAAAAAACTATTTTTCCTAGGGTGAAGAATAATTAGAGTGAAAAATACACTGCTTTTCCTAGGGTTGAAGAATAATTAGAGTAAAAAAACTGTTTTTCATAGGGTTGAAGAATAATTACAATGAAAATCACCGTTTTTCCCAAGGTTGAAAAATAATTAGAAAAAAACAATGTTTTTTTCTAGGGTTGAAGAATAATTAGAGTAATAAAACACTGTTATTCTAGGGTTGAGGAATCACGAGAGTTAAAAAACAATGTTTTTCTTCGGATTGAAGGACACTTAAGAATGAAAAAACACTGTTTTACCTAGGGTTGAAGAATAATTAGAGAGAAAAACAATGTTTTTCCTATGGCTGAAGAATAATTAGATTTAAAGGAACACTGTTTTTCCTAGGGTTGAAAAATAATTAGAATGAAAAAACACTGTTTTTCCTAGGGTTGAAGAATAATTAGTGTGAAAAACACTGTATTCCGTAGGGTTGAAGAATAATTAGATTAAAAAGCACTGTTCTTCCTAGGGTTGAAGATTAATTAGAATAAAAACACTGTTTTTCCTAGAGTTGAAAAATAATTAGAATGAAAAAACACGGTTTTCCTAGGGTTGAAAGATAATTAGATTAATAATTAGATTAATAATTTGATAAAAACACACTGTTTAACCTAGGGTTGAAAAATAATAAGAGTAAAAAACAATGTTTTTTCTAGGGTTGAAAAATAATTAGAGTAAAAAACACTGCATTTCCTTGGGTTGAAGAATTATTAGAGTAAGAAAACACTTTTTTTCCTAGGGTTGAAGAGTAATTAGAGTAACAAACACTGTTATTCCTAGGGTTGAAGAATTATTAGAGTGAACTTTTTTCCTGGGAATGAAGAATAATTAGAGTGATAAAACTCTTTTTTTCCTAGGGTTGAACAATAATAGAGTAAAATACACTGTTTTTCCTAGGGTTGAAGAATAATAAGAGTAAAAAAACTGTTTTTCCTAGGGTTGAAGAATAATTAGAGTGAAAAAAACACTGCTTATCCTGGGGTTGAAGATTAATTAGATTAACGAGCACTGTTCTTCCTAGGGTTGAAGATTAATTAGAATAAAAACACTGTTTTTCCTAGGGTTGAAGAATAATTTGATAAAAACACACGGTTTTACCTAGGGTTGAAAAATAATAAGAGTAAAAAACACTGTTTATCCTAGTGTTTAAAAGTAATTATGAAAAAAACACTGTTTCTCCTAGGGTTGAAGAATTAATTAGAGTAAAAAACACTGTTTTTCCAAGAGTTGAAGAGTCATTAGAGTGAAAAAACACTGTTTTTCCCAGGGATGGATAATAATTAGAGTGATCCAACACTGTTTTTCATAGGGTGGAAGAATAATTAGTGTAATAAACACTGTTTTACCTAGGGTTGAAGAATAATTAGAGTGAAAAAAAACTGTTTTTCCCAGGGTTGAAGAATAATTAGAGAGAAAAAGCACAGTTTTCCCTAGGGTTGAAGATTAATAAGAGTAAAATAACACTTTTTTCCTTGGGTTAAAGAAAAATTAGAGTAAAAACACTGTTTTTCCTAGGGTTGATGAATCATTAGAGTGAAAAAACACTGTTTTTCCTAGGGTCGAAGAATAATTAGAGTAATAATCACTGTTTTCCTAGGGTTGAAGAATCATTGGAGTGAAGCAACACTGTTTTTCCTAGGTTTGAAGAATAATTAGAGATAAAAACCATGTTTTTCCTAGGGTTGAAAAGTATTTAGAGTAAAGACGAAACTGCTTTTCCTAGGATTGAAGAATAATTAGAGTAAAAAGCACTGTTTTTCCTAGGGTTGAGGAATAATTAGGGTTAAAAACACTGTTTTTTCCTAGGGTTGAAGAATAATTAGAGTGAAAAAACAATGTTTTTCCTAGGGTTGATAAATAATTAGAGTAAAAAAAACTGTTTTTCCTGGGTTTGAAGAATAATTAGAGTAAAAAACACTGTTATTCCTAGGGTTGAAGATTAATTAGAGTGAAAAAACACAGTTTTTCCTTGGGCTGAAAAATAATTAGAGTGAAAAAACACGGTTTTTCCCAGGGTTGAAGAATAATTAGGGTTGAAAAATACTGTTTTTCCTAGGGTTGAAGATTAATTAGAGTAAAAACACTGTTTTTCCAAGGGTTGAAGAATAATTAGAGAAATAAAGGACTGTTTTACCTAGGTTGGAAAATAATTAGAGTTAAAAAACACTGTTTTTTCCTAGGGTTGAGGAATCATTAGAGTGAAGATACACTTTTTTCCTAGGGTTGACGGATAATTATATTGAAAAAACACTGTTTTTCCCTGGGATGAAAAATAATTAAAGTAAAAAACACTGTTTTTCCTGGGTTTGAAGTATAATTAGAGTAAAAAACACTGTTATTCCTAGTGTTGAAGATTAATTAGAGTGTAAAAACACTGTTTATCCAAGGGCTGAATAATAATTAGAGTGAAAAAACACGGTTTTTCCCAGGGTTGAAGAATAATTAGGGTTGAAAAATACTGTTCTTCCTAGGGTTGAAGATTAATTAGAGTAAGAAACACTGTTTTTCCTATGGTTGAAGAATAATTAGAGAAATAAAGGACTGTTTTACCTAGGTTGAAAAATAATTAGAGTGAAAAAACACTGTTTTTCCTAGGGTTGAGGAATCATTAGTGTGAAGAAACACTTCTTTCCTAGGGTTGAAAGATAATTAGAGTGAAAAAACACTGTTTTTCCTAGGGTTGAAGAATAATTAGAGTAAAAAAACTCTTTATCCTATGGTTGAAGAATAATTTGATTAAAAAACACTGTTATTCCTAGGGTTGAAAAATAATTAGAGTAAAAAACACTGTTTTTCCTAGGGTTTAAAAGTAATTATGAAAAAAACACTGTTTCTCCTAGGGTTGAAGAATTAATTAGAGTAAAAAACACTGTTTTTCCAAGAGTTGAAGAATCATTAGAGTGAAAAAACACTGTTTTTCCTAGGGTTGAAGAATAATTGCCGTAAAAAACACTGTTTCTCCTAGGGTTTAAAAATATTTAGAGAAAAAAATACTGTTTGTGCTAGGGTTGAAGAATAATTAGAGTAAAAAACACTGTTTTTCGTAGGGTTGAATAATAGTCAGAGTAGAAAACACTGTAATTCCCAGGGTTGAAGACTAATTAGAATGAAAAACACTGTTTTTCCTAGGGTTGAGGAATTATTGGAGTAAAAACTCTGTTTTTCCTTGGTTTGAAGAATAATTAGAGTGAAACAACACTGTTTTACCCAGGGTTGAAGAATAATTAGGGTGAAAAATCTCTTCCCCTAGGGTTGAAGAATAATTAGAGTAAAAAACAATGAATTTCCTTGTTGAAGAATAATTGGAGTGAAAAACCCTGTTTTTCCTAGGGTTGAAGAATAATTACAGTAAAAATCACTGTTTTTCCTAGGGTTGAAGAATAATTAGAGTAAAAACACTGTTTTTCCTAGGGTTGATGAATAATTGGAGTGAAAAAAAGCCCTGTTTTTCCGAGGGTTGAAGAATAATTAGAGTGAAACAACACTGTTTTCCCAGGGTTGAGGAATAATTAGAGTGAAAAAACACGGTTATCCTTGGGTTGAAGGATAATTAGAGTAAAATAATGTTTATCCTTGTTGAAGAATAATTTGAGTGGAAAACACTGCTTTTCCTAAGGTTGAAGAATAATTACCGCAAAAAACACTGTTTTTCCTAAGGTTGAAGGATAATTAGAGTGAAAAAACAACAATTTTCCTAGGGTGAAGAATAATTGGAGTACAAAACACAGTTGTTTTTAGGTTTGAAGAATAATTAGAGTGAAGAAACACTGTTTTTTCCAAGGGTTGAAGAATAATTAGAGTAAAAAATCCTGTATTCCCTAGGGTTGAAGAGTAATTAGAGTGATAAAAACACTGTTTTTTCTAGGGTTGAAAAATAATTAGAGCAAAAAAACACTGTTTTTCGTAGGGTTGAAGAATAATTCGAGTAAACAAACACTGTTTTTTATGGGGTTGAAGAATAATTAGAGTGAAAAAACACTGTTTTTCCTAGGGTTGAAGAATAATAATTAGAGTGAAATATCACTGTTTTCCGTAGGGTTGAAGAATCATTAGAGTTAAATAACACTGTTTTTCCTAGGGTTGAAGAATAATTAGAGTGAAAAAACACTGTTTTTCCTAGGGATGAACAATAATTAAAGTAAAAAACACTGTTTTTCCTAGGGTTGAAGGATAATTAGAGTGAAAAAACAACTTTTTTCATAGAGTGGAAGAATAATTGGAGTAAAAAACACAGTTGTTTTTAGGTTTGAAGAATAATTAGAGTGAAAAAAAACACTGTTTTTTCCAAGGGGTGAAGAATAATTAGAGTAAAAAACCCTGTATTCCCTAGGGTTGAAAAATAATTAGAGCAAAAAAACACTGTTTTTCGTAGGATTGAAGAATAATTCGAGTAAAAAACACTGTTTTTATAGGGTGGAAGAATAATTAGAGTGAAAAAACACTGTTTTTTCCTAGGGTTGAGGAATCATTAGAGTGAAGATACACTTTTTTCCTAGGGTTGACGGATAATTAGATTAAAAAAACACTGTTTTTCCTAGGGTTGAAAAATAATTAGAGTAAAAAAAACTCTTTATCCTAGGGTTGAAGAATAATTTGATTAAAAAACACTGTTATTCCTAGGGTTGAAAAATAATTAGAGTAAAAACACTGTTTTTCCTAGGGTTGAGGAATAATTACAGTTAAAAAACACTGTTTTTTCCTAGGGTTGAAGAATAATTAGAGTGAAAAAACAATGTTTTTCCCTGGGATGAAAAATGATTAAAGTTAAAAACACTGTTTTCCTGGGTATGAAGAATAATTAGAGTAAAACACACTGTTATTCCTAGGGTTGAAGATTAATTAGAGTGTAAAAACACTGTTTATCCAAGGGCTGAAGAATAATTAGAGTGAAAAAACACGGTTTTTCCCAGGGTTGAAGAATAATTAGGGTTGAAAAATACTGTTCTTCCTAGGGTTGAAGATTAATTAGAGTAAGAAACACTGTTTTTCCTATGGTTGAAGAATAATTAGAGAAATAAAGGACTGTTTTACCTAGGTTGAAAAATAATTAGAGTGAAAAAACACTGTTTTTCCTAGGGTTGAGGAATCATTAGAGTGAAGAAACACTTCTTTCCTAGGGTTGAAAGATAATTAGAGTGAAAAAACACTGTTTTTCCTAGGGTTGAAGAATAATTAGAGTAAAAAAAACTCTTTATCCTATGGTTGAAGAATAATTTGATTAAAAAACACTGCTATTCCTAGGGTTGAAAAATAATTAGAGTAAAAAACACTGTTTTTCCTAGGGTTTAAAAGTAATTATGAAAAAAACACTGTTTCTCCTAGGGTTGAAGAATTAATTAGAGTAAAAAACACTGTTTTTCCAAGAGTTGAAGAATCATTAGAGTGAAAAAACACTGTTTTTCCTAGGGTTGAAGAATAATTACCGTAAAAAGCACTGTTTCTCCTAGGGTTTAAAAATATTTAGAGAAAAAAATACTGTTTGTGCTAGGGTTGAAGAATAATTAGAGTAAAAAACACTGTTTTTCCTAGGGTTGAATAATAGTCAGAGTAGAAAACACTGTAATTCCCAGGGTTGCAGACTAATTAGAATGAAAAACACTGTTTTTCCTAGGGTTGAGGAATTATTGGAGTAAAAACTCTGTTTTTCCTAGGGTTGAAGAATAATTAGAGTGAAACAACACTGTTTTACCCAGGGTTGAAGAATAATTAGGGTGAAAAAACACTCTTCCCCTAGGGTTGAAGAATAATTAGAGTAAAAAACAATGAATTTCCTTGTTGAAGAATAATTGGAGTGAAAAACCCTGTTTTTCCTAGGGTTGAAGAATAATTACAGTAAAAATCACTGTTTTTCCTAGGGTTGAAGAATAATTAGAGTAAAAACACTGTTTTTCCTAGGGTTGATGAATAATTGGAGTGAAAAAAAACCCTGTTTTTCCTAGGGTTGAAGAATAATTAGAGTGAAACAACACTGTTTTCCCAGGGTTGAAGAATATTTAGAGTGAAAAAACACGGTTATCCTTGGGTTGAAGAATAATTAGAGTAAAAATAATGTTTTTCCTTGTTGAAGAATAATTTGAGTGAAAAACACTGCTTTTCCTAAGGTTGAAGAATAATTACCGCAAAAAACACTGTTTTTCCTAAGGTTGAAGGATAATTAGAGTGAAAAACAACAATTTTCCTAGGGTGGAAGAATAATTGGAGTACAAAACACAGTTGTTTTTAGGTTTGAAGAATAATTAGAGTGAAGAAACACTGTTTTTTCCAAGGGTTGAAGAATAATTAGAGTAAAAAATCCTGTATTCCCTAGGGTTGAAGAGTAATTAGAGTGATAAAAACACTGTTTTTTCTAGGGTTGAAAAATAATTAGAGCAAAAAAACACTGTTTTTCGTAGGGTTGAAGAATAATTCGAGTAAAAAAACACTGTTTTTTTATGGGGTTGAAGAATAATTAGAGTGAAAAAACACTGTTTTTCCTAGGGTTGAAGAATAATAATTAGAGTGAAATATCACTGTTTTCCGTAGGGTTGAAGAATCATTAGAGTTAAATAACACTGTTTTTCCTAGGGTTGAAGAATAATTAGAGTGAAAAAACACTGTTTTTCCTAGGGATGAACAATAATTAAAGTAAAAAACCACTGTTTTTCCTATGGCTGAAGAATACGTAGATTGAAACACACTGGGTTTCCTGGGGTTGAAGAATAATTAGAGTGAAAACACTGTTTCTCCAACGATTGAAGAAAAAATAGGGTAAAAACACTGTGTTTTCTAGGGTTGAAGAATATTTAGAGTAAAAATCACTGTTTTTCCTAGGGTTGAATAATCGTCAGAGTAAAAAACACTGTAATTCCCAGGGTTGAAGACTAATTAGAGTGAAAAACACTGGTCTTCCTAGGGTTGAGGAATTATTAGAGTAAGAACACTGTTTTTCCTAGGGTTGAAGAATAATTAGAGTGAAACAACACAGTTTTACCCATGGTTGAAGAATAATTAGGGTGAAAAAACACTGTTTCCCTAGGGTTGAGGAATAATTAGAGTAAAAACAATGATTTTCCTTGTTGAAGAATAATTAGAGTGAAAACCCCTTTTTTTCCTAGGGTTGAAGAATAATTACAGTAAAAACACTGTTTTTCCTAGGGTTGAAGAATAATTAGAGTAAAAACACTGTTTTTCCTATGGTTGATGAATAATTGGAGTGCAAAAACCCTGTTTTTCCTAAGGTTGAAGAATAATTAGTGTGAAACAACACTGTTTCTCCCAGGGTTGAAGAATAATTAGAGTGAAAAAACAAAGGAAGGAAGGAAGCTTGTAGTTTAACGTGACCGTTAATCTTGAGATCATGAGCCACGGGACCTCCGTTTTACGTGGAATCCGAACCACAGGACATGGCATTTCACTTCGAAAATGTGAAAAAACACGGTTATCCTAGGGTTGAAGAATAATTAGAGTAAAAAATAATGTTTTTCCTTTTTGAAGAATACTTAGAGTGAAAAACACTCTTTTTCCTAAGGTTGAAGAATAATTACAGTAAAAAACACTGTTTTTCCTAGGGTTGAAGGATAATTAGAGTGAAAAAACAACTTTTTTCATAGGGTGGAAGAATAATTGGAGTAAAAAACACAGTTGTTTTTAGGTTTGAAGAATAATTAGAGTGAAAAAAACACTGTTTTTTCCAAGGGGTGAAGAATAATTAGAGTAAAAAACCCTGTATTCCCTAGGGTTGAAGAATAATTAGAGTGAGAAACACTGTTTTTCCTAGGGTTGAAAAATAATTAGAGCAAAAAACACTGTTTTTCGTAGGGTTGAAGAATAATTCGAGTAAAAAACACTGTTTTTATAGGGTGGAAGAATAATTAGAGTGAAAAAACACCGTTTTTCCTAGGGCTGAAGAATAATAATTAGAGTGAAATATCACTGTTTTCTGTAGGGTTGAAGAATAATTGGAGTGAATAAACCCTGTTTTTCTTAGGTTGAAGAATAATTAGAGTGAAAAAACACTGTTTTTCCTAGGATTGAAGAATAATTAGAGAAAAACTCAGTTATTCCTAGGTTTGAAGAATATTTAGAATAAGAAACACTGCTTTCCTAGGGTGAAGAATGATTAGAGTGAAAAATACACTGCTTTACCTAGGGTTGAAGAAAAATTAAAGGAAAAAACCCTGTTTTTCATAGGGTTGAAGAATAATTAGAATGAAAATCACCGTATTTCCCAAGGTTGAAAAATAATTAGAAAAAAACAATGTTATTTCTAGGGTTGAAGAATAATTAGAGTAATAAAACACTGTTATTCTAGGGTTGAGGAATCACGAGAGTTAAAAAACAATGTTTTTCTTCTGATTGAGGGACACTTAAGAATGAAAAAACACTGTTTTACCTAGGTTTGAAGAATAATTAGAGAGAAAAAACACTGTTTTTCCTATGGTTGAAGAATAATTAGATTAAAAAGAACACTGTTTTTCCTAGGGTTGAAAAATAATTAGAATGAAAAAACACTGTTTTTCCAAGGGTTGAAGAATAATTAGTGTGAAAAACACTGTTTTCCGTAGGGTTGAAGAATAATTAGATTAAAATGCACTGTTCTTCCTAGGGTTGAAGATTAATGAGAATAAAACACTGTTTTTCCTAGAGTTGAAAAATAATTAGAATGAAAAAACACGGTTTTCCTAGGGTTGAAAGATAATTAGATTAAAAAACACTGTTTTTCCTAGGGTTGAAGAATAATTTGATAAAAGCACACTGTTTAACCTAGGGTTGAAAAATAATAAGAGTAAAAAACACTGTTTTTCCTAGGGTTGAAAAATAATTAGAGTAAAAAACACTGCATTTCCTTGGGTTGAAGAATTATTAGAGTATGAAAACACTGTTTTTCCTAGGGTTGAAGAGTAATTAGAGTAATAAACACTGTTTTTCCTAGGGTCGAAGAATTATTAGAGTGAACTTTTTTCCTAGGAATGAAGAATAACTAAAGTGATAAAACTCTGTTTTTCCTAGGGTTGAACACTAATAGAGTAAAAGACACTGTTTTTCCTGGAGTTGAATTATAATTAGAGTAAAAAAACACCGCTTTTCCTAGGGATGAAGAATAATTAGAGTGAAAAAAACACTGCTTATCCTGGGTTTGAAGATTAATTAGATTAACCAGCACTGTTCTTCCTAGGGTTGAAGATTAACTAGAATAAAAACACTGTTTTTCCTAGGGTTGAAGAATAATTTGATAAAAACACACTGTTTTACCTAGGGTTGAAAAATAATAAGAGTAATAAACACTGTTTATCCTAGGGTTGAAAAATAATTAGAGTAAACACTGCATTTCCTTGGGTTGAAGAATTATAAGAGTAAAAAAACACTGTTTTTCCTAGGGTTAAAGAATAATTAGAGTAAAAAACACTGTTTTTTCCAAGAGTTGAAGAGTCATTAGAGTGAAAAAACACGGTTTTTCCCAGGGATGGAGACTAATTAGTGTGATCCAACACTGTTTTTCATAGGGTGGCAGAATAATTAGTGTAATAAACACTGTTTTTTTTCCTAGGGTTGAAGAATAATTAGAGTGAAAAAAAAACTGTTTTTCCCAGGGTTGAAGAATAATTAGAGAGTAAAAGCACAGTTTTCCCTAGGGTTGAAGATTAATTAGAGTAAAATAAACACTTTTTTCCTTGGGTTAAAGAATAATTAGAGTGAAAAACACTGTTTTCTCTAGGGTTGAAGAATAATTACAGTAAGACACTGTTTCTCCTACGGTTGAAGAATAATTAGAGTAAAAAAACAACTTTTTACCAAGGGTGGAAGAATAATTGGAGTAAAAAACACTGTTTTTCCTAGGTTTGAAGAATAATTAGAGTGAAAAAACACTATTTCCTAGGGTTGAAGAATAATTAGAATGAAAAACACTGTTTTTAATAGGGATGAAGAATTATTAGAGTGAAAAAACACTGTTTTTCCTAGGGTGGAAGAATAATTAGTGTAAAAAAACACTGTTTTTCCTAGGGTTGATGAATCATTAGTGTGAAAAAACACTGTTTTTCCTAGGGTCGGAGAATAATTAGAGTAAAAATCACTGTTTTTCCTAGGGTTGAAGAATCATTGGAGTAAAGCAACACTGTTTTTCCTAGGTTTGAAGAATAATTAGAGATAAAAACCCTGTTTTTCCTAGGGTTGAAAAATATTTAGATTAAAGACGAAACTGCTTTTCCTAGGATTGAAGAATAATTAGAGTAAAAAGCACTGTTTTTCCTAGGGTTGAGGAATAATTAGAGTTAAAAAACACTGTTTTTGCTAGGGTTGAATAATAATTAGAGTGAAAAAACAATGTTTTTCCTGGGGTTGAAAAATAATTAGAGTAAAAAAAACTGTTTTTCCTGGGTTTGAAGAATAATTAGAGTAAAAGACACTGTTATTCCTAGGGTTGAAGTTTAATTAGAGTGAAAAAACACTGTTTTTCCTAGGGCTGAAGAATAATTAGAATGAAAAAACACGGTTTTTCCCAGGGTTGAAGAATCATTAGGGTTGAAAAATATTGTTTTTCCTAGGGTTGAAGATTAATTAGAGTAAAAAACACTGTTTTTCCTAGGGTTGAAGAATAATTAGAGAAATAAAGGACTGTTTTACCTAGGTTGAAAAATAATTAGAGTGAAAAAACACTGTTTTTCCTAGGGTTGAGGAATCATTAGAGTGAAGATACACTTTTTTCCTAGGGTTGACGGATAATTAGATTGAAAAAACACTGTTTTTCCTAGGGTTGAAGAATAATTAGAGTAAAAAAACTCTTTATCCTACGGTTGAAGAATAATTTGATTAAAAACACTGTTATTCCTAGGGTTGAAAAATAATTAGAGTAAAAAACACTGTTTTTCCTAGGGTTTAAAATAATTATGAAAATAACACTGTTTCTCCTAGGGTTGAAGAATTAATTAGAGTAAAAAACACTGTTTTTCCAAGAGTTGAAGAATCATTAGAATGAAAAAACACTGTTTTTCCTAGGGTTGAAGAATAATTACCGTAAAAACACTGTTTCTACTAGGGTTTAAAAATATTTAGAGAAAAAAATACTGTTTCTGCTAGGGTTGAAGAATAATTAGAGTAAAAAACACTGTTTTTTTCCTAAGGTTGAAGAATAATTAGTGTGAAAAACACTGTTTTTCCTAGGGTTGAAGAATAATAAGGGTAAATACCACTGTTTTTCCAAGGGTTGAAGAATAATTAGAGTAAAAAAACACTGTTTTTCCTAAGGTTGTTGAATAATTAGAGTGAAAAAAGACTTTTTCCTTGGTTTGAAGAATAGTTAGAGTAAAAAAGACACTTTTTCCTAGGGTTTAAGGATAATTTGATTAAAAAAACACTGTTATTCCCAGGGTTGAAAAATAATTAGATAAAAAAACACTGTTTTTCCTATTGTTTAAAAGTAATTAGAGAAAAAAAAACACTTTTTCTCCTAGGGTTAAAAAATAATTAGAGTAAAAAACTCTGTTTTTCCAAGAGTTGAAGAATCATTAGAGTGAAAAAACATTGTTTTTCCTAGGGTTGATGAATAATTAGAGTGAAAAAACACTGCTTTTCCTAGGGTTGAAGAATAATAATTTAGAGTGAAAAAGCACGATTTTTCCTAGGTTTGAAGAATAAATCGAGTGAAAAAAGCACTGTTTTCCTAGGGTTGAAAACTATTTAGAGTGAAAAACCACTGTTTTTCCAAGGGTGGAAGTATAATTAGAGTGGAAAGACACTTTTACCTAGGGTGGAAGAATAATTTGATTGAATAAACACTGTTTTTCCTAGGGTTCAAGAACAATTAGAGTGCAGAACCCTGTTTCTCCTAGGGTTGAAGTATATTTCGAGTAAAGAAAAAATTGTTTTTTCCTAGGATTGAAGAATAATTAGAGTAAAAAGGACTGTTTTTACCACGGTTGAGGAATAATTAGAGTGAAAAAACTCTGTTTTTCCCAGGGTTGAAGAATAATTAGATTGAAAAATTACCGTTATTCCTAGGGTTGAAAAATAATTATAATAAAAGTACACTGTTTTTCCTAGTTTTGAAGAATAACTAGATTAGAAACACTGTTATTCCTAGAGTTGAAGAATAATTAGAGTGAAAAAACACTGTTTTGCCTAGGTTAGAAGAATATATACAGTAAAAACACTGTTTTTCCTTATTGAAGAATAATTAGAGTAATAAAACTCTGTTTTTCCTAGGGTTGAAGAATAATTACCGTAAAAACACTGTTTCTCCTAGGGTTTAAAAATATTTAGAGAAAAAAATACTGTTTCTGCTAGGGTTGAAGAATAATTAGAGTAAAAAACACTGTTTTTCCTAAGGTTGAAGAATAATTAGTGTGAAACACACTGTTTTTCCTAGGGTTGAAGATTATTAAGAGTAAAAACCACTGTTTTTCCAAGGGTTGAAGAATAATTAGAGTAAAAAAACACTGTTTTTCCTAGGGTTGTTGAATATTTAGAGTGAGAAAATACTGTTTTTCTTTGGTTTGAAGAATAATTAGAGTAAAAAACACACTTTATCCTAGGGTTGAAGAATACTTTGATTAAAAAACACTGTTATTCCTAGGGTTGAAAAATAATTAGATTAAAAACACTGTTTTTCCTAGGGTTTAAAAGTAATTAGAAAGAAAACACTTTTTCTCTTAGGGTTAAAAATAATTAGAGTAAAAAAACACTGTTTTTCCAAGAGTTGAAGAATCATTAGAGTGAAAAAACACTGTTTTTCCCAGGGATGGAGAATAATTAGAGTGAACCAACACTGTTTTTCCTAGGGTTGAAGAATAATTAGGGTAAAAAACATTGTTTTAACTAGGGTTGAAGAATAATTAGAGTAAAAAAAAACTGTTTTTACCAGGGTTGAAGAATAATTATAGAGAAAAAGCACAGTTTTCCCTAGGGTTGATGATTAATTAGAGTAAAATAACACTTTTTTCCTTGGGTTAAAGAATAATTAGATTAAAAACACTGTTTTTCCTGGGGTTGAAGAATATTTAGAGTGAGAAACACTGTTTTCCCTAAGGTTGAAGAATAATTACAGTAAAACACTGTTTTTCCTAGGGTTGAAGAATAATTAGAGTAAAAAACAACTTTTTTTTCCAAGGGTGGAAGAATTATTGGAGTAAAAAACACTGTTTTTCCTAGGTTTGAAGAATAATCAGAGTGAAAAACTCTATTTCCTAGGGTTGAAGAATAATTAGAATGAAAAACACTGTTTTAATCGGGTTGAAGAATTATTAGAGTGAAAAAAAACACTGTTTTTCCTAGGGTCGAAGAATAATTAGAGTAAAAACACTGTTTTTCCTGGGGTTGAAGAATAATTAGAGTGAAAAAACACAGTTCTTCCTGGGGTTGAAGAATAATTAGAGTAAAAAACACTGTTTTTCCTTGGCTTGAAGAATAATTAGTGTAAGAACAGTGTTTTTTCTAGGGTTGAAGAATCATTAGAGTGGAAAAAACACTGTTTTTCCTTGGGTCGAAGAATAATTAGAGTAAAAATCAATGTTTTTCCTAGGGTTAAAAAATCATAGGAGGGAAGCAACACTGTTTTTCCTAGGTTTGAAGAATAATTAGAGATAAAAAACACTGTTTTTCCTAGGGTTGAGGAATAATTAGTGTGAAAAAACACTGTTTTTTCCTAGGGTTGAAGAATAATTAGAGTGACAAAACAATGTTTTTCCTAGGGTTGAAGAATATTTAGAGGAAAAAACACTCCTTATCCTAGGGTTGATGAATAATTTGATTTAAAAACACAGTTATTCCTAGGGTTGAAAAATAATTAGTGTAAAAAACACTGTTTTTCCAAGAGTTGAGGAATCATTAGGGTAAAAAAAACACTGTTTTTCTTAGGGTTGAAGGATAATTACAGAAAAAACGCTGTTTTTCCTAGGGTTGAAGAATAATTAAAGTAAAAACACTGTTTTTCCTAGGGTTTAAGAATAATTAGAGTAAAAAACACTGTTTTTCCTAGGGTTGAAAAATAGTTAGAGTAAAAAACGCTGTTTTCCTAGGGTTGAAGAATCATTAGAGTGAAAAAGCACTGTTTTTCCTAGGGTTGATGAATAATTAGAGTAAAAAACACTCTTTATCCTAGGGTTGAAGATTAATTTGACAAAAAAACACTGTTTTCCCTAGGGTTGAACATAATTAGAGTAAAAAACACTGTTTTTCCTAGGGTTTAAAAGTAATTAAGAAAAAAACACTGTTTCTCGTAGGGTTGAAGAATTAATTAGAGCAAAAAACGCTGTTTTTCCAAGAGTTGAAGAATCATTAGAGTGATAAAACACTGTTTTTCCTAGGGTTGAAGGATAATTACAGAAAAAACACTGTTTTTCCTAGGGTGAAGAATAATTAAAGTAAAAACACTGTTTTTTCCTAGGGTTTAGGAATAATTAGAGTCAAAAACACTGTTTTTCCTAGGGTTGAAAAATAGTTAGAGTAAAAAACGCTGTTTTCCTAGGGTTGAAGAATCATTAGAGTGAAAAAGCACTGTTTTTCCTAGGGTTGATGAATAATTAGAGTAAAAAACACTCTTTATCCTAGGGTTGAAGTTTAATTTGACAAAAAAACACTGTTTTTCCTAGGGTTGAAAATAATTAGAGTAAAAAACACTGTTTTTCCTAGGGTTCAAAAGTAATTAGATTAAGAAACACTTTTTCTCCTAGGTTTGAAGAAAAATTAGAGTAAATAACACTGTTTTTCCAAGAGTTGAAGAATAATTAGAGTGAAAAAACACTCTTTTCCTAGGGTTGAAAAATAATAATTAAGAGTGAAAAAACACGATTTTTCCTAGGTTTGAAGAATAAATCGAATGAAAAAAACACTGTTTTTCCTAGGGTTGAAAAATAATTAGAGTGAAAAAACACTGTTTTTCCAAGGGTGGAAGAATAATTAGAGTGAAAAGACACTCATTTACCTAGGGTGGAAGAAAAATTTGCTAAATAAACACTGTTTTTCCTAGGGTTGAAGAACAATTAGAGTGAAGAATCCTGTTTTTCCTAGGATTGAAGTATATTTAGAGTAAAGAAAAAATTGTTTTTCTTAGGATTGAAGAATAATTAGGGTAAAAAACACTGTTTTTCCACGGTTGAGGAATAATTAGAGTGAAAAAACACTGTTTTTCCTAGGGTTGAAGGATAATTAGAGTAAAAAATTACCGTTTTTCCTAGGGTTGAAAAATAATTATAATAAAAGTACACTGTTTTTCCTAGTTTCGAAGAATAACTAGTATAAAAATCACTGTTATTCCTAGAGTTGAAGAATAATTAGAGTGAAAAAACACTGTTTTGCCTAGGTTTGAAGAATATATACAGTAAAAACACTGTTTTTCCTAGGATTGAAGAATAATTAGAGTAATAAAACTCTGTTTTACCTAGGGTTAAAGAATAATTACCGTAAAAAACACTGTTTCTCCTAGGGTTTAAAAATTTTTAGAGAAAAAATACTGTTTCTGCTAGGGTTGAAGAATAATTAGAGTAAAAAACACTGTTTTTCCTAAGGTTGAAGAATAATCAATGTGAAGAAACACTGTTTTTCCTAGGGTTGAAGAATAATAAGAGTAAAAACCACTGTTTTTCCAAGGGTGGAAGAATAATTAGAGTAAAAAAACACTGTTTTTCCTCGGGTTGTTGAAAAATTAGAGTGAAAAAAGACTGTTTTTCCTTGGTTTGAAAATAATTAGAGTAAAAAACACACTTTATCCTAGGGTTGAAGAATAATTTGATTAAAAAAACACTGTTATTCCTAGGGTTGAAAAATAATTAGATTAAAACACAGTGTTTTTCCTAGGGTTTAAAAGTAATTAGAGAAAAATAACACTTTTTCTCCTAGGGTTAAAAATAATTAGAGTAAAAAACACTGTTTTTCCAAGAGTTGAAGAATCATTAGAGTGAAAAAACACTGTTTTTTCCCAGGGATGAAGAATAATTGGAGTAATAAACACTGTTTTACCTAGGGTTGAAGAATAATTAGAGTGAAAAAACTGTTTTTCCCAGGGTTGAAGAATAATTAGAGAGAAAAAGGACAGTTTTCCCTAGGGTTGAAGATTAATTAGAGTAAAATAACACTTTTATCCTTGGGTTAAAGAATAATTAGATTAAAAACACTGTTTTTCCTGGGGTTGAAGAATATTTAGAGTGAGAAACAGTGTTTTCCCTAAGGTTGAAGAATAATTACAGTAAAACACTGTTTTTCCTAGGGTTGAAGAATAATTAGAGTAAAAAACAACTATTTTCCAAGGGTGGCAGAATAATTGGAGTAAAAAACACTGTTTATCCTAGGTTTGAAGAATAATCAGAGTGAAAAACTCTATTTCGTAGGGTTGAAGAATAATTAGAATGAAAAACACTGTCTTAATCGGGTTGAAGAATTATTAGAGTGAAAAAAACACTGTTTTTCCTAGGGTGGAATAATAATTAGTGTAAAAACACTGTTTTTCCTGGGTTTGAAGAATAATTAGAGTGAAAAAACACTGTTCTTCCTGGGGTTGAAGAATAATTAGAGTAAAAAACACTGTTTTTTCCTTGGCTTGAAGAATAATTAATGTAAGAACAGTGTTTTTCCTAGGGTTGAAGAATCATTAGAGTGGAAAAAACACAGTTTTTCCTTGGGTCGATGAATAATTAGAGTAAAAATCACTGTTTTTCCTTGGGTAAAAGAATCATAGGAGGGAAGCAACACTGTTTTTCCTAGGTTTGAAGAATAATTAGAGATAAAAACAATGTTTTTCCTAGGGTTGAAGAATATTTAGAGTAAAGACGGAACTGCTTTTCCTAGGATTGAAGAATAATTAGAGTAAAAAACACTGTTTTTCCTAGGGTTGAGGAATAATTAGTGTGAAAAAACAATGTTTTTTCCTGGGGTTGAAGAATAATTAGAGTGACAAAACAATGTTTTTCCTAGGGTTGAAGAATATTTAGAGGAAAAAACACTCCTTATCCTAGGGTTGATGAATAATTTGATTAAAACACAGTTATTCCTAGGGTTGAAAAATAATTAGAGTAAAAAACACTGTTTTTCCAAGAGTTGAAGGATCATTTGAGTGAAAAAAACACTGTTTTTCCTAGGGTTGAACAATAATAGAGTAAAAGACACTGTTTTTCCTAGGGTTGAAGAATAATTAGAGTAAAAATCACTGTTTTTCCTAGGGTTGAAGAATAATTAGAGAGAAAAAAACACTGCTTATCCTGGGGTTGAAGATTAATTAGAATAAAAACACAGTTTTTCCTAGGGTTGAAGAATAATTTGATAAAAACACACTGTTTTACCTAGGGTTGAAAAATAATAAGAGTAAAAAACAGTGTTTATCCTAGGGTTGAAAAATAATTAGAGAAAAAAACACTGCATTTCCTTGGGGTGAAGAATTATTAGAGTAAAAAAACACTGTTTTTCCTAGGGTTAAAGAATAATTAGAGTAAAAAACACTGTTTTTCCAAGATTTGAAGAATCATTATATGTGAAAAAACACTGTTTTTCCCAGGGATGGAGAATAATTAGAGTGATCCAACACTGTTTTTCATAGGGTGGAAGAATAATTAGAGTAATAAACACTGTTTTACCTAGGGTTGAAGAATAATTAGAGTGAAAAAAAAACTGTTTTTCCCAGGGTTGAAGAATAATTAGAGAGAAAAAGCACAGTTTTCCCTAGTGTTGAAGATTAATTAGAGTAAAATAACACTTTTTTCCTTGGGTTAAAGAATAATTAGAGTAAAAACACTGTTTTTCCTGGGGTTGAAGAATAATTAGAGTGAAAAACACTGTTTTCTCTAGGGTTGAAGAATAATTACAGTAAGACACTGTTTTTCCTAGGTTTGAAGAATAATTAGAGTAAAAAAACAACTTTTACCAAGGGTGGAAGAATATTGGAGTAAAAAACACTTTTTTCTCCTAGGTTTGAAGAATAATTAGAGTGAAAAAGCACTATTTCCTAGGGTTGAAGAACAATTAGAATGAAAAGCACTGTTTTTAATAGGGTTGAAGAATTATTAGAGTGAAAAATCGCTATTTTTCCTAGGGTGGAAGAATAATTAGAGTAAAAAACACTGTTTTTCCTGGGGTTGAAGAATAATTAGAGTGAAAAAACACTATCTTCCTGGGGTTGAAGAATAATTAGAGTAAAAAAACACTGCTTTTCCTTGGCTTGAAGAATAATTAGTGTAAAAAAACACTGTTTTTCCTAGGGTTGATGAATCATTAGAGTGAAAAAAACACTTTTTCCTAGGGTCGAAGAATAATTAGAGTAAAAATCACTGTTTTTCCTAGGGTTGAAGAATCATTGGAGTGAAGCAACACTGTTTTTCCTAGGGTTGAAGAATAATTAGAGATAAAAACCCTGTTTTTCCTAGGGTTGAAAAATATTTAGAGTAAAGACGAAACTGCTTTTCCTAGGATTGAAAAATAATTAGAGTAAAAAGCACTGTTTTTCCTAGGGTTGAGGAATAATTAGAGTTAAAAACACTGTTTTTTCCTAGGGTTGAAGAATAATTAGAGTGAAAAAACAACTTTTTTTCCAAGGGTGGAAGAATAATTGGAGTAAAAAACACTGTTTTTCCTAGGTTTGAAGAATAATTAGAGTAAAAAAACAACTTTTTTTTCCAAGGGTGGAAGAATAATTGGAGTAAAAAACACTGTTTTTCCTAGGTTTGAAGAATAATCAGAGTGAAAAACTCTATTTCGTAGGGTTGAAGAAAAATTAGAATGAAAAACACTGTTTTAATCGGGTTGAAGAATTATTAGAGTGAAAAAAAACACTGTTTTTCCTAGGGTGGAATAATAATTAGAGTAAAAACACTGTTTTTCCTGGGGTTGAAGAATAATTAGAGTGAAAAAAACACTGTTCTTCCTGGGGTTGAAGAATAATTAGTGTAAAAATCACTGTTTTTCCTAGGGTTAAAGAATCATAGGAGGGAAGCAACACTGTTTTTCCTAGGTTTGAAGAATAATTAGAGATAAAAACAATGTTTTTCCTAGGGTTGAAGAATATTTAGAGTAAAGACGGAACTGCTTTTCCTAGGATTCAAGAATAATTAGAGTAAAAAACACTGTTTTTCCTAGGGTTGAGGAATAATTAGTGTGAAAAAACACTGTTTTTCCTAGGGTTGAAGAATAATTAGAGTGACAAAACAATGTTTTTCCTAGGGTTGAAGAATATTTAGAGTAAAAAACACTCCTTATCCTAGGGTTGATGAATAATTTGATTAAAAAACACAGTTATTCCTAGGGTTGAAAAATAATTAGAGTAAAAAACACTGTTTTTTCCAAGAGTTGAAGGATCATTAGAGTGAAAAAACACTGTTTTTCTTAGGGTTGAAGGATAATTACAGAAAAAACGCTGTTTTTCCTAGGGTTGAAGAATAATTAAAGAAAAAAAAACTGTTTTTCCTAGGGTTTAAGAATAATTAGAGTAATAAACACTGTTTTTCCTAGGGTTGAAAAATAGTTAGAGTAAAAACGCTGTTTTCCTTGGGTTGAAGAATCATTAGAGTGAAAAAGCACTGTTTTTCCTAGGGTTGATGAATAATTAGAGTAAAGAACACTCTTTATCCTAGGGTTGAAGATTAATTTGACAAAAAAAACACTGTTTTTCCTAGGGTTGAAAATAATTAGAGTAAAAAACACTGTTTTTCCTAGGGTTTAAAAGTAATTAAGAAAAAACACTGTTTCTCCTAGGGTTGAAGAATTAATTAGAGTAAAAAACACTGTTTTTCCAAGAGTTGAAGAATCATTAGAGTGAAAAAACACTGTTTTTCCTAGGGTTGAAGGATAATTACAGAAATAACACTGTTTTTCCTAGGGTTGAAGAATAATTAAAGTAAAAACACTGTTTTTCCTAGGGTTTAAGAATAATTAGAGTCAAAAACACTGTTTTTCCTAGGGTTGAAAAATAGTTAGAGTAAAAAACGCTGTTTTCCTAGGGTTGAAGAACAATTAGAGCGAAGAACCCTGTTTTTCCTAGGGTTGAAGTATATTTAGAGTAAAGAAAAAATTGTTTTTCCTAGGATTGAAGAATAATTAGAGTAAAAACACTGTTTTTTCCACGGTTGAGGAATAATTAGAGTGAAAAAACACTGTTTTTCCTAGGGTTGAAGAATAATTAGAGTGAAAAATTACCGTTTTTCCTAGGGTTGAAAAATAATTATAATAAAAGTACACTGTTTTTCCTAGTTTTGAAGAATAACTAGTATAAAAACACTGTTATTCCTAGAGTTGAAGAATAATTAGAGTGAAAAAACACTGTTTTGCCTAGGTTTGAAGAATATATACAGTAAAAACACTGTTTTTCCTAGGATTGAAGAATAATTAGAGTAATAAAACTCTGTTTTTCATTGGGTTGAAGAATAATTACCGTAAAAAACACTATTTCTCCTAGGGTTTAAAAATATTTAGAGAAGAAAATACTGTTTCTGCTAGGGTTGAAGAATAATTAGAGTAAAAACACTGTTTTTCCAAGGGTTGAAGAATAATTAGAGTAAAAAACACTGTTTTTCCTAGGGTTGACAAATAGTTAGAGTAAAAAAACACTGTTTTTCCTAGGTTTGAAGAATAATTAGAGTAAAAAAACAACTTTTTTTTCCAAGGGTGGAAGAATAATTGGAGTAAAAAACACTGTTTTTCCTAGGTTTGAAGAATAATCAGGGTGAAAAACTCTATTTCGTAGGGTTGAAGAAAAATTAGAATGAAAAACACTGTTTTAATCGGGTTGAAGAATTATTAGAGTGAAAAAAACACTGTTTTTCCTAGGGTGGAATAATAATTAGAGTAAAAACACTGTTTTTCCTGGGGTTGAAGAATAATTAGAGTGAAAAAACACTGTTCTTCCTGGGGTTGAAGAATAATTAGTGTAAAAATCACTGTTTTTCCTAGGGTTAAAGAATCATAGGAGGGAAGCAACACTGTTTTTCCTAGGTTTGAAGAATAATTAGAGATAAAAACAATGTTTTCCTAGGGTTGAAGAATATTTAGAGTAAAGACGGAACTGCTTTTCCTAGGATTGAAGAATAATTAGAGTAAAAAACACTGCTTTTCCTAGGGTTGAGGAATAATTAGTGTGAAAAAACAATGTTTTTTCCTGGGGTTGAAGAATAATTAGAGTGACAAAACAATGTTTTTCCTAGGGTTGAAGAATATTTAGAGGAAAAAACACTCCTTATCCTAGGGTTGATGAATAATTTGATTAAAACACAGTTATTCCTAGGGTTGAAAAATAATTAGAGTAAAAAACACTGTTTTTCCAAGAGTTGAAGGATCATTAGAGTGAAAAAACACTGTTTTTCTTAGGGTTGAAGGATAATTACAGAAAAAACGCTGTTTTTCCTAGGGTTGAAGAATAATTAAAGTAAAAAAAACTGTTTTTCCTAGGGTTTAAGAATAATTAGAGTAAAAAACACTGTTTTTCCTAGGGTTGAAAAATAGAGTAAAAAACGCTGTTTTCCTTGGGTTGAAGAATCATTAGAGTGAAAAAGCACTGTTTTTCCTAGGGTTGATGAATAATTAGAGCAAAGAACACTCTTTATCGTAGGGTTGAAGATTAATTTGACAAAAAAAACACTGTTGTTCCTAGGGTTGAAAATAATTAGAGTAAAAAACACTGTTTTTCCTAGGGTTTAAACGTAATTAAGAAAAAAACTCTGTTTCTCCTAGGGTTGAAGAATTAATTAGAGTAAAAAACACTGTTTTTCCAAGAGTTGAAGAATCATTAGAGTGAAAAAACACTGTTTTTCCTAGGGTTGAAGGATAATTACAGAAAAAACACTGTTTTTCCTAGTGTTGAAGAATAATTAAAGTAATAACACTGTTTTTCCTAGGGTTTAAGAATAATTAGAGTAAAAAACACTGTTTTTCCTAGGGTTGACAAATAGTTAGAGTAAAAAACGCTGTTTTCCTAGGGTTGCAGAATCATTAGAGTGAAAATGCACTGTTTTTCCTAGGGTTGATGAATAATTAGAGTAAAAAACACTCTTTATCCTAGGGTTGAAGTTTAATTTGACAAAAAAACACTGTTTTTCCTAGGGTTGAAAATAATTAGAGTAAAAAACACTGTTTTTCCTAGGGTTTAAAAGTAATTAAGAAAAAAACTCTGTTTCTCCTAGGGTTGAAGAATTAATTAGAGTAAAAACTATGTTTTTCCAAGAGTTGAAGAATCATTAGAGTGAAAAAACACTGTTTTTCCTAGGGTTGAAGGATAATTACAGAAAAAACACTGTTTTTCCTAGTGTTGAAGAATAATTAAAGTAAGAACACTGTTTTTCCTAGGGTTTAAGAATAATTAGAGTAAAAAACACTGTTTTTCCTAGGGTTGAAAAATAGTTAGAGTAAAAAACGCTGTTTTCCTAGGGTTGAAGAATCATTAGAGTGAAAATGCACTGTTTTTCCTAGGGTTGATGAATAATTAGAGTAAAAAACACTCTTTATCCTAGGGTTGAAGTTTAATTTGACAAAAAATAACACTGATTTTCCTAGGGTTGAAAATAATTAGAGTAAAAAACACTGTTTTTCCTAGGGTTTAAAAGTAATTAGATTAAGAAACACTTTTTCTCCTAGGTTTGAAGAAAAATTAGAGTATAAACACTGTTTTTCCAGGAGTTGAAGAATAATTAGAGTGAAAAAACACTCTATTCCTAGGGATGAAAAATAATAATTAAGAGTGAAAAAACACGATTTTTCCTAGGTTTGAAGAATAAATCGAATGAAAAAAACAATGTTTTTCCTAGGGTTGAAAAATAATTAGAGTGAAAAAACACTGTTTTTCCAAGGGTGGAAGAATAATTAGAGTGAAAAGACACTGTTTTACCTTGGGTGGAAATTTAATTAAATAAACACTGTTTTTCCTAGGGTTGAAGAACAATTAGAGGGAAGAACCCTGTTTTCCCTAGGGTTGAAGTATATTTAGAGTAAAGAAAAAATTGTTTTTCCTAGGATTGAAGAATTATTAGAGTAAAAAACACTGTTTTTCCACGGTTGAGGAATAATTAGAGTGAAAAAACACTGTTTTTCCTAGGGTTGAAGAATAATTAGAGTGAAAAATTACCGTTTTTCCTAGGGTTGAAAAATAATTATAATAAAAGTACACTGTTTTTCCTAGTTTTGAAGAATAACTAGTATAAAAAACACTGTTATTCCTAGAGTTGAAGAATAATTAGAGAGAAAAAACACTGTTTTGTCTAGGTTTGAAGAATATATACAGTAAAAACACCGTTTCTCCTAGGATTGAAGAATAATTAGAGTAATAAAACTCTGTTTTTCATTGGGTTGAAGAATAATTACCGTAAAAAACACTGTTTCTCCTAGGGTTTAAAAATATTTAGAGAAAAAAATACTGTTTCTGGTAGGGTTGAAGAATAATTAGAGTAAAAAACACTGTTTTTCCTAAGGTTGAAGAATAATCAATGTGAAAAAACACTGTTTTCCCTAGGGTTGAAGAATAATAAGAGTAAAAACCACTGTTTTTCCAAGGGTTGAAGAATAATTAGAGTAAAAAAACACTGTTTTTCCTAGGGTTGTTGAAAAATTAGAGTGAAAAAAGACTGTTTTTCCTTGGTTTGAAGAATAATGAGAGTAAAAAACACACTTTATCCTAGGGTTGAAGAATAATTTGATTTAAAAAAATGTTATTCCTCGGGTTGAAAAATAATTAGATTAAAAGACACTGTTTTTCCTAGGGTTTGAAAGTAATTAGAGAAAAATAACACTTTTTCTCCTAGGGTTAAGAAATAATTAGAGTAAAAAACACTGTTTTTCCCAGGGATGAAGAATAATTAGAGTAAAAAACACTGTTTTACCTAGGGTTGAAGAATAATTAGAGTGAAAAAACTGTTTTTTCCCAGGGTTGAAGAATAATTAGAGAGAAAAAGCACAGTTTTCCCTAGGGTTGAAGATTAATTAGAGTAAAATAACACTTTTTTCCTTGGGTTAAAGAATAATTAGAGTAAAAACACTGTTTTTCCTGGGGATGAAGAATATTTAGAGTGAGAAACACTGTTTTCCCTAGGGTTGAAGAATAATTACAGTAAAACACTCTTTTTCCTAGGGTTGAAGAATAATTAGAGTAAAAAAACAACTTTTTTTTCCAAGGTTGGAAGAATAATTGGAGTAAAAAACACTGTTTTTGCTAGGTTTGAAGAATAATCAGAGTGAAAAAACACGATTTCCTAGGGTTGAAGAATAATTAGAATGAAAAACACTGTTATTAATAGGGTTGAAGAATTATTAGAGTAAAAAAACAGTGTTTTTCATAGGGTGGAAGAATAATTAGAGTAAAAAAACACTGTTTTTCCTGGGGTTGAAGAATAATTAGAGTGAAAAAACACTGTTCTTCCTGGGGTTGAAGAATAATTTGAGTAAGAAACACTGTTTTTCCTTGGCTTGAAGAATAATTAGTGTAAAAACTCTGTTTTTCCTAGGGTTGAAAAATCATTAGAGTGAAAAAACACTGTTTTTCCAAGGGTCGAAGAATAATTAGAGTAAAAATCACTGTTTTTCCTAGGGTTAAAGAATCATTGGAGTGAAGCAACACTGTTCTTCCTAGGTTTGAAGAATAATTAGAGATAAAACCCCTGTATTTCCTAGGGTTGAAGAATATTTAGAGTAAAGACGTAACTGCATTTCCTAGGATTGAAGAATAATTAGAGTAAAAAACACTGTTTTTCCTAGGGTTGAGGAATAATTAGAGTGAAAAAACACTGTTTTTTCCTAGGGTTGAAGAATAATTAGAGTGAAAAAACCATGTTTTTCCTAGGGTTGAAGAGTATTTAGAGTAAAAAACACTCCTTATCCTAGGGTTGAAGCATAATTTGATTAAAAAACACTGTTATCCCTAGGGTTGAAAAATAATAAGAGTAAAATACATTGTTTTTCCTAGGGTTTAAAAGTAATTAAGAAAAAAAACACTGTTTCTCCTAGGGTTGAAGAATTAATTAGGGTAAAAAACACTATTTTTCCTAGAGTTGAAGAATCATTAGAGGGAAAAAAAACTGTTTTTCCTAGGGTTGAAGGATAATTACAGAAAAAACACTGTTTTTCCTAGGGTTGAAGAATAATTAAAGTAAAAACACTGTTTTTCCTAGGGTTGAATAATAATTAGAGTAAAATACACAGTTTTTCCAAGAGTTGAAAAATAGTTAGAGTAAAAAACGTTGTTTTCCTAGGGCTGAAGAAACATTAAATTGAAAAAGCACTGTTTTTCCTAGGGTTGATGAATAATTAGAGTAAAAAACACTCTTTATCCTAGGGTTGAAGATTAATTTGACAAAAAAAACACTGTTTTTCCTACGGTTGAAAATAATTAGAGTAAAAAACACTGTTTTCCTAGGGTTAAAAAGTAATTAGATTAAGAAACACAGTTTCTCCTAGGGCTGAAGAAAAATTAGAGTAAAAAACACTGTTTTTCCAAGGGTTGAAGAATCATTAGAGAGAAAAAACACTGTTTTTCCTAGGGTTGATGAATAATTAGAGTGAAAATACACTGCTTTTCCTAGGGTTGAAGAATAATAATTAAGAGTGAAAAAACACGATTTTTCCTAGGTTTGAAGAATAAATCGAGTGAAAAAAACACTGTTTTTCCTAGGGTTGAAAAATAATTAGTGTGAAAAAACACTGTTTTTCCAAGGGTGGAAGAATAATTAAAGTGAAAAGACACTGTTTTACCTAGGGTGGAAGAATAATTTGATTCAATAAACACTGTTTTTCCTAGGGTTGAAGAACAATTAGAGTGAAGAACCCTGTTTTTGCTAGGGTTGAAGTATATTTAGAGTAAAGAAAAAATTGTTTTTCCTAGGATTGATGAATAATTAGAGTAAAAAACACTGTTTTTACCACGGTTGAGGAATAATTAGTGAGAAAAATATACTGCTTTTCCTAGGGTTGAAGAATAATTAGAGTAAAAAACCCTGTTTTTCATAGGGTTGAAGAATAATTAGAGTAATAAAACACTGTTATTCTAGGGTTGAGGAATCACGAGAGTTAAAAAACTATGTTTTTCTTCGTATTGAAGGACACTTAAGAATGAAAAAACACTGTTTTACCTAGGGTTGAAGAATAATTAGAGTGAGAAAACACTGTTTTTCCTATGGTTGAAGAATAATTAGATTAAAAAGAACACTGTTTTTCCTAGGGAAAAAATAATTAGAATGAAAAAACACTGTTTTTCCTAGGGTTGAAGAATAATTAGTGTGAGAAACACTGTTTTCCCTAGGGTTGAAGAATAATTAGATTAAAAAGCATTGTTCTTCCTAGGGTTGAAGAATAATTAGAGTAAAAAACACTGTTTTTCCTAGGGTTGTTGAAAAATTAGAGTGAAAAAAGACTGTTTTTCCTTGGTCTGAAGAATAATTAGAGTAAAAAACACACTTTATCCTAGGGTTGAAGAATAATTTGATTAAAAAAACACTGTTATTCCTAGGGTTGAAAAATAATTAGATTAAAAAACACTGTTTTTCCTAGGGTTTAAAAGTAATTAGAGAAAAATAACACTTTTTCTCCTAGGGTTAAAAAATTATTAGAGTAAAAAACACTGTTTTTCCATGAGTTGAAGAATCATTAGAGTGAAAAAACACTGTTTTTCCAGGGATGGAGAATAATTAGAGTGAACCAACACTGTTTTTCCTAGGGTTGAAGAATAATTGGAGTAAAAAACACTGTTTTACCTAGGGTTGATGAATAATTAGAGTGAAAAAAAACTGTTTTTCCCAGAGTTGAAGAATAATTAGAGAGAAAAAGCACAGTTTTCCCTAGGGTTGTAGATTAATTAGAGTAAAATAACACTTTTATCCTTGGATTAAAGATTAATTAGAGTAAAAACACTGTTTTTCCTGGGGTTGAAGAATAATTAGAGTGAAAAAAACACTGTTCTTCCTGGGGTTGAAGAATAATTAGAGTAAAAAACTCTGTTTTTCCTTGGCTTGAAGAATTATTAGTGTAAAAACACTGTTTTTCCTAGGGTTGAAAAATCATTAGAGTGAAAAAAACTGTTTTTCCTAGGTTTGAAGAATAATTAGAGATAAAAACCCTGTTTTTCCTAGGGTTGAAGAATATTTAGAGTAAAGACGAAACTGCTTTTCCTAGGATTGAAGAATAATTAGAGTAAAAAACACTGTTTTTCCTACGGTTGAGGAATAATTAGAGTGAAAACACTGTTTTTTCCTAGGGTTGAAGAATAATAAGAGTGAAAAAAACATGTTTTTCCTAGGGTTGAAGAATATTTAGAGTAAAAAACACTCCTTATCCTAGGGTTGAAGAATAATTTGATTAAAAAACACTGTTATTCCTAGGGTTGAAAAATAATTAGAGTAAAAAACACTGTTTTTCCTAGGGTTTAAAAGTAATTAAGAGAAAAACACTGTTTCTCCTAGGGTTGAAGAATTAATTAGAGTAAAAACACTATTTTTCCAAGAGTTGAAGAATCATTAGAGTGAAAAAACACTGTTTTTCCTAGGGTTGAAGGATAATTACAGAAAAAACACTGCTTTTCCTAGGGTTGAAGAATAATTAAAGTAAAAACACTGTTTTTCCTAGGGTTGAAGAATAATTAAAGTAAAAAACACTGTTTTCCTGGAGTTGAAAAATAGTTAGAGTAAAAAACTCTGTTTTCCTAGGGTTGAAGAATCATTAGAGTGAAAAAGCACTGTTTTTCCTAGGGTTGATGAATAATTAGAGTAAAAACACTCTTTATCCTAGGGTTGAAGATTAATTTGAAAAAAAAAACACTGTTTTTCCTAGGGTTGAAAATAATTAGAGTAAAAAACACTGTTTTTCCTAGGGTTTAAAAGTAATTAGATTAAGAAACACTGTTTCTCCTAGGGTTGCAGAAAAATTAGAGTAAAAAACACTGTTTTTCCAAGGGTTGAAGAATCATTAGAGTGAAAAAACACTGTTTTTCCTAGGGTTGATGAATAATTAGAGTGAAAAGACACTGCCTTTCCTAGGGTTGAAGAATAATAATTAAGAGTGAAAAAACACGATTTTTCCTAGGTTTGAAGAATAAATCGAGTGAAAAAAACCCTGTTTTTCCTAGGGTTGAAAAATAATTAGTGTGAAAAAACACTGTTTTTCCAAGGGTGGAAGAATAATTAAAGTGAAAAGACACTGTTTTACCTAGGGTGGAAGAATAATTTGATTAAATAAACACTGTTTTTCCTAGGGTTGAAGAACAATTAGAGTGAAGAACCCTGTTTTTGCTAGGGTTGAAGTATATTTAGAGTAAAGAAAAAATTGTTTTTCCTAGGATTGAAGAATAATTAGAGTAACAAACACTGTTTTTACCACGGTTGAGGAATAACTAGAGTGAAAAAACACTGTTTTTCCTAGGGTTGAGGAATAATTAGAGTGAAAAATTACCGTTTTTCCTATGGTTGAAAAATAATTATAATAAAAGTACACTGTTTTTCCTAGTTTTGAAGAATAACTAGAGTAAAAAACACTGTTATTCCTAGAGTTGAAGAATAATTAGAGTGAAAAAACACTGTTTTGCCTAGGTTTGAAGAATATATACAGTAAAAACACTGTTTTTTCTAGGATTGCAGAATAATTAGAGTAATAAAACTCTGTTTTTCCTAGGGTTGAAGAATAAAACACATTTTTCCCTAGGGTTGGAGAATAATTAGAGTGAAAAAACACTGTTTTTCCCAGGGCTGAAAAATAATTAGGGTGAAATAATACAATTTTTCCTATCGTTGAAGAATAATTAGATTAAAAAAACACTGTTATTCCTAGGGTTGAAGAGTAATTAGAGAAAAAAGACTGTTTCTCCTAGGGTTGAAGAATAATTAGGGGAAAAAACATTGTTTTTATTGGGTTGAAGAATAATAATAGTGAAAAAAACACTATTTATTCTAGGGTGGAAGAATAATTAGAGTAAAAATCTGTTCTTCCTGGGATTGAAGAAAAATTAGAGTAAAACACTGTTTTTCCAGGGGTTGAAGGAAAATTATAGTGAAAAACTGTTTTCCCTAGGGTTGAAGAATAATTAGAGTGAAAAAACTGTTTTTCCTAGGGTTGAAGAATAATTAGAGAGAAAAAACACTGTTTTCCTAGGTTGGACGAATAATTAGAGTAAAAAACACTGTTTTTCCTAGATTTGAAGAATAATTAGAGCAAAAACACTGTTTTTATTAGGGTTGAAGAAAAATTAGAGTGAAAAACACTGTTTTTCCTAGGGTTGAAGAAAAATTAGAGTAAAAATACACTGCTTATCCTAGGCTTGAAGAATCATAAGTGTGAAAAAGCACTGCTTTTCCTAGGGTTGAAGAATAATTAGAGTAAGAACACTGTTTTTCCTAGAGTTGAAAAATAATTAGAGTAAAAAACACTGTTTTTCCTAGGGTTGATGAATAATTAGAGTGAAAAAAAACTGTTTTTCCTAGGGTTCAAGAATGATTAGAGTGAAAAAACACTGTTTTTCCTAGGGTTGAAGAATAATTAGTGTGAAAAAACACAGTTTTTCCTAGGATTGAACAATAATTAGAGTGAAAAAACAATGTTTTTCCTAGGGTTGAAGAATAATTAGAGTAAAAAAACACTGTTTTTCCTAGATTTGAAGAATAATTAGAGCAAAAACACTGATTTTCCTACAGTTGAAGAATAATTAGAATGAAGAAACACTGTTTTCCTAGGGTTGAATAAAATTTAGAGTAAAACCACTGTTTCTCCTACGGTTGAAGAATTATTGGAGTAAAGAACACTGTTTTTCCTAGGGTTGTAGAATAATTAGAGTAAAAAACACTGTTTTTCCTTGTGTTGAAGTATAATTAGAGTGAAAAAACACTGTTTTTCATAGGGTTGAAGAATAATTAGAGTAAATAAAACACTGTATTCCCTAGGGTTGAAGAATAATTAGAGTGAATAAAACACTGTTTTTCCTAGGTTTGAAAAGTAAATAGAGTGGAAAACACTGTTCTTCCTAGGGTTGAAGAATAATTAGAGTAAAAACACTGTTTTTCCTGGGGTTGAAGAATAATTAGAGTGAAAAACCACTGTTCTTCCTGGGGTTGAAGAATAATTAGAATAAAATCACTGTTTTTCCTTGGCTTGAGGAATAATTAGTGTAAAAACACTGTTTTTCATAGGGTTGAAGAATGATTAGAGTGAAAAAAAACTGTTTTTTCCCAGGGTTGAAGAATAATTATAGAGAAGAAGCACAGTTTTCCCTAGGGTTGAAGATTAATTAGAGTAAAATCACACTTTTTTCCTTGGGTTAAAGAATAATTAGAGTAAAAACACTGTTTTTCCTGGGGTTTGATACGTGCAAGTGCACGTCTCTTCGTTTTCAATCTTGTATATTCCGGTGCATCATACTTCATGACATTTGAACCGACCGCCTGTTGTCGTGGTTCCGTTGGTCAACGCGAGATGGCTCCTGCTCTCGGACTTCGGCTTCCTCCAAGTAGTTCCTGCTTATTCACCAATAGAGTGCGTTGGTGTTTCCTTTAAAACTCTACCAATTCGTGACATAAGTGAAAAACAATTATGATTCTACGTCATAAAACAAAGAACGGTGTGTATTCATGATACCGCCAAATTATGAACTTATTTATAACATTGTTGTATTGAGGTGTCACTCCGTGATTGGACAATATTATTCACATGTATACAGTTCGAAAATGACACGCAAAAATAATTCTCCGCCATTTTGGGAGTCGCTATTAGTGGTCGCGAAGAGAAAGAAGAAGGACTGCTCGTGAAAGGTGTCTCCGCTGATGGGGGGGCGGTTGCCTCCCCCATCCTCTTCGAAATATAAATATATTCAACAGAAGATATGAATGCCATTTCTACTTGGAAATTGCCTGTCGTCTTCAGGTTGTGAATTTCATCGTTTGGACGTGTGAAATGTGATTGCATCTCGACGCGTAACTTCGCTTGTGATCTAAACGAAGCATGTGCTGGGCGGGCTTCTTCAGGGCAATCTAGTGCCATATTTTGTTTTATTTGGAACGTGTTAGTTTTTTGTTTTCATTGTGTCTCCGCTGTGGAGTTTTAAGGTACGTTTTTTTAATTTAATTTATCTTTTTTTTTTTTTGGGAGCTCCAAGTTTGGCCGTGTACGAATGTTGATCTTCTGTTGTGTTCTCGCTTGTAGGTCTGAAATTTCTTTTTCGTTTTAATAACGTTTCCTTATATATATTAAGTTTCTTATTTATTTTTTGTTTACCTTCTGGAGACACATTTATTAGTTTATTTCACGTTTATATTATTATTTATTTTCGTTTGCCAATCTTATGATTGATATTGTATTCAAATTAATTTATTCATGATCCGTGCCCTTTACACTTGTAATAGTTTTTAAATGTAATTGTTTTCCGCCGTACATTTCCTTACGCTGATGATAAAATTTATTTTATTAATTGTTTGCCGTAATTTCGATCTGGCATGTTTTTGTGTCGCCATGTCTGCTGTTTGCCGTGATGCATTATGGTCTCGTTGGCAGTTGATTGGCGCGGGTCTCAAAAGCAGACGTGTTGTGAATTAACTTAATCCTTTTTTTTAATGTAATCTTGTTAGTGTTAATTTGTGATTTTTGGTAAATGTCCTTGTGTTTTTCGCCGGCGTACATATCATTTATTTATTTATTTTCTATCCAATTTAATTTTTTTAATTAAAATTTAATTTATTTTCTTTCCTTATTTTTTGGCATGGCCTCAACATCTGCATGTCGGATCGTGATTGCATTTTCTTGCAATTTATCAAGCCCTTTCTCATTGTGTTGTACATGTAATTTTTATTTTAACCTTTGGGCTGTTTAATATTTTTTTTTTATTTTATTTTAAATTAAGTCTTTCTTCTTCTTGGCTTTGCAAGCAAGCATGTTAGGCGCTATCTGGCATTCTTGGAAATTTGTGTTGGTTGATGCATGTTCAGTTTATGGTGAAGGTGCTATTTAAATTTTTAATATTAAACCTTATATTATTTTTTCCTTTTTTTAAATCTTTTGTTGTGGCATTATTTCGCCGACGGATGTTCTGTTGGTTTTTGGGGGGTGTTTGTACGATAGCCTGTGTGTGTTGTCCCCTTCTCCTTCTTCCTTCCACCCCTTTTGGAGCTCTTCTGTCGGGACTTGTCTTCTGGAGGTGGTTTTGCTGCGGAAGTGACCCGGACCTCTGAATACAGGTAAGTTGGCCCATCCACGCTACCCGTACTCGTCTCATTCTGGTAAGCAAAGCGTTGGCTATCGAGTTACCGACGTGCTGCTGGCCAGTGCCGTTAATGTGGGGTTGCAGGGTTGAAGAATATTTTGAGTGAGAAACACTGTTTTCCCTAAGGTTGAAGAATAATTAAGTAAAACACTGTTTTTCCTAGGGTTGAAGAATAATTAGAGTAAAAAAACAACTTTTTTTCCAAGGGTGGAAGAATAATTGGAGTAAAAAACACTGTTTTTCCTAGGTTTGAAGAATAATCAGTGTGAAAAACACTATTTCCTAGGGTTGAAGAATAATTAGAATGAAAAACACTGTTTTTAATAGGGTTGAAGAATTATTACAGTGAAAAAAAAACACTGTTTTTCCTAGGGTGGAAGAATAATTAGAGTAAAAAACACTGTTTTTTCCTGGGGTTGAAGAATAATTAGAGTGAAAAAACACGGTTCTTCCTGGGGTTGAAGAATAATTAGAGTAAAAAGCACTGTTTTTCCTTGGCTTGAAGAATAATTAGTGTAAAAACAGTGTTTTCCCTAGGGTTGAAGAATCATTGGAGTGAAAAAACACTGTTTTTCCTTGGGTCGAAGAATAATTAGAGTAAAAATCACTGTTTTCCCTAGGGTTAAAGAATCATTGGAGTGAAGCAACACTGTTTTTCCTAGGTTTGAAGAATAATTAGAGATAAAAACAATGTTTTTCCTAGGGTTGAAGAATATTTAGAGTAAAGACGAAACTGCTTTTCCTAGGATTGACGAATAATTAGAGTAAAAAACACCGTTTTTCCTAGGGTTGAGGAATAATTAGAGTGAAAAAACACTGTTTTTTCTTAGGGTTGAAGAATAATTAGATTGAAAAAGCAATGTTTTTCTTAGGGTTGAAGAATATTTAGAGTAAAAAACACTCCTTATCCTAGGGTTGAAGAATAATTTGATTAAAAAACACTGTTATTCCTAGGGTTGAAAAATAATTAGAATAAAAAAACACTGTTTTTCCTAGGGTTTAAAAGTAATTAAGAAAAAACACTGTTTCTCCTAGGGTTGAAGAATTAATTAGAGTAAAAAAAACTGTTCTTCCAAGTGTTGAAGAATCATTAGAGTGAAAAAACACTGTTTTTCCTAGGGTTGAAGGATAATTACAGAAAAAACACTGTTTTTCCTAGGGTTGAAGAATAATAAAAGTAAAACACTGTTTTTCCTAGGGTTTAAGAATAATTAGAGTAAAAAACACTGTTTTTCCTAGGGTTGAAAAATAGTTAGAGTAAAAAACGCTATTTTCCTAGGGTTGAAGAATCATTAGAGTGAAAAAGCACTGTTTTTCCTAGGGTTGATGAATAATTAGAGTAAAAAACACTCTTTATCCTAGGGTTGAAGATTAATTTGACCAAAAAAACCACTGTTTTTCCTAGGGTTGAAAATAATTAGAGTAAAAAACACTGTTTTTCCTAGGGTTTAAAAGTAATTAGATTAAGAAACACTGTTTCTCCTAGGGTTGAAGAAAAATTAGAGTAAAATACACTGTTTTTCCAAGAGTTGAACGATAATTAGAGTGAAAAAACACTGCTTTTCCTAGGGTTGAAGAATAATAATTAAGAGTGAAAAAACACGATTTTTCCTAGGTTTGAAGAATAAATCGAGTGAAAAAAACACTGTTTTTCCTAGGGTTGAAAAATAATTAGAGTGAAAAAACACTGTTTTTCCAAGGGTGGAAGAATAATTAGAGTGAAAAGACACTGTTTTCCCTAGGGTGGAAAATAATTTGATTAAATAAACACTGTTTTTCCTAGGGTTGAACAACAATTAGAGTGAAGAACCCTGTTTTTCCTAGGGTTGAAATATATTTAGAGTAAAGAAAAAATTGTTTTTCCTAGGATTGAAGAATAATTAGAGTAAAAACACTGTTTTTCCACGGTTGAGGAATAATTAGAGTGAAAAAACACTGTTTTTCCTAGGGTTGAAGAATAATTAGAGTGAAAAATTACCTTTTTCCTAGGGTTGAAAACTAATTATAATAAAAGTACACTGTTTTTACTAGTTTTGAAGAATAACTAGATTAAAAAACACTGTTATTCCTAGAGTTGAAGAATAATTAGAGTGAAAGAACACGGTTTTGCCTAGGTTTGAAGAATATATACAGTAAAACACTGTTTTTCCTAGGATTGAAGAATAATTAGAGTAATAAAACTCTGTTTTTCCTAGGGATGAAGAATAATTACCGTAAAAACACTGTTTCTCCTAGGGTTTAAAAATATTTAGAGAAAAAATACTGTTTCTGCTAGGGTTGAAGAATAATTAGAGTAAAAAACAGTTTTTCCTAAGGTTGAAGAATAATTAGTGTGAAAAACACTGTTTTTCCTAGGTTTGAAGAATAATAAGAGTAAAAACCACTGTTTTTCCAAGGGTTGAAGAATAATTAGAGTAAAGAAACACTGTTTTTCCTAGGGTTGTTGAAAAATTAGAGTGAAAAAAGACTGTTTTTCCTTGGTTTGAAGAATAATTAGAGTAAAAAACACACTTTATCCTAGGGTTGAAGAATAATTTGATTAAAAAAACACTGTTATTCCTAGGGTTGAAAAATAATTAGATTAAAAAACACTGTTTTTTCTAGGGTTTAAAAGTAATTAGAGAAACATAACACTTTTTCTCCTAGGGTTAAAAAATAATTAGAGTAAAAAACACTGTTTTTCCAAGAGTTGAAGAATCATTAGAGTGAAAAAACAATGTTATTCCCAGGGATGGAGAATAATTAGAGTGAACCATCACTGTTTTTCCTAGGGTTGAAGAATAATTAGAGTAAAACACACTGTTTTACCTAGGGTTGAAGAAGAATTAGAGAGAAAAAAAACTGTTTTTCCCAGGGTTGAAGAATAATTAGAGAGAAAAAGCACATTTTTCCCTATGGTTGAAGATTAATTAGAGTAAAATAACACTTTTTTCCTTGGGTTAAACATTAATTAGAGTAAAAACACTGTTTTTCCTGGGGTTGAAGAATATCTAGAGTGAGAAACACTGTTTTCCCTACGGTTGAAGAATAATTACAGTAAAAACTGTTTTTCCTAGGGTTGAAGAATAATTAGAGTAAAAACACTTTTTTTCCCAGGTTTGAAGAATAATCAGAGTGAAAAAACACTATTTCCTAGGGTTGAAGAATAATTAGAATGAAAAACACTGTTTTTAATAGGGTTGAAGAATTATTAGAGTGAAAAAAAACACTGTTTTTCCTAGGGATGAGGAATAATTAGACTGAAGAACACTGTTTTTCCTAGGTCTGAAAAATAATTAGAGATAAAAACCCTGTTTTTCCTAGAGTTGAAGAATATTTAGAGTAAAGACGAAACTGCTTTTCCTAGGATTGAAGAATAATTAGAGTAAAAGCACTGTTTTTCCTAGGGTTGAGGAATAATTAGAGTGAAAAAACACTGTTTTTTCCTAGGGTTGAGGAATAATTAGAGTGAAAAAACATGTTTTTCCTAGGGTTGAAGAATATTTAGAGTAAAAAACACTCCTTATCCTAGGGTTGAAGAATAATTTGATTAAAAAACACTGTCATTCCTAGGGTTGAAAAATAATTAGAGTAAAAACACTGTTTTTCCTAGGGTTTAAAAGTAATTAAGAAAAAAACACTGTTTCTCCTAGGGTTGAAGAAATAATTAGAGTAAAAAACACTATTTTTCCAAGAGTTGAAGATTCATTAGAGTGAAAAAACACTGTTTTTCCTAGGGTTGAAGGATAATTACAGAAAAAACACTCTTTTTCCTAGGGTTGAAGAATAATTAGAGTAAAAACACTGTTTGTCCTATGGTTGAAGAATAATTAGAGTAAAAAAAGTCCTCTCGGCACGCCGGAAGGCGGAGGTAGATTTCACCGGACAAACTTGGGGATAGGCGAAAATACGCAGAATATGCAGGTTTTCGTAGAAGGATCAGACCTCATTTGTTGCGTGAAAGTATTTTATAATTGGAGATTAATTAACTTTGTTTTTCGTCATTTTATGCATATTTTAAACATTTTATTGTCGTCATTTGGAGTCCATTTTTATACTTGTGGTCACACTGTCCTTATACAAGGTTTCGACACTGATGTGTAACTATGTAACGGTCTGTTACTTCTTCACGTAAAATTATATCTCCCGCAGAGATGTTGGTTGGTTCCTCAGTTTAGGGGCTGCGACAACGCGGTCAAGTAACCCCGTGTACTTTGGGTGAGTGTAGAATCTGTCTGATAAACGGTGTGAATTGTGATGGCTGTATTAGTCTGTAATTCAGGTAAGGAATGCAGACGCTCAATTTCAAGCAGTAGTTCCTAATGTTGCTACCAGATACTACCGTCAACGAAACCTAGCTGTGAACTTGGCTACTAGATGCCACCGCAATCAGTTACTCGCAACGAACGTTGGAACCTCCCCTCGAAAGGAAAGCATACTGTGGGATTTTAGCGCTCTTAGAAAATCCGACGACTTCGGCCGGCTTTGAACCCGCGACCTTGGGCATAGAAGTTCAGTATGCTACCAGTTACGTCACCGAAGCCGCTTCACAGTTAGTCAGATGGAAATCTGAATCTGATCTCGCGCAAGTGCGTTGTCATGGCAACGTCTGATGGCTCATCCCTCATCAATTTAGTAGTGTTGCCATGGCAACCACTGATAGCTCTTGGCATTTTTTTATAATTCCGAAATCATTTTTCTCATCCCTTGGCGTAATGGTGGGTGATATCAAAAAATCTTTCAGACAAAAGTTTTAGGTAATTATTAGGGGAATATTGTCTATTTTGTACGGTTTTGATATTGTGCCTATTAAGAGAGATATGATTAATGTTTCCCGAAAAACCCACTTTTTCCCACCCCTTTGGTCAATGGTTGGTGCTATAAAAAAAAATTTCAAACATAACTTTTTGGGCTTTATCCGACACATAGTATGAACTTTGAACGGATTCGATATTTCACATATTAAGAGAGTTATAGCAATATTTCATATTTTCGAAAAAAAAAAATGTTCCCCATTTTCATCCCCTTCGACCGATTTAGCCCAGTAACGAACTCGACCGAAATTTTATGGGTATACATATTCGGTAAAACATTCAAAGTGATTGGTGCGTAATTACGGCAGTTATCGTGTCCACAAGAAACTGATATATACATACATAAATTATATATAAACTTTTGAACTGACGGTGGTTTTGGTGTCTGGGGGGTGTGAAACGCGATGATATGTCGAAATTTTCCGGAAGTCGAAACATGGTACCCATTGCAATAGTTAGCTTTCTAATGAAATTTACCTAAAATACTACCATCAACGACACCTAGCTGTGAACTTGGCTACTAGATGCCACCGGAACCATCAACTCGCAACGAACGTTGGAACTTCCCCTCCGAAGGAAAGCAAACTCTGTTTTTTTAGCGCTCTTAGTAAATCCGACGACTTCAGCCGGGTTTGAACCCGCGACCTTGGGCATAGAAGTTCAGCATGCTACCAGTTCGGATACCGAAGCCGCTTCCCACAGACAGATGGAAAACTGAATGTTATCTCGTGCAGTGGCGTTGTCATAGCAACTGCTGATGGCTCATGCCTTATCAATTAAAAGTAAAGTTGTCATGGCAACCTCTCTTGGCACTCGGCATTTTCTTATCATTTAAATCATTTTGCTCACCCCGTGGCGTAATGGTGGGTCATATCAAAAAAAAAATCAGACAAAAGTTTTAGGTAATTGATAGGGGAATATTTTCCATTTTGTACGGTTTTGATATTGTGCCTATTAAGAGAGATATGAGATATGTTTCCCGAAAAACCCACTTTTTTCCACCCCTTTGGTCAATGGTTGGTGCTATCAAAAAACTTATTTGACATAAATTTTTGGCACTTATCCGACACATATTATGAACTTTGAATGGATTCGATATTTCACGTATTAAGAGAGTTATAGCGAAATTTCACTTTTTCGAAAAAAGCCACCCATTTTCACCCCCTTCGACCGATTTTGCCCATTAACGAACTCGACCGAGATTTTATAGGGAAACATATTATGTTAAAAATTCAAAGTGATTGGTACAAAATTACGGCAGTTATCGTGTCCACAAGAAACTGATATATATATATATATAGATAGATACATATATACATAAATTGTATATAAACTTTTGAACTGACGGTGGTTTTGGGGTCTGGGGGATGTGAAACGTGAAGATATGTCGAAATTTTCCGGAAGTCGAAACATGGGACCCATTGCAATAGTTAGCTTTCTAATGAAATCTACCTGAAACACGGTTTTTCCTGGAGTTGAAAAATAGTTAGAGTAAAAAACGCTGTTTTCCTAGGGTTGAAGAATCATTAGAGTGAAAAAGTACTGTTTTTCCTAGGGTTGATGAATAATTAGAGTAAAAAACACTCTTTATCCTAGGGTTGAAGATTAATTTGACAAAAAAAAACACTGTTTTTCCTTGGGTTGAAAATAACTAGAGTAAAAAACACTGTTTTTCCTAGGGTTTAAAAGTAATTATATTAAGAAACACTGTTTCTCCTAGGGTTGAAGAAAAATTAGAGTAAAAACACTGTTTTTCCAAGGGTTGAAGAATCATTAGAGTGAAAAAAAAACACTGTTTTTCCTAGGGTTGATGAATAATTAGAGTGAAAAGACACTGCTTTTCCTAGGGTTGAAGAATAATAATTAAGAGTGAAAAAACACGATTTTTCCTAGGTTTGAAGAATAAATCGAGTGAAAAAAACCCTGTTTTTCCTAGGGTTGAAAAATAATTAGAGTAAAAAACACTGTATTTCCAAGCGTTGAAAAATAAATAGAATAAAAACACTGTTTTACCTAGGGTTGAATAATAATTAGAGTGAAAAAACACTGTTTTCCTTGGGTTGAAGAATAATTTGCGTAAAAACACTGTTTTTCCTAGGGTTGATGAATAATTAGAGTGAAAAACACTGTTACAAGGGGTTGAAGAATAATTAGATTAAAAAACACTGTTTCTCCTAGGATTGAAGAATAATTAGAGTGAAACAACACTGTTTTCCCAGGGTTGAAGAATAATTATAGTGAAAAAACACTGTTTTCCTAGGGTTGAAGAATAATTAGAGTAAAATACAATGTTTTCCTTTGTTGAAGAACAATTCGAGTGAAAAACACTGTTTTTTCTAGGGTTGAAGAATAACTAGAGTAAAAATCACTGTTTTTCCTAGGGTTGAATAATAGTTAGATTAAAAAACACTGCTTTTCCCTGGGTTGCAGAATAATTAGAATTAAAAACACTGTTTTTCCTATGGTTGAAGAATAATTAGAGTAAAGGCACTGTTTTTTCTAGGGTTGAAGAATAATTAGAGTGAAACAACACTGTTTTTCCCAGGGTTGAAGAATAATTAAAGTGAAAAACACTATTTTCCTAGGTTTGAAGGATAATTAGAGTAAAATACAATGTTTTTCCTTGTTGAAGGACAATTAGAGTGAAAAAACTGTTTTTCCTAGGGTTGAAGTATGATTACAGTGAAAAAACACTGTTTTTCCTGGGGTAGAAGAATAATTAGAGTAAAAACACTGTTTCTTCCAAGGGTTGAAGAATAATTAGAGTAAAAATCCCTGTATTTCCTAGGGTTGAAGAATAATTAGAGTGAAAAAACACTGTTTTTCCTAGGGTTGAAAAAAATTAGAGTAAAGAAAACACTGTTTATCGTAAGGCTAAAGAAAAATTCGAGTAAAAAACACTGTTTTTCATAGGGTTGAAAAATCATTAGAGAGAAAAAACACAGTTTTTCCAACGGTTGAAAAATAATTAGAGTGAAGAAACTCTGTTTTCCTAGTGTTGAAGAATAATTAGAGTGAAAAACACTGTTTTTCCTAGTGTTGAATAATAGTTAGAGTAAATAACACTGTTTTTCCTAGGGTTAAAGAATAATTAGTTTGAAAAACACTGTTTTTCCCAGAGTTGAAGAATATTTAGAGTGAAAAACACGGTTTTTCCTAGGGTTGAAGAATAATTAGAGTAAAAACACTGTTTTTTTCTAGGGATGAAGAATAATTAGAGTGAAACAACACTGTTTTTCCCAGGGTTGAAGAATAATTAGATTGAAAAAACACTGTTTTTCCTAGGGTAGAAGAATAATTAGAGAATAAACACTGTTTGTCCTAGGGTTGAGAATAATTACAGTGAAAAACACTGTATTTCCTGGGGTTGAAGAATAATTACAGTAAAAAACACTTTTTTCCTAGGGTTGAAGAATAATTAGAGTGGAAAAAAACTTTTTTCCTAGGGTGGAAGAATGATTGGAGTAAAAACACAGTTGTTCTTAGATTTGACGAATAATTAGAGTGAAAAAATACTGTTTTTTCCAAAGGTTGAAGAATAATTAGCGTAAAAAACCCTGTTTTTCCCCGGGTTGAGAAATAATTAGAGTAAAAAAACACTGTTTTTCGTAAGGTTGAAGAAACGTAGGAGTAAAAAACACTGTTTTTCATAGGGATGAAGAATAATTAGAGTGAAAAATTAATGTTTTTCCTAGGGTTGAATAGTAATAATTAGAGAGAAAAAACACTGTTTTCCCTAGAGTTGATGAATAATTGTAGTGAAAAACCCTTTTTTCCTAGGTTTGAAGAATATTTAGAGTAAAAAACACTGTTCTTCCTAGGATTGAAGAATAATTAGAGTAAAAAAAACTTTTTTTTCTAGGGTTGAAGAATAATTAGGGTGAAAAAAACACTGTTTTTCCTAGGGTTGAAGAATAATTAGGGTGAATAAATAGTGTTTTTTCTAGGGTTGAAAAATAATTAGAGTAAAAATCACTGTTTTTCCTAGATTTGAAGAATAATTAGAGCAAAAACACTGATTTTCCTAGAGTTGAAGAATAATTAGAATGAAAAAACACTGTTTTTCCTAGGATTGAACAATAATTATAGTGAAAAAAACTCTGTTTTTCCTAGGGTTGACGAATAATTAGAGTGAAAAAACACTGTTTTTCCTAGGTTTGAAAAATAATTAGAGTGAAAAACACTGTTCTTCGTAGGGTTGAAAAAAATTAGAGTAAAAAAACACTGTTTTTACTAGGCTTGAAGAATAATTAGATTAAAGACCACTGTTCTTCCTAGGGTTGAAGATTAATTAGAATAAAACACTGTTTTTCATAGGGTTGAAGAATAATTAGTGTAAAAAAACACTGTTTTTCCTAGGGTTGACGATTAATTAGAGTAAAAACACCGTTTTTCCTAGGTTTAAAGAATCATTGGAGTGAATAAACACTGTTTTTCATAGGGTTGAGAATAATAAGAGTGAAAAACCAGTGTTTTTCGCAGCGTTGAAAAACAATAAGAATATGAAAATTAATATTAAAAAACACTGTATTTCCTTGGGTTGAAGAATTATTAGAGTAAAAAACACTGTTTTTCCTAGGGTTGAAGAGTAATTAGATCAAAAACACTGTGTTTCCTAGGGTTGAAGAATCATTAGAGTGAAAAACACTTTTTTCCTAGGGTTGAAAATAATTGGATTGAAATAACACTGTTTATCCTAGGGTTGAAATATAAGAGAGTAAAAAACACTGTTTTTCCTAGGGTTGAAGAATAATTAGAGTGAAAAAACACTATTTTCCCTAGGGTTGAAGAATAATTAGAGTGAAAAACACTGTTTTTCCTAGGGTTGAAGAATAATTTGATTAAAACACTGTTTTTCCTAGGGTTGAAGAATTATTAGAGTGAAAAAACACTATTTTCCCTAGGGTTGAAGAATAATTAGAGTGAAAAACACTGTTTCTCCTAGGGTTGAAGAATAATTTGAGTAAAAAACCACTGTATTCTTAGGGTTGAAGAATCATTAGAGTGAAAAAAACACTGTTTTTCCTAGGGTTGAAGAATAATTAGAGTGAAAAAACACTGTTTTCCTAGGGTTGAAGAATAATTAGAGTAAAAAACTGTTTTTCCTAGGTTTGATGAATAATTAGAGTGAAAAACACTGTTTTTCCTGGGGTTGAAGAATAATTAGAGTAAATAACACTGTTTCTCCTAGGATTGAAGAAAAAATAGAGTAAAACACTGTGTTTCCTAGGGTTGAAGAATAATTAGAGTAAAAATCACTGTTTTTCCTAGGGTTGAATAATGGTTAGAGTAAAAACACTGTTTTTCCTAGGGTTGAAGAATAATTAGAGTGAAACAAGTCTCTTTTTCCCAGGGTTGAAGAATAATTCGAGTGAAAAAACACTGTTTTCCTAGGGTTGAAGAATAATTAGAGTAAAATACAATGTTTTTCGTTGTTGAAGAATAATTAGAGTGAAAAATACTGTTTTTCTTGGGGTTGATGGATAATTAGAGTGAAAAAAACACTGTTTTTGCGAAGGTGGAAGAATAATTAGAGTAAAGACTTTTTTTCCTAGGGTTGAAGAATAATTAGAGTGAAGAACACTGTTTTTCCTAGGGTTGAAGAACAATTACAGTAAAAATCACTGTTTTTCCTAGGGTTTAAGAATAATAATTAGAGTGAAAAGAAACTATTTTCCTAGGGTGGAAGAATAATTGGAGTAAAAACACAGTTGTTCGTAGGTTTGAAGAATAATTAGAGTGAAAAAACACTGTTTTTTCCAAGGGTTGAAGAATAATTAGAGTAATAAACCCTGTATTTCCTAGGGTTGAAGAATAATGAGAGTGAAACAACATTGTTTTTCCTAGGGTTGAAGAATAATTAGAGTGAAAAATACACTGTTTTTCCTAGGGTTGAAACATAATTAGATTAAAAAAACACTGTTTTTCCTAGGCTTGATGAATAATTCGAGTAAAAAAACACTGTTTTTCATAGGGTTGAAGAATCATTAGAGTGAAAAAACACTGTTTTTCCTGGGGTTGAAGAATAATTAGAGTAAAAACACTGTTTCTCCTAGGATTGAAGAAAAAAAAGAGTGAAAACACTGTGTTTCCTAGGGTTGAAGAATCATTAGAGTAAAAATCACTGTTTTTCTTAGGATTGAATAATAGTTAGAGTAAAAAACACTGTTTTTCCCAGGGTTGAAGAATAATTAGAGTAAAAACACTGTTTTTCCTAGGGTTAAAGAATAATTGTAGTGACACAACACTGTTTTTCCCAGGGTTGAAGAATAATTAGAGTGAAAAAACACGGTTTTCCAAGGGTTGAAGAATAATTAGAGTAAAATACAATGTTTTTCCTTGTTGAAGAATAATTAGAGTAAAAACACAGTTTTTCCTAAGGTTGAAGAATAATTACAGTGAAAAAACACAGTTTTTCCTAGGGTAGAGGAATAATTAGAGTAAGAACACTGTTTTTCCTAGCGTTGAAGAATAATTAGAGCGAAAAACACTGTTTCTCCTAGGGTTGACGAATAATTACAGTAAAAAAACTGTTTTTCCTAGGGTTGAAGAATAATTAGAGTGAAAAACACTGTTTTTCCTAGGGTTGAAGATTAATAATTAGAGTGAAAAAACACTGTTTTCCTAGGGTTGAAGATTAATTTGATTAAAAACACTGATTTTCCTAGGATTGAAGAATAATTAGCGTAAAAATACACAGCTTTTCCTAGGGTTGAAGAATAATTAGAGTGAAAAACACTGTTTTTCTAGGGTTGAATAATTATTAGAGTGAAAAAAAACTATTTTTCCTAGGGTGAAAGAATAAGTAGAGTAATAAAACACTAATATTCCAGGGTTGAGGAATCACGAGAGTTAAAAACCAATGTTTTTCTTCGGATTGAAGGACACTTAAGATTGAAAATACACTGTTTTACCTAGGGTTGAAGAATAATTAGAGTGAAAAAACACTTTTTTTCCTATGGTTGAAGAATAATTAGATTAAAAAACACTGTTTTTCCTAGGCTTGAAGAATAATTAGAGTAAAAATACACTGATTTTCCTAGGGTTGAAGAATAATTAGAGAAAAACTCTGTTTTTCCTAGGTTTGAAGAACATTTCGAGTAAAAACCACTGTTTTTCCTAGGATTGAAGAATAATTAGAGTAAAAAAAAACAATTTTTCCTAGGGTTGAAAAATAATTAGAGTGAAAAACACTGTTTTTCACAAGGTTGAGAAATAATTAGAAAAAAACAATGTTTTTCCTAGGCTTGAATAATAATTAGAGTAAAAATACACTGTTTTTCCTAGGGTTGAAGAATAATTAGAGTAAAACACAGTTTTTCCTAGGTTTGAAGGACATTTAGAGTAAAAACCACTGTTTTTCCTAGAATTGAGGAATAATTAGAGTAAAAAAACTATTTATCCTAGCTTGAAGAATAATTGGAGTGAAAAACACCGATTTTCCTAGGGTTAAAGAAACATTAGAGTGAAAAACACTGTTTTTCCTAGGGTTGAAGAATAATTAGCGTAAAAATTACACTGCTTTTCCTAGGCTTGAAGAATAATTAGAGTGAAATAACACTGTTTTTCTAGGGTTGAATAATTATTAGAGTGAAAAAAACTCTGTTTTTCCTGGGGTGAAAGAATAATTAGAGTAAAAACACTGTTTTTCCTAGGATTGAAGAATAATTAGAGTAAAAAACACCGATTTTCCTAGGGTTAAAGAAACATTAGAGTGAAAAACACTGTTTTCCCTAGGGTTGAGGAATAATTAGAGCAGAAAACACTGTTTTTCCTAGGGTTGAAGAAGTATTAGAGTAAAAAACACTGTTTTTCCTAGGGTCGAAGAGTAATTAGAGGAAAAACACTGTTTTTCCTAGGGTTGAACAATAATTAGGGGGAAAAACACTGTTTTTCCTAGGGTTGAAGAATAATGTTTTAGATCCCTTATTGGGGGGTGGTTGGATCTAAAACGGAAGAGTTATTGTGTTAATTTATAAAGAAGTGCCAAAAAGGGGGTAGCTTCCCGTAGTCGGGCAAGCTGACCAGTGTAGAGTGTTGTTTAGTGTTAGGGTGCTAGGGGATGCTCTTGTAAAAGATCTAGGTGTATTTTAGGGGATGGACTTAGCGTACCGGTCAACGCGCCGGTCGTCCAGCTGGCTGGTTAGATAATCAACTTGCACGCGTCAGCTATATGGCGCGTGCCGCTCCTAGCAGTCAGGCCGGTACGGGAATACAATGATGTTTGCCTTAGCAAGTATCTGGCTACTGAAAGTCACGTCTAATAGTGACGGAGAGTTCAGGAAGGGAGTTAGGGCGTAAAGAAGCGTGTAAACAGTAATGCAGGTGTAATGTACTGACCAAGTGTTTATTGGCCAGTAATATTGAATTATGGGTCCTTTTAAGGGATGTAGTGATGTTACAATGTGTACAAACTTGTCTATACAAATTGGTGGGTAAGGTTACAAAGTTATAGGATTCTGAACACCTGCTGACTCACTCACCTGATGATACCAGCATAGCCTCGGGCCGCCACACTGTAAGACTGATAATTGATTGAGAGCTTGACCTCCTTAAGACGCCCTCTTATACTCTTCGGCGCTGTGCTGTCAGCATTGTGCTGAATAGATGTCCTAGTTAATAGTGTGTCGCTGTTTGTAATAGTGATGCAAGGATTGGGCCAGCTTTCCAGAATGGCTAGCTGTCCTTGCGGTGTTAGTAGATGTTGGTCTGGACTTATAAGGATTGCCAGTTAGGAGATTTAAATAGATTAAGGGGGGATGGTCTCCAAGGGGTGCATACCCCTGGGGTACTGTACAAGCCTCTTTCCCTATTTAGTTGGCGTCCCCGCGAACGGGAACGGAACTTGGGGTTGGGATGTTGATGTTATAGATGTAGTCGATGTGGTTGTTTTTGAAGTCCCCTCGTATCTTCTGTAGATGTCTTCCTCGTCGTCGTCGTCGTCGTGTGGTGATGTCGTGTTGATGTGTGTGCGTGAGATCAGCTCGTGTTCAGAGGGGAGGGTTATGGGATATACATATATACATAACATTGACATTGGCATAAAAATATTGCAACAGAAATTGACATTGGCATTTTGGAAGTTCGATGGAGAAAAAAAAAAACATGGTGCTGATGGTACATTGTTGTGCAGGGAGGTAAAAAACCCAGGGCCGAACGGATGATTGCGTCGTCCGCCCTATCTTAGGGAAAAAGTGCTCCCTGCAATAAGAAAGGTAGAAGAAAATAGAAAAAATGGGTGTTCCAGGGTATAATTTAAGGGAAATATTCAAAAGGCATTTATTGGTTTGGGATAAAACGGAACACCCTGACAAATGGGGAAGTTAGAAGAAATAAAAATGAAAGAAAACAGATCATAGACATTGTGTACATGTGAACTTGATAAACAAACAAAAAAATATATAGTGATTAATGTACTATGTTGCGATTTTGACATTTAGGAATATTATTGGTTTCCAGTGGAATAATTGCCCGTGGGCGCATGAATTTGTATGAAGTTTACCCTTTAAAATTATTAATTACAGTGGTCTTATGTCTAACTTAAGCGCGCTAATCCCTTATAATTCTAGTTTTTGTTTGGTACCTCGCGTGCACGCTATCCGTTTGTACGTACGCTTGCCGTCTCACGGCTGATCCTGTACGGCCACTTCTTGGTACGGTTTAGTGGTCGTACCGCTTGCATTGTATTCTTAATACCTAATCTGTGAAGCATCCTCTGTGGGTGAATGCTTTCACACTTGACAATGAGAGTCGCCGCCACAAATCGGTTGCGCCCTCATTGTCGTAATCTGCGTCGCATTTTGACGCTTTATGTGTTTCTGTTTAGTTGATCTGCCAGCAAGCCTGGTACCCCACAGGCACCAGTCCTGCTGTGCAGATTTTTTGGAGTGTGTATCTGAAGAAAAAAATGTGGTGAGTGTGTGAGAGTGTGTTAGGATTAGTGCAAGTTGACGTATATAAAAAAATAGTACACAATCATGGCATGCCGTAAATAATATGACACTGCTATATGGTAGTGAAATTCCTGTCACCAGTTTCCTATATCTGGTGACGATGCCTGGAAAAAAAATGGCGAGGTTTAGAAAAAACATATTAGTATGACATATTCTCTATGTCGCTTCCTGTGTCATTGTTTTTACTGGCTGAAGCTCTTCTTTCTCTGAAAAAAAAAATAGCATGATTAATGTTAATTTGATGTATGGCCGGGCTTACCCTATACGGTGCCGTAATGCCGTTTCTTAATGTGTTGTCGGTCTTACCCCGGTAGCGGAATTGTGGTTACCGGGTGCCGAGATATTCTATCTTAATCTATTGTATTATAATGTGTTATCTTAATGTGTTGTCGGTCGTACCCCGGTAGCGAAATGTTAGTTACCGGGTGCCGATCGGCATAATCTTAACATTATCTACCTTAATTATGATTAAAAATAAAAAATAAATGGCTAATACTATTAAGTCGAATGGATGGCCTTATTCTATTGCCGAAATGTGCTGTGCCACTACCTGGCAACAGCGGTCAGTAAATTTGCTTAATCCTAGGTTGCGTGTCAAATGCAACCGTCTTACAGCTAAAATTTCGACCAGGGCGATCGCCTGAGGCAATTTACTTCCTCAGGGCACCACCCGCACGAGTCCTAGAAACACCGGTTGTCTCTAGAATCGCCGGATTCCGCCCCTTAATTCTAGTTGTCGACGTCTATTCTAGGTGATTATGAACTAGTATTAACCTAGTCACAGGCGGCTTACGTTGCCATAAAGCAAAACGTTTCGCCTGCTGTACCAGCCTGCTCGTTGCCATTGTTGTCCATATGTTGTCATAGTTGGGTCTGCCCACTGTAACCCCTGTAGACAGCTCGTTGCATGTCTATTTAATGCCCTCTGACTGCCCGCTGCGTCGCCATTTATGTGGGCATTGGACATTGTCCAATGGCATAATGTTATCTTCGCCTTCATTGGCAATCGTAGTATCCTCCGGGAATGGTGGCGTCCGGGGTCCTCTTCGCCCGTATTGGTAGTAATAATATCCTCCGGGAATGGTGGCGTCCGGGGTCCTCTTCGCCTGTATTGGCAATCGTAGTCTGCTTTTCGCAGTATAAGAATCTCTTCGCCTTTATCGGCCGCAGTAGTATGCTTTTCGCAATAATATTTCTCTTCGCCTTTATCGGCCGCAGTAGTATGCTTTTCGCAGTAATATTTCACTCCAGCGCACAGGAGGCTTGCTTCCCGCTGTAGAAGCCTTACTTACTTAATTTTAGCTAGAAGTCTAGTCATAATGGGGTCGTCTCTAGGGTATTCCCTGAGTCCAGCGCGGAGTGAGCTATTTCTCCCACCATCCTCAGAAAGACTTCCCTGCAGGTCTTGGCTTCGACGACCGTGGCACATATTGGGTGTAGCATCCCTTCTTCCTAGGGGCAGTTGAGGCGCACCTAGGATTCCAGAGCTTGCCCGGCCAGGCCGCGAGTGCCTCAACCTTACGTGGTTCGTCTGTTCGGTCTAGTCGTCAAGTTAAGTGAGGTCACTGCGCTGTTGAGCCAACTGGGGTAAGGGTCAACATCACCTTCCCCAGCTCTGCTCCAGTGTGGTGCCTCTTGCCTTCGGCTTATGCCGCTATCATCAATCAGAGTGTTTCAGATTCCTTTACCTTAAAATAAATATGGGCGTAACCTTTGTAAATAAGTTATTTTGTGTAAAATGTAAAATATCAGTGTTGTGGGGTTGTAGAGCTTCTAAGTACATAGACTACTTCTGGTCTACTATTTCTACGTCAGCTTTCCAGCGATAATGCTCTTTTTACCTTAATGGAGGTGTTAGTAGGGTCTGTGGCGTCAGGTACCCTGTTATTAGGATCTGGGGGTAGTTATTCGTAGGGTGGGCTGAAAGCATGGTAGGAAGAGGTTGTGCATCTTTGGGCTCAAATAAATGGTGGCCTTGAGCAGGTAATGCTGCTAGGATTGTTCTTACAATGAGTGGACTGGGGAGGTAATTCCCAGGATTGCAAAAATATGAAAATTCCATGCAGGTTTGATAGTAATATCCCTGGTAAATGGATGGGATACTCATGCATGTATCTGGATATGAGGCATCTGCACTCATGTATGGATAGGTGTAGGGTGAGGCATAATACTAATATATTCCTGTCATGCGGGAGTATTTAATTAACAAAAAAATGGTTAATATATATAACTGTGGCCTCATCTCTCACTTGGAGATGCGCATTATGCTTATTTGATGTTTGCCGACCCACCCCTAATACTCAGGTGGTAGCATCGTGATCCAAGGCGTAGCAAGCCTTCTCTTTAGACGCATGAAGTCTATCAACCCCTGTGTATACTCTGTAATGTAGTGTAGCTGTTTTGATCGTGTTCATGTGTCTGCGTTGGTCGTGTAGGATGTGGGAAGGTTATTGGAAGGGAGTGAGGTGGTACGATGGTAGCCTGTGCTTCTGTCATCCTCCCTTTGTCCATGTCTGCCCGCTATCCGCTTCTTGGGATAGTAAAGCGTCGTGACGCTGTGACGTCACGACGTAATCTGGTCTGCCATCTGTAGTGTGAATGTGGCCAGTGGTCGTAGTGCGACTGGCCATGCCCTAATCGCCTGGAACAATTTATTTTAGGAATATAATCGCGAAAGGAAGTTATTAGGGGGGAGGTCTTGTTTCCTCAGAGCCCCTGTCTGTGTTCGCTCCTGACTAGTGAGCGCGTGTGTGTGTGCCTATGTTCCGCTACACCACGTGGACGGTTGGTCTGTTACAGGCTAAGACGTAATGTGTATCGCGTGTGTGGGCAGGAGGTGCCCGTGGCCTGTCAACGTCTTTGAGAACGTGCTCCTATGGGCCCAAGATAAGTTCCGATCTGTCATGTCTTGTCCATTGCTAAATGCTTTTGCAGTGTAAAAAAAATGTATGGTATTATGATTGTTTTGCGTTTGTAATTTCACGGTCACTGCCGATACAACAATCGTGTTTGTCACTAGCAGTATTGCAGTATGACGAAGTCTGCAAGTCAGCAATTTGTATGTGTAATGGCAGGCTGGGATGTTATGTATGTCATCCGCCGGCATGTGCTTTCCTGCACGTATGCGGGTGTTGTCATCGTTCTAGATTCCTGGCGGACTAATGTAGCAATTCGTACTATTTGCTAGTACTATTGTGTGGCCACCATTTCATAAGACCTTTGCCTTATGAAATTTCTATGCCTGCGTCTGGGAAATGTATTTTCCATGTCAGGTGTATTTGAAATTTTATGCCTGGCTTTTGGCCGAAGGAAATGTGGTATTATCTGGTTCTGTAGTTGTATGGGCCAATTTTGGTGTGATTGGAAGCCTGGATAGCTGTTTTCCTGGTGTCCGATTTTCGCTGGGATTTGAACCCGTGATTTTATGTCATTCTCTGTGTTCTATGTCTGCGTTGTGTTTCAGGGATTGAGGTGTCCTCAGTGTGGTTTTTGCTTGTGTTTCTCGTACCAAAAATACCGTTGGCTAGTTAGTTTTTGGTGCGAGTGTGGTGTGTGATCATGGGTTCGAACCCGGGGTGCTGTAAAGACTTGGTATGCCACTATTTGTGCCGTATATATTATGGCACATTCCCCGTGTATTTGCAATGCGCAAATGAAAGTACGCATACCTGTGAAGAGTTTGTATGTTTTTGAATTCTCCGCGTAGTGTAATTTGTGAGTTATGAGGTGTTTGGACTCGGCTTAAATGATGCTGTATGTTCTGCTCTGGGAGCTGCTAGTATATGCTGTCTGTAAGCGTGCAGGTTATCCATGAGACTTGCGTTATCGCTGAGTGTGTCAGTATTGAATTACAATATCTTGCGCGCTCGCTTGTTACTTGTTTTGATAATGCTTTGTGTGCGGCACATGTGTGTCTAATCGGCTTGCTCTCTGTGACTGTGAGTAGTGCTTTCCGCACTGTAAAAAAGGAAGGAAACTTGTAGTTTAACGTGACCGTTAATCTGTAGATCATGAGCCACGGGACTTCCGTTTTACGTGGAATCCAAACTACAGGCCATGGCATTTCACTTCGAATGTCTCACATGCATTGGCCGCACTGTAAAAGAACCTCTCATTAACTACATTTGTGTCCCTAAATTTTGTGTTACTGTGACGTGGTTCGAGTATGTCCCTATCCGTTGTACAAAATGTCGTTATACACGAGTGTCTCCGGGCCGCTAGTTGCCTGTTTGGTGACTATGTGCCGGAGGTGATTTTGTTGTTTTTCATTTATGACATTGTTAGTGGAACTGTCCCAATCTATTTTAGCTTCCTGTTTTTTTTTCTATCCTGTAATTGGATAGCTACCCGACCTTATGTTCCTGGTATTCAGAAGGTTGCGGGTTTTGAGACCGTCTTTTACCCAGAGTAATTGTTTCTGGCGCTATTCAGGTTGTGTCTCCGGGACAGTTCTGTCGAGTGTTAGGATCGTATCCCGGTGCGGTCAGTGAGGTTCGAAGGTTATTACTTGTACTGTTGTGTGATTTCCAAAAATGTGCAGGGTTTCCCAAAGTCGGGGATTTTCATCCTACGGTGTGTTAGCGTTTTAGCTTGCGTGTTGTTGTGGAAGTGAGAAAAAAGTCATATTATAGGCAGTGTAACGTGTCACGTATGCCTATTGATGCAATATATATAGTTCAACTTGGCCAATTTTTCCTTCATCGGGCCTAATGACTGAGGCAGAGAAGAGAAAAAAAATGAGCTATGCCCCGCTCCGTATTAAGAGAGCACTTTGAAAAGGTATAAAAAATATATTGTATCTCGCCTGTTCACTGCTGTATGCTTTATTAAAGTGGGTTGGCAGGTGGCGATAGTCTGTAAAAATTATGTCGTGAGCAATATGAAAAATGTTTAAAAGTGAGAAGTAGTACCTGAGCGTGCTATCCACCTAGTTGGTGACGTTAGTACTATAGTAATCTAGTTACGTCTCAGGGAAATCTACCACTTTTGAAAAATAGTTTGAGATTCTTAATTCTTGCTACAATGAGGGCTCTCGCCCGCCACAAGGGAATCTATCAAACTGTGGGACCGGAACATAGAACATTTAGTCATTTCCATCTAGGAAGACCCGCTTAAGCTCTATGCTGTGATTTGATGCTTAAGCTGTGTGCGGAATATCTCTTTCCGGCCTTAAGCCGCGTAGCTCACCTGGTGGGCTTCCACTTGGCTTTGGATATTAAAAACTTTACGCCATCTGAGTTATAATATGGACCCTATGTTCAGTAACCATTGCTGGCCTGAGAAAAAAATGCTAGGGGCCCAAATAAAAATCAAGAAGGATTTTAGAATTATATACTTTTGGTTTAGCCATGTTGTACTGCATATAGATGCAAAAAAAATGTACCGTTTATGTTAGTGAGTCTGTATGACGTATTTATTGGCGTATTTCTCCCGTGTAAACGAACTTATGTGTGTCCCTAATATAGGTTCAAGTGATATTAGCTTATTTCTGTGTCCCTGGTGGAAGTCGTTACTCCCGTCCGAGCGTCCTTGCTCGGAAAGGTGAAGGGTGCTGCCCTGTTATGAGATTATAGGCCCCTGAAATCCACTGAGGCGCTTCTTTGCCATTTTTCGGGGGAGTTTGTAGCAAAGTAAGCCTGGGCCTACTTCCACCGTAGCGCGTGTCTGCAGGTTTGAGTGTGCCTGTTTTCGAGGGCCTAATTGCGCTCTGCGCTACCCTAGTAGAGTTTACGGGGGTGTGTGTATTTTTGCCTGAGTGGTTTTGTGGGGTAGGTATTAATACCTTTCCTGTACCCCGTGTACCGTGTGTGAGTGCGTGGTCACAATGTGCAGGCGTGTATCGTGCATCCTGAGGGACTGAATGTAACACCCTCTTATGCGTTCGCACCTGGGGTACGAATGCCGGTGTTCGCCTCCGTTCTGGCAAACTTGCCCTTTGAACTGGCGGTAAAGGTCGCTTAATTGCCTGTCTTTGCACTGGCAATGTGGTGGCGTGTAGCCTGACCGCTTTCTGGCCTGTGGCCACGGCAGACTCCTGCCATTGTGTTTGCCTATCTGTGTGGGTGTGTGTAGGCTCAATGTGCTGTAGGGCGGGCTCTACGTCCTCAGCCCATGACGTGGTTACGTCCCGTTGTCTCCCTGTCATATAATGTTTTTCTGAGAGTCCTGGCTTCAACTCCCTCTCGTTCGTCCGTTCAGAGGGGATTGGCGTAGGTCCTGCTCCTTGGTTTGGCAAAATTGCCTTCTGAGCCGGTGCTAAGGGATGTGTATTGGTGTAAGCTTGTCCCCGCAGTGTATTGGAGTCTAGCCTGGCCGTCTCCTGGACTGTGGCCATGGTATCCTCCTTCCCATGTGTGGCAGTACATGGCGAGAGGGACCTCCTCGCAAATTGCCGAGTTAGCGCGTCTACGCTTATGTCCTCTCCCGCTGGGCTTGTGGCCCTGCCATGTACTCAAAGATGGTTTAGTGAGCCCGGAGCTGCTTATGTCCGTCCCAAATTTGGGCGTACTGCCTGTTGAGGCTCATGGCCTGCTGGCAAATTGTTGTATCAGTGTGCTTGTGCTCTGTATAGTTTTGTGGACGCTAGTTGGAGAAACGCTTGCTCGCGAATTAACTCCCTGTACTGAGCGTGTAAAGTCGTGTAGTGCACCCTCAACCTCTCGAGGGTTGCATTATTTATTACGGGACCCTGTGTGGTGATCAATTGGTCGTGTATTCCGTGCCTTTGGATATGGATCCTATTGAGGTGTTCATGTATGTTCCTCAAGAGCGTATGTGCGCATCTTATCCCGCTGTCGTACCCTCTGACGGAGTGTATGGCTGTTTGCCCTGTATTGCCCCGATTTTTGTTTGGAGTGCCCGTATCTGTGTTTGCCGGCTTTGTATGTGCCTCTGGCATCTGAATAATAATGCTAATAATATTGGCGTACCCCTACTGCCTCTATGGCTTACAATCTCTGTTGTTTCTGTATGAGGTGCCATTCTAAATGAAAAGTATGCGTCTTCTAAGAAAAAAAAACTGTGCGTGTTTGTCAGTGTATTCTTATTCTCCCTGATTCCTTCTGGGGCTGGGGGGTTGGTTTGGGAGAAAAAAAATCCCTGTGTAAGTAGTACGGAGCAAAAATGCTGCTCTCTGTCTGGGGGAAAAATTCACAATTTTGCTTGACTTTTTGCGGTACGGAAGGGGTCGTTTCTACTACGAGGGCTCGTTGGTTGAGTCCTATTTTACTGTGCGTAGTAGAGGCGCCTCCACCATCTGTTTTAGATCCCTTATTGGGGGGTGGTTGGATCTAAAACGGAAGAGTTATTGTGTTAATTTATAAAGAAGTGCCAAAAAGCGTGTAGCTTCCCGTAGTCGGGCAAGCTGACCAGTGTAGAGTGTTGTTTAGTGTTAGGGTGCTAGGGGATGCTCTTGTAAAAGATCTAGGTGTATTTTAGGGGATGGACTTAGCGTACCGGTCAACGCGCCGGTCGTCCAGCTGGCTGGTTAGATAATCGACTTGCACGCGTCAGCTATATGGCGCGTGCCGCTCCTAGCAGTCAGGCCGGTACGGGAATACAATGATGTTTGCCTTAGCAAGTATCTGGCTACTGTAAGTCACGTCTAATAGTGACGGAGAGTTCAGGAAGGGAGTTGGGGCGTAAAGAAGCGTGTAAACAGTAATGCAGGTGTAATGTACTGACCAAGTGTTTATTGGCCAGTAATATTGAATTATGGGTCCCTTTTAAGGGATGTAGTGATGTTACAATGTGTACAAACTTGTCTATACAAATTGGTGGGTAAGGTTACAAAGTTATAGGATTCTGAACACCTGCTGACTCACTCACCTGATGATACCAGCATAGCCTCGGGCCGCCACACTGTAAGACTGATAATTGATTGAGAGCTCGACCTCCTTAAGACGCCCTCTTATACTCTTCGGCGCTGTGCTGTCAGCATTGTGCTGAATAGATGTCCTAGTTAATAGTGTGTCGCTGTTTGTAATAGTGATGCAAGAATTGGGCCAGCTTTCCAGAATGGCTAGCTGTCCTTGCGGTGTTAGTAGATGTTGGTCTGGACTTATAAGGATTGCCAGTTAGGAGATATAAATAGATGATGGGGGGATGGTCTCCAAGGGGTGCATACCCCTGGGGTACTGTACAATAATTAGAGTAAAAAAACTGTTTTTCCTAGGGTTGAAGAATAATTAGAGAGAAAAAACACTGTTTTTCCTAGGTTGGAAGAATAATGAGAGTAAAAAAACTGTTTTTCCTAGATTTGAAGAATAATTAGAGCAAAAACACTGATTTTCCTACAGTTGAAGAATTATTAGAATGAAGAAACACTGTTTTCCTAGGGTTGAATAAAATTTAGAGTAAAACCACTGTTTCTCCTACGGTTGAAGAATTATTGGAGTAAAGAACACTGTTTTTCCTAGGGTTGTAGAATAATTAGAGTAAAAAACACTGTTTTTCCTTGTGTTGAAGTATAATTAGAGTGAAAAAACACTGTTTTTCATAGGGTTGAAGAATAATTAGAGTAAATAAAACACTGTATTACCCAGGGGTTGAAGAATAATTAGAGTGAAAAAACACTGTTTTTCCTAGGTTTGAAAAGTAAGTAGAGTGAAAAACACTGTTCTTCCTAGGGTTGAAGAATAATTAGAGTGAAAAAAACACTGTTTTTACTAGGGTTGAAGAATAATTAGATTAAAGACCACTGTTCTTCCTAGGGTAGAATATTAATTAGAATAAAAACACTGTTTTTCATAGGGTTGAAGAATAATTAGAGTAAAAAACACTGTTTTTCCTAGGGTTGAAGATTAATTAGAGTAAAAAACACCGTCTTTCCCAGGTTTAAAGAATCATAAGAGTGAAAAAACACTGATTTTCCTAGGGTTGAAGAATAATAAGAGTGAAAAACCAGTGTTTTTCCTAGGGTTGAAAAATAATAAGAGTATAAAACACTGTTTTTCCTAGGGTTGAAAAATAATTAGAGTAAAAAACACTGTATATCCTTGGGTTGAAGAATTATTAGAGTAAAAAAACACTGTTTTTCCTAGGGTTGAAGAATAATTAGAGTAAAAAACACTGTTTTTCCTAGGGTTGAAGAATCATTTGAGTGAAGAACACTTTTTTTCCTAGGGTTGAAAATAATGGGAGTGAAATAACACTGTTTTTCCTAGGGTTGAAAAATAAGAGAGTAAAAACACTGTTTTTCCTAGGGTTGAAGAATAATTAGAGTAAAAAAACACTATTTTTCCTAGGGTTGAAGAATAATTAGAGTAAAAACACTGTTATTCCTAGGGTTGAAGAATAATTTGATTAAAAAACACTGATTTTCCTAGCGTTGAAAAATAAATAGAATAAAAACACTGTTTTACCTAGGGTTGAATAATAATTAGAGTGAAAAAACACTGTTTTCCTTGGGTTGAAGAATAATTAGAGCAAAAACACTGTTTTTCCTAGGGTTGATGAATAATTAGAGTGAAAATCACTGTTACAAGGGGTTGAAGAATAATTAGATTAAAAAACACTGTTTCTCCTAGGATTGAAGAATAATTAGAGTGAAACAACACTGTTTTCCCAGGGTTGAAGAATAATTAGAGTGAAAAAACACTGTTTTCCTAGGGTTGAAGAATAATTAGAGTAAAATACAATGTTTTTCTTTGTTGAGGAACAATTCGAGTGAAAAACACTGTTTTTTCTAGGGTTGAAGAATAACTAGGGTAAAAATCACTGTTTTTCCTAGGGTTGAATAATAGTTAGAGTAAAAAACACTGTTTTTAGCTGGGTTGCAGAATAATTAGAATTAAAAACACTGTTTTTCCTACGGTTGAAGAATAATTAGAGTAAAGACACTGTTTTTTCTAGGGTTGAAGAATAATTAGAGTGAAACCACACTGTTTTTTCCCAGGGTTGAAGAATAATTAAAGTGAAAAACACTATTTTCCTAGGTTTGAAGGATAATTAGAGTAAAATACAATGTTTTTCCTTGTTGAAGGACAATTAGAGTGAAAAAAAACTGTTTTTCCTAGGGTTGAAGTATGATTACAGTGAAAAAACACTGTTTTTCCTGGGGTAGAATAATAATTAGAGTAAAAACACTGTTTTTTCCAAGGGTTGAAGAATAATTAGAGTAAAAATCCCTGTATTTCCTAGGGTTGAAGTATAATGAGAGTGAAAAAACATTGTTTTTCCTAGGGTTGAAGAATAATTAGAGTGAAAAAACACTGTTTTTCCTAGGGTTGAAAAAAATTAGAGTAAAGAAAACACTTTTTTTTCGTAAGGTTGAAGAAAAATTCGAGTAAAAAACACTGTTTTTCATAGGGTTGAAAAATCATTAGAGAGAAAAAACACTGTTTTTCCAACGGTTGAAAAATAATTAGAGTGAAGAAACTCTGTTTTCCTAGTGTTGAAGAATAATTAGAGTGAAAAACACTGTTTTTCCTGGGGTTGAAGAATAATTATAGTAAAAAACACTGTTTCTCCCAGGATTGAAGAAAAAATGGCATAAAAACACGGTGTTTCTTATGGTTGAAGAATATTTAGAGTAAAAATCACTGTTTTTCCTAGTGTTGAATAATAGTTAGAGTAAAAAATACTGTTCTTCCTAGGGTTGAAGAATAATTAGTTTGAAAAACACTGTTTTTCCCAGGGTTGAAGAATAATTAGAGTAAAAAACACGGTTTTTCCTAGGGTTGAAGAATAATTAGAGTAAAAACACTGTTTTTTCTAGGGTTGAAGAATAATTAGAGTGAAACAACACTGTTTTTCCCAGGGTTGAAGAATAATTAGATTGAAAAACACTGTTTTTCCTAGGGTAGAAGAATAATTAGAGAATAAACACTGTTTGTCCTAGGGTTGAAGAATAATTACAGTGAAAAACACTGTATTTCCTAGGGTTGAAGAATAATTACCATAAAAAACACTTTTTTTCCTAGGGTTGAAGAATAATTAGAGTGGAAAAAAACTTTTTTCCTAGGGTGGAAGAATGATTGGAGTAAAAACACAGTTGTTCTTAGATTTGACGAATAATTAGAGTGAAAAAACACTGGTTTTTTCCAAAGGTTGAAGAATAATTAGAGTAAAAAACCCTGTTTTTCACCGGGTTGAAAAATAATTAGAGTAAAAAACACTGTTTTTCGTAAGGTTGAAGAAAAGCAGGAGTAAAAAACACTGTTCTTCATAGGGATGAAGAATAATTAGAGTGAAAAATCAATGTTTTTCCTAGGGTTGAATAGTAATAATTAGAGTGAAAAAACACTGTTTTCCCTAGAGTTGATGAATAATTGTAGTGAAAAACCCTTTTTTCCTAGGTTTGAAGAATATTTAGAGTAAAAACACTGTTCTTCCTAGGATTGAAGAAAAATTAGAGTAAAACAACTTTTTTTTCTAGGGTTGAAGAATAATTAGGGTGAAAAAACACTGTTTTTCCTAGGGTTGAAGATTAATTAGGGTGAATAAATAGTGTTTTTCCTAGGGTTTAAAATAATTAGAGTAAAAAAACACTGTTTTTCCTAGATCTGAAGAATAATTAGAGCAAAAACACTGATTTTCCTAGAGTTGAAGAATAATTAGAATGAAAAAACACTGTTTTTCCTAGGATTGAACAATAATTAGAGTGAAAAAAACTCTGTTTTTCCTAGGGTTGACGAATAATTAGAGTGAAAAAACACTGTTTTTCCTAGGTTTGTAAAATAATTAGAGTGAAAAACACTGTTCTTCGTAGGGTTGAAAAATAATTAGCGTAAAAAAACACTGTTTTTACTAGGGTTGAAGAATAATTAGATTAAGGACCACTGTTCTTCCTAGGGTTGAAGATTAATTAGAATAAAACACTGTTTTTCATAGGGTTGAAGAATAATTAGTGTAAAAAAACACTGTTTTTCCTAGGGTTGACGATTAATTAGAGTAGAAACACCGTTTTTGCGAGGTTTAAAGAATCATTGGAGTGAATAAACACTGTTTTTCCTGGAGTTGAAGAATAATAAGAGTGAAAAACCAGTGTTTTTCGCAGGGTTGAAAAACAATAAGAATATGAAACACTGCTTTTCCTAGGGTTGAAAAATAATTAGAGTAAAAAACTCTGTATTTCCTTGGGTTGAAGAATTATTAGAGTAAAAAAACACTGTTTTTCCTAGGGTTGAAGAGTAATTAGATCAAAAAACACTGTGTTTCCTAGGGTTGAAGAATCGTAGGAGTGAAAAACACTTTTTTCCTAGGGTTGAAAATAATTGGATTGAAATAACACTGTTTTTCCTAGGGTTGAAATATAAGAGAGTAAAAAACACTGTTTTTCCTAGGGTTGAAGAATAATTAGAGTGAAAAAACACTATTTTTCCTAGGGTTGAAGAATAATTAGAGTGAAAAACACTGTTTTTCCTAGGGTTGAAGAATAATTTGATTAAAACTCTGTTTTTCCTAGCATTGAAATATAATTAGAGTGAAAAACACTGTTTTTCTTGGGGTTGATGAATAATTACAATGAAGAAACACTGTTTTTGGGAGGGTAGAAGAATAATTAGAGTAAAGACTTTTTTTCCTAGGGTTGAAGAATAATTAGAGTGAAGAACACTGTTTTCCCTAGGGTTGAAGAACAATTACAGTAAAAAACACAGTTTTTCCTAGGGTTCAAGAATAATAATTAGAGTGAAAAGAAACTATTTTCCTAGGGTGGAAGAATAATTGGAGTAAAAACACAGTTGTTCTTAGGTTTGAAAAATAATTAGAGTGAAAAAACACTGTTTATTCCAAGGGTTGAAGAATAATTAGAGTAATAAACCCTGTATTTCCTAGGGTTGAAGAATAATGAGAGTGAAACAACATTGTTTTTCCTAGGGTCGAAGAATAATTAGAGTGAAAAAAACTCTGTTTTTCCTAGGTTTGATGAATAATTCGAGTAAAAAAACACTGTTTTTCATAGGGTTGAAGAATCATTAGAGTGAAAAAACACTGTTTTTCCTGGGGTTGAAGAATAATTAGAGTAAAAATCACTGTTTTTCTTAGGATTGAATAATAGTTAGAGTAAAAACCACTGTTTTTCCCAGGGTTGAAGAATAATTAGAGTAAAAACACTGTTTCCCCTAGAATTGAAGAAAAAAAAATCACTGTGTTTCCTAGGGTTGAAGAATCATTAGAGTAAAAATCACTGTTTTTCTTAGGATTGAATAATAGTTAGAGTAAAAACCACTGTTTTTCCCAGGGTTGAAGAATAATTAGAGTAAAAACACTGTTTTTCCTAGGGTTAAAGATTAATTATAGTGAAACAACACTGTTTTTCCCAGGGTTGAAGAATAATTAGAGTGAAGAAACACGGTTTTCCAAGGGTTGAAGAATAATTAGAGTAAAATACAATGTTTTTCCTAGTTGAAGAATAATCAGAGTGAAAACACGGTTTTTCCTAAGGTTGAAGAATAATTACAGTGAAAAAACACAGTTTTTCCTAGGGTAGAGGAATAATTAGAGTAAAAACACTGTTATTCCTAGCGTTGAAGAATAATTAGAGCGAAAAACACTGTTTCTCCTAGGGTTGACGAATAATTACAGTAAATAAACTGTTTTTCCTAGGGTTGAAGAATAATTAGAGTGAAAAACACTGTTTTTCCTAGGGTTGAAGATTAATAATTAGAGTGAAAAAACACTGTTTTCCTAGGGTTGAAGAATAATTTGATTAAAAACACTGATTTTCCTAGGATTGAAGAATAATTAGCGTAAAAATACTCAGCTTTTCCTAGGGTTGAAGAATAATTAGAGTGAAAAACACTGTTTTTCTAGGGTTGAATAATTATTAGAGTGAAAAAACACAATTTTTCCTAGGGTGAAAGAATAAGTAGAGTAATAAAACACTGTTATTCCAGGGTTGAGGAATCACGAGAGTTAAAAACCAATGTTTTTCTTCGGATTGAAGGACACTTAAGATTGAAAAAACTCTGTTTTACCTAGGTTTGAAGAATAATTACAGTGAAAAAACACTTTTTTCCTATGGTTGAAGAATAATTAGATTAAAAAACACTGTTTTTCCTAGGCTTGAAGAATAATTAGAGTAAAAATACACTGTTTTTCCTAGGGTTGAAGAATAATTAGAGTAAAAATACTGTTTTTCCTAGGTTTGAAGGACATTTAGAGTAAAAACCACTGTTTTTCCTAGGATTGAGGAATAATTAGAGTAAAAAAAACTATTTATCCAAGGTTGAATAATAATTGGAGTGAAAAACACCGATTTTCCTAGGGTTAAAGAAACATTAGAGTGAAAAACACTTTTTCCTAGGGTTAAGGAATAATTAGCGTAAAAATTTCACTGCTTTTCCTAGGCTTGAAAAATAATTAGAGTGAAATAACACTGTTTTTCTAGGGTTGAATAATTATTAGAGTGAAAAAACTCTTTTTTTCCTGGGGTGGAAGAATAATTAGAGTAAAAACACTGTTTTTCCTAGGATTGAAGAATAATTAGAGTAAAAAACACCGATTTTCCTAGGGTTAAAGAAACATTAGAGTGAAAAACACTGTCTTTCCTAGGGTTGAGGAATAATTAGAGCAGAAAACACTGTTTTTCCTAGGGTTGACGAAATATTAGAGTAAAAAACACTGTTTTTCCTAGGGTCGAAGAGTAATTAGAGGAAAAACACTGTTTTTCCTAGGGTTGAACAATAATTAGGGGGAAAAACACTGTTTTTCCTAGGGTTGAAGAATAATTAGAGAAAAAAGTCTGTTTTTCCTAGGTTTGAAGAAAAAATTGATTAAAAAACTTTGTTTTACCTAGGGTTGAAAAATAATTAGAGTAAAAACACTCTTTTTCCTAGGGTTTAAAAATAACTAGAGAAAAAAATACTGTTTCTCTTAGGGTTGAGGAATAATTAGATTAAAAACACTGTTTTTCCTAAGGTAGAAGAATCATTAGTTTGAAAAAACACAGCTTTTCCTGGGGTTGAAGAATAATTGGAGGGGATAAACGCTGTTTTCCTAGGGTTGAAGATTAATCAGAGTAAAAAAACAGTTTCTCCTAGGGTTAAAGAAAAAATTGAGTAAAAACACTGTGTTTCCTAGGGTTAAAAAATAATTAGAGTAAAAATCACTGTTTTTCCTAGGGTTGAATAATAGTTAGAGTAAAAAACACTGTTTTTCCCAGGTTTGAAAAGTAATTAGAGTGAAAAATAACTGTTTTCCTAGGGTTGAAGAAAAATTAGGTTTAAGAACACTGTATTTCCTAGGGTTGAAGAATAATTAGAGTGAAGAACACTGTCTTTCCTAGGGTTGAAGAATAATTACAGCAAAAAAACACTGTTTTTCCGAGGGTTGAAAAAAAATTAGAGTGAAAAAACAACTTTTTTTCCTAGGGTGGAAGAATAATTGCAGTATGAAACACTGTTTTTCCTAGGGATGAAAAATAATTTGAGTTAAAAAAAATGTTTTTCGTAGGGTTGAAGAATAATTCGAGTAAAAACACTGTTTTTCCTAGGGTTGAAGAATAATAATTAGAGTGAAAAAACACTGTTTTCCCTAGGGTTGAAGAATAAATAGAATGAAAAACCTGTTTTTCCAAGGTTGAAGATTTTTTTTAGTAAAAACACTGTTTTTCTTAGGATTGAAGAATAATTAGAGCAAAACAAAACTGTTTTTCCTAGGGTTGAAGAATAACAAGTGTTAAAATACACTGCTTTTCCTATGGTTGAATACTAATTAGAGTGAACAAAATACCGTTTTCCTAGGGTTGAAGAATAATTAGAGTAAAATAACACTGCTTATCCAAGGTTTGAAGATTCATTAGAGTGAAAACAACACTGCTTTTCCTAGGGTTGAAGAATAATAATTAGAGTGAAAAAACACTGTTTTCCCTAGGGTTGAAGAATAAATAGAGTGAAAAACCTGTTTTTCCAAGGTTTGAAGATTTTTTTTTGTAAAAACACTGTTTTTCTTAGGATTGAAGAATAATTAGAGCAAAACAAAACTGTTTTTCCTAGGGTTGAAGAATAACAAGTGTTAAAATACACTGCTTTTCCTATGGTTGAATACTAATTAGAGTGAACAAAATACTGTTTTCCTAGGGTTGAAGAATAATTAGAGTTAAAATACACTGCTTATCCAAGGTTTGAAGATTCATTAGAGTGAAAACAACACTGCTTTTCCTAGGGTTTAAGAATAATTAGAGTGCAAAAACACTGTTTTTCCTAGGGTTGAAAAATAATTAGAGTAAAAAACTCTGTTTTTCCTAGGGTTGAAGAATAATTCGAGTGAAAAAACCTTTTTTTCCTAGGGTTGAAGAATAATTCGAGTGAAAAACACTGTTTTTCCTAGGATTGAACAATAATTAGAGTGAAAAAGCACTGTTTATCCTAGGTTGGAGGAATAATTAGAGTTAAAAAAACTGTTTTTCCTAGGTTTCAATAATAATTAGAGCAAAAACACTGATTTTTCTGAAGTTGAAGAATAATTAGAACGAAAAAACACTGTTTTCCTAGGTTTGAATAATATTCACAGTAAAACACAGTTTTTCCATACGGTTGAAGAAGAATTGGAGTAAAAAAACAGTGTTTTTCCTAGGGTTGAAGAATAATTAGAGTAAAAAGCACTGTTTTTCCTAGGGTTGAAGAATAATTAGAGGGAAAAAACACAATTTTCCTAGGGTTGAAGAATAATTAGAGTAAAAAAAACACTGTTTTTTCCTAGGGTTGAAGAATAATTAGAGTGAAAAAACACTGTTTTCCCTATGGTTGAAGAATAATTATAGTGAAAACACACCATTTTTCCTAGGTTTGAAAAATAATTAGAGCGAAAAAAACTGTTCTTCCTAGCGTTGAAGAATAATTAGAGTGATAAAACACTGGTTTTCCAAGGGTTGAAGATTAATTAGATTAACGAGCACTGTTCTTCCTATGGTTGAAGATTAATTAGGGTTGAAGAATAATTCTAGTGAGAAAACCTGTTTTTCCTATGGTTGAAGAATAATTCGAGTGAAAAACACTGTTTTCCTAGGATTGAACAATAATTAGAGTGAAAAAGCACTGTTTATCCTAGGTTGGAGGAATAATTAGAGTTAAAAAAACTGTTTTTCCTAGGTTTCAATAATAATTAGAGCAAAAACACTGATTTTTCTGAAGTTGAAGAATAATTAGAATGAAAAACCACTGTTTTCCTAGGTTTGAGTATTATTTAGAGTAAAACCCAGTTTTTCCATACGGTTGAAGAATATTTGGAGTAAAAAACAGTGTTTTTCCTAGGGTTGAAGAATAATTAGAGGGAAAAAACACAATTTTCCTAGGGTTGAAGAATAATTAGAGTAAAAAAACACTGTTTTTCCTAGGGTTGAAGAATAATTAGAGTGAAAAAACATTGTTTTTCCTAGTTTGGAAAAATAATTAGAGTAAAAAACACTTTATTTCCTCGGGTTGAAGAATTATTAGAGTAAAAAAACACGGTTTTCCTAGTGTTGAAGAATAATTAGAGAAAAAAACACTGCTTGTCCTAGGGTTGAAGAATCATCAAAGAAAAAAAACTTCCTTCCTAGTGTTGAAAATAATTAGAGAGAAATAACACTGTTTTTCCTAGCGTTGAAAAATTTGACATTAAAAAACAGTTTTTTCTAGGGTTGAAGTATAATTAGAGTGAAAAAACACTATATTTCCTAGGGATGAAGAATAATTAGAGTAGAAAACACTGTTTTTCCTAGGGTTGAAGAATAATTTGATTAAAAACACTGTTTTCCTAGCGTTGAAAATAAAATAGAGTAAAAACACAGTTTTTCCTAGTGTTTAAAATAATTAGAGTAAAAACACTGTTTCTCCCAGGGTTGAAGAAAAATTAGAGTAAAAAACACTGTTTTCCTGGGGTGAGGAATCATTAGAGTGAAATAACCCTGTTTGTCCTAGGGTTGAAGAATAATTAGAGTGAAAAAAAAAACTGTTCTTCCTAGGGTTGAAGAATAATTAGAGTGATAAAACACTGGTTTTCCAAGGGTTGAAGATTAATTAGATTAACGAGCACTGTTCTTCCTATGGTTGAAGATTAATTAGAATAAAAACACTGTTTTTCCTAGGGTTGAAGAAAAATTAGAGTAAAAAACACTGTTTTCCTAGGGTTGAAGATTAATTAGAGTAAAAAACACTGTTTTCCTAGGTTTAAAGAATCATTAGAGTGAAAAAACTCTGTTTTTCCGAGGGTTGAAGAATAATACGAGTGAAAAACCAGTATTTGTCCTAGGGTTGAAAAACAATAAGAGTAAAAAACACAGTTTTTCCTAGTTTGGAAAAATAATTAGAGTAAAAAACACTTTATTTCCTCGGATTGAAGAATTATTAGAGTAAAAAACACGGTTATCCTAGGGTTGAAGAATAATTAGAGAAAAAACACTGTTTTTCCTAGCGTTGAAGAATCATCAGAGAAAAAAAAACTTTCTTCCTAGTGTTGAAAATAATTAGAGAAATAACACTGTTTTTCCTAGGGTTGAAAAATTTGACAGTAAAATATAGTTTTTTTCTAGGGTTGAAGTATAATTAGAGTAAAAAAACACTATATTTCCTAGGGTTGAAGAATAATTAGAGTAAAAAACACTGCTTTTCCTAGGGTTGAAGAATAATTTGATTAAAAACACTGTTTTTCCTAGCGTTGAAAATAAAATAGAGTAAAAAACACTGTTTATCCTAGTGTTTAAAATAATTAGAGTAAAAAACACTGTTTCTCCCAGGGTTGAAGAAAAATTAGAGTAAAAAACACTGCTTTCTTAGGGTGAGGAATCATTTGAGTGAAATAACACTGTTTTTCCTAGGGTTGAAGAATAATTAGAGTGAAAAACACTGCTTTTCCTGGGGTTGAAGAGTAATTAGAGTAAAAAACACTGTTTCTCCTAGGATTGAAGAAAAAATAGAGTAAAAACACTGTGTTTCCTAGGGTTGAAGATTATTTAGAGTAAAAATCACTTTTTTTCCTAGAGTTGAATAATAGTCAGAGTAAAAAACACTGTAATTCCCAGGGTTGAAGTCTAATTAGAGTGAAAAACACTGGTTTTCCTAGGGTTGAGGAATTATTAGAGTAAAAACTCTGTTTTTCCTGGGGTTGAAGAATAATTAGAGTGAAACAACACTGTTTTACCCAGGGTTGAAGAATAATTAGGGTGAAAAAACACTGTTCCCCTAGGGTTGAAGAATAATTAGAGTAAAAAACAATGAATTTGCATGTTGAAGAATAATTAGAGTGAAAAACCCTGTTTTCCTAGGGTTGAAGAATAATTAGAGTGAAGCAACACTGTTTTTCCCAGGGTTGAAGAATAATTAGAGTAAAAAAACACGGTTACCCAGGGGTTGAAGAATAATTAGAGTAAAAAATAATGTTTTTCCTAGGGTTGAAGGATAATTAGAGTGAAAAAAAACTTTTTTCCTAGGGTGGAAGAATAATTGGAGTAAAAACACAAATGTTTTTAGGTTTGAAGAATAATTAGAGTGAAAAAACACTGTTTTTTCCAAGGTTTGAAGAATAATTACTGTAAAAAAAACACTGTTTTTCCTATGGTTGAAAAATAATTAGAGCAAAAATAACTCTGTTTTTCGTAGGGTTGAAGAATAATTCCAGTAAAAAACACTGTTTTTATAGGGTTGAAGAATAATTAGAGTGAAAATACACTGTTTTTCCTACGGTTGAAAAATAATTCAAGTAAAAAAACACTGTTTTTCCTATGGTTGAAGAATAATTAGAGTGAAAAACACTGGTTTTCCTGGGGTTGAAGAATAATTAGAGTAAAAAACACTGTTTCTCCTACGATTGAAGAAAAAATAGGGTAAAAACAATGTGTTTCCTAGGGTTGAAGAATATTTAGAGTAAAAATCACTGTTTTTCCTAGGGTTGAATAATAGTCAGAGTAAAAAACACTGTAATTCCCAGGGTTGAAGACTAATTAGAGTGAAAAACACTGGTTTTCCTAGGGATGAGGAATTATTAGAGTAAGAACACTGTTTTTCCTAGGGTTGAAGAATAATTAGAGTGAAACAACACTGTTTTACCCATGGTTGAAGAATAATTAGGGTGAAAAAAACACTGTTTCCCTAGGGTTGAAGAATAATTAGAGTAAAAACAATGATTTTTCTTGTTGAAGAATAATTAGAGTGAAAAACGCTGTTTTTCCTAAGGTTGAAGAATAATTACAGTAAAAACACTGTTTTTCCTAGGGTTGAAGAATAATTAGAGTACAAAATACTGTTTTTCCTAGGGTTGATGAATAATTGGAGTGCAAAAACCCTGTTTTTCCTAAGGTTGAAGAATAATTAGTGTGAAACAACACTGTTTTTCCCAGGGTTGAAGATTAATTAGAGTGAAAAAACACGGTTATCCTGGGGTTGAAGAATAATTAGAGTAAAAAATAATGTTTTTCCTTGTTGAAGAATAATTAGAGTAAAAAACACTATTTTTCCTAAGGTTGAAGGATAATTACAGTAAAAAACACTGTTTTTCCTAGTGTTGAAGGATAATTAGTGTGAAAAAACAACTTTCTTCATAGGGTGGAAGAGTAATTGGGGTAAAAAACACAGTTGTTTTTAGGGTTGAAGAAAAATTAGAGTGAAAAAACACTGTTTTTTTCCAAGGGGTGAAGAATAATTAGAGTAAAAACCCTGTATTCCCTAGGGTTGAAGAATAATTAGAGTGAAAAATCACTGTTTTTCCTAGAGTTGAAGAATAATAATTAGAGTGAAATATCACTGTTTTCCGTTGGGTTGAAGAATAATTGGAGTGAAAAACCCTGTTTTTCCTAGGGTTGAAGAATAATTAGTGTGAAAAAACAATGTTTTCCTAGGATTGAAGAATAATTAGAGAAAAAACACAGTTATTCCTAGGTTTGAAGAATAATAAGTGTGAAAAACCCTGTTTTTCCAGGGTTTTAATAATATTTAGAGTAAAAAACACAGTTTTTACTAGGATTGAGGAATAATTAGAGTGAAAAAACACTGTTTTTCCTAGGTTTGAAGAATAATAAGTGTGAAAAACCCTGTTTTTCCTGGGATTGAAAATTAATAAGAGTAAAAACCCTGTCTTTCCTCGGGTTGATGAATATCTAGAGTGAAAAACACTGTTTTCACCAGGTGTGAAGAATAATTAGCGTGAAAAAACAGTTTTCCCAGGGTTGAAGAATAATTCGGGTGAAAAAACACTGTTTTTACTAGGGTTGAAGAAAAATAATAGTGAAAAAACATTGTTTTTCCTAGGGTGGAAGAATAATTAGAGTAAAACACACTGTTTTTCTTGGGGTTGAAGAATAATTAGAGTGAAAAATCACTGATTTTCCTAGGGTTGAAAAATAATTAGAGTGAAAAAACACTGTTTTTCCTAGGTTTGAGGAATCATTAGAGTGAAATAACTCTTTTTTCCTAGGGTTGAAGGATAATTAGAGTGAAAAAACACTTTTTTGCCTAGGGTTGAAGAATAATTAGAGTAAAGATACACTGCTTATTCTAGGTTTGAAGATTCATTAGAGTGAAAATACACCGCTTTTCCTAGGGTTGAAGAATAATTAAAGTGAAAAAATACTGTCTTCCCTAGGGTAGAAAAATAATTAGAGTAAAAAACACTGTTTTTCCTAGGGTTGAAGAATAATTAGAGTGAAAAAACTATTTTTCCTAGGGTTGAAGGATAGTTAGAATAAAAAACACTATTTTTCCTAGGGTTGAAGAATAATTAGAGTGAAGAAACACTGTTTTTCCTGGGGTCGAAAAATAATTAGAGAGAAAAAACACTGATCTACCTAGGCTGGAAGAATAATTAGAGTAAAATAACACTGTTTTTCCTAGGTTGAAGAATAATTAGAGTAAAAGACACTGTTTTTCCTAGGGTTGAATAATCATTGGAGTGAAACAACACTGTTTTTCCTAGGTTTGAAGAATAGTTAGAGATAAAAGTCCTGTTTTTCCTAGGGTTGAAGTATATTTAGAGTAAAGCAGAAACTGCTTTTCCTAGAATTGAAGAATAATTAGAGTAAAAAACACTGTTTTTACCACGGTTGAGGAATAATTAGAGTGAAAAAACACTGTTTTTCCTAGGGTTGAGGAATAATTAGAGTGAAAAATTACCGTTTTTCCTAGGGTTGAAAAACAATTATAATAAAAGTACACTGTTTTTCCTAGTTTTGAAGAATAACTAGAGTAAAAAACACTGTTATTCCTAGAGTTGAAGAATAATTAGAGTGAAAAAACACTGTTTTGCCTAGGTTTGAAGAATATATACAGTAAAAACACTGTTTTTTCTAGTATTGAAGAATAATTAGAGTAATAAAACTCTGTTTTTCCTAGGGTTGAAGAATAAATAGAGTTAAAACACATTTTTCCCTAGGGTTGGAGAATAATTAGAGTGAAAAAACACTGTTTTTCCCAGGGCTGAAAAATAATTAGGGTGAAAAAATACTGTTTTTCCTAGCGTTGAAGAATAATTAGATTAAAAAACACAGTTTTTCCTAGGGTTGAAGAATAATAATAGTGAAAAAACACTATTTATTCTAGGGTGGAAAAATAAATAGAGTAAAAAACTGTTCTTCCTGGGATTGAAGAAAAATTAGAGTAAAACACTGTTTTTCCAGGGGTTGAAGGAAAATTAGAGTGAAAAACTGTTTTTCCTAGGGTTGAAGAATAATTAGAGTGAAAAAAACTGTTTTTCCTAGGGTTGAAGAATAATTAGAGAGAAAAAACACTGTTTTTCCTAGGTTGGAAGAATAATTAGAGTAAAAAACACTGATTTTCCTAGATTTGAAGTATAATTAGAGCAAAAACACTGTTTTTACTAGGGTTGAAGAAAAATTAGAGTGAGAAACACTGCTTTTCCTAGGGTTGAAGAAAAATTAGAGTAAAAATACACTGCTTATCCTAGGTTTGAAGAATCATAAGAGTGAAGAAGCACTGCTTTTCCTAGGGTTGAAGAATAATTAGAGTAAAAACACTGTTTTTCCTAGGGTTGAAAAATAATTAGAGTAAAAAACACTGTTTTTCCTAGGGTTGATGAATAATGAGAGTGAAAAAAAACTGTTTTTCCTAGGGTTGAAGAATAATTAGAGTGAAAAAACACTGTTTTTCCTAGGATTGAAGAATAATTAGAGTAAAAAACACTGTATTTCCTGGGGTTGAAGAATTATTAGAGTAAAAAAAACACTGTTTTTCCTAGGGTTGAAGAATAATTAGAGTAAAAAACACTGTTTTTCCTAGAGTTGAAGTATCATTTGAGTGAAGAACACTTTTTTTCCTAGGGTTGAAAATAATGGGAGTGAAATAACACTGTTTTTCGTAGGGTTGAAAAATAAGAGAGTAAAAACACTGTTTTTCCTAGGGTTGAAGAATAATTAGAGTAAAAAAACACTATTTTTCCTAGGGTTGAAGAATAATTAGAGTAAAAACACTGTTATTCCTAGGGTTGAAAAATAATTTGATTAAAAAACACAGATTCCTAGCGTTGAAAAATAAATAGAATAAAAACACCGTTTTACCTAGGATTGAAGAATAATTAGAGTGAAAAAACTCTGTTTTCCTAGGGTTGAAGAATAATTAGAATAAAAACACTGTTTTTCCTAGGGTTGATGAATAATTAGAGTGAAAAACACTGTTACAAGGGGTTGAAGAATAATTAGATTAAAAAACACTGTTTCTCCTAGGATTGAAGAATAATTAGAGTGAAACAACACTGTTTTCCCAGGGTTGAAGAATAATTAGAGTGAAAAAACACTGTTTTCCTAGGGTTGAAGAATAATTAGAGTAAAATACAATGTTTTTCTTTGTTGAAGAACAATTCGAGTGAAAAACACTGTTTTTTCTAGGGTTGAAGAATAACTAGAGTAAAAATCACTGTTTTTCCTAGGGTTGAATAATAGTTAGAGTAAAAAACACTGTTTTTCCCAGGGTTGCAGAATAATTAGAATTAAAAACACTGTTTTTCCTAGGGTTGAAGAATAATTAGAGTAAAGACACTGTTTTTTCTAGGGTTGAAGAATAATTAGAGTGAAACAACACTGTTTTTACCACGGTTGAGGAATAATTAGAGTGAAAAAACACTGTTTTTCCTAGGGTTGAAGAATAATTAGAATAAAAACACTGTTTTTCCTAGGGTTGATGAATAATTAGAGTGAAAAACACTGTTACAAGGGGTTGAAGAATAATTAGATTAAAAAACACTGTTTCTCCTAGGATTGAAGAATAATTAGAGTGAAACAACACTGTTTTCCCAGGGTTGAAGAATAATTAGAGTGAAAAAACACTGTTTTCCTAGGGTTGAAGAATAATTAGAGTAAAATACAATGTTTTTCTTTGTTGAAGAACAATTCGAGTGAAAAACACTGTTTTTTCTAGGGTTGAAGAATAACTAGAGTAAAAATCACTGTTTTTCCTAGGGTTGAATAAAAGTTAGAGTAAAAAACACTGTTTTTTCCCAGGGTTGCAGAATAATTAGAATTAAAAACACTGTTTTTCCTAGGGTTGAAGAATAATTAGAGTAAAGACACTGTTTTTTCTAGGGTTGAAGAATAATTAGAGTAAAAAACACTGTTTTTACCACGGTTGAGGAATAATTAGAGTGAAAAAACACTGTTTTTCCTAGGGTTGAGGAATAATTAGAGTGAAAAATTACCGTTTTTCCTAGGGTTGAAAAACAATTATAATAAAAGTACACTGTTTTTCCTAGTTTTGAAGAATAACTAGAGTAAAAAACACTGTTATTCCTAGAGTTGAAGAATAATTAGAGTGAAAAAACACTGTTTTGCCTAGGTTTGAAGAATATATACAGTAAAAACACTGTTTTTTCTAGTATTGAAGAATAATTAGAGTAATAAAACTCTGTTTTTCCTAGGGTTGAAGAATAAATAGAGTTAAAACACATTTTTCCCTAGGGTTGGAGAATAATTAGAGTGAAAAAACACTGTTTTTCCCAGGGCTGAAAAATAATTAGGGTGAAAAAATACTGTTTTTCCTAGCGTTGAAGAATAATTAGATTAAAAAACACAGTTTTTCCTAGGGTTGAAGAGTAATTATAGAAAAAAGAAGAATAATTAGGGGGAAAAAAACATTGTTTTTACTAGGGTTGAAGAATAATAATAGTGAAAAAACACTATTTATTCTAGGGTGAAAGAATAATTAGAGTAAAAAACTGTTCTTCCTGGGATTGAAGAAAAATTAGAGTAAAACACTGTTTTTCCAGGGGTTGAAGGAAAATTAGAGTGAAAAACTGTTTTTCCTAGGGTTGAAGAATAATTAGAGTGAAAAAAACTGTTTTTCCTAGGGTTGAAGAATAATTAGAGAGAAAAAACACTGTTTTTCCTAGGTTGGAAGAATAATTAGAGTAAAAAACACTGATTTTCCTAGATTTGAAGTATAATTAGAGCAAAAACACTGTTTTTACTAGGGTTGAAGAAAAATTAGAGTGAAAAACACTGCTTTTCCTAGGGTTGAAGAAAAATTAGAGTAAAAATACACTGCTTATCCTAGGTTTGAAGAATCATAAGAGTGAAGAAGCACTGCTTTTCCTAGGGTTGAAGAATAATTAGAGTAAAAACACTGTTTTTCCTAGGGTTGAAAAATAATTAGAGTAAAAAACACTGTTTTTCCTAGGGTTGATGAATAATAAGAGTGGAAAAAAAACTGTTTTTCCTAGGGTTGAAGAATAATTAGAGTGAAAAAACACTGTTTTTCCTAGGATTGAAGAATAATTAGAGTAAAAAACACTGTATTTCCTTGGGTTGAAGAATTATTAGAGTAAAAAAACACTGTTTTTCCTAGGGTTGAAGAATAATTAGAGTAAAAAACACTGTTTTTCCTAGAGTTGAAGTATCATTTGAGTGAAGAACACTTTTTTTCCTAGGGTTGAAAATAATGGGAGTGAAATAACACTGTTTTTCGTAGGGTTGAAAAATAAGAGAGTAAAAACACTGTTTTTCCTAGGGTTGAAGAATAATTAGAGTAAAAAAACACTATTTTTCCTAGGGTTGAAGAATAATTAGAGTAAAAACACTGTTATTCCTAGGGTTGAAAAATAATTTGATTAAAAAACACAGATTCCTAGCGTTGAAAAATAAATAGAATAAAAACACCGTTTTACCTAGGATTGAAGAATAATTAGAGTGAAAAAACTCTGTTTTCCTAGGGTTGAAGAATAATTAGAATAAAAACACTGTTTTTCCTAGGTTGATGAATAATTAGAGTGAAAAACACTGTTACAAGGGGTTGAAGAATAATTAGATTAAAAAACACTGTTTCTCCTAGGATTGAAGAATAATTAGAGTGAAACAACACTGTTTTCCCAGGGTTGAAGAATAATTAGAGTGAGAAAACACTGTTTTCCTAGGGTTGAAGAATAATTAGAGTAAAATACAATGTTTTTCTTTGTTGAGGAACAATTCGAGTGAAAAACACTGTTTTTTCTAGGGTTGAAGAATAACTAGGGTAAAAATCACTGTTTTTCCTAGGGTTGAATAATAGTTAGAGTAAAAAACACTGTTTTTAGCTGGGTTGCAGAATAATTAGAATTAAAAACACTGTTTTTCCTACGGTTGAAGAATAATTAGAGTAAAGACACTGTTTTTTCTAGGGTTGAAGAATAATTAGAGTGAAACCACACTGTTTTTTCCCAGGGTTGAAGAATAATTAAAGTGAAAAACACTATTTTCCTAGGTTTGAAGGATAATTAGAGTAAAATACAATGTTTTTCCTTGTTGAAGGACAATTAGAGTGAAAAAAACTGTTTTTCCTAGGGTTGAAGTATGATTACAGTGAAAAAACACTGTTTTTCCTGGGGTAGAATAATAATTAGAGTAAAAACACTGTTTTTTTCCAAGGGTTGAAGAATAATTAGAGTAAAAATCCCTGTATTTCCTAGGGTTGAAGTATAATGAGAGTGAAAAAACATTGTTTTTCCTAGGGTTGAAGAATAATTAGAGTGAAAAAACACTGTTTTTCCTAGGGTTGAAAAAAATTAGAGTAAAGAAAACACTTTTTTTTCGTAAGGTTGAAGAAAAATTCGAGTAAAAAACACTGTTTTTTCTAGGGTTGAAGAATAATTAGAGTAAAATACAATGTTTTTCTTTGTTGAAGAACAATTCGAGTGAAAAACACTGTTTTTTCTAGGGTTGAAGAATAACTAGAGTAAAAATCACTGTTTTTCCTAGGGTTGAATAATAGTTAGAGTAAAAAACACTGTTTTTCCCAGGGTTGCAGAATAATTAGAATTAAAAACACTGTTTTTCCTAGGGTTGAAGAATAATTAGAGTAAAGACACTGTTTTTTCTAGGGTTGAAGAATAATTAGAGTGAAACAACACTGTTTTTCCCAGGGTTGAAGAATAATTAATGTGAAAAAACACTATTTTCCTAGGGTTGAAGGATAATTAGAGTAAAATACAATGTTTTTCCTTTTTGAAGGACAATTAGAGTGAAAAACACTGTTTTTCCTAGGGTTGAAGTATAATTACAGTGAAAAAACACTGTTTTTCCTGGGGTAGAAGAATAATTAGAGTAAAAACACTGTTTTTCCTAGAGTTGACGAATAATTAGAGTGAAAAACACTGTTATTCCTAGGGTTGAAAAACAATTACAGTAAAAACACTGTTTTTCCTAGGGTTGAAGAATAATTAGAGTAAAAAAAAAACTATTTTCCTAGGGTAGAAAAATTATTGGAGTAAAAACACAGTTGTTCTTAGGTTTGAAAAATAATTAGAGTGAAAAAACACTGTTTTTTCCAAGGGTTGATGAATAATTAGAGTAAAAATCCCTGTATTTCCTAGGGTTGAAGAATAATGCGAGTGAAAAAACATTGTTTTTCCTAGGGTTGAAGAATAATTAGAGTGAAAAAACACTGTTTTTCCTAGGGTTGATAAAATTAGAGTAAAAAAAACCGCTGTTTTTTGTAGGGGTTGAAGAAAAATTCGAGTAAAAACACTGTTTTTCGTAGGGTTGAAAAATCATTACAGTGAAAAAACACTGTTTTTCCAACGGTTGATAAATAATTAGAGTGAAAGAACTCTGTTTTCCTAGTGTTGAAGAATAAATAGAGTTAAAACACATTTTTCCCTAGGGTTGGAGAATAATTAGAGTGAAAAAACACTGTTTTTTCCCAGGGCTGAAAAATAATTAGGGTGAAAAAATACTGTTTTTCCTAGCGTTGAAGAATAATTAGATTAAAAAACACAGTTTTTCCTAGGGTTGAAGAGTAATTATAGAAAAAAGAAGAATAATTAGGGGAAAAAAAACATTGTTTTTACTAGGGTTGAAGAATAATAATAGTGAAAAAACACTATTTATTCTAGGGTGGAAGAATAATTAGAGTAAAAAACTGTTCTTCCTGGGATTGAAGAAAAATTAGAGTAAAACACTGTTTTTCCAGGGGTTGAAGGAAAATTAGAGTGAAAAACTGTTTTTCCTAGGGTTGAAGAATAATTAGAGTGAAAAAAACTGTTTTTCCTAGGGTTGAAGAATAATTAGAGAGAAAAAACACTGTTTTTCCTAGGTTGGAAGAATAATTAGAGTAAAAAACACTGATTTTCCTAGATTTGAAGTATAATTAGAGCAAAAACACTGTTTTTACTAGGGTTGAAGAAAAATTAGAGTGAAAAACACTGCTTTTCCTAGGGTTGAAGAAAAATTAGAGTAAAAATACACTGCTTATCCTAGGTTTGAAGAATCATAAGAGTGAAGAAGCACTGCTTTTCCTAGGGTTGAAGAATAATTAGAGTAAAAACACTGTTTTTCCTAGGGTTGAAAAATAATTAGAGTAAAAAACACTGTTTTTCCTAGGGTTGATGAATAATAAGAGTGAAAAAAAACTGTTTTTCCTAGGGTTGAAGAATAATTAGAGTGAAAAAACACTGTTTTTCCTAGGATTGAAGAATAATTAGAGTAAAAAAACACTGTATTTCCTTGGCTTGAAGAATTATTAGAGTAAAAAAACACTGTTTTTCCTAGGGTTGAAGAATAATTAGAGTAAAAAACACTGTTTTTCCTAGAGTTGAAGTATCATTTGAGTGAAGAACACTTTTTTTCCTAGGGTTGAAAATAATGGGAGTGAAATAACACTGTTTTTCGTAGGGTTGAAAAATAAGAGAGTAAAAACACTGTCTTTCCTAGGGTTGAAGAATAATTAGAGTAAAAAACACTATTTTTCCTAGGGTTGAAGAATAATTAGAGTAAAAACACTGTTATTCCTAGGGTTGAAAAATAATTTGATTAAAAAACACAGATTCCTAGCGTTGAAAAATAAATAGAATAAAAACACCGTTTTACCTAGGATTGAAGAATAATTAGAGTGAAAAAACTCTGTTTTCCTAGGGTTGAAGAATAATTAGAATAAAAACACTGTTTTTCCTAGGGTTGATGAATAATTAGAGTGAAAAACACTGTTACAAGGGGTTGAAGAATAATTAGATTAAAAAACACTGTTTCTCCTAGGATTGAAGAATAATTAGAGTGAAACAACACTGTTTTCCCAGGGTTGAAGAATAATTAGAGTGAAAAAACACTGTTTTCCTAGGGTTGAAGAATAATTAGAGTAAAATACAATGTTTTTCTTTGTTGAAGAACAATTCGAGTGAAAAACACTGTTTTTTCTAGGGTTGAAGAATAACTAGAGTAAAAATCACTGTTTTTCCTAGGGTTGAATAATAATTAGAGTAAAAAACACTGTTTTTCCCAGGGTTGCAGAATAATTAGAATTAAAAACACTGTTTTTCCTAGGGTTGAAGAATAATTAGAGTAAAGACACTGTTTTTTCTAGGGTTGAAGAATAATTAGAGTGAAACAACACTGTTTTTCCCAGGGTTGAAGAATAATTAATGTGAAAAAAACACTATTTTCCTAGGGTTGAAGGATAATTAGAGTAAAATACAATGTTTTTCCTTTTTGAAGGACAATTAGAGTGAAAAACACTGTTTTTCCTAGGGTTGAAGTATGATTACAGTGAAAAAACACTGTTTTTCCTGGGGTAGAAGAATAATTAGAGTAAAAACACTGTTTTTCCTAGAGTTGATGAATAATTAGAGTGAAAAACACTGTTATTCCTAGGGTTGAAAAACAATTACAGTAAAAACACTGTTTTTCCTAGGGTTGAAGAATAATTAGAGTAAAAAAAACTATTTTCCTAGGGTAGAAAAATTATTGGAGTAAAAACACAGTTGTTCTTAGGTTTGAAAAATAATTAGAGTGAAAAAACACTGTTTTTTCCAAGGGTTGATGAATAATTAGAGTAAAAATCCCTGTATTTCCTAGGGTTGAAGAATAATGAGAGTGAAAAAACATTGTTTTTCCTAGGGTTGAAGAATAATTAGAGTGAAAAAACACTGTTTTTCCTAGGGTTGATAAAATTAGAGTAAAAAAAAACCGCTGTTTTTTGTAGGGGTTGAAGAAAAATTCGAGTAAAAACACTGTTTTTCGTAGGGTTGAAAAATCATTAGAGTGAAAAAACACTGTTTTTCCAACGGTTGATAAATAATTAGAGTGAAAGAACTCTGTTTTCCTAGTGTTGAAGAATAATTTGATTAAAAACACTGATATTCCTAGGATTGAAGAATAATTAGCGTAAAAATACACAGCTTTTCCTAGGGTTGAAGAATAATTAGAGTGAAGAACACTGTTTTTCTAGGGTTGAATAATTATTAGAGTGAAAAAACACTGTTTTTCCTAGGGTGAAAGAATAAGTAGTGTAATAAAACACTGTTATTCTAGGGTTGAGGAATCACGAGAGTTAAAAATCAATGTTTTTCTTCGGATTGAAGGACACTTAAGAATGAAAAAACACTGTTTTACCTAGGGTTGAAGAATAATTAGAGTGAAAAACACTGTTTTTCCTATGGTTGAAGAATAATTAGATTAAAAACACTGTTTTTCCTAGGCCTGAAGAATAATTAGAGTAAAAATACACAATTTTTCCTAGGGTAGAATAATAATTAGAGTAAAACACTGTTTTTTCCAAGGGTTGAAGAATAATTAGAGTAAAAATCCCTGTATTTCCTAGGGTTGAAGTATAATGAGAGTGAAAAAACATTGTTTTTCCTAGGGTTGAAGAATAATTAGAGTGAAAAAACACTGTTTTTCCTAGGGTTGAAAAAAATTAGAGTAAAGAAAACACTTTTTTTTCGTAAGGTTGAAGAAAAATTCGAGTAAAAAACACTGTTTTTTCTAGGGTTGAAGAATAATTAGAGTAAAATACAATGTTTTTCTTTGTTGAAGAACAATTCGAGTGAAAAACACTGTTTTTTCTAGGGTTGAAGAATAACTAGAGTAAAAATCACTGTTTTTCCTAGGGTTGAATAATAGTTAGAGTAAAAAACACTGTTTTTCCCAGGGTTGCAGAATAATTAGAATTAAAAACACTGTTTTTCCTAGGGTTGAAGAATAATTAGAGTAAAGACACTGTTTTTTCTAGGGTTGAAGAATAATTAGAGTGAAACAACACTGTTTTTCCCAGGGTTGAAGAATAATTAATGTGAAAAAACACTATTTTCCTAGGGTTGAAGGATAATTAGAGTAAAATACAATGTTTTTCCTTTTTGAAGGACAATTAGAGTGAAAAACACTGTTTTTCCTAGGGTTGAAGTATAATTACAGTGAAAAAACACTGTTTTTCCTGGGGTAGAAGAATAATTAGAGTAAAAACACTGTTTTTCCTAGAGTTGACGAATAATTAGAGTGAAAAACACTGTTATTCCTAGGGTTGAAAAACAATTACAGTAAAAACACTGTTTTTCCTAGGGTTGAAGAATAATTAGAGTAAAAAAAAACTATTTTCCTAGGGTAGAAAAATTATTGGAGTAAAAACACAGTTGTTCTTAGGTTTGAAAAATAATTAGAGTGAAAAAACCACTGTTTTTTCCAAGGGTTGATGAATAATTAGAGTAAAAATCCCTGTATTTCCTAGGGTTGAAGAATAATGCGAGTGAAAAAACATTGTTTTTCCTAGGGTTGAAGAATAATTAGAGTGAAAAAACACTGTTTTTCCTAGGGTTGATAAAATTAGAGTAAAAAAAACCGCTGTTTTTTGTAGGGGTTGAAGAAAAATTCGAGTAAAAACACTGTTTTTCGTAGGGTTGAAAAATCATTACAGTGAAAAAACACTGTTTTTCCAACGGTTGATAAATAATTAGAGTGAAAGAACTCTGTTTTCCTAGTGTTGAAGAATAAATAGAGTTAAAACACATTTTTCCCTAGGGTTGGAGAATAATTAGAGTGAAAAAACACTGTTTTTCCCAGGGCTGAAAAATAATTAGGGTGAAAAAATACTGTTTTTCCTAGCGTTGAAGAATAATTAGATTAAAAAACACAGTTTTTCCTAGGGTTGAAGAGTAATTATAGAAAAAAGAAGAATAATTAGGGGAAAAAAAACATTGTTTTTACTAGGGTTGAAGAATAATAATAGTGAAAAAACACTATTTATTCTAGGGTGGAAGAATAATTAGAGTAAAAAACTGTTCTTCCTGGGATTGAAGAAAAATTAGAGTAAAACACTGTTTTTCCAGGGGTTGAAGGAAAATTAGAGTGAAAAACTGTTTTTCCTAGGGTTGAAGAATAATTAGAGTGAAAAAAACTGTTTTTCCTAGGGTTGAAGAATAATTAGAGAGAAAAAACACTGTTTTTCCTAGGTTGGAAGAATAATTAGAGTAAAAAACACTGATTTTCCTAGATTTGAAGTATAATTAGAGCAAAAACACTGTTTTTACTAGGGTTGAAGAAAAATTAGAGTGAAAAACACTGCTTTTCCTAGGGTTGAAGAAAAATTAGAGTAAAAATACACTGCTTATCCTAGGTTTGAAGAATCATAAGAGTGAAGAAGCACTGCTTTTCCTAGGGTTGAAGAATAATTAGAGTAAAAACACTGTTTTTCCTAGGGTTGAAAAATAATTAGAGTAAAAAAACACTGTTTTTCCTAGGGTTGATGAATAATAAGAGTGAAAAAAAACTGTTTTTTCCTAGGGTTGAAGAATAATTAGAGTGAAAAAACACTGTTTTTCCTAGGATTGAAGAATAATTAGAGTAAAAAACACTGTATTTCCTTGGCTTGAAGAATTATTAGAGTAAAAAAACACTGTTTTTCCTAGGGTTGAAGAATAATTAGAGTAAAAAACACTGTTTTTTCCTAGAGTTGAAGTATCATTTGAGTGAAGAACACTTTTTTTCCTAGGGTTGAAAATAATGGGAGTGAAATAACACTGTTTTTCGTAGGGTTGAAAAATAAGAGAGTAAAAACACTGTCTTTCCTAGGGTTGAAGAATAATTAGAGTAAAAAACACTATTTTTCCTAGGGTTGAAGAATAATTAGAGTAAAAACACTGTTATTCCTAGGGTTGAAAATAATTTGATTAAAAAACACAGATTCCTAGCGTTGAAAAATAAATAGAATAAAAACACCGTTTTACCTAGGATTGAAGAATAATTAGAGTGAAAAAACTCTGTTTTCCTAGGGTTGAAGAATAATTAGAATAAAAACACTGTTTTTCCTAGGGTTGATGAATAATTAGAGTGAAAAACACTGTTACAAGGGGTTGAAGAATAATTAGATTAAAAAACACTGTTTCTCCTAGGATTGAAGAATAATTAGAGTGAAACAACACTGTTTTCCCCAGGGTTGAAGAATAATTAGAGTGAAAAAACACTGTTTTCCTAGGGTTGAAGAATAATTAGAGTAAAATACAATGTTTTTCTTTGTTGAAGAACAATTCGAGTGAAAAAACACTGTTTTTTCTAGGGTTGAAGAATAACTAGAGTAAAAATCACTGTTTTTCCTAGGGTTGAATAATAATTAGAGTAAAAAACACTGTTTTTTCCCAGGGTTGCAGAATAATTAGAATTAAAAACACTGTTTTTCCTAGGGTTGAAGAATAATTAGAGTAAAGACACTGTTTTTTCTAGGGTTGAAGAATAATTAGAGTGAAACAACACTGTTTTTCCCAGGGTTGAAGAATAATTAATGTGAAAAAAACACTATTTTCCTAGGGTTGAAGGATAATTAGAGTAAAATACAATGTTTTTTTCCTTTTTGAAGGACAATTAGAGTGAAAAACACTGTTTTTCCTAGGGTTGAAGTATGATTACAGTGAAAAAACACTGTTTTTCCTGGGGTAGAAGAATAATTAGAGTAAAAACACTGTTTTTTCCTAGAGTTGATGAATAATTAGAGTGAAAAACACTGTTATTCCTAGGGTTGAAAAACAATTACAGTAAAAAACACTGTTTTTCCTAGGGTTGAAGAATAATTAGAGTAAAAAAAACTATTTTCCTAGGGTAGAAAAATTATTGGAGTAAAAACACAGTTGTTCTTAGGTTTGAAAAATAATTAGAGTGAAAAAACACTGTTTTTTCCAAGGGTTGATGAATAATTAGAGTAAAAATCCCTGTATTTCCTAGGGTTGAAGAATAATGAGAGTGAAAAAACATTGTTTTTCCTAGGGTTGAAGAATAATTAGAGTGAAAAAACACTGTTTTTCCTAGGGTTGATAAAATTAGAGTAAAAAAAACCGCTGTTTTTTGTAGGGGTTGAAGAAAAATTCGAGTAAAAACACTGTTTTTCGTAGGGTTGAAAAATCATTAGAGTGAAAAAACACTGTTTTTCCAACGGTTGATAAATAATTAGAGTGAAAGAACTCTGTTTTCCTAGTGTTGAAGAATAATTTGATTAAAAACACTGATATTCCTAGGATTGAAGAATAATTAGCGTAAAAATACACAGCTTTTCCTAGGGTTGAAGAATAATTAGAGTGAAGAACACTGTTTTTCTAGGGTTGAATAATTATTAGAGTTAAAAAACTCTGTTTTTCCTAGGGTGAAAGAATAAGTAGTGTAATAAAACACTGTTATTCTAGGGTTGAGGAATCACGAGAGTTAAAAATCAATGTTTTTCTTCGGATTGAAGGACACTTAAGAATGAAAAAACACTGTTTTACCTAGGGTTGAAGAATAATTAGAGTGAAAAACACTGTTTTTCCTATGGTTGAAGAATAATTAGATTAAAAACACTGTTTTTTCCTAGGCCTGAAGAATAATTAGACAATTTTTCCTAGGGTTGAAGAATAATTAGAGTAAAAACACTGTTTTTCCTAGGTTTGAAGAACATTTCGAGTAAAAACCACTGTTTTTCGTAGGATTGAAGAATAATTAGAGTAAAAAAAACAATTTTTCCTAGGGTTGAAGAATAATTAGAGTGAAAAACACTGTTTTTCACAAGGTTGAGAAATGATTAAAAAAAAACAATGTATTTTCTAGGCTTGAAGAATAATTAGAGTAATCAAACACCGTTATTCTAGGGTTGAGCAATCACGAGAGTTAAAAAACATTTTTTTCTTCGGATTGAAGGACACTTAAGAATGAAAAAACACTGTTTTACCTAGGGTTGAAGAATAATCAGAGTAAAACACAGTTTTTCCTAGGTTTGAAGAACATTTAGAGTAAAAACCACTGTTTTTCCTAGGATTGAGGAATAATTAGAGTAAAAAACTATTTATACTAGGTTGAAGAATAATTGGAGTGAAAAACACCGATTTTCCTAGGGTTAAAGAAACATTAGAGTGAAAAACACTGTTTTTCCTAGGGTTGAAGAATAATTAGCGTAAAAATTACACTGCTTTTCCTAGGCTTGAAGAATAATTAGAGTGAAATAACACTGTTTCTCTAGGGTTGAATAATTATTAGAGTGAAAAAACTCTGTTTTTCCTGGGGTGGAAGATTAATTAGAGTAAAAACACTGTTTTTCCAAGGATTGAAGAACAATTAGAGTAAAAAACACCGATTTTCCTAGGGTTAACGAAACATTAGAGTGAAAAACACTGTTTTTCCTAGGGTATAGGAATAATTAGAGCAGAAAACACTGTTTTTCCTAGGGTTGAAGAAGTATTAGAGTAAAAGACACTGTTTTTCCTAGGGTCGAAGAGTAATTAGAGGAAAAACATTGTTTTTCCTAGGGTTAAACAATAATTAGGGGGGAAAAACGCTGTTTTTCCTAGGGTTGAAGAATAATTAGAGAAAAAGTCTGTTTTTCCTAGGGTTGAAGAAAAATTTGATTAAAAAACATTGTTTTACCTAGGGTTGAAAAATAATTAGAGTAAAAACACTGTTTTTCCTAGGGTTTAAAAATAATTAGAGAAAAAAATAGTGTTTCTCTTAGGGTTGAAGAATAATTAGATTAAAAACACTGTTTTTCCTAAGGTAGAAAAATCATTAGTTTAAAAAAACACAGTTGTTCCTGGAGTTGAAAAATAATTGGAGGGGGAAAAACACTGTTTTCCTAGGGTTGAAGAATAATCAGAGTAAAACAACACTGTTTCTCCTAGGGTTAAAGAAAAAATTGAGTAAAAAACACTGTGTTTCCTAGGGTTGAAGAATAATTAGAGTAAAATTACTGTTTTTCCTAGGGTTGAATAATAGTTAGAGTAAAAAACACTGTTTTTCCCAGGGTTGAAGAGTAATTAGAGTGAAAAATAACTGTTTTCCTAGGGTTGAAGAAAAATTACGGTTAAGAACACTGTTTTTCCTAGGGTTGAAGAATAATTAGAGTGAAGAACACTGTCTTTCCTAGGGTTGAAGAATAATTACAGCAAAAAACACTGTTTTTCCGAGGGTTGAAGAAAAATTAGAGTGAAAAAACAACTTCTTTTTCCTAGGGTGGAAGAATAATTGCAGTATGAAACACTGTTTTTCCTAGGGATGAAAAATAATTAGTGTTAAAAAAAATGTTTTTCGTAGGGTTGAAGAATAGTTCGAGTAAAAAACACTGTTTTTCATAGGGTTGAAGAATAATTAGAGTGAAAACAACACTGCTTTTCCTAGGGTTTAAGAATAATTAGAGTGCAAAAACACTGTTTTTCCTAGGGGTGAAAAATAATTAGAGTAAAAAACTCTGTTTTTCCTAGGGTTGAAGAATAATTCGAGTGAAAAACCTGTTTTTCCTAGGGTTGAAGAATAATTCGAGTGAAAAACACTTTTTTTCCTAGGATTGAACAATAATTAGAGTGAAAAAGCACTGTTTATCCTAGGTTGGAGGAATAATTAGAGTTAAAAAAACTGTTTTTTCCTAGGTTTCAATAATAATTAGAGCAAAACCACTGATTTTTCTGAAGTTGAAGAATAATTAGAATGAAAAAACACTGTTTTCCTAGGTTTGAATTATATTTAGAGTAAAACACAGTTTTTCCATACGGTTGAAGAATAATTGGAGTAAAAAACAGTGTTTTTCCTAGGGTTGAAGAATAATTAGAGTAAAAAGCACTGTTTTTCCTAGGGTGAAAGAATAATTAGAGGGAAAAAACACAATTTTCCTAGGGTTGAAGAATAATTAGAGTAAAAAAACACAGTCTTTTCCTAGGGTTGAAGAATAATTAGAGTGAAAAAACACTGTTTTCCCTAGGGTTGAGGAATAATTATAACACCATTTTTCCTAGGTTTGAAAAATAATTAGAGCGAAAAAAACTGTTCTTCCTAGGGTTGAAGAATAATTAGAGTGATAAAACACTGGTTTTCCAAGGGTTGAAGATTAATTAGATTAACGAGCACTGTTCTTCCTATGGTTGAAGATTAATTAGAATAAAAACACTGTTTTTCCTAGGGTTGAAGAAAAATTAGAGTAAAAAACACTGTTTTTCCTAGGGTTGAAGATTAATTAGAGTGAAAAACACCGTTTTCCTAGGTTTAAAGAATCATTAGAGTGAAAAAACTCTGTTTTTCCGAGGGTTGAAGAATAATACGAGTGAAAAATCAGTATTTGTCCTAGGGTTGAAAAGCAATAAGAGTAAAAAACACTGTTTTTCCTAGTTTGGAAAACTAATTAGAGTAAAAAACACTTTATTTCCTCGGGTTGAAGAATTATTAGAGTAAAAAAACACGGTTTTCCTAGGGTTGAAGAATAATTAGAGAAAAAAAAACTGTTTTTCCTAGGGTTGAAGATCATCGGAGAGAAAAAAAACTTTCTTCCTAGTGTTGAAAATAATTAGAGAGAAATAACACTGTTTTTCCTAGGGTTGAAAAATTTGACAGTAAAAAAGATTTTTTTTCTAGGGTTGATGTATAATTAGAGTGAAAAAACACTATATTTCCTAGGGATGAAGAATAATTAGAGTAAAAAACACTGTTATTCCTAGGGTTGAAGAATAATTTGATTAAGAAACACTGTTTTTCCTAGCGTTGAAAATAAAATAGAGTAAAAAACACAGTTTTTCCTAGTGTTTAAAATAATTAGAGTAAAAAACACTCTTCCTCCCAGGGTTGAAGAAAAATTAGAGTAAAAAAAAATGTTTTCCTAGGGTGAGGAATCATTAGAGTGAAATAACACAGTTTTTCGTAGGATTGAAGAATAATTAGAGTAAAAAAAACAATTTTTCCTAGGGTTGAAGAATAATTAGAGTGAAAAACACTGTTTTTCACAAGGTTGAGAAATAATTAGAAAAAAACAATGTTTTTTCTAGGCTTGAAGAATAATTAGAGTCATCAAACACAGTTATTCTAGGGTTGAGCAATCACGAGAGTTAAAAAACATTTTTTTCTTCGGTTTGAAGGACACTTAAGAATGAAAAAACACTGTTTTACCTAGGGGTGAAGAATAATCAGAGTAAAACACAGTTTTTCCTAGGTTTGAAGAACATTTAGAGTAAAAACCACTGTTTTTCCTAGGATTGAGGAATAATTAGAGTAAAAAAACTATTTATACTAGGTTGAAGAATAATTGGAGTGAAAAACACCGATCTTCCTAGGGTTAAAGAAACATTAGAGTGAAAAACACTGTTTTTCCTAGGGTTGAAGAATAATTAGCGTAAAAATTACACTGCTTTTCCTAGGCTTGAAGAATAATTAGAGTGGAATAACACTGTTTTTCTAGGGTTGAAGAATAATTTGATTAAAAAACACTGTTTTTCCTAGCGTTGAAAATAAAATAGAGTAAAAAACACTGTTTATAATAGTGTTTAAAATAATTAGAGTAAAAAACACTGTTTCTCCCAGGGTTGAAGAAAAATTAGAGTAAAAAACACTGCTTTCTTAGGGTGAGGAATCATTTGAGTGAAATAACACTGTTTTTCCTAGGGTTGAAGAATAATTAGGGTGAAAAAACACTGTTTTTCCTAGGGTTGAAGAATAATTAGAGTAAAAAACACTGGTTTTCCTATGGTTGAAGAATAATTAGAGTGAAAAACACTGCTTTTCCTGGGGTTGAAGAGTAATTAGAGTAAAAAACACTGTTTCTCCTAGGATTGAAGAAAAAATAGAGTAAAAACACTGTGTTTCCTAGGGTTGAAGAATATTTAGAGTAAAAATCACTGTTTTTCCTAAGGTTGAATAATAGTCAGAGTAAAAAACACTGTAATTCCCAGGGTTGAAGTCTAATTAGAATGAAAAACACTGGTTTTCCTAGGGTTGAGGAATTATTAGAGTAAAAACTCTGTTTTTCCTGGGGTTGAAGAATAATTAGAGTGAAACAACACTGTTTTACCCAGGGTTGAAGAATAATTAGGGTGAAAAAACACTGTTCCCCTAGGGTTGAAGAATAATTAGAGTAAAAAACAATGAATTTGCTTGTTGAAGAATAATTAGAGTGAAAAACCCTGTTTTCCTAGGGTTGAAGAATAATTAGAGTGAAGCAACACTGTTTTTCCCAGGGTTGAAGAATAATTAGAGTAAAAAACACGGTTACCCAGGGGTTGAAGAATAATTAGAGTAAAAATAATGTTTTTCCTAGGGTTGAAGGATAATTAGAGTGAAAAAACAACTTTTTTCCTAGGGTGGAAGAATAATTGGAGTAAAAACACAAATGTTTTTAGGTTTGAAGAATAATTAGAGTGAAAAAACACTGTTTTTTCCAAGGTTTGAAGAATAATTACTGTAAAAAAACACTGTTTTTCCTATGGTTGAAAAATAATTAGAGCAAAAATAACTCTGTTTTTCGTAGGGTTGAAGAATAATTCGAGTAAAAAAACACTGTTTTTATAGGGTTGAAGGATAATTAGAGTGAAAAAACACTGTTTTTTCCTACGGTTGAAAAATAATTCAAGTAAAAAAACACTGTTTTTCCTATGGTTGAAGAATAATTAGAGTGAAAAACACTGGTTTTCATGGGGTTGAAGAATAATTAGAGTAAAAAACACTGTTTCTCCTACGATTGAAGAAAAAATAGGGTAAAAACAATGTGTTTCCTAGGGTTGAAGAATAGAGTAAAAATCACTGTTTTTCCTAGGGTTGAATAATAGTCAGAGTAAAAAACACTGTAATTCCCAGGGTTGAAGACTAATTAGAGTGAAAAACACTGGTTTTCCTAGGGATGAGGAATTATTAGAGTAAGAACACTGTTTTTCCTAGGTTTGAAGAATAATTAGAGTGAAACAACACTGTTTTACCCATGGTTGAAGAATAATTAGGGTGAAAAAAACACTGTTTCCCTAGGGTTGAAGAATAATTAGAGTAAAAACAATGATTCTTCTTGTTGAAGAATAATTAGAGTGAAAAACGCTGTTTTTCCTAGGGTTGAAGAATAATTACAGTAAAAACACTGTTTTTCCTAGGGTTGAAGAATAATTAGAGTACAAAATACTGTTTTTCCTAGGGTTGATGAATAATTGGAGTGCAAAAACCCTGTTTTTCCTAAGGTTGAAGAATAATTAGTGTGAAACAACACTGTTTTTCCCAGGGTTGAAGATTAATTAGAGTGAAAAAACACGGTTATCCTGGGGTTGAAGAATAATTAGAGTGAAAAATCACTGTTTTTCCTAGGGTTGTAAAATAATTAGAGCAAAAAACACTGTTTTTCGTAGGGTTGAAGAATAATTCGAGTAAAAAACACTGTTTTTATAGGGTTGAAGAATAATTAGAGTGAAAAAACACTGTTTTTCCTAGAGTTGAAGAATAATAATTAGAGTGAAATATTACTGTTTTCCGTAGGGTTGAAGAATAATTGGAGTGAAAAACCCTGTTTTTCCAAGGGTTGAAGAATAATTAGTGTGAAAAAAACAATGTTTTCCTAGGATTGAAGAATAATTAGAGAAAAAACACAGTTATTCCTAGGTTTGAAGAATAATAAGTGTGAAAAACCCTGTTTTTCCAGGGTTTTAATAATATTTAGAGTAAAAAACACAGTTTTTACTAGGATTGAAGAATAATTAGAGTGAAAATACACTGTTTTTCCTAGGTTTGAAGAATAATAAGTGTGAAAAACCCTGTTTTTCCTGGGATTGAAAAATAATAAGAGTAAAAAACCCTGTCTTTCCTCGGGTTGATGAATATCTAGAGTGAAAAACACTGTTTTCACCAGGTGTGAAGAATAATTAGCGTGAAAAAACACTGTTTTCCCAGGGTTGAAGAATAATTCGGGTGAAAAAACACTGTTTTTACTAGGGTTGAAGAAAAATAATAGTGAAAAAACATTGTTTTTCCTAGGGTGGAAGAATAATTAGAGTAAAACACACTGTTTTTCTTGGGGTTGAAGAATAATTAGAGTGAAAAATCACTGATTTTCCTAGGGTTGAAAAATAATTAGAGTGAAAAAACACTGTTTTTCCTAGGTTTGAGGAATCATTAGAGTGAAATAAATCTTTTTTCCTAGGGTTGAAGGATAATTAGAGTGAAAAAACACTTTTTTTTCCTAGGGTTGAAGAATAATTAGAGTAAAGATACACTGCTTATTCTAGGTTTGAAGATTCATTAGAGTGAAAATACACCGCTTTTCCTAGGGTTGAAGAATAATTAAAGTGAAAAAATACTGTCTTCCCTAGGGTAGAAAAATAATTAGAGTAAAAAACACTGTTTTTCCTAGGGTTGAAGAATAATTAGAGTGAAAAAAACTATTTTTCCTAGGGTTGAAGAATAGTTACAATAAAAAACACTCTTTTTCCTAGGGTTGAAGAATAATTAGAGTGAAGAAACACTGTTTTTCCTGGGGTCGAAAAATAATTAGAGAGAAAAAACACTGATCTACCTAGGCTGGAAGAATAATTAGAGTAAAATAACACTGTTTTTCCTAGGTTGAAGAATAATTAGAGTAAAAGACACTGTTTTTCCTAGGGTTGAATAATCATTGGAGTGAAACAACACTGTTTTTCCTAGGTTTGAAGAATAGTTAGAGATAAAAGTTCTGTTTTTCCTAGGGTTGAAGTATATTTAGAGTAAAGCAGAAACTGCTTTTCCTAGAATTGAAGAATAATTAGAGTAAAAAACACTGTTTTACCACGGTTGAGGAATAATTAGAGTGAAAAAACACTGTTTTTCCTAGGGTTGAGGAATAATTAGAGTGAAAAATTACCGTTTTTCCTAGGGTTGAAAAACAATTATAATAAAAGTACACTGTTTTTCCTAGTTTTGAAGAATAACTAGAGTAAAAAACACTGTTATTCCTAGAGTTGAAGAATAATTAGAGTGAAAAAACACTGTTTTGCCTAGGTTTGAAGAATATATACAGTAAAAACACTGTTTTTTCTAGTATTGAAGAATAATTAGAGTAATAAAACTCTGTTTTTCCTAGGGTTGAAGAATAAATAGAGTTAAAACACATTTTTCCCTAGGGTTGGAGAATAATTAGAGTGAAAAAACACTGTTTTTCCCAGGGCTGAAAAATAATTAGGGTGAAAAAATACTGTTTTTCCTAGCGTTGAAGAATAATTAGATTAAAAAACACAGTTTTTCCTAGGGTTGAAGAGTAATTATAGAAAAAAGACTGTTTCTCCTAGGGTTGAAGAATAATTAGGGGAAAAAAACATTGTTTTTACTAGGGTTGAAGAATAATAATAGTGAAAAAACACTATTTATTCTAGGGTGGAAGAATAATTAGAGTAAAAAAACTGTTCTTCCTGGGATTGAAGAAAAATTAGAGTAAAACACTGTTTTTCCAGGGGTTGAAGGAAAATTAGAGTGAAAAACTGTTTTTCCTAGGGTTGAAGAATAATTAGAGTGAAAAAAACTGTTTTTCCTAGGGTTGAAGAATAATTAGAGAGAAAAAACACTGATTTTCCTAGATTTGAAGAATAATTAGAGCAAAAACACTGTTTTTACTAGGGTTGAAGAAAAATTAGAGTGAAAAACACTGTTTTTCCTAGGGTTGAAGAAAAATTAGAGTAAAAATACACTGCTTATCCTAGGTTTGAAGAATCATAAGAGTGAAGAAGCACTGCTTTTCCTAGGGTTGAAGAATAATTAGAGTAAAAACACTGTTTTTCCTAGGGTTGAAAAATAATTAGACTAAAAAACATTGTTTTTCCTAGGGTTGATGAATAATAAGAGTGAAAAAAAAACTGTTTTTCCTAGGGTTGAAGAATAATTAGAGTGAAAAAACACTGTTTTTCCTAGGATTGAAGAATAATTAGAGTAAAAAACACTGTATTTCCTTGGGTTGAAGAATTATTAGAGTAAAAAAACACTGTTTTTCCTAGGGTTGAAGAATAATTAGAGGAAAAAACACTGTTTTCCTAGAGTTGAAGAATCATTTGAGTGAAGAACACTTTTTTTCCTAGGGTTGAAAATAATGGGAGTGAAATAACACTGTTTTTCGTAGGGTTGAAAAATAAGAGAGTAAAAACACTGTTTTTCCTAGGGTTGAAGAATAATTAGAGTAAAAAAACACTATTTTTCCTAGGGTTGAAGAATAATTAGAGTAAAAACACTGTTATTCCTAGGGTTGAAGAATAATTTGATTAAAAAACACAGATTCCTAGCGTTGAAAAATAAATAGAATAAAAACACCGTTCTACCTAGGATTGAAGAATAATTAGAGTGAAACAACACTGTTTTCCCAGGGTTGAAGAATAATTAGAGTGAAAAAACACTGTTTTCCTAGGGTTGAAGAATAATTAGAGTAAAATACAATGTATTTCTTTGTTGAAGAACAATTCGAGTGAAAAACACTGTTTTTTTCTAGGGTTGAAGAATAACTAGAGTAAAAATCACTGTTTTTCCTAGGGTTGAATAATAGTTAGAGTAAAAAACACTGTTTTTCCCAGGGTTGCAGAATAATTAGAATTAAAAACACTGTTTTTCCTAGGGTTGAAGAATAATTAGAGTAAAGACACTGTTTTTCTAGGGTTGAAGAATAATTAGAGTGAAACAACACTGTTTTTCCCAGGGTTGAAGAATAATTAATGTGAAAAAACACTATTTTCCTATGGTTGAAGGATAATTAGAGTAAAATACAATGTTTTTCCTTTTTGAAGGACAATTAGAGTGAAAAACACTGTTTTTCCTAGGGTTGAAGTATGATTACAGTGAAAAAACACTGTTTTCCCTGGGGTAGAAAAATAATTAGAGTAAAAACACTGTTTTTCCTAGAGTTGACGAATAATTAGAGTGAAAAACACTGTTATTCCTAGGGTTGAAAAACAATTACAGTAAAAACACTGTTTTTCCTAGGGTTGAAGAATAATTAGAGTAAAAAAAAACTATTTTCCTAGGGTAGAAAAATTATTGGAGTAAAAACACAGTTGTTCTTAGGTTTGAAAAATAATTAGAGTGAAAAAACACTGTTTTTTCCAAGGGTTGATGAATAATTAGAGTAAAAATCCCTGTATTTCCTAGGGTTGAAGAATAATGAGAGTGAAAAAACATTGTTTTTCCTAGGGTTGAAGAATAATTAGAGTGAAAAAACACTGTTTTTCCTAGGGTTGAAGAATAATTAGAGTAAAAACACTGTTTTTCCTAGGGTTGATGAATAATTGGAGTGAAAAAACCTGTTTTTCCTAGGGTTGAAAAATAATTAGAGTGAAACAACACTGTTTTTCCAAGGGTGGAAGAATAATTAGAGTGAAAAAACCCGGTTACCCAGGGGTTGAAGAATAATTAGAGTAAAAAATAATGTTTTTCCTTGTTGAAGAATAATTTGAGTGAAAAACACTTTTTTTCCTAAGGTTGAAGAATAATTACAGCAAAAAACACTGTTTTTCCTAGGGTTGAAGGATAATTAGAGTGAAAAAACAACTTTTTTCCTAGGGTTGAAGAATAATTAAAGTAAAAAACCACTGTTTTTGCTATGGTTGAAGAATAATTAGAGTGAAAAACACTGGTTTTCCTGGGGTTGAAGAATAATTAGATTAAAAAAACACTGTTTCTCCTACGATTGAAGAAAAATAGGGTAAAAACACTGTGTTTCCTAGGGTTGAAGAATATTTAGAGTAAAAATCACTGTTTTTCCTAGGGTTGAATAATTGTCAGAGTAAAAAACACTGTAATTCCCAGGGTTGAAGACTAATTAGAGTGAAAAACACTGGTTTTCCTAGGATTGAGGAATTATTAGATTAAAAACTCTGTTTTTCCTGGGGTTGAAGAATAATTAGAGTGAAGCAACACTGCTTTACCCAGGGTTGAAGAATAATTAGGGTGAAAAAACACTGTTCCCCTAGGGTTGAAAAATAATTAGAGTAAAAAACAATGAATTTGCTTGTTGAAGAATAATTAGAGTGAAAAACCCTGTTTTTCCTAGGGTTGAAGAATAATTACAGTAAAAATCAATGTTTTTCCTAGGGTTGAAGAATAATTAGAGTAAAAACACTGTTTTTCCTAGGGTTGATGAATAATTGGAGTGAAAAAACCTGTTTTTCCTAGGGTTGAAGAATAATTAGAGTGAAACAACACTGTTTTTCCCAGGGTTGAAGAATAATTAGAGTGAAAAAACCCGGTTACCCAGGGGTTGAAGAATAATTAGAGTAAAAAACAATGTTTTTCCTTGTTGAAGAATAATTTGAGTGAAAAACACTTTTTTTCCTAAGGTTGAAGAATCATTAGTTTGAACAAACACAGCTTTTCCTGGGGTTGAAGAATAATTGGAGGGGAAAAACACTGTTTTCCTAGGGTTGAAGAACAATCAGAGTAAAAAAAAACACTGTTTCTCCTAGGGTTAAAGAAAAAATTGAGTAAAAAACACTGTGTTTCCTAGGGTTGAAGAATAATTAGAGTAAAAATCACTGTTTTTCCTAGGGTTGAATAATAGTTAGAGTAAAAAACACTGTTTTTCCCAGGGTTGAAGAGTAATTAGAGTGAAAAATAACTGTTTTCCTAGGGTTGAAGAAAAATTAGGGTTAAGAACACTGTTTTTCCAAGGGTTGAAGAATAGTTAGAGTGATGAACACTGTCTTTCCTAGGGTTGAAGAATAATTACAGCAAAAAAACACTGTTTTTCCGAGGGTTGAAGAAAAATTAGAGTGAAAAAACAACTTTTTTATCCTAGGGTGGAAGAATAATTGCAGTATGAAACACTGTTTTTCCAAGGGATGAAAAATAATTAGAGTTTAAAAAATGTTTTTCGTAGGGTTGAAGAATAATTCGAGTAAAAACACTGTTTTTCATAGGGTTGAAGAATAATTAGAGTGAAAAAACACTGTTTTTCCTAGGGTTGAAGAATAATAATTGGAGTGAAAAAACACTGTTTTCCCTAGGGTTGAAGAATAAATAGAGTGAAAAACCTGTTTTTCCAAGGTTTGATGATTTTTTTTTGGTAAAAACACTGTTTTTCTTAGGATTGAAGAATAATTAGAGCAAAACAAAACTGTTTTTCCTAGGGTTGAAGAATAACAAGTGTTAAAATACACTGCATTTCCTATGGTTGAATACAAATTAGAGTGAAAAAAATACTGTTTTCCTAGGGTTGAAGAATAATTAGAGTAAAAATACACTGCTTATCCTAGGTTTGAAGATTCATTAGAGTGAAAACAACACTGCTTTTCCTAGGGGTTAAGAATAATTAGAGTGCAAAAACACTGTTTTTCCTAGGGTTGAAAAATAATTAGAGTAAAAAACTCTGTTTTTCCTAGGGTTGAAGAATAATTCGAGTGAAAAACACTGTTTTCCTAGGATTGAACAATAATTAGAGTGAAAAAGCACTGTTTATCCTAAGTTGGAGGAATAATTAGAGTTAAAAAAACTGTTTTTCCTAGGTTTCAAAAATAATTAGAGCAAAAACACTGATTTTTCTGAAGTTGAAGAATAATTAGAATGAAAAACCACTGTTTTCCTAGGTTTGAGTAATATTTAGAGTTTTTTTTTTTTTTTTTAGCGTATGGCTTTTAGTGCCGGGAGTGTCCGAGGACATGTTCGGCTCGCCAGTTTTGTAGCTGCTTCGAGACGGACACCCAATGGGTGAGCTACAAGTACCGTTGGGGAGGGAACGAGGGAAGTTGGAATGGAAGGACGAGGAGTTGGAAGGTAGCGGCTGTGGCCTATAGTTAGGGACCAACCCCGGCATTTGCCTGGAAGGAAGATGGGAAACCACAGAAGACCATCTTCAAGGTTGCCGGCGGGGGCTTCGAACCTCCTCGCCTCCCGGATGTGAGCGACTGCCATCAGTCATGCCGTAACCACCACGGCTAACTCACCCGGTAATATTTAGAGTAAAACACAGTTTTTCCATACGGTTGAAGAATAATTGGAGTAAAAAACAGTGTTTTTCCTAGGGTTGAAGAATAATTAGAGGGAAAAAACACAATTTTCCTAGGGTTGAAGAATAATTAGAGTAAAAAAACACTGTTTTTTCCTAGGGTTGAAGAATAATTAGAGTGAAAAAACATTGTTTTTCCTAGTTTGGAAAAATAATTAGAGTAAAAAACACTTTATTTCCACGGGTTGAGGAATTATTAGAGTAAAAAAACACGGTTTTCCTAGTGTTGAAGAATAATTAGAGAAAAAATCACTGTTTGTCCTAGGGTTGAAGAATCATCAAAGAAAAAAAAACCTTCTTCCTAGTGTTGAAAATAATTAGAGAGAAATAACACTGTTTTTCCTAGCGTTGAAAAATTTGACAGTAAAAAACAGTTTTTTTTCTAGGGTTGAAGTATAATTAGAGTGAAAAAACACTATATTTCCTAGGGATGAAGAATAATTAGAGTAAAAAACACTGTTTTTCCTAGGGTTGAAGAATAATTTGTTTAAAAACACTGTTTTTCCTAGCGTTGAAAATAAAATAGAGTAAAAAACACAGTTTTTCCTAGTGTTTAAAATAATTAGAGTAAAAAACACTGTTTCTCCCAGGGTTGAAGAAAAATTAGAGTAAAAAACACTGTTTTCCTGGGGTGAGGAATCATTAGAGTGAAATAACACTGTTTGTCCTAGGGTTGAAGAATAATTAGAGTGAAAAAACACTGTTTTCCCTAGGGTTGAAGAATAATTATAGTGAAAAAAAACACCATTTTTCCTAGGTTTGAAAAATAATTAGAGCGAAAAAAACTGTTCTTCCTAGGGTTGAAGAATAATTAGAGTGATAAATTACTGGTTTTCCAAAGGTTGAAGATTAATTAGATTAACGAGCACTGTTCTTCCTATGGTTGAAGATTAATTAGAATAAAAACACTGTTTTTCCTAGGGTTGAAGAAAAATTAGAGTAAAAAACACTGTTTTCCTAGGGTTGAAGATTAATTAGAGTAAAAAACACCGTTTTCCTAGGTTTAAAGAATCATTAGAGTGAAAAAACTCTGTTTTTCCGAGGGTTGAAGAATAATACGAATGAAAAACCAGTATTTGTCCTAGGGTTGAAAAACAATAAGAGTAAAAAACACTGTTTTTCCTAGTTTGGAAAAATAATTAGAGTAAAAAACACTTTATTTCCTCGGATTGAAGAATTATTAGAGTAAAAAACACGGTTTTCCTAGTGTTGAAGAATAATTAGAGAAAAAAACACTGTTTTTCCTAGGGTTGAAGAATCATCAGAGAAAAAAAACTTTCTTCCTAGTGTTGAAAATAATTAGAGAAATAACACTGTTTTTCCTAGGGTTGAAAAATTTGACAGTAAAAAATAGTTTTTTTCTAGGGTTGAAGTATAATTAGAGTGAAAAAACACTATATTTCCTAGGGATGAAGAATAATTAGAGTAAAAAACACTGTTTTTCCTAGGGTTGAAGAATAATTTGATTAAAAAACACTGTTTTTCCTAGCGTTGAAAATAAAATAGAGTAAAAAACACTGTTTATCCTAGTGTTTAAAATAATTAGAGTAAAAAACACTGTTTCTCCCAGGGTTGAAGAAAAATTAGTGTAAAAAACACTGCTTTTTTAGGGTGAGGAATCATTTGAGTGAAATAACACTGTTTTTCCTAGGGTTGAAGAATAATTAGGGTGAAAAAACACTGTTTTTCCTAGGGTTGAAGAACAATTAGAGTAAAAAACACTGGTTTTCCTATGGTTGAAGAATAATTAGAGTGAAAAACACTGCTTTTCCTGGGGTTGAAGAGTAATTGGAGTAAAAAACACTGTTTCTCCTAGGATTGAAGAAAAAATAGAGTAAAAACACTGTGTTTCCTAGGGTTGAAGAATATTTAGAGTAAAAATCACTGTTTTTCCTAAGGTTGAATAATAGTCAGAGTAAAAAACACTGTAATTCCCAGGGTTGAAGTCTAATTAGAGTGAAAAACACTGGTTTTCCTAGGGTTGAGGAATTATTAGAGTAAAAACTCTGTTTTTCCTGGGGTTGAAGAATAATTAGAGTGAAACAACACTGTTTTACCCAGGGTTGAAGAATAATTAGGGTGAAAAAACCCTGTTCCCCTAGGGTTGAAGAATAATTAGAGTAAAAAACAATGAATTTGCTTGTTGAAGAATAATTAGAGTGAAAAACCCTGTTTTCCTAGGGTTGAAGAATAATTAGAGTGAAGCAACACTGTTTTCCCCAGGGTTGAAGAATAATTAGAGTAAAAAAACACGGTTACCCAGGGGTTGAAGAATAATTAGAGTAAAAAATAATGTTTTTCCTAGGGTTGAAGGATAATTAGAGTGAAAAAACAACTTTTTTCCTAGGGGGAAGAATAATTGGAGTAAAAACACAAATGTTTTTAGGTTTGAAGAATAATTAGAGTGAAAAAGCACTGTTTTTTCCAAGGTTTGAAGAATAATTACTGTAAAAAAAACACTGTTTTTCCTATGGTTGAAAAATAATTAGAGCAAAAATAACTCTGTTTTTCGTAGGGTTGAAGAATAATTCGAGTAAAAAAACACTGTTTTTATAGGGTTGAAGAATAATTAGAGTGAAAAAACACTGTTTTTCCTACGGTTGAAAAATAATTCAAGTAAAAAAACACTGTTTTTCCTATGGTTGAAGAATAATTAGAGTGAAAAACACTGGTTTTCCTGGGGTTGAAGAATAATTAGAGTAAAAAACACTGTTTCTCCTACGATTGAAGAAAAAATAGGGTAAAAACAATGTGTTTCCTAGGGTTGAAGAATATTTAGAGTAAAAATCACTGTTTTTTCCTAGGGTTGAATAATAGTCAGAGTAAAAAACACTGTAATTCCCAGGGTTGAAGACTAATTAGAGTGAAAAACACTGGTTTTCCTAGGGATGAGGAATTATTAGAGTAAGAACACTGTTTTTCCTAGGGTTGAAGAATAATTAGAGTGAAACAACACTGTTTTACCCATGGTTGAAGAATAATTAGGGTGAAAAAAACACTGTTTCCCTAGGGTTGAAGAATAATTAGAGTAAAAACAATGATTTTTCTTGTTGAAGAATAATTAGAGTGAAAAACGCTGTTTTTCCTAGGGTTGAAGAATAATTACAGTAAAAACACTGTTTTTCCTAGGGTTGAAGAATAATTAGAGTACAAAATACTGTTTTTCCTAGGGTTGATGAATAATTGGAGTGCAAAAACCCTGTTTTTCCTAATGTTGAAGAATAATTAGTGTGAAACAACACTGTTTTTCCCAGGGTTGAAGATTAATTAGAGTGAAAAAACACGGTTATCCTGGGGTTGAAGAATAATTAGAGTAAAAAATAATGTTTTTCCTTGTTGAAGAATAATTAGAGTAAAAAACACTATTTTTCCTAAGGTTGAAGGATAATTACAGTAAAAAACACTGTTTTTCCTAGTGTTGAAGGATAATTAGTGTGAAAAAACAACTTTTTTCATAGGGTGGAAGAGTAATTGGGGTAAAAAACACAGTTGTTTTTAGGGTTGAAGAAAAATTAGAGTGAAAAAACACTGTTTTTTCCAAGGGGTGAAGAATAATTAGAGTAAAAAACCCTGTATTCCCTAGGGTTGAAGAATAATTAGAGTGAAAAATCACTGTTTTTCCTAGGGTTGTAAAATAATTAGAGCAAAAAACACTGTTTTTCGTAGGGTTGAAGAATAATTCGAGTAAAAAACACTGTTTTTATAGGGTTGAAGAATAATTAGAGTGAAAAAACACTGTTTTTCCTAGAGTTGAAGAATAATAATTAGAGTGAAATATCACTGTTTTCCGTAGGGTTGAAGAATAATTGGAGTGAAAAACCCTGTTTTTCCTAGGGTTGAAGAATAATTAGTGTGAAAAAAACAATGTTTTCCTAGGATTGAAGAATAATTAGAGAAAAAACACAGTTATTCCTAGGTTTGAAGAATAATAAGTGTGAAAAACCCTGTTTTTCCAGGGTTTTAATAATATTTAGAGTAAATTAACACAGTTTTTACTAGGATTGAAGAATAATTAGAGTGAAAAAACACTGTTTTTCCTAGGTTTGAAGAATAATAAGTGTGAAAAACCCTGTTTTTCCTGGGATTGAAAAATAATAAGAGTAAAAAACCCTGTCTTTCCTCGGGTTGATGAATATCTAGAGTGAAAAACACTGTTTTCACCAGGTGTGAAGAATAATTAGCGTGAAAAAAACACTGTTTTCCAAGGGTTGAAGAATAATTCGGGTGAAAAAACACTGTTTTTTACTAGGGTTGAAGAAAAATAATAGTGAAAAAACATTGTTTTTCCTAGGGTGGAAGAATAATTAGAGTAAAACACACTGTTTTTCTTGGGGTTGAAGAATAATTAGAGTGAAAAATCACTGATTTTCCTAGGGTTGAAAAATAATTAGAGTGAAAAAACACTGTTTTTCCTAGGTTTGAGGAATCATTAGAGTGAAATAACTCTTTTTTCCTAGGGTTGAAGGATAATTAGAGTGAAAAAACACTTTTTTTTCCTAGGGTTGAAGAATAATTAGAGTAAAGATACACTGCTTATTCTAGGTTTGAAGATTCATTAGAGTGAAAATACACCGCTTTTCCTAGGGTTGAAGAATAATTAAAGTGAAAAAATACTGTCTTCCCTAGGGTAGAAAAATAATTAGAGTAAAAAACACTGTTTTTCCTAGGGTTGAAGAATAATTAGAGTGAAAAAAACTATTTTTCCTAGGGTTGAAGAATAGTTAGAATAAAAAACACTCTTTTTCCTAGGGTTGAAGAATAATTAGAGTGAAGAAACACTGTTTTTCCTGGGGTCGAAAAATAATTAGAGAGAAAAAACACTGATCTACCTAGGCTGGAAGTATAATTAGAGTAAAATAACACTGTTTTTCCTAGGTTGAAGAATAATTAGAGTAAAAGACACTGTTTTTCCTAGGGTTGAATAATCATTGGAGTGAAACAACACTGTTTTTCCTAGGTTTGAAGAATAGTTAGAGATAAAAGTCCTGTTTTTCCTAGGGTTGAAGTATATTTAGAGTAAAGCAGAAACTGCTTTTCCTAGAATTGAAGAATAATTAGAGTAAAAAACACTGTTTTTACCACGGTTGAGGAATAATTAGAGTGAAAAAATACTGTTTTTCCTAGGGTTGAGGAATAATTAGAGTGAAAAATTACCGTTTTTCCTAGGGTTGAAAAACAATTATAATAAAAGTACACTGTTTTTCCTAGTTTTGAAGAATAACTAGAGTAAAAAACACTGTTATTCCTAGAGTTGAAGAATAATTAGAGTGAAAAAACACTGTTTTGCCTAGGTTTGAAGAATATATACAGTAAAAACACTGTTTTTTCTAGTATTGAAGAATAATTAGAGTAATAAAACACTGTTTTTCCTAGGGTTGAAGAATAAATAGAGTTAAAACACATTTTTCCCTAGGGTTGGAGAATAATTAGAGTGAAAAAACACTGTTTTTCCCAGGGCTGAAAAATAATTAGGGTGAAAAAATACTGTTTTTCCTAGCGTTGAAGAATAATTAGATTAAAAAACACAGTTTTTCCTAGGGTTGAAGAGTAATTATAGAAAAAAGACTGTTTCTCATAGGGTTCAAGAATAATTAGGGGACAAAAACATTGTTTTTACTAGGGTTGAAGAATAATAATAGTGAAAAAACACTATTTATTCTAGGGTGGAAGAATAATTAGAGTAAAAAAACTGTTCTTCCTGGGATTGAAGAAAAATTAGAGTAAAACACTGTTTTTCCAGGGGTTGAAGGAAAATTAGAGTGAAAAACTGTTTTTCCTAGGGTTGAAGAATAATTAGAGTGAAAAAAACTGTTTTTCCTAGGGTTGAAGAATAATTAGAGAGAAAAACACTGTTTTTTCCTAGGTTGGAAGAATAATTAGAGTAAAAAACACTGATTTTCCTAGATTTGAAGAATAATTAGAGCAAAAACACTGTTTTTACTAGGGTTGAAGAAAAATTAGTGTGAAAAACACTGTTTTTCCTAGGGTTGAAGAAAAATTAGAGTAAAAATACACTGCTTATCCTAGGTTTGAAGAATCATAAGAGTGAAGAAGCACTGCTTTTCCTAGGGTTGAAGAATAATTAGAGTAAAAACACTGTTTTTCCAGGGGTTGAAGGAAAATTAGAGTGAAAAACTGTTTTTCCTAGGGTTGAAGAATAATTAGAGTGAAAAAAAACTGTTTTTCCTAGGGTTGAAGAATAATTAGAGTGAAAAAACACTGTTTTTCCTAGGGTTGAAGAATAATTAGAGTAAAAAACACTGTTTTCCTAGAGTTGAAGAATCATTTGAGTGAAGAACACTTTTTTTCCTAGGGTTGAAAATAATGGGAGTGAAATAACACTGTTTTTCGTAGGGTTGAAAAATAAGAGAGTAAAAACACTGTTTTTCCTAGGGTTGAAGAATAATTAGAGTAAAAAAACACTATTTTTCCTAGGGTTGAAGAATAATTAGAGTAAAAACACTGTTATTCCTAGGGTTGAAGAATAATTCGATTAAAAAACACAGATTCCTAGCGTTGAAAAATAAATAGAATAAAAACACCGTTCTACCTAGGATTGAAGAATAATTAGAGTGAATAAACACTGTTTTCCTAGGGTTGAAGAATAATTAGAATAAAAACACTGTTTTTCCTAGGGTTGATGAATAATTAGAGTGAAAAACACTGTTACAAGGGGTTGAAGAATAATTAGATTAAAAAAAACTGTTTCTCCTAGGATTGAAGAATAATTAGAGTGAAACAACACTGTTTTCCCAGGGTTGAAGAATAATTAGAGTGAAAAAACACTGTTTTCCTAGGGTTGAAGAATAATTAGAGTAAAATACAATGTTTTTCTTTGTTGAAGAACAATTCGAGTGAAAAACACTGTTTTTTTCTAGGGTTGAAGAATAACTAGAGTAAAAATCACTGTTTTTCCTAGGGTTGAATAATAGTTAGAGTAAAAAACACTGTTTTTCCCAGGGTTACAGAATAATTAGAATTAAACACACTGTTTTTCCTAGAGTTGAAGAATAATTAGAGTAAAGACACTGTTTTTTCTAGGGTTGAAGAATAATTAGAGTGAAACAACACTGTTTTTCCCAGGGTTGAAGAATAATTAATGTGAAAAAACACTATTTTCCTAGGGTTGAAGGATAATTAGAGTAAAATACAATGTTTTTCCTTTTTGAAGGACAATTAGAGTGAAAAACACTGTTTTTCCTAGGGTTGAAGTATGATTACAGTGAAAAAAACACTGTTTTTCCTGGGGTAGAAGAATAATTAGAGTAAAAACACTGTTTTTCCTAGAGTTGACGAATAATTACAGTGAAAAACACTGTTATTCATAGGGTTGAAAAACAATTACAGTAAAAACACTGTTTTTCCTAGGGTTGAAGAATAATTAGAGTTAAAAAAACTATTTTCCTAGGGTAGAAAAATTATTGGAGTAAAAACACAGTTGTTCTTAGGTTTGAAAAATAATTAGAGTGAAAAAACACTGTTTTTTCAACGGTTGATAAATAATTAGAGTGAAAGAACTCTGTCTTCCTAGTGTAGAAGAATAATTTGATTAAAAACACTGATATTCCTAGGATTGAAGAATAATTAGCGTAAAAATACACAGCTTTTCCTAGGGTTGAAGAATAATTAGAGTGAAGAACACTGTTTTTCTAGGGTTGAATAATTATTAGAGTGAAAAAAACACTGTTTTTCCTAGGGTGTAAGAATAAGTAGTGTAATAAAACACTGTTATTCTAGGGTTGAGGAATCACGAGAGTTAAAAATCAATGTTTTTCTTCGGATTGAAGGACACTTAAGAATGAAAAAACACTGTTTTACCTAGGGTTGAAGAATAATTAGAGTGAAAAAACACTGTTTTTCCTATGGTTGAAGAATAATTAGATTAAAAACACTGTTTTTCCTAGGCCTGAAGAATAATTAGAGTAAAAATACACAATTTTTCCTAGGGTTGAAGAATAATTAGAGTAAAAACACTGTTTTTTCCTAGGTTTGAAGAACATTTCGAGTAAAAACCACTGTTTTTCGTAGGATTGAAGAATAATTAGAGTAAAAAAAAACAATTTTCTCCTAGGGTTGAAGAATAATTAGAGTGAAAAACACTGTTTTTCACAAGGTTGAGAAATAATTCGAAAAAAACAATGTTTTTTCTAGGCTTGAAGAATAATTAGAGTAATCAAACACCGTTATTCTAGGGTTGAGCAATCACGAGAGTTAAAAAACATTTTTTTCTTCGGATTGAAGGACACTTAAGAATGAAAAAACACTGTTTTACCTAGGGTTGAAGAATAATCAGAGTAAAACACAGTTTTTCCTAGGTTTGAAGAACATTTAGAGTAAAAACCACTGTTTTTCCTAGGATTGAGGAATAATTAGAGTAAAAAACTATTTATACTAGGTTGAAGAATAATTGGAGTGAAAAACACCGATTTTCCTAGGGTTAAAGAAACATTAGAGTGAAAAACACTGTTTTTCCTAGGGTTGAAGAATAATTAGCGTAAAAATTACACTGCTTTTCCTAGGCTTGAAGAATAATTAGAGTGAAATAACACTGTTTTTCTAGGGTTGAATAATTATTAGAGTGAAAAAACTCTGTTTTTCCTGGGGTGGAAGATTAATTAGAGTAAAAACACTGTTTTTCCAAGGATTGAAGAACAATTAGAGTAAAAAACACCGATTTTCCTAGGGTTAACGAAACATTAGAGTGAAAAAACACTGTTTTTCCTAGGGTATAGGAATAATTAGAGCAGAAAACACTGTTTTTCCTAGGGTTGAAGAAGTATTAGAGTAAAAGACACTGTTTTTCCTAGGGTCGAAGAGTAATTAGAGGAAAAAACATTGTTTTTCCTAGGGTTGAACAATAATTAGGGGGAAAAACGCTGTTTTTCCTAGGGTTGAAGAATAATTAGAGAAAAAGTCTGTTTTTCCTAGGGTTGAAGAAAAATTTGATTAAAAAACATTGTTTTACCTAGGGTTGAAAAATAATTAGAGTAAAAACACTGTTTTTTCCTAGGGTTAAAGAAAAAATTGAGTAGAAAACACTGTGTTTCCTAGGGTTGAAGAATAATTAGAGTGAAAAATAACTGTTTTCCTAGGGTTGAAGAAAAATTACGGGTAAGAACACTGTTTTTCCTAGGGTTGAAGAATAATTAGAGTGAAGAACACTGTCTTTCCGAGGGTTGAAGAAAAATTAGAGTGAAAAAACAACTTCTTTTTCCTAGGGTGGAAGAATAATTGCAGTATGAAACACTGTTTTTCCTAGGGATGAAAAATAATTAGTGTTTAAAAAAATGTTTTTCGTAGGGTTGAAGAATAGTTCGAGTAAAAAACACTGTTTTTCATAGGGATGAAGAATAATTAGAGTGAAAACACCACTGCTTTTCCTAGGGTTTAAGAATAATTAGAGTGCAAAAACACTGTTTTTCCTAGGGGTGAAAAATAATTAGAGTAAAAAACTCTGTTTTTCCTAGGGTTGAAGAATAATTCGAGTGAAAAAAACTGTTTTTCCTAGGGTTGAAGAATAATTCGAGTGAAAAACACTGTTTTCCCTAGGATTGAACAATAATTAGAGTGAAAAAGCACTGTTTATCCTAGGTAGGAGGAATAATTAGAGTTAAAAAAACTGTTTTTTCCTAGGTTTCAATAATAATTAGAGAAAAACCACTGATTTTTCTGAAGTTGAAGAATAATTAGAATGAAAAAAACACTGTTTTCCTAGGTTTGAATAATATTTAGAGTAAAACACAGTTTTTCCATACGGTTGAAGAATAATTGGAGTAAAAAACAGTGTTTTTCCTAGGGTTGAAGAATAATTAGAGTAAAAAGCACTGTTTTTCCTAGGGTTGAAGAATAATTAGAGGAAAAAAAACACAATTTTCCTAGGGTTGAAGAATAATTGGAGTAAAAAAAACACAGTCTTTTCCTAGGGTTGAAGAATAATTAGAGTGAAAAAACACTGTTTTCCCTAGGGTTGAGGAATAATTATAACACCATTTTTCCTAGGTTTGAAAAATAATTAGAGCGAAAAAAACTGTTCTTCCTAGGGTTGAAGAATAATTAGAGTGATAAAACACTGGTTTTCCAAGGGTTGAAGATTAATTAGATTAACGAGCACTGTTCTTCCTATGGTTGAAGATTAATTAGAATAAAAACACTGTTTTTCCTAGGGTTGAAGAAAAATTAGAGTAAAAAACACTGTTTTTCCTAGGGTTGAAGATTAATTAGAGTGAAAAACACCGTTTTCCTAGGTTTAAAGAATCATTAGAGTGAAAAAACTCTGTTTTTCCGAGGGTTGAAGAATAATACGAGTGAAAAATCAGTATTTGTCCTAGGGTTGAAAAGCAATAAGAGTAAAAAACACTGTTTTTCCTAGTTTGGAAAACTAATTAGAGTAAAAAACACTTTATTTCCTCGGGTTGAAGAATTATTAGAGTAAAAAAACACGGTTTTCCTAGGGTTGAAGAATAATTAGAGAAAAAAAAACTGTTTTTCCTAGGGTTGAAGATCATCGGAGAGAAAAAAAACTTTCTTCCTAGTGTTGAAAATAATTAGAGAGAAATAACACTGTTTTTCCTAGGGTTGAAAAATTTGACAGTAAAAAAGATTTTTTTTCTAGGGTTGATGTATAATTAGAGTGAAAAAACACTATATTTCCTAGGGATGAAGAATAATTAGAGTAAAAAACACTGTTATTCCTAGGGTTGAAGAATAATTTGATTAAGAAACACTGTTTTTCCTAGCGTTGAAAATAAAATAGAGTAAAAAACACAGTTTTTCCTAGTGTTTAAAATAATTAGAGTAAAAAAACACTCTTCCTCCCAGGGTTGAAGAAAAATTAGAGTAAAAAAAAATGTTTTCCTAGGGTGAGGAATCATTAGAGTGAAATAACACAGTTTTTCGTAGGATTGAAGAATAATTAGAGTAAAAAAAAACAATTTTTCCTAGGGTTGAAGAATAATTAGAGTGAAAAACACTGTTTTTCACAAGGTTGAGAAATAATTAGAAAAAAACAATGTTTTTTCTAGGCTTGAAGAATAATTAGAGTCATCAAACACAGTTATTCTAGGGTTGAGCAATCACGAGAGTTAAAAAACATTTTTTTCTTCGGTTTGAAGGACACTTAAGAATGAAAAAACACTGTTTTACCTAGGGGTGAAGAATAATCAGAGTAAAACACAGTTTTTCCTAGGTTTGAAGAACATTTAGAGTAAAAACCACTGTTTTTCCTAGGATTGAGGAATAATTAGAATAAAAAACTATTTATACTAGGTTGAAGAATAATTGGAGTGAAAAACACCGATTTTCCTAGGGTTAAAGAAACATTAGAGTTGTTTTTCCTAGGGTTGAAGAATAATTAGCGTAAAAATTACACTGCTTTTTCTAGGCTTGAAGAATAATTAGAGTGAAATAACACTGTTTTTCTAGGGTTGAATAATTATTAGAGTGAAAAAACTCTGTTTTTCCTGGGGTGGAAGATTAATTAGAGTAAAAACACTGTTTTTCCAAGGATTGAGGAACAATTAGAGTAAAAAAACACCGATTTTCCTAGGGTTAACGAAACATTAGAGTGAAAAACACTGTTTTTCCTAGGGTATAGGAATAATTAGAGCAGAAAACACTGTTTTTCCTAGGGTTGAAGAAGTATTAGAGTAAAAGACACTGTTTTTCCTAGGGTCGAAGAGTAATTAGAGGAAAAACATTGTTTTTCCTAGGGTTGAACAATAATTAGGGGGAAAAACGCTGTTTTTCCTAGGGTTGAAGAATAATTAGAGAAAAAGTCTGTTTTTCCTAGGGTTGAAGAAAAATTTGATTAAAAAACATTGTTTTACCTAGGGTTGAAAAATAATTAGAGTAAAAACACTGTTTTTCCTAGGGTTTAAAAATAATTAGAGAAAAAAATAGTGTTTCTCTTAGGGTTGAAGAATAATTAGATTAAAAACACTGTTTTTCCTAAGGTAGAAAAATCATTAGTTTGAAAAAACACAGTTGTTCCTGGAGTTGAAAAATAATTGGAGGGGAAAAACACTGTTTTCCTAGGGTTGAAGAATAATCAGAGTAAAAAAAACACTGTTTCTCCTAGGGTTAAAGAAAAAATTGAGTAAAAAACACTGTGTTTCCTAGGGTTGAAGAATAATTAGAGTAAAATTACTGTTTTTCCTAGGGTTGAATAATAGTTAGAGTAAAAAACACTGTTTTTCCCAGGGTTGAAGAGTAATTAGAGTGAAAAATAACTGTTTTCCTAGGGTTGAAGAAAAATTACGGGTAAGAACACTGTTTTTCCTAGGGTTGAAGAATAATTAGAGTGAAGAACACTGTCTTTCCTAGGGTTGAAGAATAATAACAGCAAAAAAACACTGTTTTTCCGAGGGTTGAAGAAAAATTAGAGTGAAAAAAAAACTTCTTTTTCCTAGGGTGGAAGAATAATTGCAGTATGAAACACTGTTTTTACTAGGGATGAAAAATAATTAGTGTTAAAAAAATGTTTTTCGTAGGGTTGAAGAATAGTTCGAGTAAAAAACACTGTTTTTCATAGGGTTGAAGAATAATTAGAGTGAAAACAACACTGCTTTTCCTAGGGTTTAAGAATAATTAGAGTGCAAAAACACTGTTTTTCCTAGAGGTGAAAAATAATTAGAGTAAAAAACTCTGTTTTTCCTAGGGTTGAAGAATAATTCGAGTGAAAAAAAACTGTTTATCCTAGGGTTGAAGAATAATTCGAGTGAAAAACACTGTTTTTCCTAGGATTGAACAATAATTAGAGTGAAAAAGCACTGTTTATCCTAGGTTGGAGGAATAATTAGAGTTAAAAAAACTGTTTTTCCTAGGTTTCAATATTAATTAGAGCAAAACCACTGATTTTTCTGAAGTTGAAGAATAATTAGAATGAAAAAACACTGTTTTCCTAGGTTTGAATAATATTTAGAGTAAAACACAGTTTTTCCATACGGTTGAAGAATAATTGGAGTAAAAAACAGTGTTTTTCCTAGGGTTGAAGAATAATTAGAGTAAAAAGCACTGTTTTTCCTAGGGTTGAAGAACAATTAGAGGGAAAAAAACACAATTTTCCTAGGGTTGAAGAATAATTAGAGTATAAAAAACACAGTCCTTTTCCTAGGGTTGAAGAATAATTAGAGTGAAAAAACACTGTTTTCCCTAGGGTTGAGGAATAATTATAACACCATTTTTCCTAGGTTTGAAAAATAATTAGAGCGAAAAAAACTGTTCTTCCTAGGGTTGAAGAATAATTAGAGTGATAAAACACTGGTTTTCCGAGGGTTGAAGATTAATTAGATTAACGAGCACTGTTCTTCCTATGGTTGAAGATTAATTAGAATAAAAACACTGTTTTTCCTAGGGTTGAAGAAAAATTAGAGTAAAAAACACTGTTTTTCCTAGGGTTGAAGATTAATTAGAGTGAAAACACCGTTTTCCTAGGTTTAAAGAATCATTAGAGTGAAAAAAGTCTGTTTTTCCGAGGGTTGAAAAATAATACGAGTGAAAAATCAGTATTTGTCCTAGGGTTGAAAAACAATAAGAGTAAAAAACACTGTTTTTCCTAGTTTGGAAAACTAATTAGAGTAAAAAAACACTTTATTTCCTTGGGTTGAAGAATTATTAGAGTAAAAAAACACGGTTTTCCTAGGGTTGAAGAATAATTAGAGAAAAAAAACTGTTTTTCCTAGGGTTGAAGATCATCGGAGAGAAAAAAAAATTTCTTCCTAGTGTTGAAAATAATTAGAGAGAAATAACACTGTTTTTCCTAGGGTTGAAAAATTTGACAGTAAAAAAGATTTTTTTTCTAGGGTTGATGTACAATTAGAGTGAAAAAACACTATATTTCCTAGGGATGAAGAATAATTAGAGTAAAAAACACTGTTATTCCTAGGGTTGAAGAATAATTTGATTAAGAAACACTGTTTTCCTAGCGTTGAAAATAAAATAGAGTAAAAAACACAGTTTTTCCTAGTGTTTAAAATAATTAGAGTAAAAAACACTGTTCCTCCCAGGGTTGAAGAAAAATTAGAGTAAAAAAAAATGTTTTCCTAGGTGAGGAATCATTAGAGTGAAATAACACAGTTTTTCGTAGGATTGAAGAATAATTAGAGTAAAAAAAAACAATTTTTCCTAGGGTTGAAGAATAATTAGAGTGAAAAACACTGTTTTTCACAAGGTTGAGAAAATAATTAGAAAAAAACAATGTTTTTTCTAGGCTTGAAGAATAATTAGAGTCATCAAACACCGTTATTCTAGGGTTGAGCATCACGAGAGTTAAAAAACATTTTTTTCTTCGGTTTGAAGGACACTTAAGAATGAAAAAACACTGTTTACCTAGGGGTGAAGAATAATCAGAGTAAACACAGTTTTTCCTAGGTTTGAAGAACATTTAGAGTAAAAACCACTGTTTTTCCTAGGATTGAGGAATAATTAGAATAAAAAACTATTTTATACTAGGTTGAAGATAATTGGAGTGAAAAACACCGATTTTCCTAGGGTTAAAGAAACATTAGAGTGAAAAACACTGTTTTTCCTAGGGTTGAAGAATAATTAGCGTAAAAATTACACTGCTTTTTCTAGGCTTGAAGAATAATTAGAGTGAAATAACACTGTTTTTCTAGGGTTGAATAATTATTAGAGTGAAAAAACTCTGTTTTTCCTGGGGTGGAAGATTAATTAGAGTAAAAACACTGTTTTTTCCAAGGATTGAGGAACAATTAGAGTAAAAAACACCGATTTTCCTAGGGTTAACGAAACATTAGAGTGAAAAACACTGTTTTTCCTAGGGTATAGGAATAATTAGAGCAGAAAACACTGTTTTTCCTAGGGTTGAAGAAGTATTAGAGTAAAAGACACTGTTTTTCCTAGGGTCGAAGAGTAATTAGAGGAAAAACATTGTTTTTCCTAGGGTTGAACAATAATTAGGGGGAAAAACGCTGTTTTTCCTAGGGTTGAAGAATAATTAGAGAAAAAGTCTGTTTTTCCTAGGGTTGAAGAAAAATTTGATTAAAAAACATTGTTTTACCTAGGGTTGAAAAATAATTAGAGTAAAAACACTGTTTTTCCTAGGGTTTAAAAATAATTAGAGAAAAAAATAGTGTTTCTCTTAGGGTTGAAGAATAATTAGATTAAAAACACTGTTTTTCCTAAGGTAGAAAAATCATTAGTTTGAAAAAACACAGTTGTTCCTGGAGTTGAAAAATAATTGGAGGGGAAAAACACTGTTTTCCTAGGGTTGAAGAATAATCAGAGTAAAAAAACACTGTTTCTCCTAGGGTTAAAGAAAAAATTGAGTAAAAAACACTGTGTTTCCTAGGGTTGAAGAATAATTAGAGTAAAATTACTGTTTTTCCTAGGGTTGAATAATAGTTAGAGTAAAAAACACTGTTTTTCCCAGGGTTGAAGAGTAATTAGAGTGAAAAATAACTGTTTTCCTAGGGTTGAAGAAAAATTACGGGTAAGAACACTGTTTTTCCTAGGGTTGAAGAATAATTAGAGTGAAGAACACTGTCTTTCCTAGGGTTGAAGAATAATAACAGCAAAAAAAACACTGTTTTTCCGAGGGTTGAAGAAAAATTAGAGTGAAAAAAAAACTTCTTTTTCCTAGGGTGGAAGAATAATTGCAGTATGAAACACTGTTTTTACTAGGGATGAAAAATAATTAGTGTTAAAAAAAATGTTTTTCGTAGGGTTGAAGAATAGTTCGAGTAAAAAACACTGTTTTTCATAGGGTTGAAGAATAATTAGAGTGAAAACAACACTGCTTTTCCTAGGGTTTAAGAATAATTAGAGTGCAAAAACACTGTTTTTCCTAGAGGTGAAAAATAATTAGAGTAAAAAACTCTGTTTTTCCTAGGGTTGAAGAATAATTCGAGTGAAAAAAACTGTTTATCCTAGGGTTGAAGAATAATTCGAGTGAAAAACACTGTTTTTCCTAGGATTGAACAATAATTAGAGTGAAAAAGCACTGTTTATCCTAGGTTGGAGGAATAATTAGAGTTAAAAAAACTGTTTTTCCTAGGTTTCAATATTAATTAGAGCAAAACCACTGATTTTTCTGAAGTTGAAGAATAATTAGAATGAAAAAACACTGTTTTCCTAGGTTTGAATAATATTTAGAGTAAAACACAGTTTTTCCATACGGTTGAAGAATAATTGGAGTAAAAAACAGTGTTTTTCCTAGGGTTGAAGAATAATTAGAGTAAAAAGCACTGTTTTTCCTAGGGTTGAAGAACAATTAGAGGGAAAAAAACACAATTTTCCTAGGGTTGAAGAATAATTAGAGTAAAAAAACACAGTCTTTTCCTAGGGTTGAAGAATAATTAGAGTGAAAAAACACTGTTTTCCCTAGGGTTGAGGAATAATTATAACACCATTTTTCCTAGGTTTGAAAAATAATTAGAGCGAAAAAAACTGTTCTTCCTAGGGTTGAAGAATAATTAGAGTGATAAAACACTGGTTTTCCGAGGGTTGAAGATTAATTAGATTAACGAGCACTGTTCTTCCTATGGTTGAAGATTAATTAGAATAAAAACACTGTTTTTCCTAGGGTTGAAGAAAAATTAGAGTAAAAAACACTGTTTTTCCTAGGGTTGAAGATTAATTAGAGTGAAAAACACCGTTTTCCTAGGTTTAAAGAATCATTAGAGTGAAAAAAGTCTGTTTTTCCGAGGGTTGAAAAATAATACGAGTGAAAAATCAGTATTTGTCCTAGGGTTGAAAAACAATAAGAGTAAAAAACACTGTTTTTCCTAGTTTGGAAAACTAATTAGAGTAAAAAACACTTTATTTCCTTGGGTTGAAGAATTATTAGAGTAAAAAACACGGTTTTCCTAGGGTTGAAGAATAATTAGAGAAAAAAAACTGTTTTTCCTAGGGTTGAAGATCATCGGAGAGAAAAAAAACTTTCTTCCTAGTGTTGAAAATAATTAGAGAGAAATAACACTGTTTTTCCTAGGGTTGAAAAATTTGACAGTAAAAAAGATTTTTTTTCTAGGGTTGATGTACAATTAGAGTGAAAAAACACTATATTTCCTAGGGATGAAGAATAATTGGAGTAAAAAACACTGTTATTCCTAGGGTTGAAGAATAATTTGATTAAGAAACACTGTTTTTCCTAGCGTTGAAAATAAAATAGAGTAAAAAACACAGTTTTTCCTAGTGTTTAAAATAATTAGAGTAAAAAACACTGTTCCTCCCAGGGTTGAAGAAAAATTAGAGTAAAAAAAAATATTTTCCTAGGGTGAGGAATCATTAGAGTGAAATAACACAGTTTTTCGTAGGATTGAAGAATAATTAGAGTAAAAAAAACAATTTTTCCTAGGGTTGAAGAATAATTAGAGTGAAAAACACTGTTTTTCACAAGGTTGAGAAATAATTAGAAAAAAACAATGTTTTTTCTAGGCTTGAAGAATAATTAGAGTCATCAAACACCGTTATTCTAGGGTTGAGCAATCACGAGAGTTAAAAAACATTTTTTTCTTCGGTTTGAAGGACACTTAAGAATGAAAAAACACTGTTTTACATAGGGGTGAAGAATAATCAGAGTAAAACACAGTTTTTCCTAGGTTTGAAGAACATTTAGAGTAAAAACCACTGTTTTTCCTAGGATTGAGGAATAATTAGAGTAAAAAACTATTTATACTAGGTTGAAGAATAATTGGAGTGAAAAACACCGATCTTCCTAGGGTTAAAGAAACATTAGAGTGAAAAACACTGTTTTTCCTAGGGTTGAAGAATAATTAGCGTAAAAATTACACTGCTTTTCCTAGGCTTGAAGAATAATTAGAGTGGAATAACACTGTTTTTCTAGGGTTGAATAATTATTAGAGTGAAAAAACTCTGTTTTTCCTGGGGTGGAAGATTAATTAGAGTAAAAACACTGTTTTTCCAAGGATTGAAGAACAACTAGAGTAAAAACACCGATTTTCCTAGGGTTAACGAAACATTAGAGTGAAAAACACTGTTTTTCCTAGGGTATAGGAATAATTAGAGCAGAAAACACAGTTTTTCCTAGGGTTGAAGAAGTATTAGAGTAAAAGACACTGTTTTTCCTAGGGTCGAAGAGTAATTAGAGGAAAAACACGCTGTTTTTCCTAGGGTTGAAGAATAATTAGAGAAAAAAGTCTGTTTTTCCTAGGGTTGAAGAAAAATTTGATTAAAAACATTGTTTTACCTAGGGTTGAAAAATAATTAGAGTAAAAACACTGTTTTTCCTAGGGTTTAAAAATAATTCGAGAAAAAAATAGTGTTTCTCTTAGGGTTGAAGAATAATTAGATTAAAAACACTGTTTTTCCTAAGGTAGAAAGATCATTAGTTTGAAAAAACACAGCTGTTCCTGGAGTTGAAAAATAATTGGAGGGGAAAAACACTGTTTTCCTAGGTTTGAAGAATAATCAGAGTAAAAAAACACTGTTTCTCCTAGGGTTAAAGAAAAAAATGAGTAAAAAACACTGTGTTTCCTAGGGTTGAAGAATAATTAGAGTAAAAATTACTGTTTTTCCTAGGGTTGAATAATAGTTAGAGTAAAAAACACTGTTTTTCCCAGGGTTGAAGAGTAATTAGAGTGAAAAATAACTGTTTTCCTAGGGTTGAAGAAAAATTACGGTTAAGAACACTGTTTTCCTAGGGTTGAAGAATAATTAGAGTGAAGAACACTGTCTTTCCTAGGGTTGAAGAATAATTACAGCAAAAAACACTGTTTTTCCGAGGGTTGAAGAAAAATTAGAGTGAAAAAACAACTTCTTTTTCCTAGGGTGGAAGAATAATTGCAGTATGAAACACTGTTTTTCCTAGGGATGAAAAATAATTAGTGTTTAAAAAATGTTTTTCGTAGGGTTGAAGAATAATTCGAGTAAAAAACACTGTTTTTCATAGGGTTGAAGAATAATTAGAGTGAAAAAACACTGTTTTTCCTAGGGATGAAGAATAATAATTAGAGTGAAAAAACACTGTTTTCCCTAGGGTTGAAGAATAAATAGAGTGAAAAACCTGTTTTTCCAAGGTATGAAGATTTTTTTTAGTAAAAACACTGTTTTTCTTAGGATTGAAGAATAATTAGAGCAAAACAAAACTGTTTTTCCTAGGGTTGAAGAATAACAAGTGTTAAAATACACTGCTTTTCCTATGGTTGAATACTAATTAGAGTGAAAAAAATACTGTTTTCCTAGGGTTGAAGAATAATTAGAGTAAAAATACACTGCTTATCCTAGGTTTGAAGATTCATTAGAGTGAAAACAACACTGCTTTTCCTAGGGTTTAAGAATAATTAGAGTGCAAAAACACTGTTTTTCCTAGGGGTGAAAAATAATTAGAGTAAAAAACTCTGTTTTTCCTAGGGTTGAAGAATAATTCGAATGAAAAAACCTGTTTTTCCTAGGGTTGAAGAATAATTCGAGTGAAAAACACTGTTTTTCCTTGGATTGAACAATAATTAGAGTGAAAAAGCACTGTTTATCCTAGGTTGGAGGTATAATTAGAGTTAAAAAAACTGTTTTTCCTAGGTTTCAATAATAATTAGAGCAAAACCACTAATTTTTCTGAAGTTGAAGAATAATTAGAATGAATAAACACTGTTTTCCTAGGTTTGAATAATATTTAGAGTAATACACAGTTTTTCCATACGGTTGAAGAATAATTGGAGTAAAAAACAGTGTTTTTCCTAGGGTTTGATGAATAATTAGAGTAAAAAGCACTGTTTTTCCTAGGGTTGAAGAATAATTAGAGGGAAAAAAACACAATTTTCTTAGGGTTGAAGAATAATTAGAGTAAAAAAACACTGTCTATTCCTAGGGTTGAAGAATAATTAGAGTGAAAAAACACTGTTTTCCCTAGGGTTGAGGAATAATTATAGTGAAAAAACACCATTTTTCCTAGGTTTGAAAAATAATTAGAGCGAAAAAAACTGTTCTTCCTAGGGTTGAAGAATAATTAGAGTGATAAAACACTGGTTTTCCAAGGGTTGAAGATTAATTAGATTAACGAGCACTGTTCTTCCTATGGTTGAAGATTAATTAGAATAAAAACACTGTTTTTCTAGGGTTGAAGAAAAAATAGAGTAAAAAACACTGTTTTTCACAGGGTTGAAGATTAATTAGAGTGAAAAACATCGTTTTCCTAGGTTTAAAGAATCATTAGAGTGAAAAACCTCTGTTTTTCCGAGGGTTGAAGAATAATACGAGTGAAAAATCAGTATTTGTCCTAGGGTTGAAAAACAATAAGAGTAAAAAACACTGTTTTTCCTAGTTTGGAAAACTAATTAGAGTAAAAAACACTTTATTTCCTCGGGTTGAAGAATTATTAGAGTAAAAAACACGGTTTTCCTAGGGTTGAAGAATAATTAGAGAAAAAAAACACTGTTTTTCCTAGGGTTGAAGAATCATCGGAGAGAAAAAAAACTTTCTTCCTAGTGTTGAAAATAATTAGAGAGAAATAACACTGTTTTTCCTAGGGTTGAAAAATTTGACAGTAAAAAAGAGTTTTTTTCTAGGGTTGAAGTATAATTAGAGTGAAAAAACACTATATTTCCTAGGGATGAAGAATAATTAGAGTAAAAAACACTGTTTTTCCTAGGGTTGAAGAATAATTTGATTAAGAAACACTGTTTTTCCTAGCGTTGAAAATAAAATAGAGTAAAAAACACAGTTTTTCCTAGTGTTTAAAATAATTAGAGTAAAAAACACTGTTCCTCCAAGGGTTGAAGAAAAATTAGAGTAAAAAAAATGCTTTCCTAGGGTGAGGAATCATTAGAGTGAAATAACATTGTTTTTCCTAGGGTTGAAGAATAATTAGGGTGAAAAAACACTGTTTTTCCTAGGGTTGAAGAATAATTAGAGTAAAAAACACTGCTTTTCCTATGGTTGAAGAATAATTAGAGTGAAAAACACTGCTTTTCCTGGGGTTGAAGAGTAATTAGAGTAAAAACACTGTTTCTCCTAGGATTGAAGAAAAATAGAGTAAAAACACTGTGTTTCCTAAGGTTGAAAAATATTTAGAGTAAAAATCACTTTTTCCTAGGGTTGAGGAATAATTCGAGTGAAAACACTGTTTTTCCTAGGGTTGATGAATAATTGGAGTGAAAAAACCTGTTTTTCCTAGGGTTGAAGAATAATTAGAGTGAAACAACACTGTTTTTCCAAGGGTGGAAGAATAATTAGAGTTAAAAAACCCGGTTACCCAGGGGTTGAAGAATAATTAGAGTAAAAATAATGTTTTTCCTTGTTGAAGAATAATTTGAGTGAAAAACACTTTTCTACCTAAGGTTGAAGAATAATTACAGCAAAAAAACACTGTTTTTCCTAGGGTTGAAGGATAATTAGAGTGAAAAAACAACTTTTTTCCTAGGGTTGAAGAATAATTAAAGTAAAAAACCACTGTTTTTGCTATGGTTGAAGAATAATTAGAGTGAAAAACACTGGTTTTCCTGGGGTTGAAGAATAATTAGATAAAAAAAACACTGTTTCCCCTACGATTGAAGAAAAATAGGGTAAAAACACTGTGTTTCCTAGGGTTGAAGAATATTTAGAGTAAAAATCACTGTTTTTCCTAGGGTTGAATAATAGTCAGAGTAAAAAACACTGTAATTCCCAGGGTTGAAGACTAATTAGAGTGAAAAACACTGGTTTTCCTAGGGTTGAGGAATTATTAGATTAAAAACTCTGTTTTTCCTGGGGTTGAAGAATAATTAGAGTGAAGCAACACTGTTTTACCCAGGGTTGAAGAATAATTAGGGTGAAAAAACACTGTTCCCCTAGGGTTGAAAAATAATTAGAGTAAAAAACAATGAATTTGCTTGTTGAAGAATAATTAGAGTGAAAAACCCTGTTTTTCCTAGGGTTGAAGAATAATTACAGTAAAAATCAATGTTTTTCCTAGGGTTGAATAATAATTAGAGTAAAAACACTGTTTTTCCTAGGGTTGATGAATAATTGGAGTGAAAAAAACCTGTTTTTCCTAGGGTTGAAGAATAATTAGAGTGAAACAACACTGTTTTTCCCAGGGTTGAAGAATAATTAGAGTGAAAAAACCCGGTTACCCAGGGGTTGAAGAATAATTAGAGTAAAAAATAATTTTTTTCGTTGTTGAAGAATAATTTGAGTGAAAAACACTTTTTTTCCTAAGGTTGAAGAATTATTAGTTTGAACAAACACAGCTTTTCCTGGGGTTGAAGAATAATTGGAGGGGAAAAACACTGTTTTCCTAGGGTTGAAGAATAATCAGAGTAAAAAAAACACTGTTTCTCCTAGGGTTAAAGAAAAAATTGAGTAAAAAACACTGTGTTTCCTAGGGTTGAAGAATAATTAGAGTAAAAATCACTGTTTTTCCTAGGGTTGAATAATAGTTAGAGTAAAAAACACTGTTTTTCCCAGGGTTGAAGAGTAATTAGAGTGAAAAATAACTGTTTTCCTAGGGTTGAAGAAAAATTAGGGTTAAGAACACTGTTTTTCCAAGGGTTGAAGAATAGTTAGAGTGATGAACACTGTCTTTCCTAGGGTTGAAGAATAATTACAGCAAAAAAACACTGTTTTTTCGAGGGTTGAAGAAAAATTAGAGTGAAAAAACAACTTTTTTATCCTAGGGTGGAAGAATAATTGCAGTATGAAACACTGTTTTTCCAAGGGATGAAAAATAATTAGAGTTTAAAAAATGTTTTTCGTAGGGTTGAAGAATAATTCGAGTAAAAAACACTGTTTTTCATAGGGTTGAAGAATAATTAGAGTGAAAAAACACTGTTTTTCCTAGGGTTGAAGAATAATAATTGGAGTGAAAAAACACTGTTTTCCCTAGGGTTGAAGAATAATAATTGGAGTGAAAAAACACTGTTTTTCCTAGGGTTGAAAAATAATTAGAGTAAAAAACTCTGTTTTTCCTAGGGTTGAAGAATAATTCGAGTGAAAAACACTGTTTTCCTAGGATTGAACAATAATTAGAGTGAAAAAGCATTGTTTATCCTAAGTTGGAGGAATAATTAGAGTTAAAAAAACTGTTTTTCCTAGGTTTCTAAAATAATTAGAGCAAAAACACTGATTTTTCTGAAGTTGAAGAATAATTAGAATGAAATACCACTGTTTTCCTAGGTTTGAGTAATATTTAGAGTAAAACACAGTTTTTCCATACGGTTGAAGAATAATTGGAGTAAAAAACAGTGTTTTTTCCTAGGTTTGAAGAATAATTAGAGTGAAAAAACATTGTTTTTCCTAGTTTGGAAAAATAATTAGAGTAAAAAACACTTTATTTCCTCGGGTTGAAGAATTATTAGAGTAAAAAAACACGGTTTTCCTAGTGTTGAAGAATAATTAGAGGAAAAAAACACAATTTTCCTAGGGTTGAAGAATAATTAGAGTAAAAAAACACTGTTTTTTCCTAGGGTTGAAGAATAATTAGAGTGAAAAAACATTGTTTTTCCTAGTTTGGAAAAATAATTAGGGTAAAAAACACTTTATTTCCTCGGGTTGAAGAATTATTAGAGTAAAAAACACGGTTTTCCTAGTGTTGAAGAATAATTAGAGAAAAAAACACTGTTTGTCCAAGGGTTGAAGAATCATCAAAGAAAAAAAAACCTTCTTCCTAGTGTTGAAAATAATTAGAGAGAAATAACACTGTTTTTCCTAGCGTTGAAAAATTTGACAGTAAAAAACAGTTTTTTTTCTAGGGTTGAAGTATAATTAGAGTGAAAAAACACTATATTTCCTAGGGATGAAGAATAATTAGAGTAAAAAACACTGTTTTTCCTAGGGTTGAAGAATAATTTGTTTAAAAACACTGTTTTTCCTAGCGTTGAAAATAAAATAGAGTAAAAAACACAGTATTTCCTAGTGTTTAAAATAATTAGAGTAAAAAACACTGTTTCTCCCAGGGTTGAAGAAAAATTAGAGTAAAAACACTGTTTTCCTGGGGTGAGGAATCATTAGAGTGAAATAACACTGTTTGTCCTAGGGTTGAAGAATAATTAGAGTGAAAAAACACCATTTTTCCTAGGTTTGAAAAATAATTAGAGCGAAAAAAACTGTTCTTCCTAGGGTTGAAGAATAATTAGAGTGATAAATTACTGGTTTTCCAAAAGTTGAAGATTAATTAGATTAACAAGCACTGTTCTTCCTATGGTTGAAGATTAATTAGAATAAAAACACTGTTTTTCCTAGGGTTGAAGAAAAATTAGAGTAAAAAACACTGTTTTCCTAGGGTTGAAGATTAATTAGAGTAAAAAACACCGTTTTCCTAGGTTTAAAGAATCATTAGAGTGAAAAAACTCTGTTTTTCCGAGGGTTGAAGAATAATACGAGTGAAAAACCAGTATTTGTCCTAGGGTTGAAAAACAATAAGAGTAAAAAACACTGTTTTTCCTAGTTTGGAAAAATAATTAGAGTAAAAAACACTTTATTTCCTCGGATTGAAGAATTATTAGAGTAAAAAACACGGTTTTCCTAGGGTTGAAGAATAATTAGAGAAAAAAACACTGTTTTTCCTAGGGTTGAAGAATCATCAGAGAAAAAAAACTTTCTTCCTAGTGTTGAAAATAATTAGAGAAATAACACTGTTTTTCCTAGGGTTGAAAAATTTGACAGTAAAAAATAGTTTTTTTCTAGGGTTGAAGTATAATTAGAGTGAAAAAACACTATATTTCCTAGGGATGAAGAATAATTAGAGTAAAAAACACTGTTTTTCCTAGGGTTGAAGAATAATTTGATTAAAAAATACTGTTTTTCCTAGCGTTGAAAATAAAATAGAGTAAAAAACACTGTTTATCCTAGTGTTTAAAATAATTAGAGTAAAGAACACTGTTTCTCCCAGGGTTGAAGAAAAATTAGAGTAAAAAACACTGCTTTCTTAGGGTGAGGAATCATTTGAGTGAAATAACACTGTTTCTCCTAGGGTTGAAGAATAATTAGGGTGAAAAAACCCTGTTTATCCTAGGGTTGAAGAATAATTAGAGTAAAAAACACTGGTTTTCCTATGGTTGAAGAATAATTAGAGTGAAAAACACTGTTATTCCTAGGGTTGAAGAATAATTTGATTAAAAAACACAGATTCCTAGCGTTGGAAAATAAATAGAATAAAAACACCGTTCTACCTAGGATTGAAGAATAATTAGAGTGAAAAAACACTGTTTTCCTAGGGTTGAAGAATAATTAGAATAAAAACACTGTTTTTCCTAGGGTTGATGAATAATTAGAGTGAAAAACACTGTTACAAGGGGTTGAAGAATAATTAGATTAAAAAACACTGTTTCTCCTAGGATTCAAGAATAATTAGAGTGAAACAACACTGTTTTCCCAGGGTTGAAGAATAATTAGAGTGAAAAAACACTGTTTTCCTAGGGTTGAAGAATAATTAGAGTAAAATACAATGTTTTTCTTTGTTGAAGAACAATTCGAGTGAAAAACACTGTTTTTTCTAGGGTTGAAGAATAACTAGAGTAAAAATCACTGTTTTTCCTAGGGTTGAATAATAGTTAGAGTAAAAAACACTGTTTTTCCCAGGGTTGCAGAATAATTAGAATTAAAAACACTGTTTTTCCTAGGGTTGAAGAATAATTTGAGTAAAGACACTGTTTTTTCTAGGGTTGAAGAATAATTAGAGTGAAACAACACTGTTTTTCCCAGGGTTGAAGAATAATTAATGTGAAAAAACACTATTTTCCTAGGGTTGAAGGATAATTAGAGTAAAATTCAATGTTTTTCCTTTTTGAAGGACAATTAGAGTGAAAAACACTGTTTTTCCTAGGGTTGAAGTATGATTACAGTGAAAAAACACTGTTTTTCCTGGGGTAGAAGAATAATTAGAGTAAAAACACTGTTTTTCCTAGAGTTGACGAATAATTAGAGTGAAAAACACTGTTATTCCTAGGGTTGAAAAACAATTACAGTAAAAACACTGTTTTTCCTAGGGTTGAAGAATAATTAGAGTAAAAAAAACTATTTTCCTAGGGTAGAAAAATTATTGGAGTAAAAACACAGTTGTTCTTAGGTTTGAAAAATAATTAGAGTGAAAAAACACTGTTTTTTCCAAGGGTTGATGAATAATTAGAGTAAAATTCCCGGTATTTCCTAGGGTTGAAGAATAATGAGAGTGAAAAAACATTGTTTTTCCTAGGGTTGAAGAATAATTAGAGTGAAAAAACACTGTTTTTCCTAGGGTTGATAAAATTAGAGTAAAAAAAAACGCTGTTTTTTGTAAGGTTGAAGAAAAATTTGAGTAAAAACACTGTTTTTCGTAGGGTTGAAAAATCATTAGAGTGAAAAAACACTGTTTTTCCAACGGTTGATAAATAATTAGAGTGAAAGAACTTTGTTTTCCTAGTGTTGAAGAATAATTTGATTAAAAACACTGATATTCCTAGGATTGAAGAATAATTAGCGTAAAAATACACAGCTTTTCCTAGGGTTGAAGAATAATTAGAGTGAAGAACACTGTTTTTCTAGGGTTGAATAATTATTAGAGTGAAAAAACACTGTTTTTCCTAGGGTGAAAGAATAAGTAGTGTAATAAAACACTGTTATTCTAGGGTTGAGGAATCACGAGAGTTAAAAATCAATGTTTTTCTTCGGATTGAAGGACACTTAAGAATGAAAAAACACTGTTTTACCTAGGGTTGAAGAATAATTAGAGTGAAAGAACACTGTTTTTCCTATGGTTGAAGAATAATTAGATTAAAAACACTGTTTTTCCTAGGCCTGAAGAATAATTAGAGTAAAAATACACAATTTTTCCTAGGGTTGAAGAATAATTAGAGTAAAAACACTGTTTTTCCTAGGTTTGAAGAACATTTCGAGTAAAAACCACTGTTTTTCGTAGGATTGAAGAATAATTAGAGTAAAAAAAACAATTTTTCCTAGGGTTGAAGAATAATTAGAGTGAAAAACACTGTTTTTCACAAGGTTGAGAAATAATTAGAAAAAAACAATTTTTTTTCTAGGCTTGAAGAATAATTAGAGTAATCAAACACCGTTATTCTAGGGTTGAGCAATCACGAGAGTTAAAAAACATTTTTTTCTTCGGATTGAAGGACACTTAAGAATGAAAAAACACTGTTTTACCTAGGGTTGAAGAATAATCAGAGTAAAACACAGTTTTTCCTAGGTTTGAAGAACATTTAGAGTAAAAACCACTGTTTTTCCTAGGATTGAGGAATAATTAGAGTAAAAAACTATTTATACTAGGTTGAAGAATAATTGGAGTGAAAAACACCGATTTTCCTAGGGTTAAAGAAACATTAGAGTGAAAAACACTGTTTTTCCTAGGGTTGAAGAATAATTAGCGTAAAAATTACACTGCTTTTCCTAGGCTTGAAGAATACTTAGAGTGAAATAACACTGTTTTTCTAGGGTTGAATAATTATTAGAGTGAAAAAACTCTGTTTTTCCTGGGGTGGAAGATTAATTAGAGTAAAAACACTGTTTTTCCAAGGATTGAAGAACAATTAGAGTAAAAAACACCGATTTTCCTAGGGTTAACGAAACATTAGAGTGAAAAACACTGTTTTTCTTAGGGTATAGGAATAATTAGAGCAGAAAACACTGTTTTTCCTAGGGTTGAAGAAGTATTAGAGTAAAAGACACTGTTTTTCCTAGGGCCGAAGAGTAATTAGAGGAAAAACATTGTTTTTCCTAGGGTTGAACAATAATTAGGGGGAAAAACGCTGTTTTTCCTAGGGTTGAAGAATATTTAGAGAAAAAGTCTGTTTTTCCTAGGGTTGAAGAAAAATTTAATTAAAAAACATTGTTTTACCTAGGGTTGAAAAATAATTAGAGTAAAAACACTGTTTTTCCTAGGGTTTAAAAATAATTAGAGAAAAAAATAGTGTTTCTCTTAGGGTAGAAGAATAATTAGATTAAAAACACTGTTTTTCCTAAGGTAGAAAAATCATTAGTTTGAAAAAACACAGTTGTTCCTGGAGTTGAAAAATAATTGGAGGGGAAAAACACTGTTTTCCTAGGATTGAAGAATAATCAGAGTAAAAAAACACTGTTTCTCCTAGGGTTAAAGAAAAAATTGAGTAAAAAACACTGTGTTTCCTAGGGTTGAAGAATAATTAGAGTAAAATTACTGTTTTTCCTAGGGTTGAATAATAGTTAGAGTAAAAAACACTGTTTTTCCCAGGGTTGAAGAGTAATTAGAGTGAAAAATAACTGTTTTCCTAGGGTTGAAGAAAAATTACGGTTAAGAACACTGTTTTTCCTAGGGTTGAAGAATAATTAGAGTGAAGAACACTGTCTTTCCTAGGGTTGAAGAATAATTACAGCAAAAAAACACTGTTTTTCCGAGGGTTGAAGAAAAAGTAGAGTGAAAAAACAACTTCTTTTTCCTAGGGTGGAAGAATAATTGCAGTATGAAACACTGTTTTTCCTAGGGATGAAAAATAATTAGTGTTAAAAAAAATGTTTTTCGTAGGGTTGAAGAATAGTTCGAGTAAAAAACACTGTTTTTCATAGGGTTGAAGAATAATTAGAGTGAAAACAACACTGCTTTTCCTAGGGTTTAAGAATAATTAGAGTGCAAAAACACTGTTTTTCCTAGGGGTGAAAAATAATTAGAGTAAAAAACTCTGTTTTTCCTAGGGTTGAAGAATAATTCGAGTGAAAAAACCTGTTTTTCCTAGGGTTGAAGAATAATTCGAGTGAAAAACACTGTTTTTCCTAGGATTGAACAATAATTAGAGTGAAAAAGCACTGTTTATCCTAGGTTGGAGGAATAATTAGAGTGAAAAAACTGTTTTTCCTAGGTTTCAATAATAATTAGAGCAAAACCACTGATTTTTCTGAAGTTGAAGAATAATTAGAATGAAAAAACACTGTTTTCCTAGGTTTGAATAATATTTAGAGTAAAACACAGTTTTTCCATACGGTTGAAGAATAATTGGAGTAAAAAACAGTGTTTTTCCTAGGGTTGAAGAATAATTAGAGTAAAAAGCACTGTTTTTCCTAGGGTTGAAGAATAATTAGAGGGAAAAAAACACAATTTTCCTAGGGTTGAAGAATAATTAGAGTAAAAAAACACAGTCTTTTCCTAGGGTTGAAGAATAATTAGAGTGAAAAAACACTGCTTTCCCTAGGGTTGAGGAATAATTATAACACCATTTTTCCTAGGTTTGAAAAATAATTAGAGCGAAAAAAACTGTTCTTCCTAGGGTTGAAGAATAATTAGAGTGATAAAACACTGGTTTTCCAAGGGTTGAAGATTAATTAGATTAACGAGCACTGTTCTTCCTATGGTTGAAGATTAATTAGAATAAAAACACTGTTTTTCCTAGGGTTGATGAAAAATTAGAGTAAAAAACACTGTTTTTCCTAGGGTTGAAGATTAATTAGAGTGAAAAACACCGTTTTCCTAGGTTTAAAGAATCATTAGAGTGAAAAAACTCTGTTTTTCCGAGGGTTGAAGAATAATACGAGTGAAAAATCAGTATTTGTCCTAGGGTTGAAAAACAATAAGAGTAAAAAACACTGTTTTTCCTAGTTTGGAAAACTAATTAGAGTAAAAACACTTTATTTCCTCGGGTTGAAGAATTATTAGAGTAAAAAAACACGGTTTTCCTAGGGTTGAAGAATAATTAGAGAAAAAAAAACTGTTTTTCCTAGGGTTGAAGATCATCGGAGAGAAAAAAAACTTTCTTCCTAGTGTTGAAAATAATTAGAGAGAAATAACACTGTTTTTCCTAGGGTTGAAAAATTTGACACTAAAAAAGATTTTTTTTCTAGGGTTGATGTATAATTAGAGTGAAAAAACACTATATTTCCTAGGGATGAAGAATAATTAGAGTAAAAAACACTGTTATTCCTAGGGTTGAAGAATAATTTGATTAAGAAACACTGTTTTTCCTAGCTTTGAAAATAAAATAGAGTAAAAAACACAGTTTTTCCTAGTGTTTAAAATAATTAGAGTAAAAACACTGTTCCTCCCAGGGTTGAAGAAAAATTAGAGTAAAAAAAATGTTTTCCTAGGATTGAGGAATAATTAGAGTAAAAAACTATTTATACTAGGTTGAAGAATAATTGGAGTGAAAAACACCGATCTTCCTAGGGTTAAAGAAACATTAGAGTGAAAAACACTGTTTTTCCTAGGGTTGAAGAATAATTAGCGTAAAAATTACACTGCTTTTCCTAGGCTTGAAGAATAATTAGAGTGGAATAACACTGTTTTTCTAGGGTTGAATAATTATTAGAGTGAAAAAACTCTGTCTTTCCTGGGGTGGATGATTAATTAGAGTAAAAACACTGTTTTTCCAAGGATTGAAGAACAATTAGGGTAAAAAACACCGATTTTCCTAGGGTTAACGAAACATTAGAGTGAAAAACACTGTTTTTCCTAGGGTATAGGAATAATTAGAGCAGAAAACACAGTTTTTCCTAGGGTTGAAGAAGTATTAGAGTAAAAGACACTGTTTTTCCTAGGGTCGAAGAGTAATTAGAGGAAAAACACGCTGTTTTTCCTAGGGGTTGAAGAATAATTAGAGAAAAAAGTCTGTTTTTCCTAGGGTTGAAGAAAAATTTGATTAAAAACTTTGTTTTACCTAGGGTTGAAAAATAATTAGAGTAAAAACACTGTTTTTCCTAGGGTTTAAAAATAATTCGAGAAAAAAATAGTGTTTCTCTTAGGGTTGAAGAATAATTAGATTAAAAACACTGTTTTTCCTAAGGTAGAAAGATCATTAGTTTGAAAAAACACAGCTGTTCCTGGAGTTGAAAAATAATTGGAGGGGAAAAACACTGTTTTCCTAGGTTTGAAGAATAATCAGAGTAAAAAAACACTGTTTCTCCTAGGGTTAAAGAAAAAAATGAGTAAAAAACACTGTGTTTCCTAGGGTTGAAGAATAATTAGAGTAAAAATTACTGTTTTTCCTAGGGTTGAATAATAGTTAGAGTAAAAAACACTGTTTTTCCCAGGGTTGAAGAGTAATTAGAGTGAAAAATAACTGTTTTCCTAGGGTTGAAGAAAAATTACGGTTAAGAACACTGTTTTCCTAGGGTTGAAGAATAATTAGTCAAGAACACTGTCTTTCCTAGGGTTGAAGAATAATTACAGCAAAAAAACACTGTTTTTCCGAGGGTTGAAGAAAAATTAGAGTGAAAAAACAACTTCTTTTTCCTAGGGTGGAAGAATAATTGCAGTATGAAACACTGTTTTTCCTAGGGATGAAAAATTATTAGTGTTAAAAAAATGTTTTTCGTAGGGTTGAAGAATAGTTCGAGTGAAAAAACACGGTTTTTCCTAGGGTTGAAGAATAATAATTAGAGTGAAAAAACACTGTTTTTCCTATGGTTGAAGAATAATTAGATTAAAAACACTGTTTTTCCTAGGCTTGAAGAATAATTAGAGTAAAAATACACAATTTTTCCTAGGGTTGAAGAATAATTAGAGTGAAAAACACTGTTTTTCCTGGGGTTGAAGAATAATTATAGTAAAAAACACTGTTTCTCCCAGGATTGAAAAAAAATGGCGTAAAAACACGGTGTTTCCTATGGTTGAAGAATATTTAGAGTAAAAATCACTGTTTTTCCTAGTGTTGAATAATAGTTAGAGTAAAAAATACTGTTCTTCCTAGGGTTGAAGAATAATTAGTTTGAAAAACACTGTTTTTCCCAGGGTTGAAGAATAATTAGAGTAAAAATCACGGTTTTTCCTAGGGTTGAAGAATAATTAGAGTAAAAACACTGTTTTTTCTAGGGTTGAAGAATAATTAGAGTGAAACAACACTGTTTTTCCCAGGGTTGAAGAATAATTAGATTGAAAAACACTGTTTTTCCTAGGGTAGAAGAATAATTAGAGAATAAACACAGTTTGTCCTAGGGTTGAAGAATAATTACAGTGAAAAACACTGTATTTCCTAGGGTTGAAGAATAATTACCGTAAAAAAACACTTTTTTTCCTAGGGTTGAAGAATAATTAGAGTGGAAAAAAACTTTTACCTAGGGTGCAAGAATGATTGGAGTAAAGACACAGTTGTTCTTAGATTTGACGAATAATTAGAGTGAAAAAACACTGTTTTTTTCCAAAGGTTGAAGAATAATTAGAGTAAAAAACCCTGTTTTTCACCGGGTTAAAAAATAATTAGAGTAAAAAAACACTGTTTTTCGTAAGGTTGAAGAAAAGCAGGAGTAAAAAACACTGTTTTTCATAGGGATGAAGAATAATTAGAGTGAAAAATCAATGTTTTTCCTAGGGTTGAATAGTAATAATTAGAGTGAAAAAACACTGTTTTCCCTAGAGTTGATGAATAATTGTAGTGAAAAACCCTTTTTTCCTAGGTTTGAAGAATATTTAGAGTAAAACACACTGTTTTTCCAAGGATTGAAGAACAATTAGAGTGAAAAAACACTGTTTTTCCTAGGGTTGAAGAATAATAATTGGAGTGAAAAAACACTGTTTTCCCTAGGGTTGAAGAATAATAATTGGAGTGAAAAAACACTGTTTTTCCTAGGGTTAACGAAACATTAGAGTGAAAAACACTGTTTTTCTTAGGGTATGGGAATAATTAGAGCAGAAAACACTGTTTTTCCTAGGGTTGAAGAAGTATTAGAGTAAAAGACACTGTTTTTCCTAGGGCCGAAGAGTAATTAGAGGAAAAACATTGTTTTTCCTAGGGTTGAACAATAATTAGGGGGAAAAACGCTGTTTTTCCTAGGGTTGAAGAATAATTAGAGAAAAAGTCTGTTTTTCCTAGGGTTGAAGAAAAATTTGATTAAAAAACATTGTTTTACCTAGGGTTGAAAAATAATTAGAGTAAAAACACTGTTTTTCCTAGGGTTTAAAAATAATTAGAGAAAAAAATAGTGTTTCTCTTAGGGTAGAAGAATAATTAGATTAAAAAGACTGTTTTTCCTAAGGTAGAAAAATCATTAGTTTGAAAAAACACAGTTGTTCCTGGAGTTGAAAAATAATTGGAGGGGAAAAACACTGTTTTCCTAGGATTGAAGAATAATCAGAGTAAAAAAACACTGTTTCTCCTAGGGTTAAAGAAAAAATTGAGTAAAAAACACTGTGTTTCCTAGGGTTGAAGAATAATTAGAGTAAAATTACTGTTTTTCCTAGGGTTGAATAATAGTTAGAGTAAAAAACACTGTTTTTCCCAGGGTTGCAGAATAATTAGAATTAAAAACACTGTTTTTCCTAGGGTTGAAGAATAATTAGAGTAAAGACACTGTTTTTTCTAGGGTTGAAGAATAATTAGAGTGAAACAACACTGTTTTTCCCAGGGTTGAAGAATAATTAATGTGAAAAAACACTATTTTCCTAGGGTTGAAGGATAATTAGAGTAAAATTCAATGTTTTTCCTTTTTGAAGGACAATTAGAGTGAAAAACACTGTTTTTCCTAGGGTTGAAGTATGATTACAGTGAAAAAACACTGTTTTTCCTGGGGTAGAAGAATAATTAGAGTAAAAACACTGTTTTTCCTAGAGTTGACGAATAAATAGAGTGAAAAACACTGTTATTCCTAGGGTTGAAAAACAATTACAGTAAAAACACTGTTTTTCCTAGGGTTGAAGAATAATTAGAGTAAAAAAAACTATTTTCCTAGGGTAGAAAAATTATTGGAGTAAAAACACAGTTGTTCTTAGGTTTGAAAAATAATTAGAGTGAAAAAACACTGTTTTTTCCAAGGGTTGATGAATAATTAGAGTAAAATTCCCGGTATTTCCTAGGGTTGAAGAATAATGAGAGTGAAAAAACATTGTTTTTCCTAGGGTTGAAGAATAATTAGAGTGAAAAAACACTGTTTTTCCTAGGGTTGATAAAATTAGAGTAAAAAAAAACGCTGTTTTTTGTAAGGTTGAAGAAAAATTTGAGTAAAAACACTGTTTTTCGTAGGGTTGAAAAATCATTAGAGTGAAAAAACACTGTTTTTTCCAACGGTTGATAAATAATTAGAGTGAAAGAACTTTGTTTTCCTAGTGTTGAAGAATAATTTGATTAAAAACACTGATATTCCTAGGATTGAAGAATAATTAGCGTAAAAATACACAGCTTTTCCTAGGGTTGAAGAATAATTAGAGTGAAGAACACTGTTTTTCTAGGGTTGAATAATTATTAGAGTGAAAAAACACTGTTTTTCCTAGGGTGAAAGAATAAGTAGTGTAATAAAACACTGTTATTCTAGGGTTGAGGAATCACGAGAGTTAAAAATCAATGTTTTTCTTCGGATTGAAGGACACTTAAGAATGAAAAAACACTGTTTTACCTAGGGTTGAAGAATAATTAGAGTGAAAAAACACTGTTTTTCCTATGGTTGAAGAATAATTAGATTAAAAACACTGTTTTTCCTAGGCCTGAAGAATAATTAGAGTAAAAATACACAATTTTTCCTAGGGTTGAAGAATAATTAGAGTAAAAACACTGTTTTTCCTAGGTTTGAAGAACATTTCGAGTAAAAACCACTGTTTTTCGTAGGATTGAAGAATAATTAGAGTAAAAAAAACAATTTTTCCTAGGGTTGAAGAATAATTAGAGTGAAAAACACTGTTTTTCACAAGGTTGAGAAATAATTAGAAAAAAACAATGTTTTTTCTAGGCTTGAAGAATAATTAGAGTAATCAAACACCGTTATTCTAGGGTTGAGCAATCACGAGAGTTAAAAAACATTTTTTTCTTCGGATTGAAGGACACTTAAGAATGAAAAAACACTGTTTTACCTAGGGTTGAAGAATAATCAGAGTAAAACACAGTTTTTCCTAGGTTTGAAGAACATTTAGAGTAAAAACCACTGTTTTTCCTAGGATTGAGGAATAATTAGAGTAAAAAACTATTTATACTAGGTTGAAGAATAATTGGAGTGAAAAACACCGATTTTCCTAGGGTTAAAGAAACATTAGAGTGAAAAACACTGTTTTTCCTAGGGTTGAAGAATAATTAGCGTAAAAATTACACTGCTTTTCCTAGGCTTGAAGAATACTTAGAGTGAAATAACACTGTTTTTCTAGGGTTGAATAATTATTAGAGTGAAAAAACTCTGTTTTTCCTGGGGTGGAAGATTAATTAGAGTAAAAACACTGTTTTTCCAAGGATTGAAGAACAATTAGAGTAAAAAACACCGATTTTCCTAGGGTTAACGAAACATTAGAGTGAAAAACACTGTTTTTCTTAGGGTATAGGAATAATTAGAGCAGAAAACACTGTTTTTCCTAGGGTTGAAGAAGTATTAGAGTAAAAGACACTGTTTTTCCTAGGGCCGAAGAGTAATTAGAGGAAAAACATTGTTTTTCCTAGGGTTGAACAATAATTAGGGGGAAAAACGCTGTTTTTCCTAGGGTTGAAGAATATTTAGAGAAAAAGTCTGTTTTTCCTAGGGTTGAAGAAAAATTTAATTAAAAAACATTGTTTTACCTAGGGTTGAAAAATAATTAGAGTAAAAACACTGTTTTTCCTAGGGTTTAAAAATAATTAGAGAAAAAAATAGTGTTTCTCTTAGGGTAGAAGAATAATTAGATTAAAAACACTGTTTTTCCTAAGGTAGAAAAATCATTAGTTTGAAAAAACACAGTTGTTCCTGGAGTTGAAAAATAATTGGAGGGGAAAAACACTGTTTTCCTAGGATTGAAGAATAATCAGAGTAAAAAAACACTGTTTCTCCTAGGGTTAAAGAAAAAATTGAGTAAAAAACACTGTGTTTCCTAGGGTTGAAGAATAATTAGAGTAAAATTACTGTTTTTCCTAGGGTTGAATAATAGTTAGAGTAAAAAACACTGTTTTTCCCAGGGTTGAAGAGTAATTAGAGTGAAAAATAACTGTTTTCCTAGGGTTGAAGAAAAATTACGGTTAAGAACACTGTTTTTCCTAGGGTTGAAGAATAATTAGAGTGAAGAACACTGTCTTTCCTAGGGTTGAAGAATAATTACAGCAAAAAAACACTGTTTTTCCGAGGGTTGAAGAAAAAGTAGAGTGAAAAAACAACTTCTTTTTCCTAGGGTGGAAGAATAATTGCAGTATGAAACACTGTTTTTCCTAGGGATGAAAAATAATTAGTGTTAAAAAAAATGTTTTTCGTAGGGTTGAAGAATAGTTCGAGTAAAAAACACTGTTTTTCATAGGGTTGAAGAATAATTAGAGTGAAAACAACACTGCTTTTCCTAGGGTTTAAGAATAATTAGAGTGCAAAAACACTGTTTTTCCTAGGGGTGAAAAATAATTAGAGTAAAAAACTCTGTTTTTCCTAGGGTTGAAGAATAATTCGAGTGAAAAAACCTGTTTTTCCTAGGGTTGAAGAATAATTCGAGTGAAAAACACTGTTTTTCCTAGGATTGAACAATAATTAGAGTGAAAAAGCACTGTTTATCCTAGGTTGGAGGAATAATTAGAGTGAAAAAACTGTTTTTCCTAGGTTTCAATAATAATTAGAGCAAAACCACTGATTTTTCTGAAGTTGAAGAATAATTAGAATGAAAAAACACTGTTTTCCTAGGTTTGAATAATATTTAGAGTAAAACACAGTTTTTCCATACGGTTGAAGAATAATTGGAGTAAAAAACAGTGTTTTTCCTAGGGTTGAAGAATAATTAGAGTAAAAAGCACTGTTTTTCCTAGGGTTGAAGAATAATTAGAGGGAAAAAAACACAATTTTCCTAGGGTTGAAGAATAATTAGAGTAAAAAAACACAGTCTTTTCCTAGGGTTGAAGAATAATTAGAGTGAAAAAACACTGCTTTCCCTAGGGTTGAGGAATAATTATAACACCATTTTTCCTAGGTTTGAAAAATAATTAGAGCGAAAAAAACTGTTCTTCCTAGGGTTGAAGAATAATTAGAGTGATAAAACACTGGTTTTCCAAGGGTTGAAGATTAATTAGATTAACGAGCACTGTTCTTCCTATGGTTGAAGATTAATTAGAATAAAAACACTGTTTTTCCTAGGGTTGATGAAAAATTAGAGTAAAAAACACTGTTTTTCCTAGGGTTGAAGATTAATTAGAGTGAAAAACACCGTTTTCCTAGGTTTAAAGAATCATTAGAGTGAAAAAACTCTGTTTTTCCGAGGGTTGAAGAATAATACGAGTGAAAAATCAGTATTTGTCCTAGGGTTGAAAAACAATAAGAGTAAAAAACACTGTTTTTCCTAGTTTGGAAAACTAATTAGAGTAAAAACACTTTATTTCCTCGGGTTGAAGAATTATTAGAGTAAAAAAACACGGTTTTCCTAGGGTTGAAGAATAATTAGAGAAAAAAAAACTGTTTTTCCTAGGGTTGAAGATCATCGGAGAGAAAAAAAACTTTCTTCCTAGTGTTGAAAATAATTAGAGAGAAATAACACTGTTTTTCCTAGGGTTGAAAAATTTGACACTAAAAAAGATTTTTTTTCTAGGGTTGATGTATAATTAGAGTGAAAAAACACTATATTTCCTAGGGATGAAGAATAATTAGAGTAAAAAACACTGTTATTCCTAGGGTTGAAGAATAATTTGATTAAGAAACACTGTTTTTCCTAGCTTTGAAAATAAAATAGAGTAAAAAACACAGTTTTTCCTAGTGTTTAAAATAATTAGAGTAAAAACACTGTTCCTCCCAGGGTTGAAGAAAAATTAGAGTAAAAAAAAATGTTTTCCTAGGATTGAGGAATAATTAGAGTAAAAAACTATTTATACTAGGTTGAAGAATAATTGGAGTGAAAAACACCGATCTTCCTAGGGTTAAAGAAACATTAGAGTGAAAAACACTGTTTTTCCTAGGGTTGAAGAATAATTAGCGTAAAAATTACACTGCTTTTCCTAGGCTTGAAGAATAATTAGAGTGGAATAACACTGTTTTTCTAGGGTTGAATAATTATTAGAGTGAAAAAACTCTGTCTTTCCTGGGGTGGATGATTAATTAGAGTAAAAACACTGTTTTTCCAAGGATTGAAGAACAATTAGGGTAAAAAACACCGATTTTCCTAGGGTTAACGAAACATTAGAGTGAAAAACACTGTTTTTCCTAGGGTATAGGAATAATTAGAGCAGAAAACACAGTTTTTCCTAGGGTTGAAGAAGTATTAGAGTAAAAGACACTGTTTTTCCTAGGGTCGAAGAGTAATTAGAGGAAAAACACGCTGTTTTTCCTAGGGGTTGAAGAATAATTAGAGAAAAAAGTCTGTTTTTCCTAGGGTTGAAGAAAAATTTGATTAAAAACTTTGTTTTACCTAGGGTTGAAAAATAATTAGAGTAAAAACACTGTTTTTCCTAGGGTTTAAAAATAATTCGAGAAAAAAATAGTGTTTCTCTTAGGGTTGAAGAATAATTAGATTAAAAACACTGTTTTTCCTAAGGTAGAAAGATCATTAGTTTGAAAAAACACAGCTGTTCCTGGAGTTGAAAAATAATTGGAGGGGAAAAACACTGTTTTCCTAGGTTTGAAGAATAATCAGAGTAAAAAAACACTGTTTCTCCTAGGGTTAAAGAAAAAAATGAGTAAAAAACACTGTGTTTCCTAGGGTTGAAGAATAATTAGAGTAAAAATTACTGTTTTTCCTAGGGTTGAATAATAGTTAGAGTAAAAAACACTGTTTTTCCCAGGGTTGAAGAGTAATTAGAGTGAAAAATAACTGTTTTCCTAGGGTTGAAGAAAAATTACGGTTAAGAACACTGTTTTCCTAGGGTTGAAGAATAATTAGTCAAGAACACTGTCTTTCCTAGGGTTGAAGAATAATTACAGCAAAAAAAACACTGTTTTTCCGAGGGTTGAAGAAAAATTAGAGTGAAAAAACAACTTCTTTTTCCTAGGGTGGAAGAATAATTGCAGTATGAAACACTGTTTTTCCTAGGGATGAAAAATTATTAGTGTTAAAAAAATGTTTTTCGTAGGGTTGAAGAATAGTTCGAGTGAAAAAACACGGTTTTTCCTAGGGTTGAAGAATAATAATTAGAGTGAAAAAACACTGTTTTTCCTATGGTTGAAGAATAATTAGATTAAAAACACTGTTTTTCCTAGGCTTGAAGAATAATTAGAGTAAAAATACACAATTTTTCCTAGGGTTGAAGAATAATTAGAGTGAAAAACACTGTTTTTCCTGGGGTTGAAGAATAATTATAGTAAAAAACACTGTTTCTCCCAGGATTGAAAAAAAATGGCGTAAAAACACGGTGTTTCCTATGGTTGAAGAATATTTAGAGTAAAAATCACTGTTTTTCCTAGTGTTGAATAATAGTTAGAGTAAAAAATACTGTTCTTCCTAGGGTTGAAGAATAATTAGTTTGAAAAACACTGTTTTTCCCAGGGTTGAAGAATAATTAGAGTAAAAATCACGGTTTTTCCTAGGGTTGAAGAATAATTAAGAAAAAACACTGTTTTTTCTAGGGTTGAAGAATAATTAGAGTGAAACAACACTGTTTTTCCCAGGGTTGAAGAATAATTAGATTGAAAAACACTGTTTTTCCTAGGGTAGAAGAATAATTAGAGAATAAACACAGTTTGTCCTAGGGTTGAAGAATAATTACAGTGAAAAACACTGTATTTCCTAGGGTTGAAGAATAATTACCGTAAAAAAAACACTTTTTTTCCTAGGGTTGAAGAATAATTAGAGTGGAAAAAAACTTTTACCTAGGGTGGAAGAATGATTGGAGTAAAGACACAGTTGTTCTTAGATTTGACGAATAATTAGAGTGAAAAAACACTGTTTTTTTCCAAAGGTTGAAGAATAATTAGAGTAAAAAACCCTGTTTTTCACCGGGTTAAAAAATAATTAGAGTAAAAAAACACTGTTTTTCGTAAGGTTGAAGAAAAGCAGGAGTAAAAAACACTGTTTTTCATAGGGATGAAGAATAATTAGAGTGAAAAATCAATGTTTTTCCTAGGGTTGAATAGTAATAATTAGAGTGAAAAAACACTGTTTTCCCTAGAGTTGATGAATAATTGTAGTGAAAAACCCTTTTTTCCTAGGTTTGAAGAATATTTAGAGTAAAACACACTGTTTTTCCAAGGATTGAAGAACAATTAGAGTGAAAAAACACTGTTTTTCCTAGGGTTGAAGAATAATAATTGGAGTGAAAAAACACTGTTTTCCCTAGGGTTGAAGAATAATAATTGGAGTGAAAAAACACTGTTTTTCCTAGGGTTAACGAAACATTAGAGTGAAAAACACTGTTTTTCTTAGGGTATGGGAATAATTAGAGCAGAAAACACTGTTTTTCCTAGGGTTGAAGAAGTATTAGAGTAAAAGACACTGTTTTTCCTAGGGCCGAAGAGTAATTAGAGGAAAAACATTGTTTTTCCTAGGGTTGAACAATAATTAGGGGGAAAAACGCTGTTTTTCCTAGGGTTGAAGAATAATTAGAGAAAAAGTCTGTTTTTCCTAGGGTTGAAGAAAAATTTGATTAAAAAACATTGTTTTACCTAGGGTTGAAAAATAATTAGAGTAAAAACACTGTTTTTCCTAGGGTTTAAAAATAATTAGAGAAAAAAATAGTGTTTCTCTTAGGGTAGAAGAATAATTAGATTAAAAACACTGTTTTTCCTAAGGTAGAAAAATCATTAGTTTGAAAAAACACAGTTGTTCCTGGAGTTGAAAAATAATTGGAGGGGAAAAACACTGTTTTCCTAGGATTGAAGAATAATCAGAGTAAAAAAACACTGTTTCTCCTAGGGTTAAAGAAAAAATTGAGTAAAAAACACTGTGTTTCCTAGGGTTGAAGAATAATTAGAGTAAAATTACTGTTTTTCCTAGGGTTGAATAATAGTTAGAGTAAAAAACACTGTTTTTCCCAGGGTTGAAGAGTAATTAGAGTGAAAAATAACTGTTTTCCTAGGGTTGAAGAAAAATTACGGTTAAGAACACTGTTTTTCCTAGGGTTGAAGAATAATTAGAGTGAAGAACACTGTCTTTCCTAGGGTTGAAGAATAATTACAGCAAAAAAACACTGTTTTTCCGAGGGTTGAAGAAAAAGTAGAGTGAAAAAACAACTTCTTTTTCCTAGGGTGGAAGAATAATTGCAGTATGAAACACTGTTTTTCCTAGGGATGAAAAATAATTAGTGTTAAAAAAAATGTTTTTCGTAGGGTTGAAGAATAGTTCGAGTAAAAAACACTGTTTTTCATAGGGTTGAAGAATAATTAGAGTGAAAACAACACTGCTTTTCCTAGGGTTTAAGAATAATTAGAGTGCAAAAACACTGTTTTTCCTAGGGGTGAAAAATAATTAGAGTAAAAAACTCTGTTTTTCCTAGGGTTGAAGAATAAATTCGAGTGAAAAAACCTGTTTTTCCTAGGGTTGAAGAATAATTCGAGTGAAAAACACTGTTTTTCCTAGGATTGAACAATAATTAGAGTGAAAAAGCACTGTTTATCCTAGGTTGGAGGAATAATTAGAGTTAAAAAAACTGTTTTTTCCTAGGTTTCAATAATAATTAGAGCAAAACCAGTGATTTTTCTGAAGTTGAAGAATAATTAGAATGAAAAAAACACTGTTTTCCTAGGTTTGAATAATATTTAGAGTAAAACACAGTTTTTTCCATACGGTTGAAGAATAATTGGAGTAAAAAACAGTGTTTTTCCTAGGGTTGAAGAATAATTAGAGTAAAAAGCACTGTTTTTCCTAGGGTTGAAGAATAATTAGAGGGAAAAAAAACACAATTTTCCTAGGGTTGAAGAATAATTAGAGTAAAAAAACACAGTCTTTTCCTAGGGTTGAAGAATAATTAGAGTGAAAAAACACTGTTTTCCCTAGGGTTGAGGAATAATTATAACACCATTTTTCCTAGGTTTTGAAAAATAATTAGAGCGAAAAAAAACTGTTCTTCCTAGGGTTGAAGAATAATTAGAGTGATAAAACACTGGTTTTCCAAGGGGTTGAAGATTAATTAGATTAACGAGCACTGTTCTTCCTATGGTTGAAGATTAATTAGAATAAAAAACACTGTTTTTCCTAGGGTTGATGAAAAATTAGAGTAAAAAACACTGTTTTTCCTAGGGTTGAAGATTAATTAGAGTGAAAAACACCGTTTTCCCTAGGTTTAAAGAATCATTAGAGTGAAAAAACTCTGTTTTTCCGAGGGTTGAAGAATAATACGAGTGAAAAATCAGTATTTGTCCTAGGGTTGAAAAACAATAAGAGTAAAAAACACTGTTTTTTCCTAGTTTGGAAAACTAATTAGAGTAAAAAAACACTTTATTTCCTCGGGTTGAAGAATTATTAGAGTAAAAAAACACGGTTTTTCCTAGGGTTGAAGAATAATTAGAGAAAAAAAAAACTGTTTTTCCTAGGGTTGAAGATCATCGGAGAGAAAAAAAACTTTCTTCCTAGTGTTGAAAATAATTAGAGAGAAATAACACTGTTTTTCCTTGGGTTGAAAAATTTGACACTAAAAAAGATTTTTTTTCTAGGGTTGATGTATAATTAGAGTGAAAAAACACTATATTTCCTAGGGATGAAGAATAATTAGAGTAAAAAACACTGTTATTCCTAGGGTTGAAGAATAATTTGATTAAGAAACACTGTTTTTCCTAGCTTTGAAAATAAAATAGAGTAAAAAACACAGTTTTTCCTAGTGTTTAAAATAATTAGAGTAAAAAAACACTGTTCCTCCCAGGGTTGAAGAAAAATTAGAGTAAAAAAAAAAATGTTTTCCTAGGGTGAGGAATCATTAGAGTGAAATAACACAGTTTTTCGTAGGATTGAAGAATAATTAGAGTAAAAAAAAACAATTTTTCCTAGGGTTAAAGAATAATTAGAGTGAAAAACACTGTTTTTCACAAGGTTGAGAAATAATTAGAAAAAAAACAATTTTTTTCTAGGCTTGAAGAATAATTAGAGTCATCAAACACCGTTATTCTAGGGTTGAGCAATCACGAGAGTTAAAAAACATTTTTTTCTTCGGTTTGAAGGACACTTAAGAATGAAAAAACGATGTTTTACCTAGGGGTGAAGAATAATCAGAGTAAAACACAGTTTTTCCTAGGTTTGAAGAACATTTAGAGTAAAAACCACTGTTTTTCCTAGGATTGAGGAATAATTAGAGTAAAAAACTATTTATACTAGGTTGAAGAATAATTGGAGTGAAAATACCGATCTTCCTAGGGTTAAAGAAACATTAGAGTGAAAAACACTGTTTTTCCTAAGGTTGAAGAATAATTAGCGTAAAAATTACACTGCTTTTCCTAGGCTTGAAGAATAATTAGAGTGGAATAACACTGTTTTTTCTAGGGTTGAATAATTATTAGAGTGAAAAAAACTCTGTTTTTCCTGGGGTGGATGATTAATTAGAGTAAAAGCACTGTTTTTCCAAGGATTGAAGAACAATTAGGGTAAAAAAACACCGATTTTCCTAGGGTTAACGAAACATTAGAGTGAAAAACACTGTTTTTTCCCTAGGGTATAGGAATAATTAGAGCAGAAAACACAGTTTTTTCCTAGGGGTTGAAGAAGTATTAGAGTAAAAGACACTGTTTTTTCCTAGGGTCGAAGAGTAATTAGAGGAAAAACACGCTGTTTTTTCCCTAGGGGTTGAAGAATAATTAGAGAAAAAAGTCTGTTTTTCCTAGGGTTGAAGAAAAATTTGATTAAAAACTTTGTTTTACCTAGGGTTGAAAAATAATTAGAGTAAAAACACTGTTTTTCCTAGGGTTTAAAAATAATTTGAGAAAAAAATAGTGTTTCTCTTAGGGTTGAAGAATAATTAGATTAAAAACACTGTTTTTCCTAAGGTAGAAAGATCATTAGTTTAAAAAAAACACAGCTGTTCCTGGAGTTGAAAAATAATTGGAGGGGAAAAACACTGTTTTCCTAGGTTTGAAGAATAATCAGAGTAAAAAAAACACTGTTTCTCCTAGGGTTAAAGAAAAAAAATGAGTAAAAAAACACTGTGTTTTCCTAGGGTTGAAGAATAATTAGAGTAAAAATTACTGTTTTTCCTAGGGTTGAATAATAGTTAGAGTAAAAAACACTGTTTTTCCCAGGGTTGAAGAGTAATTAGAGTGAAAAATAACTGGTTTCCTAGGGTTGAAGAAAAATTACGGTTAAGAACACTGTTTTCCTAGGGTTGAAGAATAATTAGTCAAGAACACTGTCTTTCCTAGGGTTGAAGAATAATTACAGCAAAAAAACACTGTTTTTTCCGAGGGTTGAAGAAAAATTAGAGTGAAAAAACAACTTCTTTTTCCTAGGGTGGAAGAATAATTGCAGTATGAAACACTGTTTTTCCTAGGGATGAAAAATTATTAGTGTTAAAAAAATGTTTTTCGTAGGGTTGAAGAATAGTTCGAGTGAAAAAAACACGGTTTTTCCTAGGGTTGAAGAATAATAATTAGAGTGAAAAAACACTGTTTTCCCCTAGGGTTGAAGAATAAATAGAGTGAAAAACCTGTTTTTCCAAGGTATGAAGATTTTTTTGAAGGACACTTAAGATTGAAAAAACACTGTTTTACCTAGGGTTGAAGAATAATTAGAGTGAAAAAACACTGTTTTTCCTATGGTTGAAGAATAATTAGATTAAAAACACTGTTTTTCCTAGGCTTGAAGAATAATTAGAGTAAAAATACACAATTTTTCCTAGGGTTGAAGAATAATTAGAGTGAAAAACACTGTTTTTCCTGGGGTTGAAGAATAATTATAGTAAAAAACACTGTTTCTCTCCCAGGATTGAAGAAAAAAATGGCGTAAAAACACGGTGTTTCCTATGGTTGAAGAATATTTAGAGTAAAAAATCACTGTTTTTCCTAGTGTTGAATAATAGTTAGAGTAAAAAATACTGTTCTTCCTAGGGTTGAAGAATAATTAGTTTGAAAAACACTGTTTTTTCCCAGGGTTGAAGAATAATTAGAGTAAAAAAACACGGTTTTTCCTAGGGGTTGAAGAATAATTAGAGTAAAAACACTTTTTTTTCTAGGGTTGAAGAATAATTAGAGTGAAACAACACTGTTTTTCCCCAGGGTTGAAGAATAATTAGATTGAAAAACACTGTTTTTCCTAGGGTAATTAGAGAATAAACACAGTTTGTCCTAGGGTTGAAGAATAATTACAGTGAAAAACACTGTATTTCCTAGGGTTGAAGAATAATTACCGTAAAAAAACACTTTTTTTCCTAGGGTTGAAGAATAATTAGAGTGGAAAAAAACTTTTACCTAGGGTGGAAGAATGATTGGAGTAAAGACACAGTTGTTCTTAGATTTGACGAATAATTAGAGTGAAAAAACACTGTTTTTTTTCCAAAGGTTGAAGAATAATTAGAGTAAAAAACCCTGTTTTTTCACCGGGTTAAAAATAATTAGAGTAAAAAAACACTGTTTTTCGTAAGGTTGAAGAAAAGCAGGAGTAAAAAACACTGTTTTTTCATAGGGATGAAGAATAATTAGAGTGAAAAATCAATGTTTTTTCCTAGGGTTGAATAGTAATAATTAGAGTGAAAAAACACTGTTTTCCCTAGAGTTGATGAATAATTGTAGTGAAAAACCCTTTTTTTCCTAGGTTTGAAGAATATTTAGAGTAAAAAACACTGTTCTTCCTAGGATTGAAGAATAATTAG